>CAUOFW020003059.1:0-695204 GCA_963454935.2 Ilex paraguariensis
CACTTGTCCATATACTCCTGAGCAAAATGGTGTTGCTGAGAGGAAAAATAGGAGTTTGATAGGGATGGTACGTTGTCTGCTTAGAGGCATGAGGGTACCAAAATCTTATTGGCATTTTGCTGTTTTGACTTCTACCTTTCTGTGCAATCGTACGCCGAGTCGTGTTCTTCAGCATAAGGCTCCCTTACAGGTCTTATTTCTGAGCGGACACTTTTTCCGGTCCCCCCTCGTGTTTTTGGATGCACATGTTTTGTTCAGGATCGGTCTCCTACTCGTCATAAACTTGATGATAAAGCGATTCGTTGTATCTTTGTGGGCTATTGTCATCAATCTAAGGGTATCGATGTTATGATCCTATTAGGCGTCGTATGTATCACAGTCTAGATGTTACCTTTTTTGAGCATATTCCTTATTTTCCTTTCAGTCCTTTGTCTGCCCCTCCAGTTGATGATACTCCCTTTGATTTTCCATTACCACAAGAGTCAGAGTCATTGATCACTATCCCTACAGGGTCATCCGTTTTTCCTCCAAAGGAGTCACTCATCCCTGTCAGTACAGAGTTACCAGTCTCTCTTCCTTTGCAGGTGTATGCTCGTTGTCCTCGCTCTCATCACCCTGCTGATATCCCCTCTACCTTCAGGCGATGCAGGTAATACTTCTCAGTTTGTTGAGCATATTGATGCACCTGTTGTTAGTACTGATGAGATTACAGGTGCTGAGCCAGTTACTTTACCTGATAAGATATTATCAGTAGAGGATGGTGATTTAGGGCGTCGTTATCCAAGGCGTGATCGCCGTCCAGTTGATCGATATGGTTGGACCGCCAAGATTTTATATCCGATCTCTGCTTATGTTTCTTATGGTAATCTGTCTCCCACATTTCGAGCTTATACTATGGCCTTATCAGATACGCTGGTTCCTCGCTCTATTTCAGAAGCTATGCGGGAGCCCCAGTGGGTTCTTGCCATGCAGACAGAGATGGACGCTCTTCAGCGTAATCATACATGAGATCTTGTCTCCTTACCTTCAGGGGTGAAGCCTGTTGGCTGTCGCTGGGTTTACACCCTGAAGTTTCTGGCAGATGGTACTATTGATCGTTACAAGGCTAGACTTGTGGCGAAAGGCTTTACTCAGGTACCAGGTCGTGATTTTGGTGCTACATTTGCCCCCGTGGCAAAATTGACTACTGTTCGGTTAATTATTTCTCTGGCTGCGGAGTACTCTTGGCCTCTTCATCAATTAGATGTGAAGAATGCGTTTCTTCACGGTGATCTGGACGAGATTATTTATATGGATGCACCACCGGGCTTTCGTGGTGAGGGGGAGTATGCTGGAAAGGTATGTCGACTGCGTAAGTCTCTTTATGGACTGAAACAGTCGCCACGAGCCTGGTTCTCTCGCTTCAGTGATGTAGTCATACGATTGGGTTCACCAGGTGTCATTCTGATCATACCTGCTTTATTCGACGGAATACTTCTGGACAGTGTGTCATCCTTCTGGTATATGTTGATGATATTATTATTACTGGTGATGATGTTTCTGGGACTGCGCAGGTCAAGATAGACCTTGGGAAGGCCTTCGATGTGAAGGATCTTGGATTTCTGCGATACTTTCTTGGGATTGAGGTTGCCCGTAGAAGCAGAGATATTGTTCTTTTTTAGAGAAAGTATGTTTTGGATCTTCTTTCAGACACTGGGATGTTGGGGTGCAAACCGGCATTATCACCTATGATTCCAAACCTGAAGCTTACTGCTGAAGGTGAGGAGTTGAAAGATCCGACAGTTTATCAAAGATTGGTAGGTAGACTTATCTACTTAGCCAATACTAGGCCGGACATTTCATTCGCAGTCAGCCGAGTTAGTCAGTTCATGCATAGGCCATGTCAGCCTCATCTTGATGCAGTTTATCATATTCTTCGGTACCTCAAGTCTTGTCCTGGACTTGGGTTGTTTTATGCATCAGGATCTCAGACCGGTTCTCTAGCCTGTTATTCAGATTCAGATTATGGGGGAGCATGTGATGGTCGATCTACTACGGGTTTCTGTGCTTTTCGAGGGACTCATCTTATCTCTTGGAAGAGCAAGAAGCAGGCAGTTGTCTCCCGCTCGTCCGCAGAGGCAGAGTATCGGGCATTGGCACTTGGCACATGTGAGATTATCTGGCTACGATCGATTCTTGACGAGTTGGGTTTTTCAGTGACCTCTCCATCCACATTATATTGTGATAATCAATCTGCTATTCAGCTCACTTCTGACTCTGTACTACATGAGAGAACGAAGCATATAGAGATCGATGTTCACTTTCTTCGGGAGAAGGTCAGCAGTGGTCTTGTTACTCCATCGTTTGTGGGGACCAGTGATCAAGTTGCGGATGTTTTTACCAAACCTGTCACTCTGTCTATTCTTCGGGACTCTGTTGTCAAGCTTGGCTTAGTTGACATTTTTGCGCCTAGCTTGAGGGGGAGTGTTGGAGTATAGATAGTCTAGGTTTATTAGGATTTCTTTTTCTTTTTTTTACCCTTACTAAGATTTTTATATTTGCCTAAACTACAAGGATGTTTAAGTCACTCTGTATTATTTTTGGATATATATACGGGGCTCTACTCTTAATTTGAGTATCCCTTTTCACTTACGTTTATTCCAAGTATAGGAGACTAAAGAGGTCGCCAATAGAAATAGGAGAGGGGCGAGTGCGAATGGATGTCTTCACTGAGTTATACTCACGAGGAAGACCATTTAACGTGAAAAGAACAACATCTTCCTCATCAACTGGGGCAACAAGAGAACGAACTTTGTCGAGATATTCCTTCATGGACATGTTGCCCTTTTTGATTCTGGAGATCAGCCTTCATTTGCATAACGTGAGACCGAGATGGTGAATTGAGGCGACATTCAAGAGTCAAGAATATGTCAGAAGAACTGATCCAATGAAGCACATATGGCAGTAAAGAAGGACTGAGAGTTGCATTGATTGCACTAACATGATGTTGATCAACCTGAGACCATTCATCGAATTTTGGATTCGGGGTTTCTTTGCCGGAAGTATCCACCACTGTAGCTGTCGGACAAGGAAATTCACCATTAACATAACCCAAAAATCCATGGGCATGAAGAACATGATGAATCTGAATTTTTCACGTGCGATAGTTGTTAGATTCAAGCTTTACTGTAACAAGAGAGTGAATGATGGAGAGCAGAAATTGAAGATTGGATGAAAGAGCTATGGGGTTGTTGACTGCTTGTTAGAGCAGCCTGAAAAAGGAAAAAAAATGTTACAGAAGACGTTTGCCAAGAAAAGGCTCTAATACCATGATGAAAAGTTAAAAACATAGTCATTTGTTGAAAGACATTGATTTCCATAATCCGGAGAGTCCAAGCATCTATTATATATAATATCCAAAGGATAAGCCAAAAGGATAACAACCTATTTGAAATACAAAACTCAAACATAAATTATTTGAATAGAAGTCTAGATAACTTAGAACTCTAGCAGCACATGATCTTAACGAATACCTAACATATGCTAAAAATATGGCTGGGTATTCTTATAAACTTTAGGATGTGTAGGGGCCGAGAGCAATCAATGATACTAGGAGACCATCTAGGCATGAAAAGATCATGAGAATGTCAAATGTCTTGTCACAAATGACTGTATTTTCCATCACCAATTATGTGAAGAAACATGGGTCTTGCCATATCTCTGAGCTTAAAAATTTCCTCCAATTCCATGAGCATATTTGTAGGACCTGTACTTCCCTAAAACTTTTCATCTTCAAGTAATTAATTTTGATCCGGGTAGCCCAGAGATTCTCTTTATCAGAAAGAACATTCCAAAGATATCTTAGCATAAGGGTTTTGTTTCAGCCAGGAAGATCTTTAAGACCAAAACCCCTCTTTCTATTTTACTTTTAGAACAGTTTCCAAGCAACTTTAGGACCCCCTTCATATACTCATTGTCAAACCATAAAAAGGATCTCAGCAACTGCTCTATTCTTTTCAAAACACTCTTATGTAGGATTATATGACTCAGCTAATAGTTTTGCTTGTTATATAAGACAGATGTCACCAATTGGAGTCTACCTACATAAGACAGGGATTTATTGATCTAACTTTTGATTTTAGTTGCAGTTTTTTATTAATTAATGGTGCACAGTCCACTGGCTTGAGAAGTTTTGGAACATGTCAAAATGGTAACTGAATATAGGTCCCCATAAATGACAAGTATTAAGTTAACAGCAAGCACATATGAAATAATTTTTCCTTCTTACATCTGCAATGATATATGAAGGAATTGGAAACTGAGATTTCATCTTTGAGGATGTGATTAAGGCCTTCCATAGCTAGGACACACAAGTAAGAGGACGTTGGGCCACCCTGCCTTAAACCTTTTTTGCTTGGGAAAAAACCAATCAACTCACCATTTAGGCCAATGTTGAAACTTGTTGTGGACAAAATTTTGGATCCAAGTAATCATGCTTGCAGGAAAGTTGGATCTCCTGAAGACTGAAATGATAAAATTCCAATCAACCTTGTCAAAGGCCTTCATAAGGTCAACCTTAATAGCACATCTATGAGAATCTCTATCTTTGTGGAATCCCTCATGAATTCTTGGACTAAGAGAACATTATCACCAATCCTCCTTCATGGAACAACAACAATCTAATCTGGTTATGATTTGCTAGTTCTCCATGAACTTTCTTGATTCTATTATCAATGATCATAGATTCTGTTAGCAATGAACTTTCTTGATTCTATCGTTACTTCTTTACAATGTATGAACTAGACATGAACAACTATATGGTAAACGAACGGAAAGGAAGAAGGTCACAATAGTGGAAAACAACATTCCAGAACCAGGCATTTATTGATAAGAGGCCATAGATATGCCACAGCCCAACTGAAACTGTAGTACGACTTCCAATTGGTCCCAGAGGCAGCTTGTAGTATAGAAAGATGAAAAATGACAGCCACCCATGGAAATGCTTTGCGAGGTTGACTGCAGACAGAGCAACAGAAGCAGGCTCCTGAGTAATTGCGAAGGCATTTGCTTAAGGTGTCTATGAGTGAGGTAAAACCAAAATACTCTGAACAAAATCTATTGTCTGCCCTAGAGGGTGGTACTCAGGTATAAAACTTGTAAAATGACAAATTACAATTTCCCCTTTCTGTATACCGAATGGGTAAACTGTGTTAATGGCTTAATGCTATTATCAGTCCTTTGGTTTACACACAAACACACACACACAGAGTATTACAATCAGTCTCTATTAGTTTTATTTATGCAATCACTAATAATACTACACAAGGTTTTTTTTACATAAAATATGGATCTGCAGTGAACTCCACAATCGATCTGAGGTCATCCCAGTCTCCATGCTTCAACAATTCTTCCATGTTTGGACTAAAAAAGCTTGAATATGATGCAGTGCTTGATGGAACTTGAGACATAGAGCTCAATTGGCCTACAAGGAGCTGGTTCGTTACATCAACATGATTAACAAATGGTTTCTTCTCAATCTGTTGAACTACAGGAGCACTGAAACTAATGTAACCTTGTCGATTGTCAAATTCAATACTACTGTTGGTTTTGAAGCTTGCATCAGCTGAATTTCGTTTAGCGGGTAATTCCCTCCAATCCGGTATGCACTTTCTATACGGCAGATTTCTCTTGAGAATTCGACATAGTGTCCAGACTTCCTGCAAAACCAAAGAGGACATCAAATGTCATGATTGATAATCTCACCCCCAATAACCTTACATGATAAAGATGAAATATAAGTTGTACATGCAAGTACTTCCAAGAGATCCAGACAGAAAGGAGAGTTAGACTGGAATGTAAGAATGAATCTCAAAAAGGTTTACTCCAACAGTTAGAATTGCGACTTTGAGTATCATTTTCTAGACTAGCTAATTCGATCACTTGGGTATCTCTTTTGTGAGTATATATGGATCTCTTGAAGCCATCACTCAATGTCTTAAACTATATTGTAAATCCACTATTTTCGATCAATGGAATCATTTGTACCGATTGAAAACTATTCAGATGAAACAGTTTCTTACAGCTTCTTGTGGAATGCTTTTGGTATCAACGTGTTTGGTGCTTTTTTCATGATCATGATCAGCTGGAAGGCGAAACTCATGCATCATCCAATCAGTTTTGGTGCCTTTGCCAGCACTTCCACGGTAGTACACCAATGATTTCTTGAGTCCAATGCATTCCCGGCCTTCCCGGCCTTCTCCGCCGGCTGAGTATATCGGCCGATCAATACCAGTCGCTTTCCAAAATCCAGAACCTGTGACTCTATTCGGTCTTATGCTATTTCTATATTTTCTCCCTCTTTTGCAAAAGAAGTACCACTCCTTGTCTCCCACGTTACTGGCTTCTGCATATATATCAAGCAAAAGAGAAACACCATGAGAGAGAGAGAGAGCATAGAAAAAAATTTGCGAGCCTTTCGATGCTGGCTATTTCTTCTTTTTTTTTCTTTCCCGTTTCCCCTCCTTTTGAAACTAGAAAACATATATATATTTAGGGCTTTGCGTTAACATCAGCCAATCATGATAACATAACTCTATTCTTTTGCTAGATGATTTGATCATTCTTTTACTCTGTAAGCGATACCTTCAATTCTGTTCGAGGATGATTTGATCATACTTTTTCTGTAAGTGCCAGTGATGAGCCAAAAAAAAAAAAAACCATCTAAGGTTTCCATAAAATAGCTCCGTATAAGGTTTTCATAAAATAGAAACTTTTCTGTAATTACCTTCGTATCATTTAACCCTTTTCTGTAATTGCCATTTCATGTTACTGTAATCTTCATGGTAGAAACAGAAAAGTTTTCTATTTTATGAAAACCTTATACGCATCTACTACTATAAAATAATACGAATTGCATCATTTCATGATAAAAGGAGACCGTGAAAATATTACCAGTTTTGATCTCTGAGCGGTTAAGAGAGTTCTAGGTATATATATAATATTTCATTCTTATGAACATCTACGAGACTCTAAGAGGTGGATAGTTTGGTACTCATAATTGTGCTTAAAAATAATTATTCTTAACACCGATCTTTTGAACCAAAACCTAAAATTTCATTCAAAGAGAAATGGAAGAAAACAAAAGATAACTCAAGAATAAAACACTAAAATCATCACATACTTGGAAGATCCCATGGGTCGTATTTGTAGATGTCAATCTGTTTGATAAGTTCAATACTGAGGGGTCTCCGCTCAACTTTCCGCCGAAGATAAAACCCTACAAGCTCTTCATCTGTCGGATGAAACCGAAACCCTGGAAGTGGAACATCATCCTCATCATCATCTTCATTATCAACTATTTTGCTCAACTTATCCACTTCCATGCTTCTGAATCTTTTGAGCTCCTCTCTCTCTTTCTCTCTTTCTCTTTGTGCGTGTGCAGTGAAGGAAATGGTTTGGATGCTTTCAACTTAGAAGAACATTCTAGTTATATATCTCATGGTATGTGAAGAGGGTTTGAGAGAGAGAGACTATTTTTGATCAAGTCCCGAGTTTGACTCCGGGGTAATTCAGGGCCCACGGATTTAATAAATTGAAGGAGTCTTCCTTTCCGTCGTCATTTGCTCATCACAAGTTAACATTGAAGACTTTTTTGAAATTTTTTTTTTCATAATATTCCGTATGGGAGTTATCATTAAAGACTGGAAAACAGAAAAAGACGAACAAAAACAAAGGAAATTCAATGAGGGAAATGAATGTGAGTGTGTGTGTGTGTGTGAGAGAGAGAGAGAGAGAGAGAGATATGCAGATTACCTGCAATATAAACTACTCCTCTGTTCACCCGTAGATAGAATGTAGCAGTACGTCACATCGCAGTCAAAAGAGCAAAATAACTGGGATAGGATACTAGCATATGAGTTGGGTGATCGAATTTTGGTGTGCCTCAGATTTAGTCAGATTTGATCACAATAACTGGGAAAGGAAGTTGAAAACCAAAGGTCGACGAGTCCTGGCAGAGGGGAGGGACTGGCAGAATGGTGGTGAGGCAAAGATGAAGATAAAGATAAAAGGAAGATGTATATGTGGTTGTATGACTAAGTTACTCTAATGAGGCATAAGCGACATTTGGGTGCTGGTGTGTAAGATGTATAACTAAGTGATATTGACAAAACACAGGTACGTTGTGTTACCTCCATCTGGGTATAAAATTTGATAGGATACTAGCATAATTTTAAAAACTGCAAGGGTATTTCTTAAAATTATCAGAAACCATTGTAGGGTGCAGGTCTAATTCAACTTGGTTTTGAGATGTATATAAAATAATGTACGGTGGCACCATTTGGGGACCAAGTCCAGTACAAGTAGAATTGAATTTGGTCATGATTGGTGATGTCCAGACAGTTGTTTTCAAGTGGGTCTGGACAGACACTCCCTAGTTAAAGTTACATGTTTATAAGTGTATTAGGGACACGTTGGGATGTTTATGACTTGAGGAATAGAATTGGTTTTAGTTGTCAACTATTGCCAAATTTGACTGCACAAATTTGCCCTTATTCATGTTGTTCATGCTTTATGCTCTATATATCTTCTTTGCTATTGCACTGGTCTTGGTAGTTTTTTTTTTTTTTTTTTGAGATGAAAATTTCTCAAATTCTGCCAAATGATGGTTTTGTGGCATCTTTTTGATGAATTTCCACTTCAAAATATAATTTAGTTGCATCTTTCTATTGAAAAAGGTCAACTTCTAAATACAACAAAAAAGCACTAAATTTTTTTAGAGTCTGTTGGGGGGAAGGGGGGAGAGAGAGAGAGTTGTTTGTGATGATTTGTGGCTGAAGAAGCTGCACAACATATTTTTAGTAATCGAGCATCGTTCCAACAATGTATTTTTTAGACTAAAAAAGTTGACACACGTGAATTGAGTTGAATAAATATGTTCTCCCTAGTTGGAATAAGAAAAAACATGTCAATTCCTTCCCTTAAAATTGTACTTGAGAGTTTTCTACTTCATACGATTCAACATTCAATTTTTTTGATTGTCCATTTTAATCAAAATATCTAACTTAATTGAAGGAGATTTATGATGGTTGTTTGTTTCTTGCATGCATGGCTGTATGTGGTCCTTCTTTGCCTTTTTCTATTGTTCTTGGTTGAACTTGTGGTGGTTATTGTTGCACAAGACATGTTCAAAAGACAGTGAGAAGTAGACAGAAAATTAGAAAAAGTCAAAAGCATTTTTGTTGAGGTGATGTTGCTTTTGTAAAACTTGGTGGGTGGGTGGAACTCCAAAATTATAGTAGGTCTTTAACCTTGAATACATGGGGCCTAATTTGCAAGATTGTCAAAGTCGCAGAAGTCAAGGGGAATTGTCCTACATCCAACACAGACCTACAGACTATTGTCATGGTCCTTTGAATAGACTATCCTCTTGAATATGTACCTATCAATACTAATAACATACAACTCATTTTTATTTTTTCACGTTAATTAAGGTAAGACTAAAGTTTTGTTTGATATAATAAAAAAATAAAAAAATAAAAAAATAAAAAGTTTGAAGGGTGAAAAATTAGAGGGATAAATAAAACATTATGTTTGTTAAAAAAAGAAAATAGGAAAGATGAAAAAGTGGATGAATTAATTTTTTTTTCAACTTACCAAAATCAATCCCTTCAAAATCGGAAAGAAAGTGAATGAACAGTTAATTATTTATATTGAGATATATCTTATTTGTCTATATATCTTTTAATATTTATATATATATTATTATACATTAATTTTATATAAAAATACAATGATAGAATATGTATTTATATATATATATATTTTAAAAATAAATTAAAAAATTAAAATTAAAATTTTAAATTTTAAAAAAAAAAATTTCTCATATTAACCCGGGATGAAAATTTTCGACTCAACACGATGACACGACTTGAACTCGACACGAATTTGATTATAATTCAACACGAACTAGAAAATGAACTGACACGCGAATAAGAAATATAAAAGACTCATATTCAGTTCAAACAGTCAAACTCAAAATTGACACCATCAATTCGTTTATTTAAAAATAAACACTTTCTTTTTTTTCTTATTTGTAAGGTGACACGAAATTAACATGAAACTAACATGTTTAATTAATATTATAGATATAATATGTTAATTATTTATAACTATTTATTAAGTACTGACATATTTATTATATAAAAAAAATATTTTTACTTATTATTATTATATATATTTAAGTTAATTTTTAGTTTGTAGAAAAAATATTGACATGGATTCAATTAAGTGAAAATTAAATATTAGCGTTAAATTTTTATTTAAAGTTTATGTGGGTCAATATGAATACGAATACGACACGAAAATAAAATGGTCAACTCGTAACTCGACACGACACAATTAGTTAAATGAGTTGAGGTAAGTTTGACTAATATTCGACACAAACCTGTAATGACTCAACACGAATCTGACACGACATAATTCGATTGTCACCTCTAATCTTAGTCGGTACAAAAAAAAATAAAAAATTAGTCATTTATTTTTCATCCATCTAACTAAACACAAATGAATGAAAGTCTTCCTCAAAGGATAAAAAATATATCCCTCATATTTTCTATCATTTCTACTAAACGGGGCATAAGTATTTTCTCAAATAGGATTTGATTGTAAAATTATAAGGAAAACTAAATTTTTGGTAGATGGTATTTTTTTAATTATTAATTTTGTTTTTATAATAAAGGGTAGTTTTAAGCACGAATAATTTCTACTTTCTAGTACCATATATGCAACAAGTGTCTTGTCGAATGTGTATGACCATATCAAAACAAGCCCTTCCAGAAGGCGCAGCTTGATCTGACCAAATCCTGCTGGTATATTATCTCACTAACAGGGACAGGATAGCACAATGACAACCCAAAAAGAAAAAATACCACGTCTAAAAATTCTAGTCATTGATTTTAAAAATAATAAAAATATAAAATAAAGTTCAAATTTTTTTTTTTTTTGCATGTGCCATTTTCAATGGAGAAAAATATTATGATACAAAAAAAAAAATAATTTTTCGACAGTATTATTGTTATATCTTACTAACAATACTACATGCATTAAATTTTTTATATTAAACCAATAAAAATTATTGAATCAGTAAGTACAACAAATTTTTGGTAACCTCGTATAGTTCAAAATCTGATAAAAAAATTTTAATGATCACAAGACATTTGTCACCTCCACTCCAATTAGAATGAAAGGAAGGAAGATGTCAACAATAATCTGACCATGTCTTTCCTTCCATCCAGGGCGACACGTTTGACTATCTCAGCTTTGAATGTTTGGTTACTTCTAGATCTTTTGTCACCGGTGATTGATTGGCTACGACCTGTACAAGAACCCAACGTGAGGGCCCTCTTAAGGAGGATCCTAGAATCCATTGCTTCGGCAATTTGCACAAGGTGGCCCTGCTGTCGTTTTGTGTTTTTTTTCTTCTTGGTATCGAGGTCCAATCAAGTTACTAGGTAAATTTTGTATGCATAAAATTACTCATCAATCAAGAGTAACGATTGAACTCTTGCAATTAAGATAAAAGAACTCAAGGCTAATGTTCTAAACTGGTCCTCAGTGACATTTTTTCTTAGATTTTTTTTTGATCGACGTTTACATGAGAAGGGGATAAGTGAAATTCAAACCCTTGTCTCTTTAGATCCAACGGTGGGGTGATTGGACATTATGTCACCAGTGAATCCTCCTTAAGTAGCGTTCAAATGACTTAAAAATAACAGCTTTAAAACTTATGATTTTTCATAGGCGCTTCAAATAAGAAAAGTAATGTTTAAAACCAACTATTTAAATAAATTTCAAATAACTTTTAGGATGGTTAACTTTGTCTTCTTGTAAATAAGAAATTTCAGGTTCGATACTTCTCACACCTCTTAAAAGTCAGTCACCTTTATTCTAAAATTGACTCGAGTTACAATGGTCACTTTAAAGTTCAAAGGAATAGTCGATACAAATTTAAACACCATACTAAAAAAAATAGTTTAGCACTTAAATAAGTCTATATGACACCTATTATATGCAAATGGAGGGAGTCAAATCATCAGTTCAGCTTTGCAATGCCTTGTATAGGTTTTGTATCCCTCTAAATTGTCTCATAAGAAGTCAACATATGTCAAGTTGACGTTAAGCGTGAGATTATCTAGTTAGACATTTTTAATGTTTAAGGACCAAGTTAGAGGCCGGTAATTTTAAACATGTTCAGAAAACACTAATAAATTATTGCACGGGGGATTACTTTAAGTATAAATTGAGACGTCCTGAGTTTAAGTTTTAGCAATTTTTTAGGATTAGGCTATGAGAAATTTATCTCTTATGAATATCTTAATTCTAGCATAGATGAACTATCTTTAATTGGACAGGAAAGAGAATTAGTCGAAGTATGCGTAAAATGATTCAGACACCCTTAACTATTAAAAAAAAAAAATTAATAAATTTGCTGAAATATATACGAAGTGATATATTTCTAGAAAGAACAAAATTTAAAACAGTGGGTCCAAGTCTTTGACAATTAACTACGTTGACCCGAAGACTGCGCAAGGTGAGCACCCACAACCGATGTTGACAATCAATTTAACCCGAACTGCTTCTTATTTATGCGCAACATAGGGATGTGTATACCAAATTTGACAACTTTGAAATCATCCATCAAAGTGTGCATGTATCAAAGTTATTTACCCCCCTACCCCACAAAAAAAAATAAGTTAACCGTACTATGTGGTTTAGAGGTGATTAAGTGTATATAACCTTAATATTCGTAAGAGTGTCAACTTTCTTAATTTAAAAATAATTATTTGATTAGAAAATAGGGTTGATCAATGGACTTCTTCCAACTTTCTTTTTGGTTTTTACTTTGATTTGGGTGGTCAATATGACATAATCAATGTGGTCTTCTGTTTTGTTTTCTTTTCTTTGAATTTGTTTGTTCAATTTTGTTGTCATATAAGACTTGGTTGCAAGTGAAATATATATACATATATATAATAAGGTGGATTACGATTGCTTCTAGAGCAAGAAGAAATTAGAAGCATAACTAGGATATATTTTTTACTTCTTACATTTCGTGTCAAATCAAGTAAAGTGGAGAAGTGATTGAAAATATTAGACAAGGGAGCCATATATGACTATGATAAGAAGAAATGTGAACTGTATCACGTGCTTGGAGAAAAATTGTTAATCTTATTGTGTTTATCGTATTTGAGTATACGTCAAAGATCAAGTCATTTTTAGTTATAAGACTAATAATCGAGTCAAATTTTGCGAACTCAAACTGAATTTATTGAGTTCGATTTTTTTAATCGATCTTCAAAATTATTCAAGTTTAACGAGATGAGTTTGAGTAACTCAATTATTTTACATATAAATAAGATAAATTTGGTAAGCTCGGGTCCGGGTTCTATACGAATCAAATTCAAACTCAAGTAACTCGGCCCAATTACTTGTCCTATGTAATTAAATCAAACTCGAGCCAAACTCATATGTCAAATTTAATTTTTAACTCGAAAAAAATATAAGCGCAATCAAATCAAACTTAACTCAAAAATAAATTTCATTTCTCAGAATAAAAAATCAAAAAAAAAATATATCAAAATTCTGTAATCAGCCTTAAAATCACGCGTAAGTACTTGCGTAAGCAATTGAAAAAAAAAATGCCAAATTCTCCTAAGATCGACGGGTACAACAGATTTTTGGAGTCAACAATGATCAAATGACCCATGAACAGAAAAAGTCAAAGTCTTTGGTCAAGAGACAAGAAATTAAGTGGTTATTATAGGCTAATGTGTGTGTGCTTTTGTTAGAGACAAGTGGTTCTGAAGTTTATGCATGTGAAAACTATGCAGCCAGCTTCCGCCGTACCTGCTTCATTTGACAAACAAAACTACAAAACTCTCATGCCCATTTTCAAGCATTGCCTGTGAGAAATGAAAATGTGAATCAAGACTTTTCTACAAAAGGTTTAGTAAGTCCAACTGTTCATACAAACCAATCTATACACAGCCCTCACTTCTTATTTTTAGTATCAATAAGGTAAAAGCACATTCTTGTTAACTAAGGTAGTATTTGACAACTCAATGCTTTTATTTTTAATTTTTGTTAAAATTAAAAAAAAAATAATACATTTGGTTTATGTTTTTGTTTTTTTTTAGTTAAGTTGTTTTGAAAATAATGGTGAATATTGAAAACAAGGAAAATGATATTTTTGAAAATATAGAAAAACGAAAGCACGCGGGGCTGAGAGACTTTTAATGAGATTCAACTTCCGTCTTTCATTAGAAACAAAAAATAAGACATTTTTGTGGCACCTATATAAAGCAAAAATAAAGCGATCTCTCTCTCTCTCTTGCGTCTGTGGGTTTGAAACTGTGGCGAAGCTGGGATCCCAATCTGTGAAGCTCCGGCTTCGCCTCTTTCTGGCGAAGCTCTCTCCAATGAAACTCTTCACTTTATTCGACACTTACCCTACCATCTTCTCAATCGGTGATGCTCACCCTTCTATTTTTTTAAGATTTAGATTTTTTTTTTATAGATCTAGGAATTTTTCTTCATCTCCATAGAAAAGTGGTGGTGGTGTAATCATTGGCGTATCAGTGGTTTTTCTTCTTCATCTTCAGCTCTTATGGGTTGGGGTTGGTGTATCAACGGAGGTGGACTGACACTATTATAATACCAAATATATTTTATATTTTTGTTTTCATAATTTTTTAAATATAAATAACTACCAAACATGTTTTATATTTTTAATTTTTATCATAAAAATTACAAAAACATTATCAAACGCACCCTAAGCAAACTTAGAGAGGGAATGTTTCTTGCATCATGGTTCTCACTAACATAGCAATTAGGAAGAAACGTAGTACTTGCACTAAATGTATGACATATAGCACACAAAAGGATTTTAATAAGAAGTTTACACAGTGAAACAGACACTAAAATGCTAACGTATCATCAGAGTGCGGATTGGAAGGCATGTATACAACTGCTATGTGAAGAATACAAACAAAAACCCTCTAAATGTCTCAGATGAATTTTACAGGGACCAAGCATCCAAATTATAATTTAAAGGCCACTTTGGAAAATCACTTTATACAGATCACAGAAGCTCATAGAAGCTAAGTTACCACTTTATACAGATCACAGAAGCTCATAGAAGCTAAGTTACATATTCAACTATGATTCATTCATCTATTTCACGGCTCCTAGCGCTCTTCTATGTCACCATGCGGGAAGTGCAGCCCACTCTCTAAGGAGGTTTCATTACTAAGATGTTTGTTTTCTACAGTAGTCGTGCTTTATTTCTCCCTTCCTCTGCATGACTGTAATATTGTCTATCCTTGTTTGGTTTCTTATCACATTTCAAGAAGGCAATTATAAGAATATCCTCAAAACTAATCTGCATCTGGATATACTTCTTGTCCCACCTGAAGCCATGAATTTGTGTCCTGCCCAACTGAATTGCCATCCTCATATCTCAGAAGAATCCCAAAAAGTATTTTCCCCTGTTTCCATTGAAATTATATTTTGACTCTAAGAATCAAACAAGACAAACCAACAAAAGCATGAAAGGATGTGTATGATTATTTTGGGCTGACCTTAGTTCTCCTGTAAGCTGCTAAAGTAGCCAAAGGCTCGTTTGCTTTCCGCACCTCTCCCCCTTGAGGTATCAAATTGATCATCTGGCAACGGTTGCAACCACCCAATGACTGCAAAGAACGAAGGCACAAATAGATCAGAGAGAGAGAGAGAGGGAGAGAGTCTTCATCATGCCTAAGGAAAAAATGTCACTAGGCATTTATCTGCTTCATGAAAATAGCAAACATCGCCATAATTTTGTATTATGCTTTTTGTTCGTTGGGTGGATAAACTCTCTTAGAAGAAGGTGGAAAAAAGCAAACTATTAGATTATCCCTATCCCAAACCTGATCTAATGTGAATTTCTGGAAAACCAACGGCATTATCATGATACAAATATTAGTGCAGTATGATGGAAGTTGTAATCTGTTAACTGTAACTTCGTACAATGCAGGTCTTCAGTATTTTCCAATTAACACTCCCTACTCCAAGGTCCTAGGAGGCTGGAACTTACAGTGAAATTGTTGTTTCCAATTCTAAGAATTCCCCATCCATCTTCTGCATAAGGTTCGCCACCAGAAATGACAAGGTTGGGACGGAATCTCATTGAATTAACTTGAATTGGCGGTCCATGGGAGTCTCTCGGGAGATCTGCAACCAACAAAATATGGTTGACATAAGTTGTCAAAATTCACACTTTGTCAAACTAACAAAAGAGTCTACATCAAACCAAATTAGATTGCTGAAATCATTTATCAACTAGTAATTTCATAAATACAATTTAAACAAGAATATAATACTGTAATAACTCCCATTATAAAATTTCAGGTCACCAACTGTGAGATTGCAACTTGAAACATGGGGGACCATCAATTTGTGCAAATGACACAAAAGATTAAGTTTGTACCTAGTCCACCACACCAAGCACCCTCATTTATATGACCAGATTGGTCAATGAACTTTTATTTTTAAATAGATAGGAAACTCAGTTGAAGATCAGAGCTGAGATAAAGTCAAAGAACAAATGATGGCCAGCTGCATGTTTAACAAATATGCAATAACAATGCCAGCTAGAAGGGGGAATAATTAGGCTTGAGTGGACAACAGGATATGTGATGTAGACAAGTTGTGTTTCAGAATGTCGAGAATTCAAAAAAAAAAAAAATGTATTTGGTTGTTCCATGGAAAATCATCTATCAATTCTCTATGCACGGTCCATAGTGTTCTATTTCCATGGGATTTAAAAGCATGCACTCGACCAATCCATTCAGTGGGTTTATTCAACACACTATCAGTGAGAACATAAAGCATAAGACATTTGGTTTTCATATAGAACAAATGTGAAAAACTAATGATTCCACATTAGTTTTTCAAACAGAAATCATAAGACATTGAAAACTTAATAAACTCATCTAGAGATAAGTTCTCAAGAAGAAGGGTACGGATTTACTGAGTTAAAAGTCAAAGAAAGCTACTATCTCAAACATACTTGAGTATAATCTATTGTTGAGGTCAGACACACTTTCCTCGGTTATCAGCAAAAACTGAGCTTCATTGACAAAATTCAATCTGGTCTTGACATCTCTGCACATCCCTACACCTCTCTTACTGTTCAAGCAGAAATAGCATGTGGACCCAGAACCTCTTAACAAAGTGCAAGGCCGACCAACAGCATTGCTAAACCACATGTTGACTTCATTATCATAACCCTGGACTTCATATCTATTCAGCAATATTAGAATAAAGCAATACAGAATTCCAAATGCAACGACAAAGTTGGGTAGAACTTTGAACAGTTTTGACAAGTACATTTATAATATGCCAGACTCACTTTTAATGAATGAATGCCATATTATTATGGAGGTGATTTTTATCAACTTTTACCTTTTTAAATTAACTTTAAAATAAGGAGATCCAATGTTAGCAACTCGAGAGGAAAAGGAATGCCTTTATCAAATCCAAGATTGGTTCACTAAAATATATTTCATTATCAAATTCAAGATCGATTCAGTAAAATATACCTCAATTTTGTAGCAGGACAAAAAAGAGACTTTATGATCAGGTATGCTGCCCAGAATTATAGGCAAATCATTAGGCTAATAGAAAAAAAATATAAAGAGCTAGGAACTACTAAGAACTAAGATTTACTTCCAAGGAAGACTGGAGACATCTAGTGCCTAGCCCAACTTCTTGTGGTCAACTCATTCGCATATGCATAAGGTCATATGAGAATAACTTGTTCATTAAGAAGTCATTTGTCTGAACTATTTGAAAAATAAAGCAAATATAGAAAAATATATTATAAGCATGTCAACATTGGAGTTCTATATAATGGCGCCATGGGTACAAAGAACTATTGCAGATCCAAATTAATCGACTAGAGCTAATGGTCACACTATTGCTAACTATTCCAAGGGTATGAGCTCTGAAAATCCACTGGCACAGGCCTTGTAGAAGCTATTTCGGGCATGTGCAATGAGTCCATCCATGTCATTTGTGTCTGCCACACAATGTTTTTGTGGTGCAGACTGCAGAGTCTGTGAAGAAACTGAGGGCCAGATACAAAGAGAGAACTACTACAAATAAGAAGAACACAAGTATTTAACCTCACCTGTCAACATGCAGATCCATTCCATCTCTTGCGGACATAAATAAATCAGAATTGAGACTAATCTGCAGTTTCTCTTTGCAACGAGGTGACTCTACAAAGAGAATTCCCAAATTGAGGTCGATCAATGTACTAATATAGCACATTTCTGGAATCTGCAATAACACATACAAATGATTTAGAACTTGATGTTATATATATAAAAAAGAATTCAATATTCCCATGTAATATATGTACAAGTGGAGCCTGTTCTGTTAACAACCAATATGCGTTTAAGCTTGACCAACTGAAATGCAATTCTTCGATTGATAGGCAAACCATAATATGGCATTTCACATACACGAACAAATGGTACCAATTTTTAATCTTTCCAACTACTATCTACAAATTGTTGGTGCACTTGAAATTGCGCCTACAGCAAAACAGTAACAAGTAGCCACAAGCTACTGGATTGCATGACCCAGCAGAACAGCCAGCTTCATTTGCCTTTGTTTTGTGCACGTGTCAACGATACAGTCATACTAAGTTAGTAAGCTCAAAAAAGGGTATGTTCCCCATAACTATTTAGAATATGGAAATGAAGTGGTTGGTGAACCTAGATGTCATATAACTGCAGTTCTACATACCCATAACTAACGATTCATGCAAAGATAAAACAATGTCACCAGGGACTCAAAAAGCACTGGGATGTCCATGTGATAAATAATTTCAACAATTTTATCATAGGACATCACTTGAAACAGATAATGGAGGTGTCTATAGTTGACACCATTGTCTATGTCTACAGATTCCTAGCTCCAGTCAGTCAATCACCCCACAGTAGTAATGTTAGGGATCAGAGATTATGTTTTGTGCAACTTTTTGGAAGTTGTTCTGAAATTAGTCAACCAAGAGTTAGTTTTGCAGTTTCTAATAGTATTGTTTTCTAATTAGATCTTCTTTTTCTACTTCATGTACTCTACATATTTCACCCATTAATGCACGAACCCTCTCAAAAAATTGGAAGGATAGGGACGCATTGTTTTAATCACATAGCTTGGACTAACTATAAAAGAGAGGCTTTCTTTCAAAACCAGAATTGCACACTTCCAGCCAGACAAATTCATTCGAAATTTTCCATAAGTAGAAGTTTAAGTTGGTGTGCAGTGTACTAGAAGAATCTATCACCCCA
The DNA here is from genome assembly GCA_963454935.2 of Ilex paraguariensis. Classification (NCBI taxonomy): domain Eukaryota; kingdom Viridiplantae; phylum Streptophyta; class Magnoliopsida; order Aquifoliales; family Aquifoliaceae; genus Ilex; species Ilex paraguariensis. The sequence goes on from CAUOFW020003059.1 coordinate 19,377, forward strand.
TATGTACAATTCTCATGAAGCAGCTAGGCCAAGGAAGTTAAAGCTTAAAAGTCATACTTATATCTAGGTAAAAGCTTAAGCCCCCCTTACATCCTCCAAAATGGGTCTGGTCTACAGATCTAAATACTTTCGGACAAATTATTTTCCCAAAATAATTATACAACTGCTTCACATTCAAGGATCAAAATTTTGAGTTCCAGTAAGTTTGGAAAAGGAAATGTTTTGGTAATGTTTCGAAAACAGGATTAAAAAACAAAGGAAAAAATTGAAAATTTATTTCCAAAACATTAAACAAAATATACCGCAACATGTCGAAACATACCAAAACACCTCAAACAAAGGAATTTTGATATTCAGTAACTAATTGATTTCAGTTTCTAAGGAAACGGAAATATTTCGAACATTTCGAAACAAAATTTAGTTCTTTGACCAAATTTATGGTTGTGTTTATCACCCAAATATCAACAAGTCTATTTGTATAAATTATGAGAATTTCTTTGTCATACTAGCCGAAGTAATCTAGGACAAAATTACTTGTGTGGTATGTTTTATTACTTATTCTCATATTAGTGACAAATACTAAATCTCCACATCAAACTTGTGAATAATCCTTTATTTACTAGATACAAATTTGTGTTATTAGCAAGCAAGGGTTTTTCCAAAAACATAACTGGCTCGTTCTTCTACCTATCATTTTGGAATCTTCTACTCTTCTATAAGATAGATACAAATTTCCTCTCCAATTGACATGTAGGTTTGTAGCTATTGGGAAACTAAATCATTACTGCAAAATGAAGATCTACCAGATTTAATTAGTTGAATCGGATCATCGCAACTCTTTAAGGGGTTTCAGCTCATTCCTCCTTAGATTACACATAAACTTACAAAGTAAAAGAGCTATTCATGAAAAGTTTAGCATGCTTTGGGATTAAAGCTCGCATCAATTATATATATGAACCGGATCATCGCAACTCTTTAAGGGGTTTCAGCTCATTCCTCCTTAGATCACACATAAACTTACAAAGTAAAAGAGCTATTCATGAAAAGTTTAGCATGCTTTGGGATTAAAGCTCGCATCAATTATATATATATTAATATCAACAAATGCTATAGATTTAGTTAATCAAGATAAATTAGTGAATTATATTAGTTAGATAAGATGTACAAATAATATATATACTCATGGATTGAAAATTAAAATAGATACTGAAATTATAGCTTAAAATGGTTCCCGTACAATATATGTGTGCAACAAGTAGTATAATCAGTGATGTATATATTATGTGACATCACCTTCTTTTGGGTAAGGATTTCACCACTCATACTTTTGAGAAGCCATTCTCGATCGTATAGCAGCCCTGCCAAAATTTAATAGCCAAAAGAAAGGAAAAAAAACTTCAACTAAGAAATGACATTTTAATGCCTCACAACATTGAAGAAGGGCAACCTTAGTAAACAGAAAAACATTAGGTGAACTTCTGTATTTCACGAACATACAATGTTTTGGTTTTGTAAGAATATGATGTGCTTGAGTTAGCTAGGACCATGGATCTTTCCCATTGATAATTTTATGCAAGGATCAAATATTCATTTCAAAACAACCGAAACATTTATGTTTCTTTAGAAATATTTGAAAAATAAATTTCCAAACTTTTTACTCATTTTCATTATGTTCCAAAAACGTTTTCGTTTCCTAGATGATCGAAATGATGCACCGAAATAAAATTTTGATCCTTACTTTAATGTTTTTTCCCGGGGAAGAAAAGTTAAAAATTTGAGGATATCTGTGTTTACAAAAGTCATTAACTCTTTTTGGTCCTTTAAATCAAGGGTGCTAGGAAGGAAAGCTGGCTGCAACTAAACATTTAGTTAGCATGTATGTGTCAACTTCCAAAGTTGAACATGTGTTATCAAGCTTGACAAACCACCTTTCACAATTTGCACTGGTAAATGGTCCCTCTTCAGAAGCTTGCAGTATATGCTACTCCATAGTTACATACAAGAAACTACTAAACTATTACAGGATAGAGTAGATGAACAAGATTTGTAATCAGTGTTTAGTGTATGCTAAAATTAAACAAGCTTAGGATAAACTAGAAGAATGATAAATTAACTAATAAATATTTTCTCTTAGCAAAGAAATCAAATACTAGTAGTTATGTATCAGAGACAAAAACAAATCACACATGAGCATTAGTTACTCAAGACAGCTTAGCTAATCAAGGTGTTCATTGTATTTATCCCTCATGTACTTTAAATATAAAAAGCTTAAGACATAGAGGAGAATGATAAATCAACATGTAAATATTTATGTCTTCGCAAAGAGATCATATACTGGTAGTTATTTATCTGAGACCAAAAAAAAAAATGATAAACAAGAATTAATTATTGAAGACAGCTTGGCTAATCAAGGTGTTGAAGGTATCCAGATTATAACAAGACTAGATTGTAGCACACTAAAATACCATCCTTAGTTGTAATAGCATGATACTATGCTAGAAACCCCTCAATCAATCATATAAAACCAATAGCTTAGGCATTCCCTCCACATTTACATTTCTTATTACACAGTGTTTCCCAAAAGTTTAAAAAGTCCACAAAACTTTCTAAGCAGCTTGTTCCAGACTCTCAAAAAAATTTGTTGCAAGTTTGCATGAGTGTGTAGTCAAGAGTTGCTCCTCATTCACTCACAATAATACATAAGAAAGGAAGCAATGCATATTACAAGGGGATGCAAAGCTGGGTATAGAACTTGGTATTCCAGCAGCTGCAATGTAAGACCTATACTTTAAGGGCTGCATAGCTGGTCCTTCTGCAAGAGAATTATGTTGGTAAGGGAGCTTGCCCTCCTGATGTCAGGGCAATGATCACATATTCTGGCATCTATATAATTCGTCCTCATTTTATTTTGATATGACTCTCTATTCGAAAGAAAAAAGGGAGTCGATCAAACATGCAACTACATCTATCTCAATTATGACCCATTGAGTGTCTGTCATGCCAGAGTCCCTAGGTATCCCTGAAATCCTCATGCTCTATGCCACGTGAGGTCTGAGAATTCCTTTCTGAACCTTGACAGATAATCTCCCCCCTTATCAGGAAATTTCTTATGTTTTACCAACTTCCATTAAAAATTTGAACATTTCAAGCCACAGATTAACCTAAAATTAACTCAAGATAGACTTGGGTATTAATTGGAAAAGTTTCAAAATAAGCACAACACACCACTTTTCTTGCAAACATGCCAAACATCAAATTGTGGTCCTAACAAGAGCAAGATGGATTTTGGTACCAGTGCACAGTATGATTGTTTAAGTGACCTAATTCACAATAATAGAAGAGGCAAGATTTACAAGGATCTCATTCTGTAATTGGATGTAATTCAGACATTTCTGTTGAGGTTATTACATTTGTTTTGTTACTGCAATTTAAAATCAATTCTAAAGTAAATGCCTCGATTCCTTCCATGAATCTTAGTTTTCCTTTCTATGTTTGAGATGAGGAGATCAAAACTGGAGTATTATTGAGGAACCAGATAACATAAACATGAAATTTGGCTAAGCATAAGGCTTGTCTACTATTCAGCTTACAAATGGCTACCAGTACTGCTTAAAGGCCAACTGTCCACTTTGAATCCAGCACACGACTTTATTGGATAGACTGTAATTGACCTAAGATAGTATCTTGAAGGTGCCCTTTCAAAACCTGCAATTCGGTAATCTTGCATACGTTAAGCAAAATGGGAAAAACAATGATGAACATAACAGATTTTGTTGTAATGTCCAAATAAAGCTACTTTTATAGAAGATAAATAAATAACCTTCAGTCGGAAGGTGTATGTACTTTGTTCTCAAAGGAGAATGAGAAAGTGATAACACAAAGGATCTCTCTATGAAATTCAGAAATTTCTGCTTAACAAAATGGAAAACAAAGAAAGTCAAGAAACAAAAAGACTTTTAAACTCATAACAAATGTTATCTTGATAAACAAACAAACAGCTACAATTTGAGAGGGAAAAAAGAAACGAAAAAAGAAAAACAGCTACTTCTGCTTTCTCATTTAACATTCAAAGTTGTTTCTATCCCTACAACTAGATCAATTAATAGTCTACAAAGATTCTGCATCGCAATAGAGACGACAATAAAAAGGAGGAAGAGCTAAGTTTGACAAGAACTTTATATGTGTCAGTAAATGTGAAAATTCAGACCAACCATTTTTATGATACATAAAACAGATAATAAATGAGAACGGCCCAATCAAAATTTGTCTTTCCATATATCAAATAAATATTTGCTCATATTTCTACAATTCAAATGGGGAGTACCTCACTAGAGTCTCAAATCATTGAATTTTTTCATTCAAATTCTTAGAAAGGGATAGCAGAGCTCATACACAGCAATTTGTCATTTGAAAATTGTCTTCAACGTATTTGATATGAAATTAGACATTTACCCTTGCTTCTTCAAAGGTTGACATATAACCAAAGGATACTCTAACAGCTCCGGTAGGTTTTCCATGTAATATATCATTATCATCCCAGCAAATATGCCCAGCCTATATAGAAAAACAAAGATTTTCAAACCAATAATGATGGCCAAAAATTAGAAACAGAATGTAAACTACCTCAATGTTGGAAAGAAGATCCCCGTGAGACAAACGAAGATACTTTGCACATGCACCAGGATTGCAGAAGCATCCTGTCTGCACAAGTACATGAGCAAAAAAGGACAAAAACGCAGTCAGCATTGATAATGATTGGGACTGAAACCTTTCGGTCCTCTAGTGTTAAAAACTATGAACTAACAGCCTAAGCCATTCCCACACTGAGCAAACAACCACTGTTTGCTGAAAAATGGCATACAAGAGAATACAAATCTTGAAAATATCCATGCAACAAAAGTAGGATAAAATTTCAATCTAGCATGTGTGTAACAACCATAATAATAGAGTGGTGGATATAATTTGTCTCCTACTTGGTGTTTTGCACACTAGTGAGAAGCCAATTTATGAAAAAAATCACAGGATTGATCAAGTTCACAGAAAGGAGGAACCATTTTATCTGCAGTTGCAATGCATCTGATAGAAGATGTAGGATGGAAGATTTTGGGTGTGGGCAGGACAGGATAAATAAGGGACGCAGACGCTTATTTGGTAGGAATAGTATACATGATCCTTTTTTCCAAAGATAGCAACCATCAAGGGGCAGAGTAAATGGATCAACAACTAAAAAAGGATCATCAGAATAGTGGTCATGCGAGAGGATTAAGCTTTAGAGGAAAAAGTACAGGTGGAACAAGAATGGTCACATGATGTGTAGACAAACATGTAAGAATAATCATAAATACCAAACTTAAATGTCCATTGGCATAAGCATCAGTTCAATCATTTGTCCAATGAATGATAACATACCATTCAATCAAGAAGAACGAAACAAACCATAAGCAGATTATCCATTCTACATATGATACCCCTAACTTTCTATGAACTGGAAGTCTTTCTTTTGCATTTAGGTTGGGTATCTTATCTACCATTTTGTACATTCATAACTCTCTACAGAATGGAAGTCTTTGTTTCCTATCAAAAAGTACTTACCCGTAACTGAATCCCAGATAAAGAAGCCAACTTTTCCACCTCACGGTAGCCAAACCAAGACCCATCTGGTCTTGTCAAGTTGAATGAAACTATTGGACCCATTTCCTTACATAACAGCTGAAAGGGGAGATCCAAATCGATATCATATAAAATGCATGTGCCAGGACACCAGTTTATTATTCCAGATAAAGCTGAGCAAGTCATGCTGATTACTTTCTATGCCAGAAGTCAGGAACTCCAAAAAGACGAACAAGTCCACTCATTTGTAATTTTCTGGCAATACAAACCTTTGACTTCGGTACTCCATAAAGTGTGCAGATGCTGTCCCCATTTTCATAAGTTAACGATGAAAGCATACTCCTCACATATGTTGCAAGTGATGCTGTATGCCTAGAAGGTAAAAATATATAGCCCATGTTAGAACATTAACACGTTCCACTTAGGCTGCAAAACACAATCCAATTACCATGAAAAGAAAATTTTAAAGGGGATTATGTTTTTGTATGCAAATCAAGGGAGAAAGAAAAATGTGTATCTCTTTCCCATGTAAGAAAACTTGAACCCTAACCAAGGCTTAGAAATTCACAACAAACCAGTAAGGCAAGAGAAAGACCAATGAAATGAAAATGTCTTTTCTTTTGTAACTCTTCCAGAAATATAAGAAAAGAATACAAATATACAATGAACAAAATATTTTGCAAAGCTAAAGAGATATAAGAGAAAAGGGTATTGTATCTCACCCCTGCCCTAACAATTCTGTGAAAATGGCACAAATTTTGTCTTATATAAAATTTTTAAGTGAGTTTGTATCCCACATCAAATAATTAGGACCGCAAAGGTTGGTTTATATACTTGGGGGGCCATTTTAACCGTGGTTTTGGGTTGGATGCTCTAACATAGTATCAGAGTTGGGTCTTGGATGGTCAATGGACCAAGTCTCTTACTTATTTGAATTTTCTGGCATACATAGTTATTTGTTTGTTTATTGACCACATGTGCGAGCCTGGGTCCCACACAAGGGAGGTTGTTAAGAGAGTTTGTATTCCACGTCGAATAATTGGGATCACAAAAGTTAGTTTATATACTTGAGGGGTCATTCCACCCATAACCAATTGGTTTTGGATTGGACACTCTAACAAACATAACATGCATTAACTACCAACACCAATGCCACTGAAATAAAAACTTAAAAAAAGCAACATGGCTTGCCACCTATAGCCTGTGATTCAAAAAAGCCTGTACATCGTCGTCACAGACGACACCAGGCCCGCCATTATAGAAATAAACCCCAAGAATTAGTAAGTGTGTGTACGTGTGTGTGATACACCAATTTCCTATATATGCAAGTAAACCAATTTTATGCAACAATAAGAGGCATAAGGTATATTAAACAAATCTATAAATCCTAAATGCTGAAAATGATACGAGCTGCATTACTTGGGCCTTTCAATTGACAACTCATCGAAGACATTAAATAGATAGCAATCAAGCTAAGATATTCAAATCGGACTCTAATTGTCAGTTTCTAGAAATGTACAATCTTAAACATGAGTGTATGAGTGTAATGATGCATTGTGAGTGGTGTTTGTTCAATAACATACTGAACAGATCAGTCATTTTCAACACAAGAATTATCATAATTTTTGTACTAAACGACTTCTAATTTTATTTACTCTTCTTGTCACAGTTTAAAAAATAAAAATAAAATAAAAAATTGAGCCTCGGCGCATCCCCTATATTCTTATTTCTTAATGTATCAGCTGCATATCCTTGATGTATCCTGATAGCATCCAATATCAAAAATTAAGTAATAATATATGATACCTATCAGGTTGTATCAAATGCATATTATATCTGATGCATATTCCATTTTTGGTGAAGTTATGTGCTTGCAAACATTTGACTGAGCTACAAGTTTGTAGAAAAAGCAAGCAAAGGGATCTTCGATTCCTTTACAAGCAGCGAACAATTTCCGTTTAGATAAGACTTTTTTGACGTACCGGGATATTGCAGATATGGTTAATGTATTGAGTATTTTAAACCCATGGTGAATAGATGCTATGCTCAAGAATGATAGGGTGCCATCCTCAAAAAGTTCCTCAGCACCTTCTCTTTGTTTTACAAAGTCAATATCAGCTATGGATGCAGCCACAGTGCCTGGAAACATTTAAGCGATGTAATATTGCTCTCAAAGAAATGTTTCATAGAAAAGAAGAGGTCTGCACAAACCTCCACTAAAGTAAGTTTTCTTCAGTAACTTGGCAGCTTCTGTGATCAGTAAGAAAGGAAATCTCTTAGTGAACGTGAAACACCAAGACGATATTTCTGGAAGTACAAAAGTACAAAACCTTCATTAGCTGCTTACCATTTCGAACAATGAGGGCTCCAAGTCCGGTTGGATAGCCAAATAGCTACACAAAAACAAAGGATTCAACAGCATTATGTGGAGCTAGTGATCACTCATATCCAAGTTTGGACAACTTCAGTGTACATAGATACCTTATAAAAAGAGATTACAACAAAATCTGCTTTGTACTTCGATAAATCTGGTGGTTCTGTTGCAGATCCTTTTGCAGCATCAATCAGAACCATCCAGCACCCCCTGTTTTCACACTTTAAGTCAGATAAAGAGATTGAAGAAATAAATGGAAAATAACCAGTTGAATTTCCATTCAATAAAGAAGTGTCAAGTATAGACACTTCAATGATCATAATAAATTAGAAAATTTAAAAGAGAAGTTTAATATTCAACTCAAAAAGGTCCAAAATTGGGAGGGTTTTAGGCAACTTCTGTCTAGAAAGCTTCCTGATGTCTTCTTTGATCTTTGCTTTAAGAGTAGCATCACCTTTTTCAGCATGTACCAACTCTAGTTACTCAATAAAGAATGAAAATGTACATGAATTTGATGGAAAAGCAATTCCCTTCGTGAAGCTCTTATTTGATCCATTGTAATACAAAAACTGGGCAATGTTCTCATAATAAATGTAATGTTTTGACTATTTAAGGTTATAGATAAAGTGTGGACAAACTACTAGAGTAGAAAAATTAAAACAAAAGAGGACATATTCACTAGAGAGGCAGAGACAGAGAGAGATGATATCAATATGAATGCACAATTTTATGCATACTCGTGGTAGGACACAGTCCTCTTCTCTCTGTCTCCATATCTATTGTTCATATCCATATACCAACAAAAACAATCACGGCTTGGTTTTGACACTCAAGCAACCTGTCCTACTAAGGTTAGATTTCACCACCTCTATCTACCCAATTAGTCCTATTTGATCTAAAAAATTCAACCAGGAACCTGAATCGGAAAACCATCTTATCTCCAAGCCCCTTCACTAGGCCAGACAAGCTTTGATGCCCCAACCCCCAACAACTAAGCAACTAGGTTGGGATCGTGGAACTATCGCTCGAGAAGTAAGTAAGTTGGTCCCCCTGATTGGCTTGTAGGTTGTAGCTACCCAACTAATGTCTTGGACCAATAACAAAAAAGGGGATAATATTTGACTACCCTGAAAAAAAGAATCCACTTAAATAAACAACACCAGAACTCCTTATCCCAAAATTCATCACCAAGATGACAAAAATATATCTCTGATCTCCATACAAAGTTTAATGTCCCTACATAATCTAATTAACCATTAACCAACCATCCAGCATATTGGAAGTAGGTGAAGATGGTTCTTCAAGGTCCAAAAATTTGATCCATGGTCTGTAGGAAACTCAAACAAAAGCTTAACTAGCGAGGTAGCCTCAGGATATTCGAATGTCACATTTCTATAAATCTTTCTGAGTAAAGGAGTGAAGAATGAAGTCTTAAATTGACTACAATGACGTCCATTCTTACATGAAAGACTAAAGTTGTGCCATTGCTGTGCTATATTCAGCCTAAGAATTTCTGTAGGACTTCAACATCTCATGGCACTTTGGTCTTTTCAACTCTACAAAAGCCTTGTCCCAGCCATTTTTGTACGGGTAGACGTATCAGTTTTGCAAATATTGCTCCATCTGCAATCGTATCTTCTTAAACATCACACTACTTGATGTCATCCACAACTCTCCCCTGCACCAGACCTTTCGTACCTTCATCTTAAATAAAATCACTGAATAGTGCAATCCTTCGCCTTCAGGACTTCCTATGGACTTTTAGACGTTACAAATTTCAAAGTAAACCAGTCAAAATGATCTCGTTTTTGAAGGAGCAAGACAACAAAGCATAAAGAATTGCTCGAATAAAAGGCATGTTTGTAACAGTTATTTACATTGGATACAATGCTCTGTAAGTTTTGACATGGAAAATTTTAGTATATTTGTCTTTGATATAGATTAACTATATAAAAAATGGTGTGGCCATATGTACTTGCAATATGACGAGCCTTCCAAAATTCTCTCTGAATCTTGCTTAATAACCTTCACCAGATCGAGGTTGAATCTCACACCTGAGAAATTGCACTCTGAAGGAAAGGCAAATAAGTTGTAAGCATCCCCTGCAATGAGCAACATACAAGTTGAGTGAACAAGAAGAAGAAGACAAAGAAGAAGTGTTGCCAATAGAACCATTGTCGTCAGATTTTCCTGCGTGACATTATGTGTCAATTAATTCAACAGTTACCAATAAGCTCTTCGTCCACTACTCTAGCTTCACTTCTCCTTTGCATTTGGTGCTGTAAAACCTTATGCGAAGATGCAGGGTTTGTTGATCCACTATCATGTGCAGCCTCTTCAATATCCACTGCAATGGCTGCAGCCCCTTGACTGAGTGCATATCTAGAAATGTTAAGGATGAATCTGTCCACAAAAATGATCAGTCCAAGAGAGATGATAATAATGATATGTGTGTGTGTGTGTGTGTGTGTGCGAGAGAGAGAGAGAGAGAGACGGCTATCTGTACATGGGAGCAATGGAGTCATTGCCAACAACAAAGACAGCAACAAAGTTTCACTGGTAAATAATGAAATAGAATGACTAATTCCATCTTTACAACAACTATACAATCACAATGGTATGTAGCAAGGACTAAATAGATTGCCATAGAAAAAATGTGTTATTTCAAACTTCAACTAACCAAGATAACAGGTTTTACTTGTTATAAAAGCTAAACTAACTAATAAAAACTTCCAGTTGTTGATTATTGGCTAATCTTATATAAAGACTGGTGAGGTCCACAACAAAACGATGGCACCAATGGAGAGGCACAAACAAGGTCAGAGTAATTGACACATTAGCAAACTAAATCTTTTCACCAGTCAAAACAACTAGAAAGTACAAGCAACCAGCATTCTATATCATGCCTTCACAAAGATACTTAGAGACAAGAAGATAAGCTCAACAGGGGTAGGATACTCTCTGATCCCAAGGACACTGTTGTGATTCTCCATTGTATACATAAAACTGCTCTGACTGCTCCAAGGAAAGGTCTCTCCAACAAGTTTTAATGCCGCTGTTGCCCCAGAAGTAAAAATGCATTTGTACTCCCACGGAGATGCATTACAAAAATTAAGGACCTGCCTCACATTCACGTTGTAGAAGAATGAAAAACAGGGGAAAGATCAACTGATTATAAAAGGAATAATCCATAGAGTATGAGCAAAAAAGTAGATTCCACACAAACACCTCATGGGCACAAGGCATGGTTAACAAACTTTCTTTTTATACCTGCACACCAACTAATATACAACCAGAGGCCAAACAGTTTACAATGTTAACAGCAATGCATTTAAATGTAGAAATTTAAATTTCATCAACATGAAGGGGAATAAGGTTATCCAATCCAATCAATAGGTATAAATTTTGGCATGAGACATGTTACCTGTTGGCGAGCTTCCCCTACAATATTGCTTGTGGCCAAGCTGGAATCAGTTTGGCTATCTAGAGTTTTACAAGATTAAGGAACCCCAGAATCATATTCAGTTGGGATAGAGTGTACTTTTGGAAGAGATGCCTTGTATTTCAGACAAGAATTGAGGTTAAAGGATACGAGGATTTCCGTAAACATTAGTTGTAAGATCTTTAAGAATCGCTTCCATCTGCAACTCAGAGTACAAAGATGCCCCAGCATGATCCAAGTACACCGTACCTACAAATTCACAGAAGAAATGACAACCCAATTCCAATTTTTTTTTTTTTTTTGAATCACACTATCCCACTAATTGAAAGCCGAAGAAAGTAAAGGAAATCTTGAATTTCTCGTTTCCAATAACTTTTTGTTTTATTTAAATATTTTCAGTTTGCTTGGCAACCAAGAGGAAGATAAACGGTTAGGTGGGAAATAACGAAATATTGGAGAGAGAGAGAGAGAGAGAGAGAGAGAGAGAGAGAGAGAGAGAGAGGGAGCTTGAGAGAGTCAGACCATCCAATCTTTTAAATTCGGTGGCTCTTATTTCATCGATGTTCTTAGGAGCCTTTGGATAACCATAATCGTCCCCAAACTCCTTCAAGAATCGATCTTTGTCTGATTCGGTATTCATGGATGATGGGATTGTAAATTCTATGCGAACAAGGAGAAGAAGCGCTCGAACGAAATTCGAGAGAGAGAGAGAGAGTGGCTAGGTCGGATTGATGGCAAAGAGTTGGACGCAGGATTTGCTTCCGATGAGCTGGGAGAGTGATTCAGTGGATACCAATGACTGACGCTGATGGGAGTCTAGGACATATGAGCAAGGCCGCCTCGACGGTTAAAATGGCCCACTAGGCAGGCCCTGCTTTCTCATTAGTCAACTACCGGGTTTAGACTTTAGAGACACATTACTGGGCCATGGGCTGGATGGCCCGATCAGCCTAGCCCTGAAATTAAGTTAGTCAGATAGAATAATGTTGTGGGCGGAATGATTCGTTCGGCTCAAGTTATCTAATCCAAAGGAGAAGTTGACCAGTCTAAGACCATATTTCGAGTCACGTTAGATAAAGTGAGATGTTTTTTAATTCAGTTCCTTAGGTAATTCACCGTTTTACCCCTTAGCCAATTAAATGAATTTGATAAAAACAACATAATTAAAAATAATCAAGATCCAAATCATACATGAATAACTCAACTATAATATGACCTCTAATCAAAACTTAAGAGAGTTTACATTTAATTTTTAATCGAGTTGAGCTTGCCGATTTTTAGCATGTTTAAACTTGACTTAGTTGTGACACTTTCAACTTTGTTATCAAACTGAAGTTCTTTCTCACAATTAGGTCAACATGAACTTGTAAACATTTGAGACGAAATTAAGCCAAACTTTTCAATAAAAAAATTTCAAACAAAGAGTTAATTTTTTAGAAGAGAGAGGTAGAGAAATCATATGGTTTACTACATTTTAGAGATAAGTTCGACATTGTTCATGTTCGAATAGGGGTTGTTTGATTATTAAATAAGAATTATTCATAAAAAAAATATGTTCGAACCAAGTGAGCCACACATTACTCAAATTCAATTCCCTTATTAATTGAGTTTAACACTCTAACCAATTCTAATTTATTTTTACAATTTCAATGAGTCAAAACATAGCTGATGCACGATAAGAGATCAAAGTGACACAAATGAAAAAATAGGAACCACAATAGCGTGTTTGAAAGGCTATTATTTTGGTTTACCCATTAATAACAAGCATTTTTGGACCATCCTTAACTGCCCAAAAAACTTATCAAGAAAAGTTGTTGACAGAGAGAAGTTCAACAAAGGGTCAAACATACAGTACTCTAGCAAAGTAGAGACTTTATTTTGAAGCTGAGGGACACTGCTAACATAGAAAAGAATATGAACTCCCGATATGAGCAAAATCAAGGGACTTCTTTCCATCGTGAGCTTGTCCAAAGAAGTTTTTCATGTAGTCTTCAAACATGAACTCCCGATAATGAGCCACCCCATCGAGCTCCACCGCCTCAGGTAGTGGCCCAATCTTCTCCGTCCGTCTTCTCTGGCCGCTGGGCAAAGAACCGGTGTGCTGCATTCTTAACTGACTCTAGCAGTTCCACAGGCACGCCGTGGTTCACCACTTGGAAGAACCCTAAAGTCTCGGCGGCTTTAACAATGGCCACCACGACTTGGTCATGATTAGGCCCATCCAGCAATGATAAGTCAATGGGTGGCTGTTCATTTGAGCCTGCTTTTCAATTCGCTCTTGTGGTGTTTGGATGTATCGATCAGGGACCTTGGCTAGGCCCGAGTCCACCAGGCCTTTGACACCATTACCGTCTTGTACAACAAAGTTGAACAGTGAGTTTCCATCATTGAAACTGAGAGCCATTTTCAGGTGAGTGCGAATTGTATGGGATGAATATGCCAATAAATTATACGTTTATTTATTTATAGGTTAGTTTTAAGGAAAAATTACCCTTGGCAACCCTTCAACTACAACTCCCGTAAACTATTGAATTTTTAACATTACACCCTCAACTACTTTTTTTTTTTTTGATGACACACCCTCAACTACTTGTAATGGTTTTATAATCTTCCAAAAGTCAAATGTGAGTAATGTTTTGGATGGATCAATATGTCCCGATGAGTAGTAGAATACATGTTTTTGATGTCTATAATTGAAACACTGTGAAGATAAAAAATCATAATTGGGGTGGCAATGGGAGAAATATGATGGTAGAGGGGAATATGAGACCAATAGTAGCGTAACGTGAGAAATGCAATAATTAGGAGAGTAATGTGAGATAATGGGTATAGTTGAGGGGTAAAAGTATATTTGACACATGATTAATTCTAATATGACAAATCCACTAACAGTTGGTCGACCTCTCAATGGCTTATACTCAGAAGGCAAGACCCTGGCCTTCTAAGTTGTTGGGTAGGATAAGTATAACCTACCAGACATAGTATCATTCTCAATATAACGTTTCTCATTCAATAAGATCATAAAATAGTCTTTTTTTTTAATTTTTTTTTAAAAAACAATGTACATTGTCTCTCACTTTTTTTTCTTTTTTTAAAAAAAATTTGTGTGTGTTCTTCTCAAAGCATGACTGGGGAGATATATACCTAAAAAAACAATAAGTTCATTTGCATGCTGATCGAGGTACAGGTACCTTTCATGCTGTGTTATCCTTTGGTGGCATGAATTTTTACTTCAAAGCGCAAAGTCAAAAGTCTCTTATCATGTGAACGAACTGTAAACTTATATGTCTTAAATTTGAATTTTAGTAATTTTTTAAAGGCAGCTTACGAGGGATTTATTTTTCATGAATTCTCTAATCTCAGTATTGATAGTCTGCCTTTGACCAGATTGAGAAGGAGATTAATCGATGTCTACGTAAACTGACTCAAATACCCCTTTTCACTCGCTTGCTATGCTATTTCTAGCATAACTCTTTTTTTTTTTTGCATTAAATTTAAAAGCAATGCTACGTGCACAAAAAATGTACACCCCAAAACTTGCAGCTGTTAGATCAATAGTTTTCATTACTGATCCAATAATTGTAATTAATTTGGTATAAGTTTTGATGCATAAAGAATTATCCTAAATTTAATCGATAGTTGTACCATAAAGTTGCTCAACACCGATTAGCAGTTAGGGGCAAAGGGGCCACCGTGGGCGCTAAGGGTAATTGTTTTCAACATACAGTTAACACATACCATGTTGTGTTAGCGTTGTGTTGTGTTGTTGTGTCATGTTTTGTACAAATTATAGTAGACAAAAGATGAGAAAACTAGAAACATAGGTAACACAGATTGATTTGTAGGCCTTAATTTAGAACAAACAAGAAAAATTAATTGGATTGACTTAATTAAACTTGAGGAATGTCATGCGGGATTCATAGTTTATTTGTTTAATTAGCATTTTATAGAGGGTGGATGGACTGTGTATTTAGCATTTTATGAAAAATTATGTTTTTAAGAAAAATTATGTCCAAATATTTTAAAATAATAAAGAAAATTTGACAATTTTTGGTGTAGCATAACATAATGCCTACATTTTTTCTAATGACAGGTTTGACAAGTCCTGTGAGTTAACTTTTGATTAAATATATATAGACAATATTGTTAGTTCTAATTAGGTTTATAGTTTCAACCATTTGAATTTTATTTGTTTTCAATTTAAAATTATGGGATCTTGACTATTAAAGCTGGCTTTTATTCGTCTCTTCATTGAAATTTATTTTCACAAGAATCTTCTTATAGGTAATATTTTGTTGAGCATGCATGCGAAGTGATGTATTAAGAATTCAGTTTAGGTTGTCAGCTTAATGAGTGTCCATGTTCAGTGCCTAATTTTTTGTGTGCATAATCAATTTTTTATTTCTTTAAATGGCACAAGGCACTAGTTTTTTTTTTTTAATTATGTATACAGGTTGATATTTTCATTGTCTCCTATTTTCAAAGAAAACTCTAGCAAAATTTTATAAAAATAACGAGTTATTATTAGATTGATTTAACTTTATTTAATTAAATGATATAAAGAATAACTTATATCATCTTAGCCGGATTTGCGTGAGTTTTTGTTTATTCAGTGTTTAGTATGGTGAACTAATTTCATGTTTATGGGGATATCTTTGGCTTGATGTGAAATTGCTGTTTTTTTTTTTGCTGTTGGAAATGGATCACTGATTTGGGAGATTGTTTTATTTGTTTCTTGATTCTATATACAGATTGATATTTCCATGGTCTCCAATTTTCAAAGGAAATCATGTCAAAATTTTGAAAAAATATCAATTTATTACTAGATTGATTGATTTATGTGACCAAAATTTTTTTTTTACTAAATTGATTTAACTTTCTTTTATTATATAAAATGAAAAATAGCTTACATCAAATTAACCAGACTTGCGTGGGTTACAAAATACTTACAGGCATTGGTTGCTTGTCTTAGTTTTCTCTTTGCATGTTTGTTGTATTTGTCCCGAGTTTAATAAAGTGAACCAATCACACGTGGTGATTAATTTATTTTGATTGGAATTGATGGTTATTTGGTAATTGGATTCGGAATGGTGATTTTTGAGAGAATTTTGATTGTGAACTATGATTATTGTTATGTAGATGGTGAATTGTGAATTTTAGGTTTGATTATATTGTGCATTCAAAACATTTTGAGTTTTGTAGACAAGTTGTGATTTTCCTGGGCTCCTATCTTTAGAGCAGCTTCTTCCGAAATAGTCCACAAAAAATATTTAGGGACTATATTGATTTTAATTTCTTTAATTAAAATAAATTAAAATAATTTTTTTTTTCAAATTAGTCGGTTGGTTTACATTGTACCATGCCTTCAGGTACGGGTTACTCCTAGTTAGAGTAATAATATATGATACCTATCCGGCTGTATCAAATGCATATTCCAGTCTTGGTGAAGTTGTGTGCTTGCAAACATTTGACAGAACTACAAGTTTGTAGAAAAAGCAAACAAAGGGATCTTCTATTCCTTTACAAGCAGGGAACATTTTCCACTTAGATAGACTATTTTTTGACGTACCGGGATATAGCAAAAATGGTTAAAGTATTGAGGATTTTAAACCCATGGTGAATAGATGCTATGCTCAAGAATGATAGGGTGCCATCCTCAAAAAGTTCCTCAGCACCTTCTCTTTGTTTTACAAAGTCAATATCAGCAATGGATGCAGCCACGGTACCTGGAAACATTTAAACGATGTAATATTGCACTCAAAGATATGTTTCATAGAAAAGAATAGGCTTGAGCACAAACCTCCACTAAAGTTTTCTTTAGTAACTTGGCAGCTTCTGTGGTTAGTAAGAAAGGAAATCAATTACTTAGCGTGAGACACCAAGAACATATTTCTGTAAGTACAAACCTTCATTAGCTGCTTACCATTTCAAACAAGGAGGGCTCTATGTCCGGTTGGATAGCCAAATAGCTACACAAAAACAAAGGATTCAACAACATTATTTGGAGGTAGTGATCACTCATATCCAAGTTTGGACAACTTCAGCAGGTGTACACAGATACCTTGTAAAAAGAGATGACAACAAAATCTGCTTTGTACTTTGATAAATATGGTGGTTCTGTTGCACATCCTTTTGCAACATCAATCAGAACCATCCAGCACCCCCTGTTTTCACACTTTAAGTTAGATAAAGACTTTGAAGAATAAATGGAAAATAACCAGTTGAATTGCCACTCAATAAATAAGTGTCAAGCATAGACACCTCAATGATTATAATAAATTGGAAAATTTAAAAGAGAAGTTTAATATTCAACTCAAAAAAGGTCCAAAATTGGGAGGGTTTTAGGCAACTTCTGTCTAGAAAGCTGCCTGATGTCTTCTTTTATCTTTGCTTCAAGAGTAGCGTCACCTTTTTTGGCATATACCAACTCTAATTCTCAATTCAGAATGAAAATGTACATGAATTTGATGGTAAAGCAATTCCCTTTGTGAAGCTCTTATTCTATCCATTGTAATACAAAAACTGGGCAACATTCTCATAATAAATGTAATGTTTTGACTACTTAAGGTTATAGATAAAGTGAGGACAAACTACTAGAGTAGAAAAATTAAAACAAAAGAGGACATATTCACTGAAGAGGCAGAGAGAGAGAGATGATATCAATATGCATGACCAAATTTATGTATACTCGTGGTAGAACACAGTCATCTTCTCTCTGTCTCCATATCTATTGTTCATACCCATATGCCAACAAAAACAATCACGGCTTGGTTTTGACACTCAAGCAACCTGCCCTGCTAAAGCATCGATGGGAAGGTTAGATTTCACCAACTCTATCTATCCAACTATTCATATTTGATCTAAAAAATTCAACCAGGACCTGAATCAAAAAACCATCTTATCTCCAAGCCTTTTCACTAGGTTGGACAAGCTCTGATGCCTCTATCCCCAACAACTAAACAAGTTACTGGTTGGGATCACGGAACTATCGCTTGAGAAGTATGTCCCCCTAATTGACTTGTCGGTTGTAGCTACCCAACTAATGTCATGGACCAATAACAAAAAAGGGGCTAATATTTGAGTACCCCCCAAAAAAAAAGAATACACTAAAATCAACAACTTATACCAAAATTCGTCACCAAAAAGAAAACATTACTCAAAGATAACAAAAATATATCTCTGATCTCAATACAAAGTGTCAAGTCCCGAGTCTCCCAACATCATCTAAATAAACCATTCAGCATATTGGAAGTAGGCAAAGATGGTTCTTCAAGGTCCAACAATTTGATCCATGGTCTGTAGGAAACTCAAACAAAGGCTTAGCTAGCGAGGTAGTCTCAGGATATTTTGTTGTCACATTTCTATAAATCTTTCTGAGTAAAGGAGTGAAGAATAAAGTCTTAAATTGACTACAATGACGTCCATTCTTACATGAAAGACTAAAGTTGTGCCATTACTGTGCTATATTCAACCTAAGAATTTATGTAGGGCTTCAACATCTCATGGCACTTTGGTCTTTTCAACTCTACAAAAGCCTTGTCCCAGCCCTTTTGTTTGGGTAGACGTATCAGGTTTGCAAATTTTGCTCCCATCTGCAATCGTATCTTCTTAAACATCACATTTCTCGATGTCATCCACAACTCCATCCTGTACCAGACCTTTCGTACCTTCATCTTAAATAAAATCACTTAATGGTGCAATCCTTCGCCTTCAGGACTTCCTATGGACTTTTACAAGTTACAAATTTCAAAGTAAACCACTCAAAATGATCTCGTTTTTGAAGGAGCAATAAAACATAGCATAAAGAAGTGCTCGAATAAAAAGGCATCTTTGTAACAATTATTTACATTGGATATAATCCTCTGTAAGTTTTGACATGATATATTTTGGTATATTTGTCTGTGATATAGATTAAATATATTAAAACTGGTAGCGACATATGTACTTGCAATATGGAGAGCCTTCCAAAATTCTCTGTGAATCTTGCTTAATAACCTTCGCCCGATCGAGGTTGAATCTCACACCTGAGAAATTGCACTCCGAAGGAAAGGCAAATAAGTTGTAAGCATCCCTTGCAATGAGCGACATACAAGTTGAGTGAACAAGAAGAAGAAGACAAAGAAGAAGTGTTGCCAATAGAACCATTGTTGTCAGATTTTCAAGCGTGACATTATGTGTCAGTTAATTCACGAGTTACCAATAAGCTCTTCTTCCACTACTCTAGCTTCACTTCTCCTTTGCATTTGGTGCTATAAAACCTTAAGCGAAGATGCAGGGTTTGTTGATCCACTATCATGTGCAGCATCTTCAATATCCACTGCAAAGGCTACAGCCCCTTGACTGAGTGCATATCTAGAAAAGTTAAGGGTGAATCCATCCATGAAAATGATCAGTCCAAGGGAGATGATAATAATGAGAGAGGAGTTGAGCTATCTGTACATGGGAGTAATGGAGTCATTGCCAAGCCAACAACAAAGACAGCAACAAAGTTTCACTGGTAAATAAGTTAATGAAATAACATGACTATTTCCATCTTTACAACAACTATACAATCACAATGGTATGCAACAAGGACTAAATAGATTTCTATAGAGGAAATGTGTTATTTCAAATATTAAGTAACCAAGATAACAGGTTTTACTTGTTATAAAAGATAAACTAACTAATAAAAACTTCCAGTCGTTGGTTATTGGCTAATATTATATAAAGACTAGTGAGGTCCACAACAAAATGATGGCACCAATGGAGAGGCAGAAACAAGGTCAGAGTAATTGACACGTTAGCAAACTAAATCTTTTCACCAGTCAAAACAACTGGAAAGTACAAGAAACCAGCATTCTATATCATGCCTTCACAAAGTTACTTAGAGACAAGAAGATAAGCTCAACAGTGGTAGGATACTCTCTGATACCAAGGACACTGTTGTGATTCTCCATTGTATACATAAAACTGCTCTAAGGAAAGGTCTCTCCAACAAGTTTTAATGCCGCTGTTGCCCTAGAAGTAAAAATGCATTTGTACTCCCACGGAGATGCATTACAAAAATGAAGGACCTGTTTTACATTCACGTCAAAGAAGAATGGCAAACAGGAGAAAGATCAATTGATTATAAAAGGAATAACACATAGAATATGAGCAAAAAAGTAGATTCCACACAAACACCTCATGGGCACAAGGCATGGTTAACAAACTTTCTTTTTATACCTGCACACGAACTACTCTACAACCAGAAGCCAAACAGTTTACAATGTTAATAGCAATGTATTTAAATGCAGACATCTAGATTTCATAAACATGAGGGGGAAAAAGGTTCTCCAATCCAATCAATAGGTTTAAATTTTGCATAAGACATGTTACGTGTTGGCGAGCTTCCCCTACAATATTGCTTGTGGCCAAGCTGTAATCACTTTGGGTATCGAGAGATTTACAAGATTAAGGAACCCCAGAATCATATTCAATTGGGATAGAGTGTTCTTTTGGATAAGATACCTAGTATTTCAGGCAAGAATTGAGGTGTAAAGGATACGGGGATTTCCGTAAGCATTAGTTGTAAAATCTTTAAGAATCGCTTCCATCTGCAACTCAGAGTACAAAGATGCTCCTGCATGATCCAACTACACCGTACCTACAAATTCACAGAAGAAATGACAACCCAATGCCAGTTTTTTTTTTTTTTGGAATCACACTATCCCACTAATTAAAAGCCGAAGAAAGTAAAGGAAATCTTGAATTTCTCGTTTCCAATTACTTTTTGTTTTATTTAATTATTTTCAGTTTGCTTGGCAACCAAGAGGAAGATAAATGGTTAGGTGGGAAATAACGAATTATTGGAGAGAGAGAGAGAGAGAAAGAGAGTCTGACCATCCAATCTTTTAAATTCGGTGGCTCTTATTTCATCGATGTTCTTAGAAGCCTTTGGATAACCATAATCGTCCCCGAACTCCTTCAAGACTCGAGCTTTGTCTGATTCGGTGTTCATGGATGATGAGATTGTAAATTCTATGTGAACAAGGAGAAGAAGCGTGCGAACGAAATTCGAGAGAGAGAGAGTGGTTAGGTCGAGTTGATGGCAAAGAATTCGACGCAGGATTTGCTTCCGATGAGCTTGGAGTAGGATGTCACTGTTATAATTTATCAGAGGATGATACGCTGGAATATTGAAGGAGTAATTTATTCAGCAGATCAAACACCTTAAATAGAAGGTTACATCAATTAACTTATCACTAATTTATGAACTATCTCACAACAGTAGCAGAATAACAATAACAGAGAACGAAGGAAATAGATTAGATTACTGATACTCCCAGTAACAGACTTCTAAATACTAGGACAATTAAAAAAATAATTTTAATTTATAAAACTAAATTCCTAACAGTCGTTGGACCGAAACGGGGGCGGGGCCGGGATATAATCTTTGTCTTTGTACCTGTTTAAAAAATATTTGTTTATCCTTGGTTCACCTTTGTTAACGGGTATAATTTTTATCTCTATTTTTATTTACTGGTAAATTTCTAATCTCCGTCCCCGTCCCCGTTTTTCCCGTACCTGCCTAAGCCCAAATTTAAGCCTAAACTCAAGTTCAAGTCAACATAATCTAAAATTCTAAATAAATATAATATTTTAAATTATCCAACAACATTTTAAATAATTTAATATAATCTAACACAATATAATATAGCATTGCTAACACACACAAACAACAAATGTCCAAAAAACTAGAGGTCTACTTCAGCTGCTCACAAAAACCTAAGGCTTTTGGGCAACAAAGTGCTTGTGAAATAGAGCTCATATCTATTATCCTGTCACAAAGGCAACCTCCTAGGAGCCAATAATCCTATCACAAAGACTGCCTTCTAGGAGCCAAGCAGATTCATCTATGAAATGTGGTTCAAACTCGTAGTTTTTGATTTAGAGCTCTCTCAATTCTCCCAAGGCTCCAAAACCACTGTTGCCCCTATATTGCAACTAGTAATATCACTACCTTTGATGCATTAAGTATTGAATCACTCATGTTACTCACAAAAATAGGTAGGAAAACAGGATTATATAAAAAAAATGATATTTCAAATGCCACATAACAACATTTTTAGTTAACTCCAGTACATATACACTTGCTTGATACATGTGGAGGAGGAGAAAAGAGGAATATGGAAAAACATAGAACAAAGGGATATACTTGCATGAGAAAAAAACATAGAAAAAGTGATTTTTCAAATGCCACATAACAACATTTTTAGTTAACTCCATTATATACACTCTTGCTTGATAGCATGTGGAGAAGGAGAAAAGAGGAATATGGAGGAATATATCCCAAAAGGGATTTACACACACACACAAATATATATATATATAATAGGTAACGTGGACGGGGCGAGGGTAAGGTTAAGTCCATTCCCGCCTTCATCCTCGCACGGGTTTATACGAGTATTTCCGTATACGTCCACCATCCAATATGTATAGTTCATCCCCGGTCCAAACGAGACGGATTTGGACGAATACCCATTTTTCTCCGGTCCACTGTCATCCCTAGCTGGGAGAGTGATTCAATATATAGCAATGACTAATGCTAATGGAAGTCATAACATATGAGTCAGGCCGGCTTATCGGTTAAAATGGCCAAGTAGGCAGGGCCTGCTTGCTCCGGAGTCAACTACCGAATTTAGAGACACATTACTGGGCCATGGGCTAGATGGTCCGAGCAGCCTAGCCCTGTAATTAAGTTAGGCATATAAAAATATTGGAGATAATGGGATGTAAGTACCTTTTTCAAAACTTATTTGGTTTTAAGTATTACCTCCAAATTTATCCTCCTTTAAGTCCTTTTTTTCATAAATAGTTGTCAATAAGTACATAATTTAAAATATTTTCAAATTTTTTTCTTAAATATATTTCATAATTACCCCTACCATAAATAATGCATACCTAATTAACAACTTTTATATTTCTAATATCTAAATATTAGAATGTGAGACTTTCAAGATTTCTTTTGATATTTATGTATCATTTGAATTTTAAAATTTTATATATATATAGACACACACACACACACACACACACATATATAGTAAAATCAAACAGTAACACGTTCAACAAAAAAATGTAACATCAAACAGTAACACGCTCAACAAAAAAATAGTAATATCAAACAATAGTTTAGTTGTCACTCTTTACTCACACTACTTGGGCATTATCAATGGGGCATTACGTGATATCACTGATTGGACCCCCATTGTCATTATCTCGTGTCTCTCTTTGGTCATGACAATTTCTCGAGTCTCTCTTTAGGTGTAACTCTTTGAGTGGACAAATATATATTGTTATCATTTATGGTCAATCTATTGTTGTCACTATTTACTGACACTATTTGGGCACTATCAAGGGGGCATTACATGATGTCATTGATTGAACCCTCTATTGTCATTATCTCGTGTTTTTATTTGGTGACATTTTTTTGCATGACAGTTTTTCGAGTCCCTCTTTAGGTGCAACTCTTTGAGTGGACAAATATAGATTGTAATTATTTATGGTCAATCTATTGTTGTCACTCCTTACTAACACTACTTGGGCACTATGAAGAGGACATTACATGATGTCATTGATTGGAACCCCATTGTCATTATCTCATGTCTCTCTTTGGTGACACTGTTTACATGACAATTTTTCGAGTCTTTCTTTAAGTCCCATAATATTGTGGGCGAATCAATATTATGTTTTCAAATAACTTTGTATGTTTCTGCTGAAGTTATCCAATCCAAAGGAGAAGTTGGCCAGTCTTAGACCAGATTTCGAGTTACGTTAGGTAAAGTGAGATGTTTTTTAATACACTTCCTTAGGTAGTTCTCCGTGGAACCTCTTAGCCAATTAAATGAATTTGGTAAAATAATAATTAAAAATAATCTAGATCTAAATTATACATGAATAACTCAATTATAACCTGATTTCTAATCAAAAGCTAAGACAGTTTACATTTTATTTTGAATTGAGTTGGGCTTGTCGATTTTTAGCATGTTTAAGTTTGGCTCAGATGCGACTCTTTGAACTTTATTATCAAATTGAAGTTCTTTCTCAAACTTAGGTCAACATGAACTTGTGAGCATTTGAACCGAAATTTAGTCAAACTTTTCAATAAAAAAAAATTTCAAACAAAGAACTTAATAATTAATCCTAAATAGCCAATTTACTCAAACTATGTGTAATCAACCATAACATTAAACTCTAGAAGTTTAAATTTCTAAAAAAAAAATTATTAGAGAAGAGAGAGGTAGTGAAGTCATATAGTTTACAACATTTTATAGATAAGTTCAACATTGTTCACATTCAAATAGGGGTGTTTGATTATTAAATAAGAATTATTCATAAAAAAAAAAAGGTTTGAACCGAGTCAGCGACACATTACTCAAATTCAATTCTCTTACTAATTGAGTTTAACACTCTAATCAGTTTTAATTTATTTTACAATGACTCAAAATATAATTCATGCACGATAAAAGATCAAAGTAACACAAATGAAAAAAAAAAAAAAAAGGCTATTATTTTGGTTTATCCGTTAATTTTTGTTCAAGCATAGCATAAAATGACAAACATTTTTGGACCATCCTTAACTGCCCAAAAAATAAACAAGAAAAATTGTTGACAGAAAGAACTTCAACAAAGGGCCAAACACACAGTACTGTAGCAAAGTAGAGACCTTATTTTGAAGGTGAGGGACACAGATAACACAGAAGAGATACATGACAGAATTCATTTTAGACATCAAGCTGAACCAATATAAGCAAAATCAAGGGACTTCTTTCCATCGTGAGCTTGTCCAAAGAAGTTGTTCATGTAGTCTTCAAACATGAACTCCCGATAATGAGCCACCCCATCGCGCTCCACCACCTCAGGCAGTGGCCCGATCTTTTCCGTCCGTTGTGGGATTGTGAATATTGGTATCGACACTCTTGATTGCATGCTTGTGGTACGCACTCTGTGTTCAGCACTTCTGTACCTTCCATTGCTGAGAATCTAACAAACAAAAAAAAAACATAGGTATAACATAATAAACCCATTTAGATATCACAATATAAGTCACACTTTGTTACTTTTCGACACAAATCTCAAAACGATACAACTTGCTAATGCAAATCAAAACAAGTTAAGTCATTGTTAAATATGTATATAACATGATAAACCCATTTAGATAACATTATACAAAAGAACTCTGAGTTTTTTCACACTTTGATTAACTATTATATGAATTTTTTGTATGTAGAATTCTAATATATCAAGTTAGTGTTAAGATCAAACACAATAAATTAAATAGATTGGGTAATGTTGACTAATATTCAATATAAGCACGTACTTATACGATCCGAACACACAACATGACTCGATTTCTTATTACTCTTGAAATGTGTTAAGGTAAAACTGTTATAATGTCTAGCTAACCTGTAACGTGTCACCAACATTAATGACCAAAGCTCCAGGGATGGGAGGGATCTCCACCCATCCTTCCTTTTCTCCTACATCCGAGCTTTCTTCAACTTTGACATATAAACCACCAATCCCATCTTGTAGCAACACGGTTAGGGTGCCCATATCTGAGTGGCGCCCCACGCCAACAGTTAGCTCAGGATTTGGGCATGGTGGGTAAAAATTCATGTTAACCATCTTTTGACCAATAAGTGACTCAACTCTCGAGTCTTCCAATTTCACTCCAAGGTTCCCAACTAAGATTTCCAATAATCTTCTCACCATCTTCGTTGATGTCTTTAGATACTCGAGCGCCTCGTTCCTGTAAATAAAACAAATAGACTTCAAGATGAATCACAATGATCATATTGTGTTCATGTCGATAGTATGGCCATTGAATTAATTGCAATGACAAATTATAAAAAAAGAAGCTGGGTACAAAATGCAATTTCACTAACATAAATGTACTTACTTGCATTGATTAGGCCAATATTCAAGGGCGTCCACATCATTGGTGTACACCATGCTCAGATAGTCCTTCCATTCCAGGGCCTTCTCTTTCTCAGGCACAAAACTTGTCCCATACTTAACAAATGGGCTCGGGCTCACTCCTTTGAGATAAATTGCCTTCTTCTCCGGTCGCTGGGCAAAGAACCGGTGTGCTGCATCTTTAACTGACTCTAGCAGTTCCACGGGCACGCCGTGGTTCACCACTTGGAAGAACCCTAAAATCTGGGCAGCTTTAACAATGGCCACCACGACTTGGTCATGATTAGGCCCATCCAGCAGTGATAAGTCAATGGGTGGCTGTTCATGTGAGCTTGCGTTTAGCTTTTCAATTCGCTCTTGTGGTGGTTGGATGTATCGATCAGGGACCTTGGCTAGGCCTGAGTCCACCAGGCCTTTGACACCATTACCGTCTTGTACAACAAATTCGAACAGTGAGTTTCCATCATTGAAACTGAGAGCCATTTTCAGGTGAGTGCTAATTGTATGGGATGAATATCGAATTCGATGGTGCACAGCAGCCGGCCTCACCCTCACCCTCACCCTCACAGTGGAATGCCAATAAATTATACGTTTATTTATAGGTTAGTTTTAAGGAAAAATTACCTTTGGCAACCCTTCAACTACAACTCCCGTAAACTATTGAATTTTTAACATTACACCCTCAACTACTTTTTTTTTGATGACACACCCTCAACTACTTGTAATGGTTTTATAATCTTCCAAAAGTCAAATGTGAGTAATGTTTTGGATGGATCAATATGTCCCGATGAGTAGTAGAATACATGTTTTTGATGTCTATAATTGAAACACTGTGAAGATAAAAAATCATAATTGGGGTGGCAATGGCAGAAATATGATGGTAGAGGGAATATGAGACCAATAGAAGCGTAACGTGAGAAATGCAATAATTAGGAGAGTAATGTGAGATAATGGGTATAGTTGAGGGGTAAAAGTATATTTGACACAAGATTAATTCTAATATGACAAATCCACTAACATTTGGTCGACCTCTCAATGGCTTATACTCAGAAGGCAAGACCCTGGCCTTCTAAGTTGTTGGGTAGGATAAGTATAACCTACCGGACATAGTATCATTCTCAATATAACGTTTCTCATTCAATAAGATCATAAAATAATCTTTTTTTTTATTATTTAAAAAAAAAAAAACAATGTACATTGTCTCTCTCACTTTTTTTTTTTTTTTTTCTTTTTTAATTTTTGTGTGTTCTTCTCAAAGCATGCCTGAGGAGATATATACCAAAAAAACAAAAAGTTCATTTGCATGCTGATCAAGGTACAGGTACCTTTCATGCTGTGTTTGCCTTGGTGGCATGAATTTGTACTTCGAAGTGTAAAGTCAAAAGTATGTTGTCACATAGACGGGTGTAAATTTATACATTTTAAATTTGAATTTTATCGATTCTTTAAAATCAGATTATGAGAGATTTATTCCTCATAAATTCTCTAGTCTCAGCATTGATAATTTTTTTTTGACCAAACTGAAGAAAAAATTAATCAAGATATACATAAACTGGTCCGAATACCACTTACTGTTGAACCAAAAAAAAACCCATCTCACTCGTCTGCTATGCTATTTCTAGCATTTTTTTTTGCATTAAATTTAAGAGCAATGTTATGTGCACAAAAAATGTACACCCCAAAACTTGCATCAAACCACTTGCAACCGTTGGATTAGTGAATTTCATTACTGATCCAATAATTACAATTAATTTGAGTCAAGTTTTGATGCATAAAGAATTATCCTAAATTTAATCGATAACTGTACTATAAAGTTGCTCAACACCTATTAGCAGTTAGGAGCAAAGCGGCCACTTTGGCGTTAAGGGTAATTGTTTGCAACATACAAATTATAGTGGACAAAAGATGAGAAATCTAGAAACATATTTGGATGCATGAAAGAATTCTGTTCTGACTAATCATCCCATTATACCAAGCACTTGGAAAGTAAACCAATGCAATTTAGATTGTCTAGAATGTAAAGATCGTTTCTGCTTCAAGAACCTTCTATATGGTCCTCAGAAAAAAAAAAAAAAAAAAAGAAGATGAGTGTGTTGTACTCCATGCCTCAATGGCATGGTATAATCCATCGCTTCCATATCTGCATGCTAGCGAATTGTAGAAATATCCATTTGTCTTCTGTGTGTGTCTATATATATATATATATATATATATATATTAGAGGTAACTAGTGCGTGAAGGCACAGTGTAATACAAATGACTTTAAGAGGAATGTCGATAACCATTAGATGAATTTGTTTGAAACTGTCAGATAAATTTATTAAATTCTGTCAGGTTTTATATAATATATATATATATATATATATATTCTGTCTTTGCAATGAAACTTACTTTAGATGAGATGAATTATAGTAGTCTATCTGGATGTGATGGATCACACTCTTCTGTCTTTGCATATTTGAGAATGGTTTGAGCTGGCCGAGAAGTCAACACCAGCTCAATCGAATAAAAACATCGTACCCGAATTTAACCTGATCTTGGATTTGTAATTTGGGCTTAAATTTGGGTTTGGCCTTAAAAATTTAAGATCCCAACTCCAATATTGCCTAACCTTAAAGTAAATTGAGAATTTCTGCCAAAAGTGATGGGCTTAACAGAATTCGCAAACTACAGTAAGGCCTGGAACCACAGGGACTAAACCCAGGTCCTTGTGAGCCCACAATTACGCCCATAAACAAACACACATGCACAGAGATAGAGCTCTTGCCTTTTAATCCAAAAATTTTCAACTTGAATATTTGATACAGGAAGAGTGAATAGAGAAACGGGATCAAACAATAAAAATTATAATCTGTTGCTTTTCGTAATAATATCATATTACAATCTTTAAGAATTTTGTTAATTCTTAAGAACACTGATACCAAATCAATTGAGAATTGAAATATAACTCGTCTCTAAAATTTATTCAAAATAAACCAAAGTTGCTGAGTAAGTTTTCACTTCACCACAATATAAATAAGAACCTTTAATGGACCTAAATTATCAAAAAAATCAAACAATACGCAATATTATGAAAATACCCCAAACGAGATAAAAATAATAAAAAAAAAAAGTATCTAAAAAATAACTGCATCGAAGGTGTGATATTCTTGCTTAGATCACTGAGAATTTTCTGACATTGTCGCCCGAAATCAGTTCTAATTGGTGTCCGATCACCATTGCTTTTAAGGGTCTTGGTTTGTCATGTAATCTTTTTGCATCCTTCAGCGTCAATCAAATTGATGACATTAATTAACCAAATAAAAGGCATGATTCGGATTAAAGAATGATAAAAAGGATTCCAAATTGTCTCCTCTCTACAACAGGAGATTACACAGTTTAGATAATGTAAATCCAACTACACGTGACCCACAAATCGTAAGCCGCCATTAAACTCTTTTTTCTTGCTTAGCTGATGAGGGCTAACAACGACGGTGACAGCAACAATGGAGAAAAATGATCTAGGAGATAATGCACTTGGACTGTTTCCATGGTTTTATATCCATCAGAATTTTCTGCTGTTTGCTAGAAAAATGTGGCTTGAAGACAATGAAATATACGGAAAGATCCTTAATTATATCATCATGTTCGCCATAATGGATACTTAGATAAATAAACAATTAATTATCCTTTGTACTGAAGCTTAACTATTAAAGCACTCTCTCTTAATGATGTTACCTGTCTACAAAGTCATTCTTTCTCTCCAAAATTACTTGGGTTTCTTGAGCAAAGTTTTTACTTGCAGAACTGGAGTCAAAGTGTCGGAGCAACTTATGTGCACCTCGACTAATCATCTTTCTTATCTGATCAAAGACAAGTCATGAGGGATAAATCTCTCATGTTCTGTAGACCCTAACATTAATTATTAGACTCCATTGTTGATCACCTCAACTCTTTTTTTGGCTACTTTTGGCATTTGACCATTATGCTTTCTAAACTTTTTCAATGGATCGGCAGGTCCTTGTGTGGATTTGAGTTTGTGACTCTTCATTATTTGGCTATCAACATCTCATAAACATGTTTTATGGATCAGCATGAGGCATATATATATATATTGGCCATGGGTTCTTGAAGGCAGCATAACCCATAATACACCCCTTTTATTAAGTTATGTTTACTGTATATTCTTCCATTCCATTCCTGCTGCAATTTTCTCGGACTGCAATCACCAGTGGTGACATAACTTCGGAAGTTTATATACAGGAACCAAGGGTTTTTGAATTGTTTTATCATATTTCAATGTCAGTTGTATCACATCAATCCTTGTTTCTTTGCATGTCTTGCTCCAGACAAGATCTTATTCAAAATCTTGTTCAGAATAGAACTTGAACCAGAACCACCACCTAAGATTGTAACCCTTTGGGGGGTGTGTGTGTGTTTTTTTTTTTTTTTGGGGGGGGGGGTTGGAAATTAAACTTGGTTAACGAGGTGGCATTGGCGAACCTTGTAGTCATGCCAGTTTAATTTCCAACTTGGGTAGGGAAGCAAAGGAGAATATATACCAGAAGAGAACACAAAAAAGGGCTGCACTTTATTTGCTCAGCGCCATCCTTCCTTCCTGCTCCTTTGACATAAACCATTCAGGTGGGACATGGTTTCAATTAAACCACAAACCTAAAACTCTGGTCATTTTATTTCTGTCTGTGGTTGGTAATAAACAGAAATAAGGTGCCATTTTAGTATAATTACCGGTAAATATATTAATATATGTATATATTTTATATTTGAATTGTAAGCCACCTAGCTACAAGCTTTCGGTGGTGGATTGTGACAGCAGAAATGACCACGGCAATAACTGGTGCCGTAGGACTGATCATGCTCTCTAATCCTATTAATTCGGTGCCTTTTCTTCAAGAATAAATTCAGTTAATTAGGGTCACACAGGTCATTCTATATATGTACAAACAGCAAAAGGTTGACCTGTAGTTGCCAACCATCTTATTCGGTGCTTTTTTTGAGGGGGTTTCATGGGGAGCACTTATGAAACAAAGTCATATGGTCCTAAAAATGAAAGGCTTAAAAATGATGTAGAATCATTGGTCCCCCATTACCATTGGTTTTACCAAGTTTGATATATCACTTTTAACTTTAACTAGTTCGGGTGATATTTGAATTGACTTTTCATCATACTTGTTTAAAAAATAATTTAAAAACGAATATTATTACACACTATATGAATTTTACTATACATGACTTAGACACTACACCAAACTACATATGGGTGGTTTATGGACTAAACTTACACACCGACTCAACGCGACACATTGCTCGGTAGTTTTAGTCTCCATGTAAATCGTTTGACTTTTTTGTTCCAGGACCTTTTTGGTAAGAGGAATTATTGTTGTAAATCGCCTTCTGTTGATGCACAAGGGGCAATCACTGATGAGATGGTATCCTCCAACCACCAATCCAGTCACTGTTTTTTGCACCAAAAGGGAATTTAAAATACTAAAAAATAATAGTCATCTTCAATGATGTCACGTTACTATAAAATGATTCCCATTATATCACCAAACAATACGATACCTGTCTGGCAGAAAATTTCCACCAATAAATTCATTGGTTCATATAAATTATTTGAAATTTTAATTGTCTTCTTTCATGCTTCTTGTGACACTTGGAGTTCATCATGTTATGCCAAAGCTCTTTGAGCTCTCATGTCAAATTTGTCACATTTACCCTTGTCTTCTCATCCGAGTATCTTCCGGCAAGATCTTATCCTAATCTTTGTGATGCCAAAGCCTAACCAGAATATTGGGTGAAGCAGGAAATTTGAGGTATGATGGACCTTCGCAGT
The DNA here is from genome assembly GCA_963454935.2 of Ilex paraguariensis. NCBI lineage: Eukaryota > Viridiplantae > Streptophyta > Magnoliopsida > Aquifoliales > Aquifoliaceae > Ilex > Ilex paraguariensis. Next base: position 51,579 of record CAUOFW020003059.1, read on the forward strand.
GCCTATATATGTGTGTATTTAAGCATGACCAATGTGGCTGAGCACTTTTTTTCCAATTCTTTTGAATGATAAATTATTCACAGTGTATTGGTGAAAATGTCTCTTTAACATAGTAGATCTCACTTAAATTTATAATAACTGATTTACCATTAACGGTGTCGGTTTTGAATTGACACCATTTATAGCTAGTAAGACGACCCGGCCACTTGAATTCATTGCAAATATTTAGGAGGGGACCCCGAACCTACCAAATGATAAGTAACTTGGACCATACATCCAAAGTCAAGCCATGCAGCACCTGACCATGATGACAGTTTGCCCAGCCATGCCAAGGTGAATGAGGAATCCCTAATCATCACCACCCCATTTCTGGGGTAATCGATGTGTTAGGTAGTGGAATTGCTTTTTCTTCAAAGAAAAAGCACCATGTTTTCACATAAGGGATCTCTGTCAGGTGGGTTAAGCCATCTCAATTCTCAAAAAAGTAAACATAAAATCCCATGCCTAATTATATAACAAGAAATTAATGAGCCCATGTCCCATTAACAACTTTTTGTATGTCATGAACAAGTCTACAGCTTCTGTTGGCCATGCCTTGCTGATGTATAACAAGAAAGATAAGAATATAAAAAATATGCATGGCAGTGTAAGACAATGAGGACCCATCATGTTGGAGTATTTTATGTTGAACAGGATGTGCCCACATCTTATAGAGAACATATTCAAAAGAGATATGCTTAGTGGTAGTGACTGCCATGGTTTTCCAAGAGATTAATAGTCAAATGCATTCAAGATTAATGAAATGGGCAACCTCTACCATATTATATTGTCTAAAGTATACAAGAAGATTTGGTGGTTTGAACTTTAATGTTTCGTATCTAATTTGCTGAATTTTTCTTATAAAAATCGAATACATGACCAAGTACGGAGATTTCTTCTTGATGAAATTAAAAAAATCATTATAACATATTCAAGCCGAGAATCTATACTCCTCTCCATGTATTAATAGTTATTAGTCATTAAGTACAAGTCTATTTACTAATATCACATGTTTTCTTTCATTTAATCACCTTTTACTCTTCCTCCAACCAGTATATTTGACTACCTACATTTATCGATTCTAATCTTGTATGTCTTTCTCCTTCTTTTTTCTGCTACCGTATGTGCACGACCCCTTCTAATATAATGAATTTGGACAAATATGCAAAGCAAATGGAAAATTGAAGTGGCGTCCGAAGTTCACTTCCTCCACATGTTCACTGCACATTTACTAACTGTTTTGATGGTTACAACCATGATGCCAACTACCCATTACAGGAAGAACAATGATAATAGAACTATGATTGCTCAAGTGAGAGAGAGAGAGAGAGAGAGAGAGATTGAAACTAATCACCGTTCTAGATTGAATCCACCAACCAAATTAAAGAATATCTTAAAGGTCAAATTAACCCAACGATAACTGTTGCAACTTGCAACTACCAGAGACTTTCCGGAAAACAAACCTTGCAACTACCAGAGGTAAAAAGTGAGGCTAAGGTCTAAAAGAAGATCATATAAAACATTATTATTTAACACACTGCATCACTTTTGAATGATGCGAATTTGTTCAAATCAGTACTTGCAGTTCATTTTGTATTTTCACTTGTTCTACAAAATAAAAGAACAAGATTTGTTAAGGTGAACAAATTCTTACATTCAAACATAACTAGACTCCAATTTAGGAGAATAGCGCTACCACACTTGTCACTTCATCATTCAATTTTGTCAATTAATGCTCACGGACTTTCTCAATGTATAATTATACGTCGGCCGGTATTGTAACGATCACATCCTACATGCTGAACAAGACATCTTCGGTGATCTAAATTACTTCCACACGTTCATGAGTCCAATCCAAAATGTTGATTGACGAGATGTTAATTGCCTACGAGCTTTCGCTTGATGGGAATGATTGTCAATATAATGCATTATTTAAGATCGTGATATTGGTTATCGATTTGTAGGACATTGAAATAGTTCAACTGTATTGTAGAACAATATCGGATAATACGTAACAACAAGTTGATGATGATTACTCGAGCCAAGTCGACCGAAACAACTTTTAAGTCGACAAAGTCAACCACAAGTCTAGTAAAACTCATAGTTTACAAAGAATGAGTAATGGTAACTAAACAAAAAAGACTCCACAGATTATTTGAATACTGCTCTGACTGCAAGCACACTCAAGCTTCGCCCATGGTGGGATCATAAATCAACTGAGATGCGAGCTTTGAGCCATCCAAAATTCATATTTTTTACATGGTAATCGAACCCATTTATTCAAAAGGATCTTATAAGTTCATAACCTTGCTTAAGCCCATAAAGCATCTTTGATTAAGACAATTATCATAAACAATAATTAGTGGTGTGCCATGCTAATGCAACCGACTATATAATTAAATTACTCAACCACCAAAGCACTCGCTCTCAAATGATGTTACCTGCCTCCCAATCATCTATTTATTTTACCAGATCTCTTTGGCCAATTTTCCACTAATCAGAGTGCTTAGTTACACTCCCATTACATATTTTTTTTTTGGTTGGTTCCAATCTTATCAAACAAACCATATCAGTTGGAGTTATCAATAAGATTTTTTGAGCTTTCAATTTCACTACATGTACCCTTGTCTCTTTCTGCGTCTAAAGCCTTAGGCAAGATCTAACACCATGAGCCGGTCACAAGCGATGTAACATATAAAATAATTACTAAGCCTAAAGAGAATAACCTAGTGATGTAGCTTAGGATTTAAGCTAATAAACACAGAAGCAACATCTTTTATAAATATATATATATATGTGTGTGTGTGTGTGTGTCTCTCCCATCTACAATCCCCACCAAAAAAGTTGCAGATATCATATATAAATTGGACCAAACAGATGCAAGCAATTACAAAAACTTTTTTGAGTAATTATTTTTCTGCCACTAATGAAAAAAGTGGCTAGATAATAAACTTTAGTCAAACAGAAGTGTGCAAAAGCCTGCTGAAATACTAGGTCAAAGTAGTTTTAGGCTCATTAGAATTGTAGCAAACCTCCTCCCCCCATCGGTAAAATTGGAAACGGCATAACCCAGGGCATGATCAAAGGCTCTCCTAGTTAAACTCTCAAGAGAGATATTGATCGAGATACAAACAACATGGTCTAGCTAGAAGAGAAAACGTTCGCAATTCAAAGGATTAAATAACTACCAATCTCACATCCTGAGCCTCCGAAGCTCGAATACAAATGCCTTTGATTTATATCTTTATATGCCTAGATTTTGCTCACAACTCAGAAGTTTTAGGCACATCCTATCACTCCCAAGGCGTGTCTCTTTATACACTTTGGTTGGCTCATTCTTTTGCACTGGGATGAAGAACATGAAATTACTTGCATATTGGCATGAAGCATGACACCTTTGCTCTTGAAGCTCCTTTTGGAGCTGTGTTTAGCCGAACAAAACTGGGTGACTCAAACTGGTGCTCTACGGAGCATTTGAAATAAAAGAATGTGTTCAGTTCAGACGAACCATTGTTTGTGAGTTGATTTTAGAGCAGATTCAATTTTTAAGGTCTTAAAGATTTTCTATATTTCTTTCTTTATGTCCGGCGTAGTTAAACAGGGTTATTAAGCATGGAAACAAGTAATGAACAGGACTCCATACATATGATCACCTCCGTAAACCCTTTTGCTAGTTTTTACATCATATAAATTGGTCGCAGATCTTCCTAAGATTTCTGTAACAATTTGACACAGAAATCCTATTATTGAAGTAATGAGAGCAACAACAAATGGAAAGGAGTTTTGTAGCTAGCCTTTGTTTTTCTCGATCTAGTTTACAAGATTATGAGGAGATTCTATTAACCTAATGTACGAACCCAGGGCTTTATAACCAAAAATAAACATTAACGATTCACATTAGACTTAATCATTTAAGTGAAAGAAAGAAGCAGCCACTCCATTCAGTCTAATCTGGGTTAATAATGATTCTATCAGTCACTAAATCGAAAAGAAGTTTGCACATAAAGATGTAGTTCTGCTGAAATTAGCCACTAAGAATTGAGAGAAAGAGTAAGAAAGATCTAGAGAAGAACCAGACTAGGAAAATAGGATAGAGGGTAAGTAGTAAAGAACATTGTTTCTAAACCCTCCAAGCCAACAATATTGCGCTTTAGAAGTAGCCAATCCAATGGGACTAGAACCAATTTGTTGCTACCCTTGGCATGCTTCTTTTTTTTTTGGTTGAAGATACTCGTGGTATGCTGATAAGAATCTAAATCTAGTTTTTTCCAATGTTCCTTGATAGAAAGAGAAAAAGGGAAGGAGGGGATGAGAGTGACCATATACATAATGGAGAGATGGGACAAAAGATCTTATCAACAAGGATGTTTTTGTCTAGCAAAATCTAGGGGTTCTTCTTTGGTAGGCCCCATTGAAGATCTCCTGCCTTCTGCTTTTTCTATATAACACCCAAGAGCTCTTCCTTAAAGCTCCCTCTCACACTCTCACTCAGGGTCTTCTCTTTATTTTCTCGCCTTTAATCCGCTCTCTCTCTCTTTCTCACTGTTTTTTTATGTCTCTGTTATGATGACCATATATTATAATCTAATTTCCGAAAAAACAGAAGACAGATGTATTTAAGATAGAAAACCCTTGCATTTAAGGCTGAGTTTTCCTGGTAGTTACTAGTTACACTAGGTTAGTGCTTGGGAATATAAAATGAAGGAGAGTGGTAGAAAACAAGGTGCAGCATCCCCATGCGCAGCATGCAAGCTTCTTCGGAGGAGGTGTGCTCAGGACTGCGTGTTTGCTCCTTATTTCCCAGCTGATGAGCCTCAAAAGTTTGCCAGTGTGCATAAGGTCTTTGGTGCTAGCAATGTTAACAAGATGTTACAGGTTAGTGTTTCTTCATGCATTCACATCTCTCACCCCCTCCCCCCTCTCTCTCTCACACACACACACAGTTGTTACAATTTAGAATTCCGTCAATTGCCATTAGAATCATTCCACATTTAGGAAAGTAATGATTTGAAAGCATAATATTTTTGGATCTAAAAATTGAATTTAATATTTTAACCTAAAAATATGTGCAGAATATAATCAGATTCAACAGTTGTAATTACTTGTATAAAAATATATGTTGAGTGATATAACCCTCAAAAATCAGTTCAACAGCTACAATAATGTTATTACATTATGTCGACTTTCGTATTATTATTATACATTTTTATGTTTTAATAGCATTACTCCACTTAAAGTCCTGCTAACCTCTTAAACTAACGTCAGTTGGGAAAAACACTTTGTGAAAGCAACCATATTATATTTTTGTTACTGTAATTAAATTTATGAGTATAATTATAGTAAAAAAAGTAAAAGTTGAAAGAAAAATTCCCGGTTGTTTCTGTTATGACAGTTGAAAAGGCTCCAAGACCCCACTGCTATTACTTTAAGTAATATTGTTACACCTTTAACAAAACTTACCAACTATATTTTGAAAATTCTTATGAAATGCTACGATTACTAAGCCTTTGATTTTCATTCCTCTACTATAATTTAATTATTTTTTCTTTTCAAAAAGGAAACACTGTTTTTAGCAAATGATTCCTTAACAAAAGAGAATAAAGGACCTTCAATGATCGTTAATTTTTCATCCATGTATAGAATAAAGGGGAGCTATTTGGATTCGGTTCTGTATAAAAGAAGTGTTTACCTCGTCTTTAAGACCACCAAGTTGTTTTTAGAGTATAAGCCCCTGTTGTTCTTTTTTCCTTTTTGCCTACATAAGCCTAAGCTTTTGGTCAAAGAATTCTTAATTCTAAGCTATGTGTATTGATCACCTGGGCTTTTCCCTTTATGCTTTAAGTTTAAGAGGAGGACAAAGATAGAAACTCCATTGCTTGATGCCATGTGAAAACGCATAAAGTTCGAGTGTTTATGTCCTCCAAATTCAACCAAATTCGAGTTACGTAATCATGATGTCATGGCAAAGTTTATGGTTTGTCAATTTTTGGGGCCCAAACCTCATGATATTTCTTGAAGCTGCAGGAATCTCTATGCGCATAGAGAAAATTGAATTGATTAAATTTGGGTCAGCATTAATCCCAATGCAAATCAAATCTTGGATGAAAAACCGTGTAGTCAAGGATGTGTGTCCCATACATGTAATACTTTATCGAGATCTTGCAAGCTCACATAGGCGACGCAGTCAATTGTTCATCGTATGATTCTTATTGTGCAGTTGATTTGAACGAAAATTCATGCTAATTATCCATATCCATCAATCCAAGGATCTAGGCTATATTCGTTTTATTTCAAAAGGTAAACCATCATCGGTCATGCCAAAACTATAGGCATAAACTTCACTGAGATTAATTAAACCAAAGTTCCTAAGGCTTTGTGGGGTTATGGAACTTGCAGGAGTTGCCGGAACACCAACGAGGAGACGCTGTAAGTTCCATGGTGTACGAGGCAAATGCCCGGGTGAGGGACCCAGTGTACGGTTGTGTTGGAGCTATATCATCACTGCAGCAACAGATCGACGTTCTTCAAGCCCAGTTGGCACTTGCACAAGCTGAAGTGGTGCACATGAGAATGCGCCAATTCTCGTCCACAGCCACCAACTCGCCGGAAAACGCCTCACCCTCATCCAAGCACATAACACAGTCTCAGACCAGGTCCCTTTTTACCATGGACATGGAGGCCAATCTTGGGGAGTCCTTGTGGTCATGCTAGGCTACACTAGCCTGCCTTCTCTTTTCTAATATTACTATCATGGGTTTTCTTTATTGTCTGCCTCTTTTTTGCTTTCTTGCTTCTTTATCTTTCATACTTCTTTATAGCCACATCGATCACTACCTGACCCAGCAGGGATGATGATGACAGTCATTAACCATATTGTACATGTCTAAATATATGATTATGAGTTATGATGATATATAGAGTTTTGTATGTCTAAATAGATGATTATTGTTGGGAATTAGAAGCAAAAAAAAAAACTACTAAAGAGCACAAAAATAGAGGATGAAAAACTGCTCCACTTCCACACTAATTTCACTCAAGAAACATCTCTATATTTCATCAAATATGATCACAATATCAAGGAATACATGGGGAGCAACTTATCAGAATTTTTTAGCAGTAAACACTCAAGAAAATACAAAGAAATAGAGCTTCTGCTCATGAACAAGCTGCTGTTTTTTTCAGATAGCAAACACACTGTTTTTCTCACTTTTTCCTCTCTATTTTTCTGCACAGAGACTCTCTATTTTGGGCAGTAACTCCGGCCCCTTTTATACTGATTTTTCCTAGCCAAAACACTCTAAATTTGGCCACTTTATGGTTGGCTACCCCAAGAAAAAACTGTTCAACTTTCCATGTAACCATACATGAATAAGTCTCCCAAATACATGAATAGACTTCTCAAAAATATTCTGGACACTTCTGGCATATATCACTTCAAATACCATGACTTTTCAATACCCAAAAATACCCCTTAAAAAATAGAGTTTATAAAACTAACATCCCCCCTTAAACTCAATTCCTTGAGTTCTCATGCCTAGCATCATTTTCAATTTTCTAAACACATCATGCTTCAATGGCTTTGTAAAAATGTCGGCAACTTGATCTTGAGTCTTGCAATGTACCAAGTTCACTTCTTCATTTTTCACATGCTCTCTAATAAAATGGTAGCGCGTATCAATGTGTTTACTCATTTCATGAAACACCGGATTCTTTGCCAACGCCATTGCCGATCTATTATCAACAAGGATCTCTGTGGGAATTTCTTGAGAAAATCCCAAATAATTCAACAAGTTCCTCAACCAAATAGCATGACAAACTGTTGAATTTGCAACCACATACTCCGCTTCACATGTAGACAAAGTAACAATTGTTTGCTTCTTGGATGACCAAGTAAAAGCCGTATCTCCCATGAAAAAACAATAACCCGAGGTACTTTTCCTTTCATCCAAATCTCGTCCCCAATCACTATCTGAATATCCAACAAGTCTAAAATCATTAGTGTAAGAATAAAATAAGCCATCATTGAGTGTACCTCTAATACAACGTAGAATCCTCTTTGATGCATTAAGATGAGTTTGATCCGGTGTTTCCATGTATCTACTAACTAAGCCAACTCCATAAAGAATATCTGGCCTCGTGCAAGTAAGATACCGAAGACTTCCAACTAAACTTTTGAAGTAAGTTGGATCAACATTTTCACCACTAATTCTCTTCCTCAATTCCAATCCAACTTCAACGGGCGTGTTCACCGGGTTGCAAGAATCCATCTTGAACTTCTTGAGCACTTCCTTTGCATAACCACTTTGAGAAATAAAAATTCCATCTTCTCTTTGCTTTACCTCAATGCCAAGGAAATGAGACATTAAGCCAATATCAGTCATTTCAAACTCCTTAATCATACTTCTCTTGAATTCATCAAAAATCATTGGATCATTGCCAGTGAAGATCAAGTCATCAACATAAAGACAAACAAGTAACACACTTCCATTCCCATCCATCTTCATGTATAATGCATGCTCATAAGGACACTTTTGAAAAACATTCTCATGTAAATATTTGTCAATTCTAGCATTCCATGCGCGCGGTGCTTCCTTTAATCCATAGAGAGCTTTTCTCAACTTGTACACTTTATCTTCATGTCTCTTCTTCACATACCCCAAAGGTTGTTCAACATAAATCTCCTCTTCAAGAAATCCATTCAAGAATGCCGATTTCACATCAAGTTGATAAATCTTCCACTTGTTTTGTGCCGCCAAAGAAATCATCAACCTAATTGTTTCCAAACGAGCAACGGGAGCAAATACCTCGTCATAATCAATTCCGACCCTTTGCTTGTAGCCTTTAGCAACTAACCTTGCCTTATATCTTTGGACTTCACCATTTGCATCCTTTTTGGTTTTATACACCCACTTCACACCAATTGCTTTTTGACCTTGGGGAAGACTAACTAGTGTCCATGTATCATTCTTTTCAATTGCTTTCATTTCTTCATCCATTGTTATTCTCCATTTCTCTTCTTGAATCGCTTCTTCAAAACATAAAGGATCACAATCCATGAATAGACAAAACAAATTCAAGTTACCTTCAAAATTTTCCGTAGATTCATATATCTCTTGCAAACTTCTCATTTTCCTTGGTCTTTGACTTGAACTTGAATCTAATGATGATGATGATTCACCTGTAGAAGATGAGGGGGATCCATGTGGAGGTGTCTGTGGCTCTCTTTGGACTTCCCTTGGTTCTTCGGACTCTTCTTCTTCAAGCATAAGTTCCACTTCAGTGGCTGAAATTTTTCCTTTCCAATCCCACATGTCTTCCTCTTCAAAGATAACATCTCTAGTCATGATTACTTTCTTGGTAATGGGGTTGTATAACTTGTACCCCATTGTTCTATCACCATACCCAAGAAAAATGCACTTTTCACCTTTATCATCAAGTTTTGTCCTCCTTGCTTCGGGAATCTTCGCATAAGCAATGCATCCAAAAACTCTAAGATGGGCTACACTCGGCTTGAATGAACACCAAGCTTCCTCCGGAGTCTTAAAACGAACACTTTTGGTTGGACATCGATTCAACAAGCACACTGCACATGCTACAGCTTCGGCCCAAAATTCTCTAGGCAATCTCTTTCCTTTCAACATGTTTCTAGCCATATCAAGAATAGTTCTATTTTTTCTTTCCGCAACTCCATTCAGTTGAGGTGTATAGCTTGGCATGAATTGATGCACAATTCCATGCTCCTTGCAATAGTCTTCAAATAAATCGGAACTATACTCACCACCTTGATCGGATCTCAACCTCTTGATAAAATAACCACTTTGCTTCTCAATAAGATTCTTGAACTCCTTAAAAACTTCAAACACTTCGGACTTCCTTCTTAAAAAATACACCCAAGTCTTCCGGCTATAGTCATCAATAAAAGTAAGAAAGTAGCAATTGTTACCATTTGACATAGGCTTCAAAGGACCACAAACATCGGTGTGCACAAGCTCCAATGGTCGTGATGCTCTCCACTTGACTTCTCTTGAGAAGCTTAATCTTTGATGTTTGCCAAGAATACACCCTTCACATAACTCATCCGGATGATCTATGTAGGGTAGACCTTTCACCATTTTCTTGCTAGATAAAAGCTTCAAGCCACCAAAATTAAGATGTCCAAGTCTCAAGTGCCACAACCAATAATCATCTTTAATAATAGCATTCAAACATCTCATCGCATCATGTTGAATATTCAAAGGAAACATTCTATTCTTGGACATTTTCACATTAGCAATCAAATTACCACGAGCATCTTTAATTGTAAGGTGGAGATTCTTCATGCTAATATCATAGCCCTTTTCTAAAAGTTGCCCTAAACTCAAAATGCTATTCTTCATATCCGGCACATAATAGACATCCGAAATAAAATCACGATTGCCATCCTTGAGCTTAATAAGAATTTTACCTTTGCCTTTCACTGGAATGTTGGAGGAGTCGCCAAAAGTAACTTTGCCTTGCGCCACTTCATCAAGTTCTACGAACATATGCATCTGGCCACACATATGGTTGCTTGCCCCGGAATCAAGAAACCACACGTTGCCATTATCTTCCTCAGATCCATCATAGGCCAGCAACAAAGTAAATCCCGCTTTATTACTTGATTTCTCAGCATAATTCACATGTTCTTCAACATTTTTACTTGCCCAACATTCATTACTATAATGCCCAAACTTGTGACAATTGAAGCATTCAACATTTCTCTGGTCAAAACTTTGATTGTTGTAATTACCTCTTGCTCTTCCTCGTCCTCTTCCTCTCGAACCATAAAAATTTTGATTTCTTGTATCATTAGTAAATTGACCTCTTCCACCTCTTCCTCTATTAGCGTAGCTTCTTCCACGACCTTCGTAGCCTCTTCCTCGATTGTCATAACCTTTACCTCGTGTTCCATTACCTCTTTCTCTTTGAGATGTACCACCTTGAAATTCTCTGTTTTCATCTTTCAAATAAAACTTGGATTGAAGAGCTTGTTCAAGAGAATTTGGAGTCTTTTTATTAATACGCTGCTCATGTATTTCCAATGTCGCCATCAATTCATCAACACTTGTAGTCTTGAAATCCATGGACTGCTCAATGGCTACAACAACATGCTCAAATTTTGGAGTTAAGTTTCGTAGTATTTTTTTCAATAACACGAACGTCATCAATATCTTCTCCATACCTTCGCATTTGATTCACAATCACCAAAGTTCTTGAAAAATACTCCGAAATTGACTCGGCTCCATTCATATTCAAACTTTCAAATTCACCTCGCAATATTTGAAGACGAACCCGAATTGTTTTATCAATTCCTCTATGCAAACTCTTCAAAATTTCCCAAGCTTGCTTCGAAGTGGTCGCGGAAGAAATCTTCTCAAAAGTATTATCGTCAATACATTGGTAAAGAAGAAATAAGGTCTTCTTATCCGTCTTCCTTGATTGCTTAAGCACTGCCTTTTGAGCATCATTAAGCGCTTGCTCTTCCTCCGTAGTCGGCTCGATGTAACCTTTTTCAACAATGTCCCAAAGATCTTGCGATTGTAACAACACCTTGATTTGAATACTCCAATTCTCATAGTTATCTTTTCCCAATTTGAGAAATTGGGGTTGAAGCACATTACTCATAGTAGCCATAACAACCTGCTCTGATACCACTTTTGTTGGGAATTAGAAGCAAAAAAAAAAACTACTAAAGAGCACAAAAATAGAGGATGAAAAACTACTCCACTTCCACACTAATTTCACTCAAGAAACATCTCTATATTTCATCAAATATGATCATAATATCAAGGAATACAGGGGGAGCAACTTATCAGAATTTTTCAGCAGTAAACACTCAAGAAAATACAAAGAAATAGAGTTTCTGCTCATGAACAAGCTGCTGTTTTTTTCAAGCAACAAACACACTGTTTTTCTCACTTTTTCCTCTCTATTTTGGGCAGTAACTCCGGCCCCTTTTATACTGATTTTTCCTAGCCAAAACACTCTAAATTTGGCCACTTTATGGCTGGCTACCCCAAGAAAAAACTGTTCAACTTTCCATGCAACCATACATGAATAAGTCTCTCAAATACACGAATAGACTTCTCAAAAATATTTTGGACACTTCTGGTATATATCACTTCAAATACCATGACTTTTTAATACCCAAAAATACCCCTTAAAAAATAGAGTTTATAAAACTAACAATTATGAGTTATCAATTCACCACTCCCAAGTAGCAAATCGGGTCAACAAAATATATATGTGTGTGTGTGTGTGTGTATCATCAAAAAGCATGACGTTAAGCAATCATTTTGCCAAATAATCCATTGCAGAAAATGATTACACCAAATGTCACGTCTATGGTTTGTTGCAATAATTAACATTGTTTTGAACCTGCAATGCAAGCTCGAGGTTAAAGACAACACCTTATAAATAATAACAAACTTTAATACATAATGATTTGTTTGTCTACTCTGATAGATTTCATTTTCATTTCGAGTTTTATGTAAAATAGGTAGTTAAATTTAATATTTTTCTTGGTGTATAAACAATTCCCCTCGCTTGAAAAATCGAAGTCATGAAAGGCTACACAAAAGTACGAGTTGTAATTGTCAACAATATAGCTTGGAGTATGAAATTTTTCAAAGATAAGCCTGCAAAATTGACTCAATGATATGCAGGAAACTTGACTAAGTGGATTTTATTTTAAAGTAACACAAACTTCCTGGTCAAAAGAAAGTTTTTTCTTTTTTTCCCCAAGAACTTCATCATGAATCACGCACGCAACCCATATATTCGTAGTCATTTATTTCTCTATTTTCGGTCTCTATCAGCACACCACACACGCATGTGCTCACCAAAGAAATTGCATGCTTTCTATTTTTGGTCTCCATCGAAAATTAATTATTTTTTAGAAGAGTGTTAGAAAATTGTTTTGGTGTTTTTTGTGTTACATAACTTGTTTGGTTATATAATTTCAAAAATAATTTCTCAAAAACCCAAAAAACAAAAGAAACAAAAATGTGATGGTGTGGTGGAAGTATAGTGGTATTGGTGGAAGAGTGGCGGTAGTGTTTTCTTAATTTTAGAAAAGTGATTTTCAAAAACACACAAAAGACAAAAACTATCCCCTTTTTTTTCTCAGTTTTCAAAAAGACAAAAACTAGCTGGCCAAACAGCTTTTCTCCCAAAAACTATTTCTGAAAACAAAAAAAATAATTTCTAAAAATGCAAATCAAATAGGACCTAAATTTAATTTTTCTATTTTTGATCTCTATCTGCTCACCAAAGAAAATTTTAGCTGGCCTGACGACGGAGCTTAAGCTCAGTGCAAATATAATCTTTGAGATCCACTAATTGGGCCCAATATCCATTTGATTTTTTCTTACGGGCCAAATTTTGCCTGGTAGTGAACAAGACCATGCATCTGAAAGATTAGGTCAGCCCACGATTGTGGGCTCCTTATTCCAAATTTGATCTGCTTTTTCATCACCGAATATGTTCGGATAAATTACACACGCACCTAATATTTGATTTTATTACACGGATAACCCCTCAAATTACACTACCCCCTCTACCCTTTTTATCTACCATACGTTAACAATTACATTAAAAAGACTTTTGGATAAATTATACTAACACCCCTGACATTTAATTTTATTACACAAACACCCCTCATGTGTTCTAAAATTACACTAAACTCCTTTGACATTTAATACTTGTAACAACTATATTTCTTCTAACTAACGAAGGTTAGAATTATTCACAGTCAAAACTGATGTCATCAACACTGATTCCTAAAGTACCCTTTAAATTAAATTTAAGAATTCAAATAAATATTTTGCTTACTTTACAAATTTACCCGACCTCTCATTTATTTTTTTTAATTCATATATTTCATATATAAATTAAAATTTAACACTAAAATGTTTAATTTTTTAATTTATCACATTAATAAGTTAATTTTTAAAAAAAATTGTTTGTTAAATAATATTTGGAATTATTAGTACAATTTAAAAATTAATCATTTTTTTAAAAATCTTAATAATTACCTATCCAATTATACCATATTAATTTTATTTTTATTTATTATTTATCTAATTAAATAAATTCTTACTCCTACCACCCATCACCACCGGTCCACCACCTAAACCCACCCATCACCACTGGTTCCACCACCTAAACCCGTCCATCACCACTAGTTCCACCGCCTAAAACACCACCGAAATTTTCAAACTCAGTCAAACCCACAAAAACTTTCAAACCCAACCAGACCCACCACCACACAAAGAGAACAAAAGATAGAGAAAGAGATGAGAAACTAAAACCATAACCCATTAAAACAACCCATGCCTCCACCCACTGAAACCACCACCTAGACCAAACTCATCATCAACCAACACCACTATATCTCAAAGGTTAGGGTCAGGGTGACTCAACAAGATTTGAGGCCTAAAGCAATGACAGTTAATAATAATTTAATTTTTTAATTTAAAATTTATTATTTTTATTTTTTGATGAGATTTGAAATTACTAATTTTTTTTATTTAAATTTTGCTAATATATATTTTTAATTAATAATATGACATTTGATCATAAATATTTATATGAATAAAATTAATTTCTTCATTAATATTTTTATGTTCTTTATCAAAACTGTAGAATTAAATGATTGACTTTATTATAAATAAATTCATTATTATCTTTCTTTTGAATTATTTTACTATTTTTGAATTTTATTTATTTATCCATGCAACTTTCACCTAAGTTTTTGTTATATTTTATTTGTTACGAATAAGAACTTTATCAAAACATTATTTTTTAATGAGAATGAATAGTTTAATTGGTACTTTGCATTCAAATGAGAAAAAAAAAAACAAATTTAAAAGAAATAAATAATGTGTTTGATTTTGATTTTTTTTTTTGACTAAAGAGAGATTTATTACACTTCTTTCGATTGAAGAAAGAGATAAATTTTGTCAATATTTTTTTATTAATCTTTTGTCCTTTAATAAATGTAATTGTGTGATGAGGTAAGCCCATTAATTTGTGTTGGATTACTCTTTCAAAAATTAATTTTTTAGGCAATATTATAGTAAATTTTATTTTATAACTTATATTATATTGTTAATTTTTAAATTTTGGGCCTTTTTCATATGTGAGGCTTAAAGCCCCTGCTTTTATTTTTAACCTATAGGGCCGGCCCTGGTTAGGATTTCAAAATCAACTTGCAAACACCACTTGCAAAATCCACCCATTACCACCGATTCCACCTAGGGTATTGATCAGAGAGAGAGAGAGATGGAGATCACAAACTCTAGATAAAGATTCATTCGTTGCGCCACTGGATGCTGGTGAAAATAGGTGGTCGTGGTGGATGGGTGGATTTTGAAACCCGACAACAATGATTGCACCGCTAGGTGTTGGCACCAATTATTAGGGGGGTCTGATACATCTTGTGAGAGAGAGATGGAGATGGAGATGCTGGGGCTTTGATTCGTTGCGAGAGAGAGAGACCCCTCTATGCAATCTACTTACAATAAATAAGGAATTAAAAAATTCTAATGCATGAGTTTACATGGAAATTACTAAAAAATATAATACTAGAATGAATAATTTCCTAAAAAATTCCAATCGACATTGGACCTTGCAGCCTGCAGAAGGTTTGGAAGCCCAGCTGATAGACTCCTTTTATAATAAGATAAGTACCAGACAGTTGGATAGAACCAGCTGAAAGACGCACATAAATCTGAAAGAGTCCAATACGGTCACAGGAGAAGAGATCCAGCTGCAGTAATCCAGCTGAGACGTTCGATACTAGCCCTTTTGACTGTCAAAGTTCACAGCTGAGCAAAAGAGACCAGCTGAAACATAAATTCTAGCAAAATTCCAGCAGGAGAAGACCCCAGCTGTAGCAGAAAAACTCTAGCTGAAGTGGAAGTCATAGACACCAGCTGGAACAGCTGAAGCAGTCCACTCAAAGAAGAGGACTCCAGCTGAAGGCAACTATAAATGAATATCCAGCTGTCGCAGCTGAGTTGGAGCCGCTGAGAGAGGTTTGCTTTGACAGGTAAAGGAGAAGAACCTAGCTGAAGTTAAAAAGTCCAGCCGAAGAATTCTGCTGCTACTGAAAGAATCCAGCTGAAGGAAAGTTCAGCATAAGCAGTCCAGCTGGGATGATCAGCTGACAGACTCCTTGTCCATCTGCGAATCTGCAGCTAATTAACAAGCATAGAGTCAGCTGGGGGAGCTAATCCACACTTTTGAAAACCTGCTGATAATGGAGCATCATCAAAACTTTGAGCTTATTTTCTTCCTCAGGACTCTTAGCTGCCTAGCGTCCTGAAGCATTAAGATTCTTGTAGAGGTAGGAAGCAGATTAGAGGTGGAATAAATGGAGGCGGAGACTTGGTCAGAAACCCCTTTGTTCGCCAATGAGTCAGCCACTGAATTACACTCCCCATGAATATGTTGGATTTGAAAATCAAACTTGAAGAGAAGGGAAATTAATCTATGCGAGACAGTCCAAAGTTTCCAGGAGAAGTTGCAAGACTACATAACCATATTCACCAGTACCTGCGAATCAGTTTAAATAAAAATGGGATAAACCTCCAATCCAAACTGCAATAACAGTCCTAAGCCATCAATCAATGCCCTTAGCTCAGCCTCCATATTTGTACAGACACCATAATTAAAGGAGCCACCTAGGACAAACTGACCCCATTGGTTTCTGAGAACAGCAGCACCACCAGACTGCCCAGGATTCCCCTTGGAAGCTCCATCAGTGTTCAATTTGAGTGAGCCATGAATTGGAGCAGTTCAGTTAATCCACTTTACCTGTACAGTGGGTGCCCTTACAGAAGAAACATTGAGTGAATGAAGGAGAGATATACCTGCAGTGGAATCTATATTTTGACCTAATATTATGAACCTGTAATTTACAGTATTTCATAATATGTAGAAAAACTGTGGATGAGTGAAGCCTCTGATCTTCAAATAACCTTCTACACCTTTCCTTCCATAATTGCCAATAAACCAATAAGCAAATACTCCTTATTAATGTATGGCTAAGAGAAAGATATTTATAGGAGAATAATGATGAGAAGGTATAGCAAGAGAACAATAAACTCTAATCCCTAAACCCTAAACCCTAACCCTTCACCCAAAAACCCCAAAGCCCTAAGCCCCTAACCCTATTTAAATTCTATTAGTATCTTCTACATGCTACAAACTCTTAATTTTCCTCCATGCTTTAACCTTTTGCTCCCTCTCCAAGTAATTGAATTTTGTTTCCAACATTTAACAATTTTAACAGAAAGATAATAGAAAAAGAAATAAAACATAATTTATCTACTAGAAGAGCAAACAAAACACAAATAATCTTTTTTTTTTAAACAAAAGTAAAATTTTAATAATTAACAAAGCAACCTTTACAAGACGCAAATGAAAGGCTCAAAAATGCCTTAACAGAACAGTCCAACTCAAAGATAAGGCATAAACTCCGATCAGAACAACCAAAACTCAAAAGATTAAAAGCAAGCAAAACAATCATGTTCCCAGTCCAGATTCTTCATAGCAGCTATCACCCATTCTTCCTCTTCTAAAGTCTTTCAAGCAAATCAACACTTATTCAAAGTGCAGATTTTCAGCAAACCAAAGCAGTCAGCCCTTATCATCAAACAACACCCTCTTCTTTTTACGCAAAACAGGTAATCCCAGCTGATCATTTCGCAGAGCAAGACCTACTTCACAAGGGAACTGTAAATGAACTGAAAAATCAACAGATTTTCTATCCACAACAGCTTGCCCAGCTAGTCTATCTGCAACTGTATTAGCCTCCCGAAAAACATGCTGCAGTCGATAATTCAACCCTCTAAGTATATCCTTAACCTGCCTTAAATATTCCAGGCAAGACCAGGGGCAATCAGCAATCCCCAAGACAGAATTTACAAGAACCAGAACAACTAAGACCATAATTCTGTATGAGATGCAGACCATCACTCAATGCTCTGAACTCTGCAATCGTGTTTGAACAGGTACCATAATAAAACGAAGAAGCCAAAACAATTTTGCCCCATTCATTGCGCACAACTACACCACCACCCCCAAGACCTGGATTATTTTTTGAGGCACCATCAGTATTTAACTTCATCCAGCCAGCCTCTGGACGAAAAATGAAAAGGAAACGGGGGAAAAATGAGAGTGTTGGGGATTAAAAATAATATATCCAATGATCATAACAACTAAGAAACACAAAAAAAAGTAGAAATAGTCATGTGTAAAACACATTTTACATGTAAAAAAAAGTCAATCGAATTTGGACAAATAGATATACTTATTTTTGCACTCCTAAACTCCGCTTTTAAGCTTATCTCATTCATTCCACTAACAACTGAAATCAAAGCACACATTATATTAGTTACAAACATAGAAATGAAAATTTAAAAGATAACAAATAACAATAAAGGAAAAATATAGGATATGAATGATGAGGAGGTACAACAAAAGAAGCCAAAGAACAATAAATTCAAATCCCTAACCCTAACCACTAATCCTTTATCCGTAATCCGTAATTGGTAATCCCTAATCCCTCCTCTCTCCTCCCTAATCCCTAACCCCTAACTACTATTAACCCAAAAGCCCATAAGTTCGATAGCACCTAAGCCTCAAGCCTCCAAAGCCATAATCCTTAAACCCTATTTGAATTTTATATTCTATTAGTATCTTTTATATGCTACAAATTCCTAATTTTCCTCCATGATTTAACCATTTGCTCCCTCTCCAAGTAATTAAATCATGTTTCCTACATTTAACAATTTCAATACAAAGACAAAAAAAAAACACATATAATCAAAGAAATGCTATGCAATTATAGGTTGTGTAAAATACAAAAACAACAAAAAATAAAAAGAAAACAATGGGATAACGAGAGTGTTGGAGATTCAAAATAATAGAAACAACGATCATAAGAAGTAAGAATTACAAAAAGAAGCACAAATAATCATGTGTAAAAAATATTTTACATATAAAAGAAAGTCAATCGAATTTGGAGCAAAAGAGCCAAAAGATCAATAAACTCAAATCTCTAACCCCTAATCCCTACTCCCTACTCTCAAAGCCCTAATCCCTCTTCCCTATTCTCTAATCCCTAAACCCTAATCCTTACTGCCTAAGCCCTAACCCCTAACAATAAACCCAAAACCCCAAAAACCTGTAAGTCCGATAACCGATAAGCCCTACACCCTATTTGAATTCTATATTCCATTAGTATCTTTTACATGCTAAAAACTCCTAATTTTCCTCTATGATTAAACCATTTCCTCCCTCTCCAAGTAATTAAATTTTGTTTTCTGCATTCAACATTTTCAATAGAAAGATAATAAAAAATGAATTAAAACATAATTAACTGAATAGAAAAAAAAAAAAACACATATAATTAAAAAAATGTCATGCAATTATAGGTTGTATAAAACACGAAAATAACAACAAAAAATAAAAAGGAAACAGTGGGATAATGAGAGTGTTTGGGATTAAAAATAATAGAAACAATAATCATAACAAATAAGAAACACAAAAAGAAGTAGAAATAGTCATTTGTAAAACACATTTTACATGTAAAAGAAAAATCAATCAAATTTAGACAAATAGATATATTTATCTTTTTATTTATAAACTCCGCTTTCAAGCTTATCTTGTCCATTTCACTAACAATTGAAATCAAAGTACACATTAGATTAGTTAAGCACATAAAAATAAAAAATCAAAAGATAACAAACAACAATAAAGGAAAAAAATAGGATAAAAATGATAAGGAGGTAGAGCAATTGAAGCAAAAGAACAATAAACCCAAATCCTCAACCCCTAATCCCTAATCCCTAATCATTAAGCCCTAATCCCTAATCCCTAATCCCTAATCCCGAATCCCTTAGCCCTAAGCCCTAACCATTAACCCAAAACCCAAAAAGCCCATAAGTCTGACAACCCGTAAGCCCCAAGCCTCCAAAGCCCTAAACCCTACACTCTATTTGAATTCTATATTCTATTAGTATCTTTTGCACACTACAAACTCCTAATTTTCCTCCATAATTTAACCATTTGCTCTATCTCCAAATAATTAAATTATGTTTCCTACATTTAACAATTTCAATAAAAGATATTGAAAAAAGAAATAACACAAAATTAATCTATTAGAAAAGCAAACAAAACATATATAACCAAAGAAATACTATGCAATTATAGGATGTGTAAAACACAAAAATAACAACGAAAAATGAAAAGAAAACAAACAATAAAGGAAAAAAATAGGACAAGAATGATGAAGAGAAGCAAAAGAATAATAAATCCAAATCCGTTATCCATAATCTGTTATCCCTAATCCCTAATCCCTAATCTTTAATATCTAATACATACTCCCTAACCCCTAATCCATAAGCCCTAACCCCACAAGTCCGATAGCCCGTCAGCCCCAAGTGTCCAAAGCCTTAAGCCCTAAACCCTATTTGAATTCTATATTCTTTTACTATCTTTTACATGCTACAAACTCCTAATTTTCCTCCATGATTTAACCATTAGCTTCCTCTCCAAGTAATTAAATTTGTTTCCGATATCTAACAATTTTAATAGAAAGAAAATAAAAAAAGAAATAAAACATAATTAATCTAATAAAAAAGCAAATAAAACATATATAATCAAAGAAATGCTATGCAATTATAGATGGTGTAAAACACGAAAACAACGAAAAATGAAAAAGAAACAGTGAAAAAATGAGAGTGTTAGGGATTGAAAATAATAGAAACAATGATCAAAACAAGTAAGAAACACAAAAAAAAATAGAAATAGTCATGTGTAAAACACATTTTATATGTAAAAGAAATCCAATCGAATTTGGACAAATAGATATACATATCTTTTCACTCCTAAATTCTGCTTTCAAACTTATCTCGTTCATTCCACTAACAACTGAAATCAAAGTACACATTAGATTAGTTACGCACAAAAATAAAAATCAAAAACATAACAAACAATAATAAAAGGAAAAAATAGGATAAAAAAGATGAGGGGGTGGAGCAAAAGAATAATAAACTCAAATCCTAAATCCCTACTCCCAAAGCCCTAATCCCTACACCCTAATCTCAAATCCCTAACCATAAATCCAAAACCCAAAAGTCCGATAACCAATAAGCCCCAACCCTCCAAAGGCCTAAGCCCTAACCCTTAAACCCCATTTAAATTCTATATTCTATTAGTATCTTTTACATGCTACAAACTCCTAAGTTTTCTCTACGATCAATCATTAGCTCCCTCTCCAACCAATTAAATTTTTTTCCTGACATTTAACAATTTCAATACAAAAAAATAAAAAATAAAAATAATTAATCTAATAGAAAAACAAATAAAACACATATAATCAAAGAAATGATATTCAATTATACGTTGTGAAAAACACGAAAACAACAAAAAAAAATAAAAAGGAAACAGTGGCATAATGAGAGTGTTTGAGATTGAAAATAATAGAAACAATGATCATAACAAGTAAGAAACACAAAAAGAACTAGAATTATTCATGTGTAAAACACATTTTATAGGTAAAAGAAAGCCAATCGAATTTGGACAAATAGATGTACTTATCTTTTCACTCCTAAACTCCGCTTTCAAACTTATCTCGTCCATTCTACTAACAACTGAAATCAAAGCACACATTAGCTTAGTTACGCACATATACATTAAAATCCAAAAAATAACAAACAACAATAAAGGAAAAAAATAGGATAAGAATGACGAGGAGGTGGAGCAAAAGAACCAAAAGAACAATAAACTCAAATCCCTAATTCCTACTCCCTACTCCCAAAGCCCTAATCCCTAATCCCTAATCCCTAATCCCTAATCCCTAATCCCTAATCCCTAATCCCTAACCCCTAACTATATCGCCAAAAACCCATAAGCCCCAAGCCTCACACCCTATTTAAATTCTATATTCTATTAGTTCTTTCACATGGTACAAACTCCTAATTGTCCTCCATGATTTAGCCATTTGTTCCCCCTCCAAGTAACTAAATTTTGCTCCCGACATTCAACAATTTCAATAGAAAGATGATAAAAAAGGAATTAAAACATAATTTATCGAATAGAAAAACAAACGAAACACATAATCAAATAAATGTCATGCAATTATAGGTTGTATAAAACACGAAAACAACAAAAAAAGAAAATGGAACAATGGGATAATAAGAGTGTTTGGGATTGAAAATAATAGAAACAATAATCATTACAAATAAGAAACACAAAAAGAGTAGAAATACTCATGTGTAAAACACATTTTACATGTAAAAGAAAACCAATCGAATTGAACAAATAGATATACTTATCTATTCACTTCTAAACTCCGCTTTCAAGTTTATCTTGTCCATTCCACTAACAAATAAAATCAAAGCACACATTAGATTAGTTATGCATAAAAAAATAAAAATCCCAAAGATAACAAACAACAATAAAGAAAAAAAAATAAGATAAGAATGATGAGGAGGTAGAGCAATTGAAGCAAAAGAACCATAAATCCAAATCCCTAACCCCTGACCCCTAATCCCTAAGCCCTAATCCATAATCACTAGGCCCTAATACCTAATCCCAAATCCCTAAATCCTACTCCCTAAGCCCCAAGCCTCCAAAGCCCTAAGCCCAACACCCTATTAGAATTCTATATTCTATTAATATCTTTTACATACTACAAACTCCTAATTTTCTTCCATTATCTAACCATTAGCTCCCACTCCAAGTAATTAAATTTAGTTTCCTACATTTAACAATATCAATAGAAAGATAATAAAACATAATTAATCTAATAGAAAAGCAGACAAAACACATATAATCAAAGAAATGTCATGCAATTATAAGTTGTGTAAAACACGAAAATAATGAAAAATAAAAAGAAAACAGTAAGACAATGAAGTCTTTGGGATTGAAAATAATAGAAATAATTATCATAACAAATAAGAAACACAAAAAGAAGTAAAAATAGTCATGTGTAAAACACATTATACATGTAAAAGAAAGTCAATCGAATTTGGACAAATTGATATACTTATCTTTTCACTCTTAAATTTCGCTTTCAAGTTTATCTCGTCCATTCCACTAACAACTGAAATCAAAGCACACATTAGATTAGTTACGCACATAAAAATAAAAATTCAAAAAATAACAAACAACAATAAAAGAAAAAAATAGGATAAGACTGATGGGGAGGTGAAGCAAAAGAACCAAAAGAATAATAAATCCAAATCCCTAATTCTTACTCCTACAGCCCTAATTCCTAATCCCTAACCCCTAATCTCAAATCCCAAATCCCTACTCCCTAAGCTCTAATCCCTAACCCCCAACCCCTAACTATAAACCCAAAACCCCAAAAGTCTAATAACCCGTAAGCCCCAAGTCTCTAAAGCTCTAAGCCCTATATTCTATTTGAATTCTATATTCTATTAGTATCTTTTACATGCTACAAACTCCTAATTTTTCACCATGATTTAACTATTTGCTTCCTTTCCAAGTAATAAAATTTTGTTTCTGACATTCAATAATTTCAATAGAAAGATAATAAATAATAAATTAAAACATAATAAATCGAATAAAAGAGCAAACAAAACACATATAATCAAAGCAATGTTATGCAATTATAGGTTGTGTAAAACACAAAAACAACAAAAAAACAATGGGACAACGAGACTATTGGGAAATAAAAATAATAGAAACAATGATCATAACAAGTAAGAATACAAAAAGAAGGAGAAATAGTCATGTGTAAAACACATTTTACATGTAAAAGAAAATCATTCGAATTTGGACAAATAGATAAACTTATCTATTCACTTCTAAACTCCGCTTTCAAGCTTCTCTCGTCCATTCCACTAACAACTGAAATCAAAGCACATATGATATTAGTTACGCACATAAAAATGAAAATTCAAAGATAACAAACAACAATAAAGAAAAAAAATTGGATAAGAATGATGAGGAGGTGAAGCAACTGAAGCAAAAGAACAACAAAACCAAATCCCTACCCCTAATCTCTTATCCCTAATCCCTAATCCATATTCCATAATCCCTAAGCCTTAATCCCAAATCTCAAATTCCTAATCACTACTCCCTAAGTCATAACTAAGACTGTTAATCAAACTGAACTACTCGAGCTTGGCTTGAGTTCGGCTCGTTTAAGCTTGGTTCGTTTTTTAAACGAGCCCGAACTTGAACATGTTCTTAGGCTTGTTTAGAAAACAAGCCCTACAAGCTCGGCTCGTTTATGTGCAAATACTCGGACTCGACTCGACTCGAGTTTGGCACGTTCAGGCTTGACTCGTTTCTTAAACAGCCGAACTTGAACAATTTTTAAAACTCAATTAAGAAACAAGTTTTTCAAACTCGGCTCGGGCTCGTTCGACTGACAGCCCTAGTCATAACCCCTAACTATTAACCCAACAAGCCCATAAGTCCGACAGCCCGTAAGAACCAAGCCTCCAAAGCCCTACACCCTATGTGAATTCTATATTCTATTAGTATCTTTTACATACTACAAACTCCTAATTTTCCTCCATGATTTAACCATTTGCTTCCTCTCTAAGTAATTAAATTTTATTTCCTACATTTAATAATTGCAATAGAAAGATAATAAAAAAAGAAATAATAAATAATTAATCTAATAAAAAAGCAAACAAAACACATATAATTAAATAAATGCTATGTAATTATAGGTTGTATAAA
Organism: Ilex paraguariensis; assembly: GCA_963454935.2. Lineage (NCBI taxonomy): Eukaryota > Viridiplantae > Streptophyta > Magnoliopsida > Aquifoliales > Aquifoliaceae > Ilex > Ilex paraguariensis. The sequence continues at coordinate 76,368 of CAUOFW020003059.1, forward strand.
ACACGAAAATAACAACAAAAAAAGAAAAGAAAACACTGGGATAATGAGAGTGTTGGGGATTAAAAATAATAAAAACAAAGATCAAAACAGAAATACAAAAAAGAAGCAAAAATAGTAATGTGTAAAAAATATTTTACATGTAAAAAAAGTCAATCGAATTTGGATAAATAGATATACTTATCTTTTCACTCCTAAACTCCGTTTTACAAACATATCTCGTCCATTCCACTAACAACTAAAATCAAAACACACATTAGATTAAACAAACACATAAAAATGAAAATTCAAAAAATAACAAACAATAATAAACAAAAATAATAGGATAAGAATGATGAGGAGATGGAGTAAAAGAAGCAAAAGAACAATAAATCCAAATCCCTAACCCCTAATCCGTTATCCCTAATCCCTTAGCCCTAAGTCCTAATCCCTAATCCCTAATCCCTACTCCATAAGCCCTAATCCCTAATACCTACTCCCTAAGCCATAATCTCTAACTATTAGCCCACAAGTCCGATAGCCCGTAAACCCCAAGCCTCCAAAGCCTTAAGCCCTAATCCCTATTTGAATTCTATATTCTGCTAGTATCTTTTACATGATACAAACACCTAATTTTCCTCCATGATTTAACCATTTGCTCCCTCTGCAAGTAATTAAATTTTGTTTCCAACATTTAATAATTTTAATAAAAAAATAATAAAAAATATATATATAATTAATCTAATCAAAAAGTAAACAAAACACATATAATCAAAGAAATGCTATGCAATTGTAGGATATCTAAAACACGAAAACAACGAAAAATAAAAAAGAAACAATGGAATAATGAGTGTTTGGGATTAAAAATAATAGAAACAATAATAATAACAAGTAAGAAACACAAAAAAGAGTAGAAAAAGTCGTGTAAAACAAATTTTATAAGTACAAGAAAACTAATTGAATTTGAACAAATAGATATACTTATCTTTTCACTCCTAAACTCCACTTTGCAAATTTATCACGTTCATTCCACTAACAATTGAAATTAAAACGCACATTACATTAGTTACGCACATAAATATGAAAATTCAAAAGATAACAAATAACAATAAATGAAAAAATAGGACAAAAATGATGAGGTGGAGCAAAGAAAACAAAAGAATAATAAACTCAAATTCATAACCCCTAATCCGTTATCCCTAATCCTAAACCCTAAACCCTAATCCCTAATCCCTAATCCCTAATCCCTAATCCCTACACCCGAAGCCCTAAATCCCTAACCCCTAACTATTAACCCAAAAGCCCACAAGTCCGATAGAAAGCCCTAAACCCAAAACTTTATTTGAATTCTATATTCTATTAGTATCTTTTACATGCTATAAACTCCTAATTTTCCTTCATGATTAAACCATTTGCTCCTTTTCCAAGTAATTAAATTTTATTTCCGACATTCAACAATGTCAATAGAAAGATAATAAAAAATAAATTCAAACATAATTAATCAAATAAAAGAGCAAACAAAACACATATAATCAAAAAAATGTAATGCAATTATATGTTGTGTAAAACACAAAAACAACAACGAAAAATGAAAGAAAAACAGTTGGATAATGAGAGTGTTGGAGATTAAAAATAATAGAAACAATGATCATAACAAGTAAAACACAAAAAAAAATAAAAATAGTCATTTGTAAAACAAATTTTACGTGTAAAAGAAAGTCAATTGAATTTGGACAAATAGATATACTTATCTTTTCACTTCTAAATTCCTCTTTTAAGCTTCTCTCGTCCATTCCACTAATAATTGAAATCAAAACACACATTAGATTAGTTACGCACATAGAAATATAAATTCAAAAGAAAAAAAAATAACAATAAATGAAACAAAATAGGATAAGAATGACGAGTAGGTAGAGCAAAAGAACAATAAACCTAAATCCCTAACCCCTAATCCCAAACCCCTACTCCCTAATCCCTAATCCCTAATCCCTACACCTGAAGCCCTAATCCCTAACCCCTAACTATTAACCCAAAATCCCAAAAGCCTATAAGTTCGATAGCCCATAAGCCTCAAGCCTCCAAAGCCCTAAGCCTTAAACCTTATTTGAATTTCATATTCTATTAGTATCTTTTACAAGCTACAAACTCCTAATTTTCCTCCATGATTTAACCATTTGATCCCTCTCAAAGTAATTCAATTTTGTTTACGATATTTAACAATTTCAATAGAAAGATAATAAAAAAAGAAATAAAACATAATCAATCAAATAAAAAAATAAACTAAACACATAAAATCAAATAAATGCTATGCAATTATGAGTTGTGTAGAACACGAAAACAACAACGAAAAATAAAAGGGAAATAATGGGATAATGAGAGTGTTGGGGATTGAAAATAGTAGAAACAATAATCATAACAAATAAGAAACACAAAAACAAGTAGAAATAGTCATGTGTAAAACAAATTTTACATGTAAAAGAAAGTCAATCGAATTTGGACAAATAGATATACTTATCTTTTCACTCCTAAACTCCGCTTTTAAGTTTATCTCGTCCATTCCACTAACAACTGAAAACAAAGCACACATTAGATTAATTACGCACATAGAAATAAAAATTCAAAAAATAAAAAATAACAATAAATGAAAAAAAAATAAGATAAGAATGATGAGTAGGTAGAGCAAAAGAAGCAAATAAACAATAAACCCAAATCCCTAACCCCTAATCCCTACTCTCAAAGACCTAATCCCTAATCCCTACTCCCTAAGCCCTAATCCCTACTCCCTAACCCCTAACTATTAACCCAAAACTCCAAAAGTCCATAAGTCCGATAGCCCATAAGCCTCAAGCCTCCAAAGCCCGAAGCCTTAAAACCCTATTTGAATTCTATATTCTATTAGTATCTATTGCATACTACAAACTCCTAATTTTCCTCCATGATTTAACCATTTGCTCCCTCTCCAAGTAATTAAATTATGTTTCCTACATTTAACAATTTCAATAGAAAGATAATAAAAAAAAATAACACATAATCAAATAAATGTTATGCAATTATAAGTTGTGTAAAACACGAAAACAACAACGAAAAATAAAAAAAAAACAGTGGGATAATGAGAGTGTTGGGGATTGAAAATAATAGAAACAATGATCATAACAAGTAAGAAACACAAAAAAAAGTACAAATAATCATGTGTAAAACACATTTTGCATGTAAAGAAAGTCAATTGAATTTTGACAAATAGATATACTTATTTTTTCACTCCTAAACTCCACTTTTAACCTTATTTCGTCCATTCTACTAACAACTGAAATCAAAACACACATTAGATTATTTACGCACATAGAAATAAAAATTTAAAAGATAAAAAATAACAATAAATGAAAAAAAATAGAATGACGAATGACGAATAGGTAGAGCAAAAGAACAATAAACCCAACTCCCTCACCCCTAACCTCTAATCCGTTATCCGTAATCCATAATACCTAATCCCTCCTCCCTACTCCCTACTCCCAAAGCCCTAATCCCTAATCCCTCCTCCCTACTCCCTAAGCCCTAATCCTACTCTCAAAAGCCCAAATCCCTAACCCCTAACTATTAACCTAAAACCCCAAAAGCCCATAAGTCCGATAGCTCATAAGCCTCAAGCCTCCAAAGCCCTAAGCCTTAAACTCTATTTGAATTCTATATTCTATTAGTATCTTTTACATACTACAAACTCCTAATTTTCCTCCATGATTTAACTATTTGTTCCCTCTCCAAGTAATTAAATTATGTTTCCTACATTTAACAATTTTAATAGAAAGATAATAAAAAAAGAAATAACACATAATTAATCTAATAGAAAAGCAAACAAAACAAATAATCAAAGAAATGCTATGCAATTATAGGTTGTGTAAAACACAAAAACAACAACGAAAAATGAAAAGAAAACAGTGGGATAATGAGAGTGTTGGGGATTGAAAATAATAGAAACAATGATCATAACAAGTAAGAAACACAAAAAGAAGTAGAAATAGTCATGTATAACACACATTTTACATGTAAAAGAAAGTCAATCGAATTTGGACAAATAGATATACTTATCTTTTCACTTCTAAACTCCATTTTTAAGTTTATCTCGTCCATTCCACTAACAACTGAAATCAAAGCACACATCAGATTAGTTACGCGCATAGAAATGAAAATTCAAAAGATAAAAAATAACAATAAATGAAAAAAAATAGGATAAGAATGACGAGTAGGTAGAGCAAAAGAAGCAAATGAACAATCAACTCAAATCCCTAATCCCAAATCCGTTATCCCTAATCCCTAATCCATAATCCCTAATACTGAAGACCTAATACCTACTTCCTAAGCACTAATCCCTAACCCCCTAACCCCTAACAATTAACCCAAAACCCCAAAAGCCCATAAGTCTGATAGCCCGTAAGCCCCAAGCCTCCCAAGCCCTAAGACCTAACCCCTATTTGAATTCTATATTCTATTAGTATCTTTTACATGCTACAAACTCCTAATTTTCCTCCATGATTTAACCATTTGGTCTCTCTCCAAGTAATTAAATTTTATTTCTAACATTTAACAATTTCAATAGAAAGATAATAAAAAATGAAAATAAAACATAATTAATCTAATAAAAAAGCAAATAAAACACAAATAATCAAAAAAATGCTATGCAATTATAGGTTGTGTAAAACACAAAAAACAACAAAAAATAAAAAGGAAACAGTGAGACAATAAGAGTGTTTGAGATTGAAAATAATATAAACAATAATAATAACAAGTAAAAAATAAAACAAGAAACACAAATAGTCATGTGTAAAACACATTTTACATATAAAAGAAATCTAATCAAATTTGGACATATAGATACACTTATCGTTTTACTCCTAAACTCCATTTTACAAGCTTTTCTCGTCCATTCCACCAATTACTGAAATTAAAACACATATTAGATTAGTTACGCGCATAAAAGTGAAAATCCAAAACATAACAAACAACAATAGAGAAAAAAAATAGGATAACAACAATAAGGAGGTGAAGCAAAAGAACAATAAATCCAAATCCGTAAGCTCTAACCCCTAATCCCGAATCTCTAATCCCTACTCTCAAAAGCCCCAATCCCTAATCCCTAAGCCCTAAACCCTAAACACTAATCGCTAACCCCTAACTATGAACTCAAAACCCAAAAAACCCGTAAGTGCAATTGCCCGTAAGCCCAAGCCTCCAAAGCCCAAAGCCCTATTTGAATTCTAAATTCAATTAGTTTTTTTAACATGCTACAAACTCCTAATTTTCTTCCATGTTTTAACCATTTGCTCCCTCTCCAAGTAATTAAATTTTATTTCCAATATTTAACAATTTCAATAGAAAGATAATAAAATAAAAAAAAACATACTTAATCTAATACAATAGCAAACAAGGTTGTGTAAAATACGAAAACAACAACGAAAAAACAAAAAAAAATAGTGGTATAATGAGACTGTTAGAGATTGAAAATAATAGAAACAATGATGATAAAAAGAATTACAAAAAGAAGTAGAAATAGTCACATGTAAAACACATTTTATATGTAAAAGAAAGTCAATTGAGTTTGGACAAATAGATATACTTATCTTTTCACTCTTAAACTCCGCTTTGCAAGCTTATCTCGTCCATTCCACTAACAACTGAAATTAAAACACACGAGATTAGTTACACACGTAAAAATGAAAATCTAAAAGATAACAAACAAAAAAAAGAAAAAAAAAGGATAAGAATGATGAGGAGTTGGAACAAAAAAAGCAAAAGAACAATAAACCCCAATCCCCAACCCCTAATCCGTTATCCCTAATTCCTAATCGCTACTCCCTACTCCTTAAGCCCTAATCCCTAATCCCTAATCCCTAATACCGAATACCTAATCCCTAACCCAATACCCAAAAAGCCCTAAGTTCGATAGCCCGTAATCCCCAAGCTTCCAAAGCCATAATCCCTATTTGAATTCTATATTCTATTAGTATCCTTTACATGCTACAAACTACTAATTTTTCTCCATGATTTAACCATTTGCTCCCTCTCTAAGCAATTAAATTTTGTTTCCGACATTTAACAATTTCAATAGAAAAATAATAGAAATAAAAAATAAAACATAATAAATTTAATAGAAAAGCAAACAAAACACATATAATCAAAGAAATGCTTTACAATTATAGATTGTGTAAAACACGAAAACAACGAAAAATGAAAAAAAAAAAACAGTGGGACAACAAGAGTGTTGCGAACTGAAAATAATAGAAACAATGATCATAACAAGTAAGAATAACAAAAACAAGCAGAAATAATCATGTGTAAAACACATTTTATATGTAAAAGAAAGTCAATCGAATTTGGACAAATAGATATACTTATCTTTTCACTCCTAAACTTCGCTTTGCAAGCTTATCTCGTTCATTCCACTAACAACTGAAATCAAAACACACATTAGATTAATTACGCACATAAAAATGAAAATTCAAATGATAAAAAACAACAATAAAGAAAAAAAATAGAATAAGAATGATGAGGAGATGGAGCAAAAGAATAATAAACTCAAATCCCTAACACCTAATCCCTAATCCCTAATCCCTAAGTCCTAAGCCGTAAGCCGTAAGCCCTAATCCCTAATACCTAATGCCTACTCCCTAAACCCTAATCTCTAACCCCCTAACCCCTAAATATTAACCCAAGACCCCAAAAGCCCATAAGTCCAATAGCCCGTAAGCCCCAAGCCACCAAAGCCCTAAACTCTATTTGAATTTTATATTCTATTAGTATCTTTTACATGCTACAAGCTCCTAATTTTCTTCCATGATTTAACCATTTGCTCCCTCTCCAAGTAATTAAATTTTCTTTCCGATATTTAACAATTTCAATAGAAAGATAATAAAAAATAAATAAAATTTAATAAATCTAATAGAAAAAAGCAAACAAAACGCATATAATCAAAGAATTGCTATACAATTATAGGTTGTGTAAAACAAGAAAACAACAACGAAAAATGAAAAGGAAACAATGGGATAACAAGAGTGTTGGGAATTGAAAATAATAGAAACAGTTATCATAACAAGAATAACAAAAAGAAGCAGAAATAATCATATGTAAAATACATTTTATATGTAAAAGAAAGCCAATCGAATTTGGACAAATAAATATACTTATCTTTTCACTCATAAACTCTATTTTGCAAGCTTATCTCGTCCATTCCACTAACAACTGAAATCAAAACACACATTAGATTAGTTATGAACATAAAAATAAAAATCTAAAAGATAACAAACAACAATAAAGGAAAAAAATAGGATAAGAATGATGAGGAGATGGAGCAAAAGAAAAATAAACCCAAATCCTAACCTCTAACTCCTAATCTGCTATCCCTAATCTCTAATTTTTAATCCTTACTCCCTACTCCTTAAGTCCTAATCCTTACTCTCTACTCCCTAAGCCCTAATCCCTAACTATTAACCCAAGACCCCAAAAACCTATAAGTCCGATAGCCCGTAAGCCCCAAGCCTCCAAAACCCTAAACCCTATTTGAATTCTATTCTATTTGTATCTTTTACATACTACAAACTTTTAATTTTCCTCCATGATTTAACCATTTGCTCCCTCTCCAAAGAATTAAATTTTGTTTTCGACATTTAACAATTTCAATAGAAAGATAATAAAAAATAAAATAAATCTAATAGAAAAGCAAACAAAACACATACAATCAAAGAAATGCTATGCAATTTTTAGGCTGTATAAAACATGAAAACAATAACAAAAAATAAAAAGAAAACGATGGGATAATGAGAGTGTTTAGGATTGAAAATAATAGAAACAATGATTATAACAAGTAAGAAACACAAAAAAAAATAGAAATAGTCATGTGTAAAACACATTTTACATGTAAAAGAAAGCCAATCAAATTTAGACAAATAAATATACTTATCTTTTCACTCCTAAACTCCACTTTCAAGCTTATCTCGTCTATTCCACTAACAACTGAAATCAAAGCACACATTAGATTAGTTACATACATAAAAATAAAAATCTAAAACATAACAAAATAAAGGGAAAAAATAGGAAAAGAATAATGAGGGGGTGGAGCAAAAGAAACAAAAGAACAATAAACCCAAATCCCACACCCTTAAACCCATAACCCTTAACCCTTAAACCTTAACCCCTTAACCACGTAACCATAAACTCTAAACCTTAACCCAAAACCCCAAACACTTAAGGTTTTATAACTCTTAAGCCTTAAAATTTCTACTTTCTAGTAACACTCTCAAACTAAGTTACAGAAATCAAGAACAATATAAAAGTAACAAATTAGAAGGCTTCAGAAGTCGACATAATGATAGCCATAAACTTAGAATCAATATGTTTCACAACAAAAAACACAATGGAATTATTGTCCTCCAGGATAAACTGGAATTTTTAAATCTTCTGCAAAGAAAAAAGAGGAGAAGGGAGGGGAGAGACTATGTTTACAAGAACACTAGCAATAAGTCAATGCTAAACCATGTATACAACAGCTGATAGAGAGAGAGAGAGGGGGGGACAAACCTCCACTGCTCCAAGACAAGAGCAAGGGTGCAGTCATCATAATCACCCAGGAACTGAACCAATTGGCTAATGTCGCTACACTTCTTGCAAGCCTTTTATTTTTGATGGGCAGAATCTGCAATTCTAGACACAAGAACATGGACGGCAGGATTAATCGCAGGCAAAAATTCTGTAATGAAATTGCGTTGCAATGCATATCCAACATCATCAATTAAACAAGATTTTCAAGTTTGAGCGTTGCTCAAACAAGAAAATCATAAAATAGCACCAAAACAGTGTTGAATTGCATATCAGAAAACCTTCGAGGTTGAAATTTCTACAACTAGCTTAGTATCCAAATTCAAACTGTAGTTGGGTAGTTGCAAAAGTTACACTGCAGTTTGAAAAAAAAAAATCGAGCATAAGTAATTCAATCAGAATTGCATCCATTTCAGCACATCCACAATATTACTAAAGCATCATAGATCAACAGCAATTGAGAGAAAATCCATGGAAAACAATTCTAACCAAAAGTAAGAAAGTCAATCAAACAATATCGTCCTCCGAGACACTCAATAAGGCTAAACCAAAAAACACTAGAAAAATCACATAAATAACTACAATAATTGTATTTTAGAACTAAAGGGTTTCAGTAGTTTTGCCATGTGTGTGTAATCATATTCAAGTCTTCAATCACATTCCCGGCGGCCATTGAAATCAGTATTTCTCATTCTAAAATATAACGGCTGTTCATCATTCATAGTAATATCGAGTTCCGAAAATAAGAAGAAAAAAATAAAATAAGCGGGTTTCTGTAGTTATTGGGTAACAAAGAATTATAAACATAATAGTATGATAAATTATGAAGACAATGTGAAAATAGAAAAATAAATCAGAAACAGGGAACAAAAACGAAATCTACGAAAATCATGTAACGAAAATTCTTTGAATCTAATGATTTATACATGTACGTTGAAAACCACAAATCCTCTTTTTGACTTCCAATCATATTTCAAACGCGAAAACAAGTGGGATAATGAGAGTGAGAGAGAGATTGAATCAGATTAAAGAATTCAAACCTGGAGGCACTGGATGGCATGTTACATATTTGGAAAAGTTTTGAACAAACTCATTACAAACCCTCATCATATGTTGCCAACTCGAAACATTGTGATCCCGAAGATCGCCCCATGAATGTTCCCAAATTTAGTCCCCATCCAATCGATTTTGGCCAAAGTCTATGGGTGGGGTGTTTTCAGGGGAGAAAGAGAGAGAGTTTATGGGATGGGGGTTTTCGGCTGGGGTTGAGAGAGAGTTGCAGATGTATTTGAGGAAAGAAGAGAGGCGGTGAATAAGAAGAAAAGCATAGAGACTTATAGATTTGGAAACTAGGCGACACGATCGCTGGGTGGGGGTTTTCGGGTGAAGGTTGAGAGAGATAAAGACAGAGAGAGGGGGAGATTAATGCACAGATTTGGAAATCAATAAGGAGACTACCGAAGGCTTTAAACTAAGAGAGAGAGAGAGAGAGAGAGAGACCGCTGAATGCACAGATATTTGAGGAAAGAAGAGAGGCAGTGAATAAGAAGAAAAGCATGGAGACTTAAAGATTTGGAAACTAGGCGACACTGTCGCTGGGTGGGGGTTTTCGAGTGAGGGTTGAGAGAGACAGAGAGAGGGGGAGATTAATGCACAGATTTGGAAATTAATATGAAGACTACCGAAGGCTTTAAATTAAGAGACAGAGAGAGAGAGCGCTGAATGCACAGATATTTGAGGAAAGAAGAGAGGCGGTGAATATGAAGAAAAGCATGGAGACTTATAGATTTGGAAACTAGGCAACACCGCCGCTGGGTGGGGGTTTTCCGGTGAGGGTTGAGAGAGAGAGGGGGAGATTAATGCACAGATTTGGAAATTAATAAGGAGACTACCGAAGGCTTTAAATTAATAGCCTGTCTGGTATGAGTGAAAACAAGAAGGATAGAAAATGGGGAAGAAAAGTGGGAGCGAAGGAAATAATTTTTACTGTTTGGTTTGAAAGAAAAATGGGTGGGAATGGAAAATTGGGAGGATTTACTTTCCCCGGCGTCCACCAAAATCTTTCCCCCCACTTTTGGTCGGAAAGTAAATTGAAAAAATGGAGGGAAGATGGCATATTAATAAATTAACTATTTTACCCTTTTTTTGTAGACAAAAGCCCGTTCACTACCAAATTATGTACTGATTGGGTTCCCTCACCAACGACTCTTGAAACTTCGACAGGAGAAAGAACTTAGGCGTCTGAAGGAGTCTGCGATCTCAGTCTTTCTTCGCTTGAATTTCTTCGCCCTTTTTCATGATAAGTTCCCTCAACTTCCGGCTGGTTCTCTGTGCTCACCTCCAATGGCACTTCCCGTTATTTTTTGACCTCCCATCGTCTCTTCTTCGCCACGTCTCGAAGACCCACTCGTTTCTTCGTAACCAAAGCCACCAATCAAAATCAAAATCTAAAGAAAAGAACTCCCAAGGTTTCTCCATCTCCTCTCCGTAAATCCACTACAGAGGTCTCCCTGCATCTCTCTCTCTTGTACTTTGATGTTCAATCCTTTTTGAATTTGATTAACTTACTTGATTCTTGAATAGCCGTGGAACTGTTGTAACTATAGTATTGGGGTTTTCTTTATAGATTTTTAACTTTTGATTTTCGACCTCAATCAAAGAATTTGGAGGAAAAAATTAATCGAGAGAAAGAAAAGAATTAAAAAAAATATGTTATTGACCCTGTTAAATTACACTTTAATCCCACATTGTTCTTAGGAAAAGATACTATGAAAAATAATTTTATTTCAAATTTTGATGCCTGCTAACAGTCTGTTTGATGCCTTTGCTAAGAAGATAGTGTTGATTTGCTTGAAATTCTTGGAAAGATAAAGGATGGCGGTGATGGAAATTTGGGACTGGGAGTTTATGCTTTTTTCTTAGGGGGAGTTTACTGTTAATATTGTGTTTCTTTTTAAGGCTTGTTGAGTTTGATTGTGAAGATAGGCGTCTGTGCCTTGTTTTTTGGAGTTTGGTTGCTTTGTAAGGGGCCTGGCCTTTTATTTGCTTCTTGTAATTTCAGCTTTGTGAATAAATAAAATGTCCTTTTGCAAAAAAAAAAAAAAAAAAAAAAGAGGGGATGTATGCTGATCAGGTGATTCATGTGTTTGGCGATTCAACCCTTTTACCAAACCTTCTATTATAATTACTATAATGTCATTTTGTCATTTTTTAATTAATAGTTATAAATCATTCAAAGCAAAATTAATTCTTTCAAAATTAAGGGAATGAAAAACTTTTCAAATTAATTGGATTAATTTGTAATAAAAAATTCACTTAATATATTTAAGGGTAGAATTATAAATTGGGCATATATATTTTTCTTTTTCTTTCATTTTTTGTCTAATATCAAAAGATAAAAAATATATCTTTACTATTTTCATCTCTCCTACCAAACGAAAAGGAGGGAAAAAAATAAATTAAAATCATTTAATGTTCGTCACTTAATCACTTAAACTCTTAATATTTAAAATATTACACACAAATTTTTAAGATTTACACGCGCATAACAATTAAACTCCTACTATCAATGTTGTTAATAAATTATGTTTAGATTTCTAAAGTTTGAAAACATGTAACACTTAAACTTGAGTTTTTAAGTTTAAAATATTATACTTAAAACAAAAATATTTAAATTAAAGATAAAATATTTTAAATTTTACAACTAAAATTTATATTCTATTGTGTCACTTATTGAAATAAAATTCAATTTTTTCTTAAAAAAAATCATAATTATTACTATTGATGTCGAAATTTAGACGACTTACTCATCAATTTGTTGGGTCTCAATAACTTGAAAAAAAAGTCAGACACAGATGGTATAGAAGAAGCAACATCAAATAATTATATAAGTTTGCAGACAACAGAGAATGAGTTTCCATGGTAGAAGGTCTGGAAGTTGACGAAACACTGATATTATAAAATGTCTATTTTGGCTCAAAAAATTTTGAGTAAAAGGTTTGATATTTCCTCAATTTAGGGGAAAAAAAAAGTTTTCCTTTATTTAATATAAGTTCGAGTCAAAAGATTAGAGATAATTTTTGAACATTTTTTATTCAAATTTAAGTTTGAATTTTATTTCAGAGAGAGATAGGTGATGTGTGTTTTTCTGGGGAGGGGGAAGGGAAATGTTGTGCATAAAGAAAATTTTGAGAAAGAGATGAGTGTTGAATTTTTTTAGAATGGGGTGTTGTTGTTTTGTTTTTAGCAAGGTGTTATGCATAAAGAAAAAAAAATTAGAGAGATAGAAAGGGGGAAATGTTATGTGTATTTGACTTATCATGTGTGGTGTCTACATCGAGGGAAATAGAAAAATAAAGTGAGGAAGAAGAAGGAAAATGTTTGAGTTAATGTCTAGTGTTGTTCTCAAGTGTAATAAGAGTGTTTGGCTATAGAGATTGTTGGACAATGACAAAATTATCCTTAACTATATTCGCGTGCATAGCATGCGATGATTTTCTATTATTGATTTAGACACGGATATAAAAACTTACAAAAAGTTCACTTTTAATAATGTATAAAATTTAATATTTCATTTGAAGTAAAGTAAAATAAAATCCTCTTTTTTTTCAAATATCGGAGTTCAATCCTCTTTTTTCTATTATTGATTTAGACGGCAGTTAGGGCAAATGACTATATCGGTCCAATGTGTGCAATTTAGGGATAAAATTAGAACTTTAAGGACAAAATTTTAACAAATGGTAAACCTCAGGGACTATTAGTATAATTTACCCATTAATTAAGTCAAATTAATATTTTTCAATAATAGGTTGTGCCTTAAAAGTTTTAAATTTTTTATTTCATACATTTAAAAATTAAATTTTTTACATTACACTTTTAATGTATTAAAAGTATTATAATATATTTATTCTATTAATTTTAATTTTTTTTTTAAGTCAAAAACTAATTTATTGACGCGGATATAAAAACTTACGAAAACCTGACGTATAAATTTTTGATAAAAAAAAATAATGTATAAAATTTAATCTTCCATTTGAAATAAAGTAAAATAAAATCTGTTTTCCAAATAATGGGAGCTCAATCCTTTGATCCTCCTCATCTTATCATTCATTCAAGCTTCTACGTTCCTTGGTTTTTCACCTCTATACCTCACAAATTTCACCACTCCAATTGTCTCAACCAAGGTCATTCCGCGCCCAATTGGCTTCACCCTCTCCAGTCCGTTACCATTCCCAACACACCCACTTGCAGAAGCCAAACTCTTTTGCCGAAAACAACCACCATCACTCACCACAACCAGAGCTCTCAGAGAGTGGCAGGAATATGAGGAAGCAGTGAAAAAGAAGGACCTGGCTCAAGCTCTTCGGTTCTTGCAAGATATCCCAGTCGAACCCCACAATTCTTCGATTGACTCAACTCCGTCTAGGGTTGTTAATGGTGAATTGGGGCTGTTTGGAATCTTTGGATTGGACAAGGATTGGGAGGTGTTAGATACATGCTTGAATGCTGGTGATATGAGGCTTGTTGGGAGTGCCTATGCTTTTCTCTAAAACCGGGGCTTCTTGCCAAATTTTGGAAAATGTCGAAATATAAGTATTCTTCTTGGCATATTTTTGGGTAGTTTGTTGTCTTATTTGTTGCGGAGTGTTGTCCTGCCCCAATCCATATTGTTGATCTCAGACACCCATATGACGTGATTGTTAAGAATGTTTATTTCTGATCAGGTAAATATGTTTTGTTTTAGAAATTTAAAGCACTCGATTAATACTGAGAGAAGCCTACGACACCACCATTACAGATTTTGTTGGTTTTTTTATTACTTTTGTAGTAATGTGTGATCAATTTTAAAATACTAGGGGTGCAATGGGAATGATTTTGAGGGAATGTTGGTGGTCATTGGATAAATCTTTTTGAAAGGCTTATTGAAACTTGACCTATTTTATATTATAGATTAGAATTGACAGCAAGTTATGATAAAAGTTATAACTTGGCCCATAAAAATTGTAAAATTTAGAGGTTCTGGTACCATAGTCTTGTTCTTAAGGCTGTGGAACCAATCTCAAGCGGTAAATTTTTTTCAGACTTCTTGTGCTTCATCATTTTTATTATATAATGGATTAATTGCAAGTTGTATCCTGAAAGATAATTGGAATTTTAATTTATACCCCCCAAAGATCAAAAATCGTAATTTGCACCCTCAAAGATAGAAATTTGTATCAATGTGCACCCCTAAAGATAAAAATCTCAACTTACACTCTCAAAGATAAAAATTTGTATCAATGTGGACCTAAAATTAAATTGATAAATTATACCTAGATTCACTCATGCTTGTCACTTAATCATTTGGATCCCTTCACATTTAAAATATTACTCCTACATCTCATAACGTTTGTGCACATGTAACACGTAACCCCCTTTCATTGATATCTGTTAATATAACCGTTAAAAAATATAATTTTAGCCTAATAAAAAATTATAATGTCTAATGGTAAACTTGATTTTGAACTTTAGAGTATATCGAACTCACAAAATAAATGGTAATATGAAATTATAATTTTTTATTAGGATAAAATCATATTTTTTAAAGGTTATATTAACAGATATCAATGAAAAGGGATTACATGTTACACGTGCACAAACGTCATGAGATGTAGGAGTAATATTTTAAATGTGAAGGGGTCCAAATGATTAAGTGACAAGCATGAGAGGATCTAGGTATAATTTATCAATTTAGTTTTAGGTGCACATTGATACAAATTTTTATCTTTGAGGGTGCAAATTGAGATTTTTTATCTTTGGGGGTGCAAACTGAGATTCTTACTATCTTTCAGGGTGTAACTTGCAATTTACCCTTATATAATTTCTCACTGATTACATTCAAATTTCTAGTTGTTTGTTAGTTAGTTTCTCTACAAGATGTCAAGCAAAAGATATCTTTTGATGATATGCAAATCTTGTTAATCCAAGTAAATGATTTTTCTAATCACCCCATCATTATATGACATTGAAGCATGAAATTTAACATTATATGGAGGGACCAGTTTTAAAAACTTCTTTGATACAGTAAGCAGTCTGTCACTTGTTTATAATTGATTATATACTTTTTGTAGTTCTGGAGGAACCAAGAGATGTTACACCAACTGTTTTGAAGTCGTCAACTGGTCTGGAAGGTACACTACCCATCTATAGTTTCTTCAAAAAATTGATAAATTTGAGTTGAAATGATTCACATGCCTACCATATTGTGTTTATTATTCATAACTTCGTAGTTTTTTGTCACAACTCCACCGAGATTAAAACGTCTAAGTTCTTCTTCTTCTTCATTGATTTTCTATGGCCTAGTTTCTAAACTTTCACAAAAGAAGTGGGGTCTTTCTGGAAGCTCTAGGGTCGTTTTGGTTGGTTTACTTGCTGGGGTGTTATTTTTGCTTAATCAAGGAATAGATATCAGGCCAAACCTAGCAGCCACATTGGGATTAGCCATGATAGACTAAATATTCCTTGGTAGATCCTATTTGGCTCAAATCTCAAGTTACTG
Source organism: Ilex paraguariensis (assembly GCA_963454935.2). Lineage (NCBI taxonomy): Eukaryota > Viridiplantae > Streptophyta > Magnoliopsida > Aquifoliales > Aquifoliaceae > Ilex > Ilex paraguariensis. The sequence goes on from CAUOFW020003059.1 coordinate 92,464, forward strand.
GCCCCCATATAAACATCAAATTCTTGCGCATGAAGCAGGCCATCTTCTTATTGGTGAGCACTATTTCTCTGAATTTCTGCAACTTACTTTACCATTAGAATTATAAATTAGCAAAATTAGATCTTTAATTTCTATACCCATGAATCATATTGTAATAATAGGTCTACAAATTGATATTCTGTGATCACAAGTTAGGGGCCACTCGGGTTTTCAAACATGAGATCTGGACAGTTTGCAAACTCTCACTGTTCCTTTCGTTTACAGAAGAAATTCAAAAACATCCATTTTATCAAGCATCGATTATACAGTTGCAACTCACCTTAGGGGCACATAACCCTTATTATGACCTGTGCCCTATTGATATTCTCTTATATTTCTTTGCAGCATACCTTATGGGGTGCTCAATTCGTGGGGTAATTTTAGACCCCATTGTCGCGATGCAAATGGGCATTCAAGGGCCGGTACACCAAAACTTGCTTGCGTTGTATAGCATCTATGATGTTTACCTCTAAATGGCTGAGCTATTCAATATTTTATTGCCCAAGTCACTCTTAAAACATGTCGCTACACACTTCTTTAAGATTGGAAATATTCAGGAAGTCAAAGCAAGAGACCAATTTAGATGGATTGGTATTTATTTGGTATTTTGGATGACTTGTCAAGTGGCATGCCTAAATTATGGAGTTTATGTTGTAATTAATTTAGATTGTTTAGTACTTATTATATCATCTATTGCACTATAAATAGGTTAAATTGAATGAAGATCAGTTCACATTCGCCATATTCGTATCTGCTCATGCATGTATCGTGTATCTGTGCTTCATATGCCATCACTGATGCATGCTTGTCTTGAACTTCCTTTTTAGGTATGAGATTGTTATTTTGAAACTTAGATGGAGTACTTGACATAGATCTAAGTCAAAACTCATAGCTGCCTAATAAACCAAAATATTAAGTGTTTGTGTTTCTGTTACCTGATTTCTTCTTCACTGATCCTTCAATGGTGGCGCTTGTCGTACATTGGAAACCATAACTAATTTAAAATTCCTGTAATAAATCTATTCTCTTAAGTCGATCCATGTATCAAAGGATAAAAATTTGGTATTGGTTTAATATATTAACCCCTTACTTCTCCAGACCTCGCTATGCATTGTGGGATGCCAAGAAAAAGGGAGAAAGAAAAATAGATACTGAACATATTTGATCTTTTTTTTTATATTGCAAAAAACTCTCTTATGTTATGCATATCCCCAAGCCAATTGCCTTCCACTGATAAACTTCTTCCATAAAGACTAACTGTTCCACCATTTTTCATCCTAAAGGATTTGTTTATAGCCTGACATATTTATTCAATCTAAGAATTTAAAAATGCTAATGCTCCCTATACCCATTTGCATTCCAGGGACAGAGTCAAGATTTCTTCACAATTAATACATCCATCAAATTGAAAAGAATAATCGAACCATAATCATTGAAACTCGTCCAGTTTTGATAACAAAATTAATTAGATCTTCAACGGTCACATTTCATTACAATTTAAAAACTTCAATCTGAATTTGATTTTTACATTTCTCTTTGAATTCAATTCAGTTATTTGAAAGATTTCTTCTTCTTTTTTTTTTACAATCCATTAAGTCAACAAATTAAATTAATATTTTAAGCCAATGTAGCATTGCACTAATGTAAATTTGTATCATGCATGTCTTAGTATTTGTCTTGACTACAATGAAAGGAAACACATAGTACCATGAACATGTAACCTCACTGAAAAAGAAACAACAATTGCAAACAGTACTATCATCACTTGGTTTCAACTTCAACCTATCACCCTCAGATTCCCCTATATATATATATATATATATATATGAACTTCAAATGATGAAAATGGTCAATCATGCAAAACCATGGGATGGGACCCCAGGTTACAATTGTGGCAATGGTTGCTTCTCACTGGCTTTGTGGATCACAATTGGTTGCACGATTAATCTGTTATCGCTGACAAATCTTTTGGGATGATTGAAGTTTGGACTTTGTTTGGTATCCCATTGAAGCAACAGTTGAAATAATTGAAGTCTTAAAATTGTATGCTTTGATATATCCCACTAAAAACATAACCCTCCATCACTTCCAAAGAACACTAGCTAGCACTTGTGTATATTCTCACATTTGGTGCCTAGCTCTTGGTTCTAACTGTAATAGCTATCACAATGCATTGACAAGGTCCTCACTAGATCATGTTACAATTTCATTGCAGAAAACTGTTAATCTTCTCTGTATCGTTTTAATTTTATCAGATGTCCCCGAAGGGACTACAATATTTGTTTGAGTTCAGTTCTACTCAGACTATATACACCAAAAACACACACAGTATCCAAAGTTACAAAATAATTTAGTTTCCTTTTTATAGAATGGATCATCAGTCGTAATGTGATGATGGGGACACCTTCATGGATGTGAGGGTGTTGCCTTGGCTTCAACTTAGTGCTTTCTTACGATTGGAAGAATGCTTGATCGTGAGACACATTTGCCCCTTTTTTTCTCTATCTTCTTATCTATATATACCCATCATAGAGAAAATGTCAAAAGAAAAGAGGGGACTAAGGGAGGCTCTTTCATATCCCATTGGCATGTTCATGTTGACTTCGATCAACAGCTTGCCAAATGCATAAGCACAAAAATATTTACTATCTATGCATAAGATCACCATCATTGGCCAGTTGCTTTTCTTTCCACTTTTGTCCCCACTCACCCATCATGGCCAAAGATTATGTATGGGTATGGCCAGTGGCCCCAATTGGAAAATAAACTTGAATTCTTGGGAGTTATGTCCTTTCATTTGGTTTGTGGTAATGTTGGTTGAATTAGTGCAAGTGTGTTAGCTGTTTAGGAGAAGCATTGTGTTAATATTGTACCGTTTACAAGAGATGGAGATAATGTTCTGTTAATGTGACATTATGGTTATTGTTGGAGTCCACAAAAATGACAAATATAATTTTGTGATTTGGTGAAAAGAGATGAGTTGAATAAAATGGCAAAATTGAGTATGGTTGTAAACAAATAGAACGATTTTTTTTGTACTCTTCTATGTATTTCTGTGAGCTGAATGGTCTGTTTGTGAGTTGCTAGTCTGGCCTGTATTTCACTGAGTTGGAGCTGCATTTAATTCAGCAAAGGAGTTGAGAAGATGCTGCAGCTGAATGATTCCTTCTGTGTTGTTTTTAGAGCTTTCTGCTATTCTGTGATGAGTAAGGTCTTTTCATGAGCTTGGTCTGTGATCATAGGAGCAGATGCTGATCTGTGTATTGAAGGAGGAGCTCATTTCAGGAGGAGTATCAGTTCCAGTTTTGGGATGTTTTGCAGGCAGGCTGGTCTGAGGGACTGCTTTTGCACTTACTGGACAGCTGAAGATAGTTATTGGGTTTTAATCCTTTTGTAGGATTAAAGCCAACCTTTTGTAATTAGAATTTTGTCAATTACTTTGTTTCTTGGTTTGCTGCTTGTCTAGCAGACTGCTGTTGCTTTAAAGCCTGCCTGGGCCTGAGAATGTTACTAGGTGCTGTATGTGGAGTGCAGTTCAGAGGAGGAGGAGTGCAGTAATGATTCAGGGCTGAATTGTTGAGCTGTAAGGCAGGAGCTGAGCTGAAGGGCAGAAGATGAGCTGCAGATTTATTGCCTTTTTTATGTACAGTTGACTGTTATATTTGTTAAAACAGTTACTGTTCGTGCTTAACAGTTTCTGTTTTTTGGCTTCTTGTAATTTTGGATTTCAATAAATAAAATTCTATTGTCCTCAAAAAAAAAAAACAAATTGCATTCAGGGTTTGAGGATGTGGTTACACTTGGTACCCTTAGAGCATGGCTTCGTTTTTACTTTAGATCTCCTAGCTTATTGGTTGCTTTTGTTATGCCAAGATGGGTAAAACATGTGGAACAATATGATGATTTGTCGTCTTTTTCCCAAAACATTATATTGGTATAATTGATATGCTTAAAACACGTTATAAAACCTCTTTGATTTGTTTCGGTCAGTGCACTAAAGTTCATGAAGTGTTCAAAATATGAGAATCCCGTAAATAATCAGATTTTGTCCCACTTATTTCATGTCATCAATTATAGGATTTCAATATCTTCAACACTAAGGCTGAAGTATAATGAGAATCATTCATTCAGCTGCCATTCACTTATGCTCAGTTTGATACGATTGAAAAATAGAAGAATGAAAAGAAACCCACTTATATACAACAAATGTAAAAGAAAAATATATATCGGAAGATACCTCGCTCCATATTACATTAAACTAGTGAACTATTAAAAGTACAATAAGGTGAATACAGCTCCATGGTATCATTGTTTCCTACGTTAGTTGTTCATTTTGCAACAGCTCCATGGTGTCACCCACCAATATATGGTGAATACATAAGACTAACCATAGCTTCCTGTAACCAGTCCTCATCATCATGTTTGATCTGCAAAAAACATTAATTAACAGTATCATACTATGAGCATATGAGTGAGTCCAGAACCTGTTAATGTCTACCAGATTGTAGGAATGAAAACTTTGGGTGTTCTTGAAAAATAGGTACCTGGAGGTTCTGGACACAATCAGCGTAGTAGCTGAAGTCTTTTGCTTCGGTAGGATTATCAGTCATCTTCATTCTAACTTCATCTTCACATGGTTCATTGTTCTTTGCAAATCTTCCACGAACCCGGACCCTCTTGTCAGCCAAGGTCTTGCGACAGGCATACTGCAGAGAGAGTAGACTATTGAATAAACACAGGGAAAACCAACACACTGGAATAATTGTGTTTGTGTGTGTATGTGTGTGTGTGTGTGAGAGAGAGAGAGAGAGAGACCTTGATGGTTTTGTTGAAATTCCTTTGATTTCGTTTCTTTAGATACCTAAGAATTCTGTCCTTCCTTTCTTCTACTGAATACTTCCCAATCTTCAGTGTGGGTTCTTCAACTTCTGGGGCAGGCTTACCTTGAATTCCCTACATGTACATATACATATACATAGTGTTTTATGCATCAAGACTTCAAGTAATAGAATCACTTTTGCATGAAGCTTAATTTGAATGCTTCACAAAACTATGCATGATGAAAATTAATTTATATGAATCATCTGCAACAGTATGAGATTTAACAGGAGTCAAAAAGATCATATAGATACCCAATTGTCGACAGCTACGGAATAAACCGGCCAGAAATTTGGCACAACCCCACTGCTGGAATCATCGCCAAACTGATCACATACCTCATGTTGGTATCTACACTCAAAACCATGAGGTCCAGCGATGCCATATGAACCCATATTGATATTACGCTCCATCAATGAGGGTACAGCCATATCAGAAACGCCGAGACGCTCAGGAAACAATGACATTGAAATGGATGGAACAATGTCATGAGGTTCTAATGGCTCCACATTAAGTATCCCATTGTCGGAAAAGGGCGGTAAGCATTCTTCACTCCACATTGCAATACCACCCCCGTTGTTTCCGCCAGACATTGGATTATGGAAAGCATAGAACTCATTGGAGAAGTATTGAGGAATGGAAGCCATTGCTGAAAAAGAAAAACTTGACTTCTAGACTTTGTTGGTTACTGCCCATTTTAAGCCATTTGACTATTTATAGCTTGCACTGCGTTGCTTTGCAAGGAAAAAACAAAGTGAAACAAGATGGCTCGAATAGGATTCTACTCAAATTAGCTAAGTTAAGCTCGTTTATATATAAAATAATCGAGTTATTCGAGCTCAGCTAGAATTTTAAACAAGTCAAACTTGAACAAATTTTTAAACTCGTTTAAAAAAACGAGTTCGACAAGCTCAGATTCAAACTCGTAAAATTTAGCTCGATTAACACCCCTATTTGGCACATACACCATAAGTAGCTGATAGACACATAATTGTTTTGAGTTAATTATGTATCTGCTGATAGTATCCTAGACAAAATAAAAAAATTTGATAGCTATAATTATAGTAACTTCATTAGTTCATCATACCAAATAGTTCTAGAGAGCTGGATTAATAACTAAATTAATTGTGACTGTTTTTTCAATCATGATTTGTTCGGTGTTTTAACTGACTTATTTGTTTGTAAATCTATTAAGGTTAACACATAAGAATTATTTGTTTGTCGAGATTTTTAAGCTTGTTATGATATTCGTCTAATTCTTTTGGACACATAATTAATAATTTTTCTCCAAAATAAATTTCTAAAGAATAACCCAAGAGATTAACAAGATTTGCTGATGTGACCTGTCCCCTTGTAATTAAGGTGGACCACATGCTATTGAGCCAAACCCCTTGGGTCATAAGAGTTATTAGGTTGCCATAGCATTCCCTTCCCTTATCTGAACAAAAGACAATCTTTTTCTTTATCTGATGAAATTCAGCTAATATAGAAAGCCATTTAGGTACTTTACCTAGCCTTTTTGTTAATGAAGAACATAGAGAAGTAACTGGTTACATAATGTCATCAAGTGATTCAGTTATTTTAGATGGCCAGGCATGAATATTAGGAATATTAGTGAACTTGTGTAGAACCCAAGAAGATTATTTTGAATAGGTATGTCAATTTCTCTCGGTGACGCAAACTGGATACAAATATAACAATAACACATTTTGTATATAACACAATCCAAATATTACAAAACACAACTCGTTTGATAGTCCTAGTTATAAGGGCATAATTTACATATGCAGTAAATATAAATGCATATCTTGGAAAGCACCCTTTAGAGGCAACTTAGAAAGAAAAAGCTTTAAGAGTCCCCACATAGAGGAATAGAGTCTCTCATGTGATTTGTATTCTCATACTGATCAAAGCTGCACACCCAATGTACTGATAAAGATCTAATCTACTTAGACCAAGAATCTAACCCATGGGCTACTAAGATTTGCATAAACAATCAGGTACAACATATATACCTCATACTTAATTCCATTTTTACCCATCCTCCCTTATTCTTGTGTTGACATATTAATCAGGTGCAAAATTGAAATAACTTTAAATCCAGTCCGTTGGATGGGACGATGCGTCGTTGCACAAAAACAAATAAAGCTCATGCAAGCAATTCTTCTCAAACCTTGCAATCACGAGAGTTACATATACGAGGGCATCTTTTTTATGCAGACCACTCTTGATCATATTGGAAAATTCCTATTATCATGTTTTACTTCAAATCAAAATTTTGACTTATGAAAACAAAATAATGGAAATTTTGTAAGTAACATGTTTACTATGAAGCTATCCCTAGAGGTTAAATCACTTAGAAAGCTTTCATAAAGGCCTTCATGTAACTTTCTTTATGCTGAATTGATTCTCCATGAAGTGGGAATAAGTTGGCTAGGCTTTTAAACACACACTCACCCCTGTTTTCTTCATATTATTTATTGTCAGAAAAAAAAAACAGCAATTTGAGCTGATCTGTTTAAAATGTGAGTGTGTGTGTTGATTAGATTCTTTATACAGCTTTGTACCAAAACAATTGTAGACACTGCCTACCCTTCCTTGACTCACTGCATATGTTTAACGAAACAAAAATACCATTAGAACCTAATACCGTGACCTGATGATGTGTCTACAAAACATGACCCCAATAAAAAAGTTGCAACGCTTACAAAAGTAATACTATTGGACCATATCAATTAACAAAGTTAACATTACTCTCAGTAAAATTAATAGTTCAGTGTAACTCCTTTTAATTGTAGTTGTGGTACATCATTTGTTATACAGCAACTGTTCTTTCTGGGAAGCTTATCATGGATTGTGTTCTAAAGAAACACGTAAATCTGAATACTTGCTTTTGCATTCATACTGGAATCTGGTTCAAGAGGAATCTTGTAGAAGGGACCAACTTTCTTCTCCATGTTACTTGCTATGCAATTGCAACCAATTAGATATAGTATTCCTCTGACTCAAGGTCTATCTTTTCCTGGCTGTTTGACACAAAAAGCATGCAAATGACAGATAAATCAGTCAAGATATCTCTCTCTCTCTCTCTCCATCAGTACTTTGCCACCCCCTGTGTTCTGAATGGTCTAAATTCAAAATCATAGTAAAGTCTTCATTATCTATTATGCTGACATAGAATCAAAATAATGGTCTTAAATCACAAATTCAGAAAGTAAAAGAGAAATGTTGCAACTTTACATCAGAGTTGGCAATTGATTGGGTCATAAGGGGGCAGAATTATAAAACAAAATCATGCAGTGTTTGGTGTGTAAAAAGACCAATTGCCAGACAATTTGGACCCCAAGCTCATTTGCATCCATCTAAATTAAAAGCTTCTCAAATACGGTTAGAAGTACCTAATTTCCCTTAGTTTGAAGTCTCAAGGAATCAAATAAAGCTCGACACATTTGAGATAACTATCCCACATCACCTGACACTGTTTCTTCTTTATTATCTTTTTATCTCCTCTTGCAAGTGGTTTCCTGAGCCAACAAACTTTGTTGGTGCATGTTATCTGGAAGTGAATCTAGGTTGATTGATATTTGGGCATATGATCACTGCATATTTTTCCCACTTTCACTGATCTCCTCTAGAAGTGGTCTTGTTCAACATAGTACACTTTCTTTGCTTCTCTGAGCATGCTGAGATTCTTGGTCATAGATTTGTCAAACTTTTCACCTACATGATCAATTTGCTTGCATGCTCGCAGGTCGGCATGCCTATCCGTTTGGTCAAAATAAGATCGGACTGCATTCTCTCCTTTAAAATTATTACTACGACTCAAAAAAAGAAGTATGTATTTATACTCTTAGATGATAACAAAAATGTGCAATTATTACAAAAATACAAATGTCCTATCTAAAAACTTAAGCTTTTAGATGAGTTGATGATTTATACTTATCTAGTGGTTGAAATAGTATCAAAACCTAAAAGTCTTGAGTTCAAACCAAACCAACCAATCCTGCCTTAGATTAGGTTTCTAGAGTTCAACCTTGAAGCTTATGCAATAGAATGCTTTAGCTCAGGTTACAGGGTATTACAACTAGGATCACTGAGCTTTCGCTATTCAATTTTTATTAAATCTTTGTTGGTTTGGAAACTATTTCCACTCGATCTAACCAAGAACCCTGAACTTGACTGATGCCATGTTCTCAAAACAAATAAAGTGCCACACATAATCTTAATGGTGCCCAAGTTGTTTGAACTGAAACAGTATTCTATCAGACTGATTCCTTATCCAAGAGATTTGATTATGCTGTCTGATTCCAGTAATTAATCAGCGTTAGAAAAAGTGGATGCAAATATTTTTAGCATATCAAATTGAAGTTTATCGTAGCATCTAAATTGACATTTGAATCACTCAAGGTCCCCTGCTTATGGTGTTCAAGGTTATATGCCACCCGTCCCTCTGTACATTTTGCTAAACTTCTGCTACATTCAAATCAATGTTGAACATGTAGAGCCTTTTTCTAATCTGTAACCCATAATCCAACAATGCACAAGTACACAGGACAGAAATCCTACTGGACATTATTTGATCAGCAACATCAAGGGCAAAATGTGGTACACCACAAGTGCTGGCAGAGACACTTGAGGTTAACTGATAAAGATCAAGTAGAGAGAGAGAGAGAGCTAAGCAAAGAAAAAAAAATTGCTTCCAATTTAATAGAGGCATTAATGATTTCGACAAATGTTCCAACGTCAGAAAAACAGTAAAGGGCAATCCACCCAAAGCGACTAGATTTGAGTTTGACTTAGAATGATACTGTTTTTAAAAGGCTGTGGTAATTTGCCACAATATACTTTGTAAAAGATGAAGAAACAAGGAAAAGACAAAACAGAACAAGCTCAAAATTTGAGGGACAACTGCTGGCAGATGGATAGACAAATCTATTATTGCACACCATTCCCAGCAACACTACCCTTAATTTATGTTGCGATTAAGCAATCCCTGGAATGATAAGTACAGATCTTTGTTATCCATCCCAAAAATATCTTCTGCTTTACGCAAAGTTTCCTGAAAGCAAAAATTGTAAATTCTGTTCATTTAGTCAACAAGCAGATCACAACAGATTTGACTGCATCAAAAGAAAATGTAACATTGATTTTGATATGTTAAAATCAATTTTTATGCTGAATTACCTCGCGAGATTGTTTTTGAGCATTTAATTCCTTTATGTTAGCTAGAAATGCACTGAACTGCTCGTACGATAGACGACTCCTGGATTAAATAACCATACTGAAACTGTCAGGTAAAAGGTACCTCAAGAAAAGGTGGTCGCAGTCTAATAGTTGGAAATATAAAACTCACCTGGCTTGGCGGAAGAACTCCTTTCCATCAATTCTAGGAGTACGAGCTTAAAATTTTGAAGAACGAAGAAAACAAATTAATCAAGCCATAATCTATATAAGAAATTTGATTCAAGCACTAGTATTCAATATAGTGCATCAATCATAAGGAGCTGAATTAGTAGGAAAAAACCTGTTTTTTTGTAACAGGAAGGAACGTGGACAAGTATTATCAGAAGATTGCAAAAGAAACAGCACTTATGTTTATCATCTAACAGCCAGAAGTCGAATTGGAAATTGCAATAGGCTTTCCAAACCTGGCATTGGGCGTCCATGTGGAGGAGAGTTTGCTGCTGATGACTGCTGGCTTGACGGGTACCATGAAGACAGTGTACCCAATCCTTCATATTGATTTTTTCTTGGAGAAGTGGTAGCAGAGCTTTTCTGAGGAGATCCAGCAGCCAAATACCTTCTGGGGGACACACTCGTGGAAATTATTTTTGGAGTTCCCGTTGGAGTGAGGCGGGGTGTTATGTAAGGAGTCATAGAAAATCGTTGATCAGCTTGCTTTGACACTGTTGTCCAAAACTTGGCTTAAATCACATCATGAAAAAAATGATATGCAGGCATATGCAAGACTGAACAAACCAAGAGTTACTGATAAATACCATTATCAGTGATGTTTGCACTATCTGTGGAGCCGCTAAATGAATGTTGTGTCATGTAGCCATTTGCCGCCTCCTCTGCAAGGGAAGACGTAAGGAAGTAATAGCACATCCAACAACAGACAGCAAGCAGAAGACAGAAACCAATACAATTTCATTAAATGCAAACAAGATATGACACTTGACCAGTTACTAAGAACTATATTCAAAATTTTCATCAAGCCAAGGCAAAAATTACCCTTCACAGGATGGGCTTTGGGAACTGAATGATCATATATTCCTATATCCACTGTTTCAGCTTGCTGACGAAACACAAAAAGCAAAGGAAAAAAACCAACATGAACAAGATGATATTTCTTATCACAAAAGAAACCATATGAATCACATTGAAATAATTCGGGAAGAACAGCAAAAAACTTAAATCATAAGAAGATAAACTAAAAGAATTGGAAGGCCAATCTTACAGGCACATTATCATCATTTAACGACTGCATCAACTGTCTCTTGAAAGTCTCCAACTGTCAAAACAACTAAAGTAAGTTGATGACACCCCAAAGACAGCATCATATGAAATATGCAGCGACAGACAACCCAATGCATCTTTCAGCAATTCTTGGAACAAAACAAAAGAAAAAAGGGAGAGAAATGAGAGACGGGTGGAGGAGGAAAAAAATATTAGAGAACTATTAAGTCAGGAGGTCAGGTTTTAAGATGATCAGAGCCTTCTCACATGTTTGAATACCTCCATTTCCCAATACCTTGAGAAGTTGATTAATGCAAGTATATAAAAAAAGAGTTATCATCCTTAGTATGAGGGAATCTACCATCAGCAGCTACTTGGAAAGGTTAAGTTTAGCACCAAGAACCTTCAAATAACAATGCCAAGGATCTATATTCAGCCACCAAATGTAATCGCTCCTCTTCTTCCATATTCCTCAGCTTAAACCTTAAAGCTTAAATATAATCTCCTTGCAATGAGTTCAAAATGTACACCCACTCAAACTGGACTCTATAGTGGTGTGAACTACCTAGCTTATAGTGAATCCTGTGCAAAATTATGCTGAATTTCTCGACAACCAATTTGAACCTTTTCAATCAACAGGATGCATCCTTGGGTAGCAAATAACACAGATGAGAGCATCCTACCTCATAGTGTTGCAAGTGATCAACGTTGAATCACACTACTAATCATACGCTCCTAAAATCAAGCCACGACCAGAACATTCATGGAAGAGACAATAAGATTAACAGTCCACATAAGGTTCAAATCCGTTGGCCTTCATGTTTCCTCAAATTCCTTCCCTAGTTTCACATGTTTCTTTTTCTTGAATTCTAAGTTTCTCAACGTTGGCACTGCTTCTTTAGTTTTAAATCCTGTACTACTACAACCTTGATATTCACACTACTGGTAAGGGCCAGTTTGTATTGGATAAAAAATGATAGTTACAAAAACACAGCAGTTCTCTTTATTCTTGCAAACTAGCATGATACAGCATATACTACTTCTCTCTACTAAGTCTAAGGTGATACAATATTTGTGAGGCAACTATAACTTCTCCTGAAAATCATGTGCATCACACTGACAAAACTATACTTGAGGCAGAAGGCCAGAAACTGCGGTCTTAAAAAATAAACATCCTTGTTCATCCCACTCCCAATATATGCATTACTTTATTAACAAAAAAAAAAGGAAATAAAAGAAAAAGAGGGTGAGTTTCATCTATGATGCTGACAGTAAGGAAAATTTCTCATCAAGAGGGACAAGAAAAGTTTCGGAAAGCAATAATCCTTGTTTTGAGATTATGACAGGTGCTTGAGCATTCCATAAAACTCAGTAACTATTTTATAAAATTCTGACTGGAATTGCATTAAAAGTAGTACTCTTATCGTGTTAAAGATGTTCTCTTTGGACAATGCAAATCAAATTTCAATTAGGGAGGTTTTCCATCTTCTTTCACAGACTGTATAACTCAGAGCAGCAGAGCAGTTGTAAAACATAAAAATATACGTTCGGTGAGAATTGCCAAGAATAATAGCAACTACATTCAAGCTGGAAATATAAAGAAAAAAAAGTGCTACCTTTGACAAATCACGGCTTAGTTTGTTCGCCGTAATGGCCAACGAATGTCGCTCCTTCGAGAGCTTCATCTTCAATCAAAAATCAAACGATTACAGTAAATAAATCATGAGATTGCTAATCCTCCGAAACCAATTGTCACGGAAAAAACAAGAGAGAAAAAAAGAAAGATCAATAGAAATCCATACGTTATCCTCACGAGTGATCTTTAAGCCCAATTCTGCCTCGTGATATGCTCGTTCGAGTCGCGAAACCTTGTCTTGGAGCTCCACAATTACGCTGTCTTTGTCGTGTAGTTGTTGCCTCAGCCTCCCCATCTCGGACTCCAATTTGGAGACGCGCGACGCAATCGCCATTGACGTTATCTTCCTAGCTAGATCCAACTGATCGTACGGGTCAGTAGGGATCACCAACAGTATCTCGTCCGGTAGGTGGAAGTCTGGTCCGCTTCCACTGCTCTGCGTACTGCTATGCGACATCTCCGATTTTTATTTTTTTTTAAATATTATAATAATAATAATAATAATAACGCCCACAAATTCTCTCTCCTAAATCCTAGTTTTTTGGGACAATAATGTCTGAAGATGAGAATTTTGGGTTTGAATTGAAGAATGCAGAGACAGGAAGGGTGAGGTTGCAGAGGATTGAGACCTGACGACGTCGGACAAGGAAGCAATTTTTTTTCTTTGCTTAGCTTTTTCTCTCTCTTCGATTTCTAGGAACGTGTCTGGTAGCTAACGTCGTGTTTTGCGGTTGGTTGTCTGGGTTTGAATTTTTTGTGTTTCCCTCCCAATGGACTTCCACTTAAATGAAGGTCCATTTTTTGGATAGTAAGATAAAGATTGTTATCACCGAGCCATTGCTTTAGTAGATTCAAATGTTTTTTGCCCCAGTGTTTAGATTAAAGTCTCTACAACGACCAAATTTATTTTTTAATTCCCAAAACATATGTTCGTCCAAACCTATGTGTTATAAAATCTTGATCCATTTTATATACCGAAAAACAAAGGTAAGATAAAAAATTATTGGATAGTACTTGACAACCCAAAAAAAACGCATTTTATGACTGATTATTAATTAGTTCAATAAGTTATAACTCCTTCATTATAATTTGGTATCATAATCTTTCTCGTATGGTCTTATACTCAAACAATACTATGGTGTCAAAAGTCCCACAAGATAGATAGTCTTAGACTCGGATAATATCACGATATTAAAATTAAATAATAATATGGTGTCGAGAACAGGTACCCCAAAAGTAAAGGTTTGGGTCGAAAATAGATGATATGATGTATGATAGAGAGTTCTTTGATGACAGTGGATATGAAAAGGATGCAGCAAGTATGCCACATTTGTATTTCTTTTTTAGAAGAATTGGTTCCATTCCATGTCACCTTTTTCTTCACCTTCTTCTCGTAACACAACGTAAAATACTATAAATTCAAGTAATTACAAACATTTATCTCATAACAGAGCTCATGGATTCAACTTTAACCCCCGATGTACAAGTATCCCCCAATGGTAAAAATTACAAGGGCATCCTCCCCTTTGGAAGCAAAAAAACCAGATTTTTTTTTTTTTTATTTCCCCTCAGCAATCAGGGGAGATCATTAAAAGAATTTGAGACCTTGTACTATGATTGGCATGCAAAGCAAATCTCCAGATAACAAATACATAAATAGAACCACTCCAGGCTCGGCTGTTAGTAGGCAGTTCCTCCACAAGTTTGGCAGCATGAAGAAAGTGAATTGGTTAAAAACAGGACATCACCCATCAATTTAACCTGAGGCAGAGATCCCTCACACCAACTTAGCCCGAGACAGAGATCTTTTAAATACCAATTCTCCGGTCAGATCAGTTCAAATGTTGGGCTACTTACCGATTTCGAACTCAGAGCACAGGGAAGCTGGTTTCCCACACGTTACAGCTCCAAGTTTCAATAATAACTACAGGGACTGAACCCACCAGAGCTTTCCACATACAATGCTGATTTTAAAATGTCACACAGCCTTCTTCATCAATGAAGCAAATTGACATATAGAAGAGTCAATCTATATGACTGCATCATGTGATCCTGCCATTTCCCTTAACAGGTCGTACACCCACAGTTTTCACACGGAACCGGTACTGAGGCTGAGACTCATCGTCGTCTTCATCATCATCATCATCATCACTAGAATCATCTTCGACTCTGTCCCACCGCGAGTAGTCAAGGTGCGAGTGCCCTTTCGGTTTTGGGATCGCCTGCCATCCTGAGGAATGAGGTTCATATAATTCCTTGATGCTTTGAGTTTGAGAACTAGTGTCATCAGTCTTAGAAATGGTCGTTTCAAGCTCAGCCTTTTGATCTCTTCCTACTACATCTGCCATATCTCTACTGCCTTCTCCTTCATCCTCCACTTCTTTTTCTTCGTGTTCTTCTTCCTCAATTTTTGTTACCATTGCTTCATCTATTTTTTCCTCATCTTCTGTTACTACTGCTTCATCTGTTTTTTCATCATCTTCTTCTAACTCGGCCTCAGCTTCAGGTATTGGAGCAAGTGACTTTCCTTGAGCAAAAATACAATCTCTTATCAACAGCCCAGATATCAGTAGTTACAAAATCATAAATTGGCGCACAGATCAACAATTGTAAATACATATTTCTGCTACGATAATTATAAAGACTATAGACAGACTAAAGCTGTTTAAAGAGGTTTTTTTGTTAAAAAAGAAAGGACAAGAAGAGAAAAATATAATGAAAGAGTTGATTTTGCTGCAAGATCAGACAATTGATATCTCTGATGCTAAATGTATTTGGAAATTCTGAATCAATCCCAAACCTCAACCACGTGTGTGTGTTTGTGTATGTGTGCGCGCGAGAAAGAGAGAGGCGGCATTGCAGTTTTGGCCCAGGGGAGAAGACTCTTTGTCACTTTAATCTTGTTGCGGAAAATAAAATGAGTCTCAGTACAAAGCCTGCATGTAGTAGGTACAGAAGTTTGCCGCATTCATTCAGATAGGAGTCCAGTTATAACATTCTTTGGGTATAAAATATAGGAAATATTCTGAATTATTAACAGCAGGTGACAAGGGCCACTTCCAAGGCGTCAACCTCGTGACTAATCCTATCCTAGGGCCTCATGGCATCCTACTCCTACCATTGGGTATATTATAATGGTCTTAGATCCTAAGTTGTTCCACAACAGTACATCATAAAACAGAAACTAAGAAGTATAAAATTAATATATATTATAAATGGGAGTATGGGACTGCCTAACTGCTGCTTGAAAATGTCAAAAAAAAAAAATTAAGGCAAACACAAAAGGAAGAGAAAAAAGAACGGAAGGAACTACCAATTGTGTCTTCAAACGGGCTTGAAGATTTCGATACACTTCCGATGATGGATTCAACTCAATAAGCCTGTTGACATCAAAAAGTGCTGAGTTATACTCCTTGAGGGTGACTAGAGTTTGAGCCCGCAACATTAGCGCTCCAGTGTGCTTGTGATCAAGCTCAAGCACCGAGGTACACTCTTCTGCTGCCTAAGATGGAAGTGAGAATATCAGTCTATTTATACCAAAAGCTTCTGATGAGAGTCAAACACCATTTTTCGATTTTATTTTTTCCAATGACAAGTAGGTGCACATTTATTAAAAAGAAAGAGCATAGCTCCATTGTGCAAAAGATAGGCAGCATAACATAATAAATAAAGGTGTTACAAGAACCAAGCATGAACCCAACCTTTGCAAAGATATATACACCCTATGGCAGAAATGACATGTTTCCCCAGAAGCTTTAAGGAATTATATTGACAACAAGAAAATCATACAACACAGGACATCCTCTGTACTTCAGTTGTTTCTATCAACACGTTGCTTAGCTTCACAAATGGAATATATCTTCCAAGATAATGACCCCTACTAAATGAGCAAGTTTGAGGCTGTTATTTTCAATCTTCACCAATTATTCAAAGGAAACAAGTTCTACCAATACTATCCCACTGGTAAATTAGATTGTCTTTCCAAAACGTGTAGAGAAGATGAAAAGAAGGGTGCTGCATGGGGGGTGGTTGCGCTACCGACTCAAACAATAGACTACTTTCCAGACAAAGCCACACCTCCTTGACATTGCCCTAACCAAGGGAGATCCCTTGCATTATCTAAAATGATACTAACATCCCTTCTAGGCGCTATATACGTTTCAGATAGTATCAGTGTACTTCAAAACCAGTAGAAACCAGGCACTATGCAGCATTTTGCCCAAAATCTTTTGTGTAGATGAAATAAAAGGAAAAAGAGCCAGAAAAGGGGGGTTCAAAACATCAACGCGCTAAGGGAATAAGTTCCAGTTTTACCTATAAAAAGTTCACCCGAGCATTGCAATCACATAAAAACTCACAGGAGTGTACCTTGGCCTAAGTATGGCAGGTATTTGCTTTTTTTTAAAGGCTAAACAGGCAACATAAATAAAATTCAAACTGAAGCAAACATCACAATTTTATCAAGTTGGACCACTTTTAGGATACATATATACACAACAATAAAAGACATAGATGACAAATTTGCTTGTTTCTATAATCTATACAGATCATATGCAGTTATGCGGATGAACCACACCTTCGCTATTGCTCCACGTCACTGCTCAACCTCGTTATTTCATTGATTCTTACCAGATTCACCAGATAACAATTCCTTGTTGAAATCGAGATCTTGTTCCATTAGACCCAATTCCATAATATAGCTCACCCAGACCAGGCTTTCGGTGTTTGGCCAGCCCGGATGTACTGAATGATCATTGTTCGGTAACAAAACAATAAGACTTAAAGGTTTCACTATCGCTCTTTGCCTAAAGCCCTAACTTCTCTCTTCAACCCTTCGCTATTGCAAGAATATAGCGATCATAGAAGAGCTATCAATTGGCTGCTTCGCATGTTAAGAGTGACCAAACAAGTTGCTCATAACCATAGCGAAGAACTTAGTTACAATTTTACAGTGAGAATGAGACATGAGCCATAGTGGTATGATATACATGTTAAAGACAAACAACATATGCTACCACCACAGCATAGAAGGTGCACGTCACGTAGGCTAAAATGACTTCATAACAAATATGTTAAGCTGAAGTTTTTATTTTCTTTTTTTATCTCTCAGAAAGACGGGTGCGTACAGCTGAATCCTTAGCATGAAATCATTCTAATCACGTATGAATCTATTGAGGCCAACGATGTTGATTTAAGGGGTATACAGAGTGAAATCACCATGCCCTCTTCTGCTCGAGCTATAGTAACATCTTGGTCATCTAGAAAACTTTTCCCATTGTTCACAAATCATTTGTTAAGATATAGCTAACAAAATACTCTTGCTACTGAGTTAGCTTTGAGACCACCCATTTCTCTTTAAGTGGGTCAAATTATCAATATAAAAAAGTAACCTTTTACCTTTTTTCTTCTGTACAAAAGGGTCCCCTTTATACATCCACCAGGCCCCCAGGGACCGAAGTTTCTGCAACTTGAATCCTAGGTTACGTGCAATTAACCAATTAATTGCCTGTTGGTGATTAATCTTAGACGACAGCACCAGAGCTATGATGGCCGACATTGAAATTATTAGCTATTAACAATAACTATCATGTTAATTGAATATTACTAATAAACTGGTCTAGTTTCATGATTGAAGTGCCAATTATGCATGTATGTATGTAAGCAAAAAAAAAAACAATGAAATAGTCGAACCTTCTTGAAATCGTGAAGTTTGAGGAAACATGCGGCTCTATTGCTGTGGAGTGCGATCTTCTGGGGATTGGTCTTGGCAATCGCAAGCGCTTCCGTATAAAACCCCAGCGCTTCCTCATATCCACCTTCCCTGTACATCTGATGAGCTCTTTCGATCTTGTTCATGGATGCAGACGCCATCACTAATCTTTATAATCTATATCTGCTAGAACTCTCAACTACAGACTACAAAATACCACAAACTTCGAATTCGGTAAAAAAACAAAAGCTACAAATCTAATAATATTTCACAAAATCTGAGATTTCAGAATACGATTTGTAATAAGGTATGGGAAAATAGATCAACGAAAATAAGGTGGATGATCAATTGGTTGATGTATATAAGTTTTGAAGATATAGAGATAGGGTGGAGATATACACGAGGCAAAAATTTCTGGGAGAAAAAGACGAGACTAAGACAGCAGCAATCTAAGAAAGAGAAAGAGACAAACAGAGATGCTGGAGTTTGGGGTTCTTAGCGGGAGCAATTAAAAGGGAACGTTTTTGGGGGCTATCGAGTTTGATGTTCAAAACATGCCTGCCTATCAATTGTTACGGCAATTGTATTTTGATAGATTGGAGTTATCACCAGCAAACTGAAAGACTTTTTTAAAAAATAAATAAAAATGATTTTTTGAATTTGATTCAAATTATTCAAATTAACAAAATTAATATATGATTTTTTTATTATTTGTTTTTAACTTATTCAAATTATAAGTAGACTAATCTAATTGGAGTTATTTATGATGTCGGTAACGAGCTCGATATTTTCAAATTTATTTATTAAAGTTTACGATCACTTTTTTAAAAAATGTCGTAATTTAATAAATATTTTTAAAATATCAGATAAATCAAAAGGACAGTTAAGCTCAATAATTCACTCTTAAAAGTAATTGTATATGATTTGATGATTTAAAAGTGTCGTAATTTAATAAATAAAATTTTAAAATATCATAAATCGATAATATTATGTGAAATTTGATGTATATCACTAAATAACTCAATGTAATTGTATATGATTTGATGATATATTTTAGAGGTGGCAAATGGGTGCGTTTGGGTTGGTTATGGATTGAGTTTATAACGGATTGGATTAAACCGATTAACCCATAAAATAATTAAAATTCTTAATGGACACGTTAGGATATCAATATACACACACACATTAATAGTACACTAAAATACAAAAATACACACACATTAATACACTAAAACACACACAAACTAATACACTAAAAATATACACTAATACACCAAAAATACTCACACATATATTAACACAAAAATTAAAATACATTTAATAAAAAAAATACACAGATAATGGGTCGGGATGATTTGGGCTATGGGGCAACCCACATGTGTCAATCTACGGGTCATAAGTCAATATGTGGGTTGTGGCTCGACCCATGGGTTATAAGTCAACCCACGGGGGTTATGGGTTGCCATGTGGGTAATGGGCTGACCTGTGCATTATGAGTGGTGTATTAGTGTGTATATTTTTGTGTATTAGTGTACAAGTGTGTATTTTTTGGTATAATAGTGTGTATATTTTTTTGTATACTAGTATATTTATTTAATTTTATTACTTGTCTTATTTAATAAAAAAATAAATACTCAACCCAATGAGTACCCATTTGTAATTCATATTAACCCGTTTAATTAAAATGAATGATATTGCTCAACCTATTTAAAATTTATATTAATTAATATAAGTACCCAACCCATTAATTTATAGACGGGTTAGTGGATTAATGGATGGTGGATTAAAATTGACACCTCTAATATATTTATAGCCTTCTAAACTTGACATAATCCGCTTCAACCAACTTAATAGTCTTCATTTTATGGCAACCCAATGTATGGTCATTTTCAAGTAGCCCAATTTGCAGTTCAAGCAGCATGCAATTATAGGAATGATGGATGGGGGCTGTGACCCACCCCTAGGACCAGTTCATTGACATCTATATACCTATAACCACCACCAATATGCTTTGAGGCTCTGGCTTTGGTTTGCCCATTTGCACCCCCAACTCTGTTTTAACACCTAAAGATTATAGAAGTCACGACTCATCACCTTAATGCCTCTATTCACACCATGTATCCAAGAATGAGATCGGTGAACAAATTGTCTCAATCCAAATGTAAAATTGGATCATAATTTGAAATATGAGTATTTTTTGTTTGGTTTGTCTATCCTTGGTCGAGTTCATTGGTTCAAGTTCTTAGCCAAAATGCAAAATAATTCCAATTAAAATTGGATTTGCATTATTCAACTACTTGTGTTGCTTGTCAATATGAACTTGAGCGGAGCATAAATTCGTTTAATCAATGAGTCGATTCCGGATAAGAAAAAAGGCAACAACAATTGGTGAATGTCTTCCCAAAAATAAAATCTAAAAAGCTGTTCATGGTCCATGAACAATGGAATGGCCAAAGTCTTGCTCTCGCTTTGGGTTTTTGGGTCTTGTTTTGAAAATAACTTATCTTAAAAAAAAAAAAAAAACACATCCCAAACAGGTTTTTAATTTTATTTTTCCAAAAAAATGAAAACATTAAACCAACGCCCCCTATGTTTCAGAAACATCTATTTAATTACTTGTGCCTTATAAAAGCTGATTGGATAACTGAGGATAAGAACGTTACTTGGACTGTGATTGGACGATCAAGGCTTACCTGTAAGCTGCTGGCTATGATTATTTGCTTGAATGCTTATCTGTACTAGCTTAGATATAGCACTATCAAGAGTAGAGATATGGAGACATTGAAGTCAAACACAGCTCCTTCTGCTGCAATGGCCACCATAGGATTCTCTGAGATAGTCTTAATGCTTCTCTTGTTCATCTTTCTATGGCGCTTGATGAGAGAGAATTGGCACAAAAGCTCATTACCCACAAATTGGCCTTTCGTTGGTATGTTGCCCGGGCTACTTCGTAACGCTCATCGTCTCCATGAGTTTGCAACCGATGTTATTAGAGAAAGTGGAGGCACTTTTGAACTTAAAGGCCCATGTTTTGCCGATATGGACATGGTGGTCACTGCTGACCCTGCCAATATCCACCATATCTTAAGCAGAAACTTTTCAAACTACCCAAAGGGCCCTGAATTCAGAAAGATATTTGATATTCTGGGAGATGGGATTTTCAATGCCGACTCGGAATTGTGGGAAATTCATCGGAAAACCACCATGTCACTGATCAACCACACCAAGTTTCAAAATCTGCTAGAGAAATCTGTCTGGCACAAGGTGGAAAAAGGGCTAATCACAGTCCTGGAACTAGTCTCAAAGCTTGATGTAGAGGTGGATTTGCAGGATCTATTTCAGAGGTTCACTTTTGATAGTGTTTGTACACTGGTCTTGGACTACGACCCCTGCAGTCTCTCCACTGATTTGCCATACATACCTTGCGAAAAGGCATTCAACGCGACTGAGGAGGCACTGTTGCACAGGCACATATTGCCAGAAAGTCTTTGGAAGTTGCAAAACTGGCTTCAAATTGGTAAAGAGAAATACCTGAGTAAGGCCTCTAAAACTTTTGATCAGTTTATATTCAACTGTATATCTATGAAGCGCGAAAAGTTGAGTAAAACAGAAGAGTCAAAAGGCCAAGAGGAGGAATTTGACATGTTGACAGCTTTCATGAAAGCCTACGACAAAGAAAATAGTGGTATATCTGGGGATACTGGTAAGTTTCTGAGAGACACCATATTAAATTTGATGATTGCTGGGAGAGACACCACAAGTACAGCCCTCACTTGGTTTTTCTGGCTCCTTGGAAAAAACCCTTTTGTAGAAATCAAGATCCTGAAAGAGATTGAAACAAAATTGCAAGTGAAACCAGGCCAGAAATGGAGGTTTTTCAATGTGGAAGAATCGCGAAAACTTGTATACCTGCATGGAGCTTTGTGTGAATCTTTACGGCTATTCCCACCAGTTGCATTGGAGCACAAGGCGCCGGCTCAACCAGACATCCTTCCAAGTGGCCATCGGATTGATCAGAATCAAAAGATAGTGCTATCTTTCTATTCCATGGGAAGAATGGAGACAATATGGGGCAAAAATTGCTTGGAATTCATCCCCGAGAGATGGATTTCCGAGCGAGGAGGAATCAAACATGAACCATCTTTCAAGTTCCCGCGTTTAATGCAGGACCTAGGACTTGTTTAGGTAAGGAGATGGCTTTCATTCAAATGAAAATGGTTGCCACCACCATTATACATAATTACCAAGTTGAAGTGGCAGAAAATCATCCTATTTCCCCCAGTGATTCCATCATACTTCAAATGAAGAATGGTTTGAAGGCCAAAATCGCCAAAAGAAGCGGGTAAGTAGTGAAAGGATCAAACATGCGTAGTGAATAAGAACTCAATGGGGAGGTGATGATACATTCTAATGTATTATCGGTATGGTATTGGGCCAAATTGTACTAAATTTAAATATGCCAGTAAAGTAATGTTTTTTAAACCATTTATGTATTTTTGTGTTATATGTGCAAATAAATGTATTACATACAGACGCTTACAGTAGAAAAAACAATGAAATTCAGTTAAAATTATTAAGAAACAAAATAAACATTACTTAAAAAAAAAAAAGTAAACCAATCTCCAAATGGAATGTAAATGTTTGGGTTTTTAATTCATCAGAAATCATTATGCTTATCATTAACAGGACTGATAATCGAGCTAAACCTGTCAAGCTCATTTTTGAGACAAGCCTAAAAAATTATTCAATCTTGACGCGTTTAGAAAATGAGTCGAATCTGAACCTAGCTTAGCCCAAAGCGGGCCGAACCCAAACCGAATCCGAATAGTTGGATTATTTTACATATAAACGAACCGAGTTTTTTATATTTGTTTTTTAAACGAGCCTAAAAAATTATTCAAGCTCAGCTCGTTTAAAACACGAGTTGAGCTAGAGTCGAGTCCTATCTAAGCCAAGCCCGAATAATTCAGCTTAATTATCGGCCCTAACTCATGTTACACAAATGAATTTTATCTTTAACTACGATCATGTATTTCATTTTGAGGTTTGTTCATAGGGGTTGTTGAAACTCTTAACAAAAAAGGGTTTTATATCTTATATTTTGTCTAATCTTAAAATGTCATGTGCTAAATTTTATTATTTTATTGTATCATGTTTAAGACCAAAATTTAGGAATAATTCAAACAAAAATCAATGGCTAAAAATTAATTTTTAGGGTAGTACAAAAAATTAAATTTAATACCACAAACATTTATATCTATATGTATATCTATATCTATACTACTATAAAATATCAATAAAAGTGAAAAAAAATATTTTTAAATACACGCTTGAACAATGCTACAAAGCCAATTTAATCCTTAGTTCATTTTTTGCCTTAATTAATTATAAAGTTAATTTTGCAATTCATCCAAGAGTTGCTTTCCCATATTAAGTGTATATATTGATTATTAAATTCACTTGAATATTTGTATTCTCCATCTTTTATTGTATTAATTTTCTTTTAACTTTTAAACTTATATATATATATATATCTTTGAGTCATTTAATAGCGATTATTTTAAGAATTCAAGGGACTAGTCTCTCACATGTATATAAAAAGGACAATAAACTTATCAAATGCCCCCCATTAATATATAATAATTACTATTATTATATATCTCTGTTAAATTACTAAGAAGTTGGAAGAACTCCGTTCTCCTCCTCTATATATAAAGAACAAGAAACTAATCAAAAACTATAGATAATACATACAATTTGAGTTAATAAATTACTACAAAATAACATTACTTTTTTCTCAATATGACAAAAAATAACATGTATGGATTGCCTTAAAACCTCTTTGAAAATTACAAGGGATTATCGAATCAATATCATTATAGATGATAGACCGAAAAAAACAACGATCATTCTTGATAAGTTTTAGTATAAGGATAATTATTTATTAATTTGAGAGTTTAGCAACTCCTCGTAGGTATCTATATTTAGGAAAAATTATGTTCGAATTTCCTGAGATTTGTCATTAAATAAGATAGTCTCTCATCAGGTATATAAAATAAAACTGACACCCCCCGTCAATAGCGGTCAACTAATGAATCTAACATAAATCTTAAATTGACCATTATACCCTTTTAAAAAAGTCAAACAAAGCCAATTTGACCCAAACCCTAATATTATACGTATTCTATTTTGTTGGATTTTTAAAGAGGTTAAATAGTTATTGAAAATTTTTATTTTTTATTTTTGAGTGAGATATGAGTAGTTTGAGAAATTTATAAGAAAAATATGCTGACATGATTAAAGTTTGACGAATGATTGTTAACGAATTGGGGTTATATGTTACACGAGACCAAATTTGTGATGTTATTTTTCATGCCTGAGAGGTTTATGTGATTTAGTGACAAACTTTAAGAATACAGATATAATTTTCTCTTATATTTATCACAATCTCTAACATTATTTTTATTATCCCAAAATAATATGCATGTACGTGTAGAACATCTAGTGCAGTATCTGAAAAGTGAATATATCCCAAACCCAGGAGTAAATTTTTCCTCGATCATAATGAGTTTATGGTTTTTTTTCCCTTCTTCATTTTTAATTTTTTTTTTTTTTTTGTAAATACAAACACTAATTTTCCAGGCGAATGACTTAAGTGCCCCTTAGAAATAATCTATTATCAACACAACTCATTTAGTTCATCCACACGACTCCAAGCTGTAGGTCCCATTCCTTTTGACACTTTGCTTACTGGGGTCTCCATTCAGAGGTGTATCTTTCGGTGCAGCTCTTTATTCTCTCCGTCACTTTAAAATTTACACTAACGCTATTTGATGAGCTCGGATTTTATTGGATCAAATCTAATTTAAATAAATCAAGAAAATTCAAAGAGGTATCCATTGTCGATCTATCGTGGAGAACACTAAGAGGACATCATCAAAAATCAACGGCAGAAGAAGGAGGAGGACAAGGGAGCCCTTGGGTGCCACCCATGCCAGGCCCTTGGGCGCCCTCCTCACCTTGATACTCAAGGTCTAGGTTTAAGACAAGTCTAAGTTCAGGTCCAAGTCAAACTTACTTAAGACAAGTTCAAGTCTAGGTCCAGATTCAAGCCAAATTTACTCAAGACAAGTCTAGGTCCAAGTTCAGGTCCAAAACAAGTCCAGGTCCAGGTCTAACTAATGTTCTCCTCCGGATGAATAGGAGCACGAGAGAAGATAATATGGAGATAGATATAAAAGATCTCCTACCATAGCAATACTTGCCAAAACAATAGAATTCTTCTCCCTCACGTCACCGCCTCTACTACCTTACCTTAGCTATATAATGTAAGCCTTATCAACATGAAGGCCCGGAGAACACCTCCAAGGACCTTCTTGAGACTTCTACACCTTGAAACCTCAAAAACCTCTCCGCACTTATCTCTCTCTCTTTCTCAAAAGCACTGTAACTCTCCGGAAACCATGATTCATCAATAAAGAACATCAGATCACCGCTGCCGTTTTCAAAAGTGGAGTAGGTCCAAGTGAACCACTATAAATCCCTGTGTTGATCTATTATTTACTGTTTTACACTTAATTGTCATTGATTGCTTGTTTGTCACTCATTAATTGCACCCTTACACATACTTGACTGTTAATTTTGCACGAAGACAGTTTTGTGTATCATCACTGTTGAAATTTAATTTAAAGATATAATTTGAAGATTTAATGTATTATAATTATTTAATTCATAGTATTAGAACCTAGTGATACTTTAATATTGGAATCTATTGATAATCTAATGATCACAATCATTAAGTTTTCAAATTATATCTCAATAGTATTGTTCTAAAATTTATAATTTTTAAAAATAATTTATATTTTTGAAAAATAAATTATAATTAATTTATAATTGATTATAATATTTTATGATTGATATAATTTATGTCAAATGATTATAATTTTCTCATAATTTAATTTTTAATACATTATTAATTTCTTTTTCATACCTTAAAGTTGCCACGTGATCTAACATTAATATGTCACACGAAATTTAAAAGGATAGTTCAAGTGGTAAGAGATATATGTTATAACTTAAACGTGTTAAATTTAAATTTTAAATAATTTTTTGAGGTCAGATCATGAGAAATATATTCTTTATAAATATTTTAATTTTGACATAAATAATTTATTTTTTATCGAATTAAGAAAAAAATTAGTCGAGATACTTGTAACTTATTTAGGCACTTTTTCTCCTTTGAACAATAAGAAAAAAATCTGTCACACAAGACACAAGCCAAGCAGTTTTTTTTTTCGTTGTCAAAAAATATTTTTTTCTCTCACAACTGTCCTCCTCCTCTAGAAACAAAAGTGGAAATAATTGCGTAATCGTTATCCTATATCTAGGGTCCTTTCGTCATTGCGGAAAAGAAATACAAATTCTTTTTTCACTCCACAAATGAGTCTCCTTAGCTTCCCAATCAATTGTACAGATCTTTCCTCGCAGAAACCCTAGAGTTTATCGGTTAAGGGTTTCACACGCACCTCTGCTGTCTTGATTTTTCTCTTTATCGATTTTTGTCTTTAGGGCTTTATATTTTTGGGTTTAGATTTTTTTTTTTTCAGAAAATAGTTTTTAATTTCTAGGTTTTGCTAGGTTTAAAAGAGGAATTCGTGGGTTTTGTTTATCTTTAGTATAAGTGTACGTATGGATGGATTTGAAGGTGGGGGTATTATTCAAGAGTCCTCCAACCCTCAGGATCTTAATCAATTCGGCGCCAGTTCGTCAGGTTTGCTTTGTTATATATCAGTTTTATCTCTTCTTTTGATCTTCGAACTGTTTTACTTTTTTCTAGATCCGGTTTTGCGTTTAATTTCCGATGCTCACTTGTAGTTCCATTATAGCTTTATTACCAGTTTGTTTACCGCTAAAAAAACCAAAAATATATGAATTCGAAGATTATGTTGTTTTAACGAAGTGTTATTAACTGGGTTGAATAGTTAGATAAACCTCAGTTGCTTTCTTTGGTCTCAAACGATGAAAGGTACAGAGTCAAACCCTTTTTATGGATAAATCCAGAAGGTAGAGTAGATTTATTGTTTCAATGAGTTCTTCAGAGGCCTTAAAAAGTTTTTTTCTGACCAACGCTATTATTTGATGGTCAGAGTTTTACTATGCCCAGTCTGTTTCATAGAGTCATTTTGGTTTTGTGTCGTGCCTGATGTTGAGGTTTCTTTCATTCTTTGGAATATATGCAAATCTAGTCCCAACTAAAACGCCTGTCTTCGGTTTCAGAACTGAATATAAGGCTCATTCAAATAAGATTTGAGAGTTTTTTAAGTTTTAGGGTTTCATGTATTTCAAGTGGTATCTGATTCCAGTATGTGCTTGAAGCTTTAAGTTTGGGTCTTTCATGTATTTGAAGTGGCATTTGATTGCAATGCGTGCTCGCACCAACTAGATGACTGGTTTCCCTTTGCTGATTACACTGTACCCTTGATCTTGTCTCCATTAGTTTTTAGTGTTGATTGATTTTATCTTCTCTTTATTTCTTCTGTGATGCAGTAGATGCAGTATTTGATGCATCACAATATGCATTCTTCGGGAATAATGATGTTGAAGAAGTTGAGTTGGGGGGATTAGAAGATGAAGAGGATGATCTTCCTGAAGTTGGGTTTGGTGATGAAGTATATCAGCTGGATCAAGAAGAGGTTAATTAATTTTTTACACTTCGAGTTGGTGGTTTTATGCCTTTGTGTTTTTTGATGCTGTTGCACCAAACTGATTGGTTTTTTGTTTTGTCCATGGTGAATGGGGCAGAATTTTGTTTTACTAGTAATGGCTTGTTTCATAATTTTTGGTATTTAGATGTGGAATAGATAGTGTTCTATTATCTCTGCAAATTTGGATTATTATTTATGCTTCTCAGATCATGTGTACTGTTTCAAGATAAAGGAAGTTAGATTTTTTTTTTTTACTTTTCCAGCATTCTCCTTATAATGTATTTTTTTTTCAAAGATAATATCTTAGAAAGAACTTCCTGAAGATTGGCTCTGGATTTTATGAAAATAGTTATTGATGGAGAGTATTCTGGATTATTTATATCTTTTTGAAATGCATTGACTTGATTGAGTGGGAAAATCTATTAGGTATTTGTTTTACTTATGTTTATTGGTTTCCATTTGTAAAGGGTCGTATCGAGTTGGCTGAGGCCCCACCCTGTGGCAGACAAGACACTAGTGTACTAATTTTGGTGCATAATTGGGAGACAAATGTGTGTGGCTTCATTCGCGTGTGCTTGCATGGCCTTGTAGCCTACTTTGTGAACAAATGCACTTTGTGAATTGCAAATATATTTAGGTGTTTTAAGGGGTGTGGATGTGATTTCATTTGGGCATTGGTTGTAAGCTTATATCGTTTTATCACTAAATTGTGTGAGTAATTGTTTTCTCATTTGCAGGGTGAAGAATTAGGATCTTTATCTGAAATTGATGATCTTGCCAGCACATTTTCAAAGGTTGGTTATTCTAAATGCTAAAATAATTGATGGAATATATATTTTGGAATTCCTATTCTGCTATTTGATCTTGGTCTTCTGTGTTTACTGTTTATTTCAAATGCATTAAAACTTTGAGTAGCAGTTGGGACTTGGGAGTTAGTGGGAGCATTTAAAATTCCTGTAAAATGAAGGATTACATCCTTTTTCAGGTTTCTAAACCCTCTTGTATAGAAATTAGACGCTATTCTTGGGGACACATATTTTTTCCTTTTTTTGCTTTATTTTTTGGGTATTACCAATTGAGCTTTTGATTTAAGAACTTGCTCCTGAATTGTCTTGTACTGATACACTGTATAGTGGGATGTGTTATTCACTTTATTGTCCTTTTTTTGTTAATTATCATTTTTGTTGTCTTGGTTTTTTTTGTTCCAAATTAGTTGATCACTGTTGGGAGTGTACTAATCTGATCCTTGATTAGGAAACTGTTTTATATTAAGCTGCAATGTGGATAATGCTCTTGAGTTTGTTTACTTGTCTTAGGAAGTGTTCAAGTCTGTTAGATATGGGCGTTTAAGGACTGCACAAGAATGTTTTGCAACAAAGTATTCGGTGCAGCCCTTTAATCATTTCAATAAATAAAGGAATCTTTTGTGCAAAAAGCATCTGCTTTTCTATTTTTGTTCAAGCTAGATAAATTGGCATCATGCATGCTAGGACTTACTGTTAGTACACTCCAGGAAAGTTATATCATATGTGGTATGCATGTAGTGCACGTGTAGGATACATAAATTGTTACCCTGTCATAAGAGGTGCAAAAACCAGAATTAAAGAATAAAAAAAAATAGGAAACTACTTTCATCTAATTGAGTTATATTCTGGTATCTTTGAAGTTACAATTCTGAATTGTGTCTTCATTTCTAGTCAACTCTATTGAATTTGTCCAAAAACAATTTGTTATGAAAACCATCATTGTTCTTCAAAAACACGTTTTTTATTCTGAAAACTGGTGTTACTGGACCAACCAAGCTCTCTTGTTTTCGCTGAGTTTCATGGTTTTCAATTCGTACTACTAGAAAGCAACAAAAATTGAAATATGGAATTTGCCCATAGAAAGAAAAAAAATCAATGAATATATTTCTCAAGATTAGTTATCTGGTATATCTTATTGTTGGCATGCCATTTGTTATCAGTGCAGCTCCATCGTGGTGGTTATTTTGATGTTGGTGATGCCTTATTCTTTTTATCTTTTTGGGTTTGATAAGAATCAAAATTTTACTAATAAGTATGATAAAAGAGCAGATCATTAGAAAGAAAGGTGGACGTGTGTAGTCCACCCCAATGGCCCAGTACATGGCACAAACAAACCATATGGCCATTTTATAAGCCACATGAAACTATCCAACTTGTCAAATGCAAAAAAGAAGAATATTATCAAAATTAATAATTGGGGTCCACAAGGATGCAAAAAAGTCAATTTAATGCCAAAATCTTTTCAACCAAATAGACCAAACAACAGTTAGAAATGCACAACCTCATAGAGTAGTATCTCTTTGATCTCCTCCAAAGCTTTTGAAGTCCACACTAAACATAGATGGCGTGGCTCGTGAGGCCACCTAACAAAGCCATGCTAAAAAATTATTGATTCACACTTCCACCATCACATCGACCCATGACACACCATCATGGGGAAAAATAAACATGAATTCTTCTTTGAAGCATATATTCGCGTTAATTTCTCCTTGAGCTATTATCCATATGCAAAGTTGTACTTTTAAAGGCACTCTAACCTTCCAAAATCTTCAATAAGGGATACAAAAATGTCATCAATCAAGCATCCAAAGAAATATTTGCTATCCGAAGAATTATTATTAAAGTTCCTATTGTTCAACACAAAAAGAGTGGCATCAATTCTGAATTTTTCCAATTTTTATGAAAACAAAAATTCCCCGAGGTTGAATTAGAATTTGACTTTACCAGAAGCAATATGAGCATTATGATAGCAAGAAATAAAACTAGGATGAGGAAATAAACATGATAACGATGACTCTTCATTCCAATTATCTTTTCTAAAACAAACTCTCAACTCATTTCCCACCACAAAGTTATTATTTTTAGAAAAGCAAGGTCACCCTTGAGAATTGAATTTCCATGTGCTTCGAAAACGTCTCCTTTCAATACAGTTAGCATCCCACCTATTACTTTGTAAACCATATTTGCTCATAATAACCAATAGTTACGGGAATTTTGCTCCAATTGAAGCTTCCAATGTCATTTTTTGACTAATTCTATGTTTCTAACTATCATGTTATCCACCAAAAGATCATTTTTAACTTCTAGCCTAGACACGACCTCCCATTGAAACAAATGATCCACTATTCCCACAAAAAATCCCTCATCCCTTCAATCCTCCTCACCATACAAGACAATTAGATGGTATCCTCATCCATCCAACTCTTTTGAAATAAAGGCTCTTTTCATCAATCCGACCTTTTACCAACTTTCTCAATGATACGATCCCAAAAAGCCAATACGGGGTTACCACCTAAGGGAAGACCTTAGTACTTAAGAGGCCACCGACCCATAGAACATCCCAAGATCGAGGTTAACATCTATCTTATCAATCATACTTTTTTATATGTTAACCTTCAGCACAGAAATACCTTAAAACATATCGATAATTTTCTTAAGATTCCAAAAATTTAATTTCATGGTGATACCTTATTCTTAGGTTCTGTCATTTTATTGTTCTCATTTACACTTCCACGTTATCTTGATCCTGCTTCTTGACTTCTATTTTGCTTTATTCATAGTTGAACAAGGTTGTCAGTGGCCCAGGAAGTGCAGGAATTGTTGGTGATCGGGGATCCAGAGAAAGTGAGTACACCTATTGCATATTATGCTTGTCATTTGAGCTTTTTTTTTTACTTTAGGATTTCGATCGAATGTATATTTGAAAGAGTCTGTATTTCTGACCTTGTAATTTTTCTTGTTAGGGTTACACTTGCATCTACTGTTCCTTGGCAATCATAAAATAGCTAGATAATGCATTCACTTGTGAGAAGGCTTTTGATCTACTCCCTCGTTTGGGGCATTACAATCTATCCTATTATATAGTTGTTACCATACAGCACATTCGCTGTTGGATGGAGATGAATTGTTTATTCTTATGTAGACACAATTCTGTTATTTTTTTTAATTATAAAAACATTTATGAATATTATGTGTAGCTGCAAGATTATGTAAGAATGATAATGTAAAGTATTGTTTTGCAATCAGCCAGAGCACATCAAACCATTCCTTAACTGTTCATGATTAATTTGCAAGTATGAAATTGTTTGAAGGCTTTGGTTCTGCATTGCCTCTTTCCTGTTGGCTTTTCCAGCACCAGATTTGTCCTTGGAATTCTTGATGGTTCTTCCCCATTTTGTTGGGTATCCTTCATGTCAGGTTTTCATTTCTTTCTTTTCATTTCATTTTACATTTTAGTTCCTTTTCATATGTGTGTTTTGGTTTTTTTGGGAAAGAGGGGTGGAGTGATTTAAGACTCGTAGTTTATGCTTGGGAAAGCAAGGAGCTGCCTCTTTTCCTATGACTTCAGCTGCTACCATTGTTGAATTACTAATTTATTTATGAAACAGCGAGGCCCTGATTTTCTGTCATTCAATGTAAGATGCCCTTACTTTTACCTCATTTGGAGGTCTGTAGCAACCCCACACCCTGTCCCAACTTTCAGCACTGTGTAGAAAAAAAATGCACGCGGTAAACTATGGTTTTGGACTTGTGACATGTTTGATGGTTTTTGGGCGCAATTATTGTTTGTATTGCATGCAGCTTACGGATATTCACTCAGGTGATTGAACTAGCAATATATTTTAACATGGCAAGATGTCACTTTGGCTTAATGGCACATTTTTTATTTTGGAAGGAATGTTGTCTTGAATGGTACCATTCTGAATCGTAGTCTGTTCAGCTATCTGGCATTTTTGTACTAATGATATACATTACGTGCATGAAAATTGTACGGTCAGCTTTGTTCTAGTGACATTCACAATGTGTATTTGTTAGAAAATAAGAAAAATAATGCATGTTTTGATACCATATTGCTATATTATTATGCTTTGACCTTTGAATCACGGATAGTACATCAAGTGTGGAGTATCTGCATTTGATACATTTCTAATACGGGTACACCTCAGATCTGGCCGAATATATATCAGATATAGCCGGATACGCATTGGATACTTTAATTTTTCAAATATTTTTTTGATACATTTGGGATACGACGTGGATACCCGGTTGAAATGTCTAGGATGCTGCAAGGATACCCGACCAATACGTTTAGGATATGTTGAGAATAATTTGGGACTAAATATATCATTTTTCATTCTTTAACATAGGTTATTGACATAAAGAATTGAAGTAAGCAAAAATAAATATTTTTAAGACAAAAGAGCTCGTTCAAGAAAAACTATAGTTTTGATCTTAAAATAGTTGACGTATTCACTATGTTATTTGTTGAACAAGATGATCTTACAAAATGTTGTTACACACATTTTTTTAAAATGATAATGTACATTTGATGTTATTGGTTTTTGAACTAAGGTGGCTTTCAACTTTCCAAGGAGTTTGTGAATCAGGTGTAAACACTGATGCCATGACATTGTATCTTTTTTTAATCATTCCATGATCGTCGTTCTGTAATTTTCTGGACCATGCTACTAAGTTACATGGAATGGAAGCACTAAGCAGCAGGCATGAAACTTTGGTTGCTTTTGATGATTCTTATTTTTGGTTCACTTCTCTTAGTATTTTTTTCAATTTATCTTCTGCCTACTTGCATACATTTGGATCCAAAAAATCTTGTGTTTGTACAGCATTGAACTGCAGTTATGTTTTGGTGCTGGAATCAGAGTCTTACGGCTTTTGCAAGATCCATGGCGAAGCATTATTCTGCAATTGATAGAGTTATTTGATCTTTGTTTTACCTTTGTGATGTTCCAGGTTCATCCGCGACTGAGTGGGCACAAGAGGCAGATTTTCCTAATTGGTTTGAGCAAAATGCATTAGATCCTAAAAGCACTCAGGAAAGCAAAAGATGGTCATCGCAGCCATATTCTTCTTCTGCTCATCTTATGGAATCAAAGCCTTTGTACAGAACATCTTCATATCCTGAGCAGCAGCAACAACAGCATCGTCCACACCAACACCATCAGTTCTCCAGTGAGCCAATTCTTGTACCAAAAGCTTCTTTGTCTTCGTATCCTTCACCTGGTGGCAGATTTCAGCAAGCTTCACCAAACAATCAGTCACACCATTCTAATTTTCTGCATCATCCCGCTGGACACCAGATGCCCCCTTCTTCACCCAACCTGTCTCCCTTCAATAACCCTCAGCTTCAGTTGACTGCCTTATCTCATGGGTCACAATTTGGTGGAAATTTGCCCCATCGTACACCTACTGGTCTCTCTGTTAATAGCCGCCCACAAAACCAATGGGCTAACCAGACCAGTCTATTTCCAGGAGATCATTCCAGCATCCCAAATAATCTGTTGCAACAGCAATTACCCCATCAAAATGGATTAATGCCCCCACAGTTGATGCCACAACAGCAACCTCAGCAACTCAGACTGCACCATCCGTTTCAGCCATCCTTTGGTCATTTATCAGGGCCTCAGTCCCAACTATTTAATCATCTTTCTCTAGTTCCACAAATGATGAATAACTTCGATGTGCTTGGGTTGGCTGATTTGAGAGATCAAAGGCTTAAATCAATGCCAAAAAGTAGACAGGGCATGCGTTATACCCAACAAGGCTTTGATGCCAGTAGCCAGAAGAGTGATAGTGGGTGGCCGCAGTTCAGATCCAAATATATGAGATCTGATGAAATTGAGAATATTTTCAGAATACAGCTTACTGCTACACACAGCAATGATCCATATGTAGATGATTATTACCACCAAGCATGTTTGACAAAAAAATCTGCTGGTGCGAAGTTGAGACACCATTTCTGCCCAACTAATCTGAGGGATAGCTCTTCCCGACCTCGTGCTAATACCGAGCAACATGCTTTTCTCCAGGTTGATGCTCTTGGGAGGGTTTCATTTTCTTCAATTCGACGGCCTCGCCCACTTCTTGAAGTTGACCCGCCAAATTTGTCTGTTGCTGGCAGTACCGAACAGAAATTGTCTGAGAAGCCCTTGGAACAGGAGCCTATGCTTGCAGCTAGAGTAACTATTGAGGATGGCCTCTGTCTTCTTCTCGATGTTGATGATATTGACCGGTTCCTACAATTCAATCAGCTCCAAGATGTTGGGGCCCAGTTGAAACAGAGACGGCAGGTCCTGCTGGAAGGGTTGGCAGAATCACTTCAGCTGGTTGATCCACTGGGGAAAAATGGCCACACAGTGGATTTGGCTCGCAAGGATGATCTTGTGTTTCTTAGGATAGTCTCTCTTCCCAAGGGCCGAAAGCTTCTATCAAGGTATCTTCAGCTTCTCTTTCCAGGTGGTGAGCTCGTCCGAATAGTCTGCATGGCCATTTTCCGCCATTTAAGGTTCTTGTTTGGGGGTCTCCCTGCTGATCCAGGGGCAGGAGAAACAGGTACAAGCCTTGCAAGGGATGTTTCATCTTGTCTTCGTGGCATGGAGCTTAAAGCACTTGCTGCTTGCCTTGCATCGGTGGTTTGTTCTGGAGAGCATCCTCCGCTTCGTCCCCTTGGAAGCCCTGCTGGAGATGGGGCTTCAATTATTCTGAAATCTGTTCTCGACAGGGCAACTGAACTTTTAAGAGATCCTCATGCTGCTGGCATCTGCAGCATATCTAATCGGGACTTTTGGCAGGCTTCTTTTGACGCATTCTTTGGCTTTCTTACAAAGTACTGCTTTAACAAATATGATACTGTTATGCAATCGATGGTCACACAAGTTCCATCAGACGTGGCCATTATGGGGTCGGATGCAGGAAGAGCTATCAGTAAAGAAATGCCGGTTGAACTGTTACGTGCAAGTCTTCCTCACACTAGCGAACACCAGAGGAAGCTACTATTGGATTTTGCGCAGCGCTCCATGCCTGTACTTGGATTTAACAACCATGACGGTGGAAGTGATGGCGCATAAACTTTGACTTTGCGCTGTAATAATGTAAAGCTACAAATAAACTGGTTAGTGAAGAATAGTACATCTTACTTGTCTTGGACGAGGCAAAATGTTAAATGTGTTGCGCATCTTCCGTGCTGTCTTATTGGAAAAAAAAGTTTGTCAAAGTGCTTGGAGTCCAAGGATGCTGGCATAATGAAGGCAAATATCAGCCGTGGAAGTAGTCAGATTTACATATTCACTTGCACCTATATTCCGTGATGCCACTGGAGAACTTTAAGTTTTAGGCTGGCTATCTGTGTATTACGGTTGAACTTTACCGTTTTTTTTCCTTCGCTTGTTTGACTTGAGCTTATTTTGATGCTCTGTTGTGCTATTCCTTAATGAGGAGGTTTTTAGATGTTAGAAATGTACAGTGTTCGACCCGAAGAGAATTCCCCACGTGCCTCTACTATTATATTTCAAGGAGGTGGGAAGAGATTTGTTTTTGTGCCTAAGAGGTTGGTTCTATTATTGGTCTGGGATAGGTAATTTGACACTGTAGATGCTGGTTGCAGTTTTATATTCAGATTGGGGTGGGCCATGAACTAACGCCATTTGCTTGGGGATTCCTAGTGTTAGTGTAGTCACTTACATTTGATAAATGTTTTGACTGAATACTGCGATGATTTCGATCCTGCTCCTATCTCTGCGTATTTTGAAATTGTTTCCCTTGAACAATTGTAATGTAACTCGCATGGATATCCCACTGTTGTAGGGTTAATGTGGGGCGGATTGTCAACCCATGGTTAGGGAGTGATTGTAAATATGAAGAATTTACTCTGCAGGAAAGTTCTAATATGCCACAAGTTTGGAAGGGTTCCTAGTTATAAAAAAACAATGTTTAATACCCCCTCTTCTTCTTTAGTCACAAACGAGCACAAACACACCTATGAACTGATTTCTCAATCTCAAAATTCAAACCACAGTGGAGGGGGAGAAGGGAGTTCTGGGCGAGGGGTATAACAGTTTTTTGCCCTAGCCGTCGGTGGGTTACAAGTACTAAGTTTATGGTTAACTGGGTGGGTTAGTTTTGGTACCTGTGTTAGAATGTGCGTGGGATAGGGTTACAATGATTAGGTTGATGAAGAAGGTTCCATAGATGAAATCGGAGGAAGACAAAGTCCTAAGGTTGACCTGAAAAGATGACACTAACGGTGACGATGACAGGAGAGAGAAAAGGTTGCAGTGGTTTGGGGAATGGCGGGGGAAGTGGATACGGGTAATGTTTTGGATGGGGTTACTTGTTGCGTGACCCACATCGGTTGGGTAAAAGTTGCCACATAGACTTGATCTTGGGTTACAAGGCCGACTTCTACCTGATGAAAGCCTTCTGCGATAGCATCTGTATCTCACAAGCCCCTACATCCAGGAAGATCAAAACAACAGAATGCAAAATGTGAAATTCACCAACAGTATTGATAAAAATGGTGTAAGGCGTTGAGGTTTCATTCATTGTATAAAGTTGCTTCTATGACATTCTAACTCTATTACAAAATTTTGAATCTGTCCCCAAACGGGTTTTAACTAGGTAATCTATAAACTAATCCATATCTGAATATTACCCCTTTTTTGAAAAGCATATCTAACCCTAAAATTTCATCCAGAACACACAATGCCTATACTATAATTGTATGCAATAATTGCACCATAGTCCTGTGGGACTCCGGAAAATAAGCATCCAATGAAATTTCTAAGCTGTCCTAACATATTCTATCAACTAGACAGAAGACATCTAGGGAAATGTCTGCAGGCTGCCCTCTTGAGAAAGTCGAACAGAGGCAGCACGGATCATTTCAACAAGATCTTCATCCAAAGAATCAAGCTCACCAGAGTTGTGTAGACGATGATACCAAGGGGCCACATAATTTGCTGCAACTTCAGCCAACTTCCACTGGCACAAATTAGCAGCAGTTTGGATGATTTTAATAGACAAATATCTAGCAGAATCCAAGCAAGATATTATCACTCTGAAGCAGTCTTCACGAAAATCTCCCAAGAGCCAGAATTCAGCAAGCCAATAAAGCTCTACATATGGTTGCAGTTCATTTAGCTTCTCCTCCACATCCAAATTATCCCACAAACAGCCGAAGCTGGGCTTAGGCAGTTCCTCAGAATAAAGCCAGGGAACAAATTTAACAAGAGCTTCCCAACTTATGGGGACTTCAATGGTTTGTGAATGGCTGCAAGCAAATAAAAATACAGTCAATTAAAATACCTAGCAGAGGAAAATATTTAAAAAAAAAACCTCAACTCAGGTCAACAAGGGCATAATCCTAGGCAGTTGGGATTGGTTCTTTACATTCAGTATGATTTTATGGGGATAATTCACTATTATCAAACAGGCATCCTTGCTGTGCCAAAATATCCAAATATGCGCAGATCCATCCATCACCAGAAGGGTATACGTTAGCAAGGGAGACTATTTGTCCACATTTCACTGAAGCTAAAAGCTACTCATCAGTGAGCTATTACATCAACAATTGTTACCAAAAGTTTAAGTTGATCACATCCATCAATAAACTTCATCATCTTAACATACGAGTAACATATATGCAAATACCTTTCTTGCATTCCTGATTGAAACAGGGCCTGAAAATAATCACAACTTGACCACAATATAACTTTGTGAACATGCATATGTGGCGCCAGTACTGAGCAAACATCGCATCTCCAGTGCAAAACTTCAGTCGATTTAGCTTCCAAGATGATGTCCCTGAAAGAGGAAAACATCTTCAATTAAAATCCTTACGTTTCAACACGTAAAACTGCCATGTGGTAGTGTATTGAAAATACTCTCTACCTAGATACTCTTCCTCTCCTTGACTGAACAGGTCACTCTATAAACCAAGACACCATGGATATTCATGGTGAATGATGTAAGATAGCAAAGATCTTCTATTTCTCGATTCATATCTTCTAATGAAAAAAAAAAAAAAACCAATTAATCCCCATTAAAGGGGGTCTGGGAGGGACAGATTACATCCGGACCTAACCTTTCACATTATTTGCTAAAGGTGGTCGCCCTCAGGTTTAAATCCACAACCTCAAGGTTACTGGACCACAACCACTGAAGCAGTGGCACTTGTGTTCAGATATAGTAACTAATTGG
The DNA here is from genome assembly GCA_963454935.2 of Ilex paraguariensis. Lineage (NCBI taxonomy): Eukaryota > Viridiplantae > Streptophyta > Magnoliopsida > Aquifoliales > Aquifoliaceae > Ilex > Ilex paraguariensis. Next base: position 131,911 of record CAUOFW020003059.1, read on the forward strand.
TCACTAACTACCAAATTAATTAGTGCAGTTTCATTCATTGGACAATGGACAGCCAAAGAGATGACAGGAGATGTCCCGCCTTAAGGCTGTCAGCTGAGACGGCCACATTGAAGAAGAAGGCGGCATACATTGTTTTGTATGCAGTACAAATGGTGGGCCATTATGAAGCCTCTCCTTTGAACGTGCAAAGCAAGAACAGAATGATCGTTCATATCTGGCACAAAACTAAAATGCTCTATATAGACTATGAAGGAAAAATCCATACGAAAAACGATGTCCAGCAGGCCCAAGAGCAGCACTAAGATCAAAGCTTGGAATAGGAGTGCCCCATTTTGGACGACGTCTGCAAAGCATTTGCAATAGAGATTGCAAGTTACAATGCCTAGCAAAAATTTTTAACTTCTTCATAAGATCTTCTCCTGCTTGTAGGTATCCCAAGTAGACAAATTCTAGCACCTTTAATAGTCCTGTCTTATCCACATGGGCAGAGAGATGGACTTCAGTTATGAAATTTTTACATGTCTCGGTATCCTGACTAACAAAAGAAGCACCAGATGGTTTCTTTTTAAGTGGAGGCAGCAGCGATGGACATCGAACCATAAGAATTACTCCATGAACACTTACGGACTCCTGACTTGTCAGAATGAGTTCCAAATCCGTATATCCATTCTCACTGAGTGCTTTGCCAATCCTTTTCCCAAGTTTACTGGGAAAGCCATACAGTCCAAAATAACTAAGAATGTTAGCTGCATACCATCTTGGTCCAGGAGTATCAGCATTACTGCATATCTCCTGGAGTTCACTTACAAATTGAGCTTCACTATAATCAGTTTGACTGCCAAACAAATCTTCCTGAGTTTTTGAAGAACCAGAATGGTGAATCAACTCAGCGAGGCCCCACAGACTGAAAAGCAGAAGCATGTCTTCACCTTCCCAATCTTCTCCACAAATCCAGCAACAAGTCCTCTCACTGAAAGGATTTTGCCAATGAGGTGCCATGCTCAACCTTTTTATGTGGACAGGGTTGCTTAGCCACCACCTAATAAAGGCCAAAAGTGTCTCTATCCCTTGAGCTTGTGTAACGCGCTTCCGATATTGAGGCAGACCTAAACAACATGTCAAACTAATCAAGTTTATAACAGCCTGACAGGTATCAGGCATTCCTAACTTATTTCCAGACGATGTGGCATTTAGAGTATCTAAGAAGTACTTAATGTACTCCTTGCCATTTGGCTTCAGTACTTCAGACAGTACTAATCTGGCTTGGGATCCAATGTACTTGCAGGGAGAATAAATCATCATAAGAACTGTTCTAGATGCCGATTCTTTTCCATATACATTGCTGATACCATTTTGAAAAATTTGACGTGCTGAACGAATTGATTCCACAAAAGCCAAGCTTTCAAAGAGCATAAACAAAAGAAGCATAAATATTGTAAGCACTCAGGAGATTAAGGCAAAAATGTACAAGTTAATAGACCTGGACAAAACTATGATGGAAGTAATAAAAAAAATAAAAAATACAGCAACATAAATAAATCATAAAACATCAAGTTATGTAAGGAGCGAGAATGATGGATGATAATATTACCATGCACATATAATAAGGATGTTAATGTGGAGTTCATCTCCATGCATCTTGGGATCAAAATCTTGTGCACAATTTGCTGCAAGCCATCCAAGAATATCCCAAACATATGGTCTCAGAACAAGAAGAAAATTTGCGTTGAGACCCTCCTGTGCCATTACTATCTGTTCTTTCAATGACCAGTTAAGTTGAGATTGGTGGATTTTGTGAAAATTGTTTAGAAGGAGATCAATAAGGACTCTGCCAACACCTAGTTTCCAAAAGTAACTGTGATGCTCCCCCGCCCAACGGGCGATCCGGGTTAAACGGCATGCCTCCATTACTAAAATCATTTGGTCTTTAGCAAGCTTTCCAGAATGCAAACTCAAATTGCTCATTCCACAAATTATGGCCTTGACAAGGGGCTCACAACACAATATCACCATTTTAAAAGATCCTTGTTCACTCATCTGAGGAAGTCATGATACACAAAAACTTACAAATGGAAAAAAATGAAAAGCATCTAAACAGAGTCATGAAATGATTAAGTCAAATTTCCTACCGCTAATAATTGAGCAAGTTTAAAACCCTCCATCCTGAGAAAATGAGGTCTAGAACTATCCATTGAGTCCATCATCATGTGAAGAAGGGTTTCTCCATTTTCCAGAAGCTTCTTAGCCCCATTACCACATAAAGCTGGCATTGAAAACCAGAAAAATAAAATAAAATAGAACTATAGAAATATAAGTCAATTAAGAGAACATCAGCATGACAAACGAACTAATTTATCACGAGTAAATGAATACCTAAAGAAGAATACAACTGCAAAACAGCAACTTTGACAGAATATTCAGGCTTCAGACTCAGAGCTTCTAAAACCTCCAACAATGTAGCATCAGCCCAGACACAAAACCTTGAGGGTGGCCATCGCCACAGTATTTTACTTAAAAGAGAAGCCATCTGTTGAAAATACTCAATTGGTTTATCGGCACCGGAAAAAACTTTTATATTGTGGACGAGATTAACAACTGAGTTTGTTTCTTTCAAGATCTCCCACACGTCTCTCTCACTTTTAAAAGTCAGGTTTGAAAGGATTGAACTCAAAGCGGTTGCACATGAAACAGGAACTTGCAATTGCCGGGAAGACAACAAAGACGATAAAGGATGAACAAGATCCAAAATATGAGGTTGGAGTATTGAACAAGGTAAAACGCTGACCATCTTTACAGCCACACATGAGGCCAACCTCATTATTGATTCATTCTTGAATTGAAGAATACCTTCCAATGCCCCAACAATATCAACAACTGAATCCTGGAATAGGAAGCCAATAAGGATGGATAAGGATTAAAGGAAGTAGGTAGGCAGCATGTGCGTTTTTATGAACTGATGCATATTGCTTAACAAGTAGCAGAGAGACAAGATTAAATCTACGCTTACATAAGTAAACACGTGAATGTGTAATAGCAGAGGAACCTGACAAATTCCTGGCCAGTACCAAATAAGAATCAACGAAGAAGGTTACGATATGTTTAGAGACAATATATTATTGTACTACAGATCCGAATTTTGTTTTATTTACACCAAAACGACTGAAATTTCAGAAATTAGTCCTAAATATCGAAATTCCTATGTTTCAAGGTGTTTTGGGATGTTTTTATGTTTTAGTTAATGTTTCAAACCAAGTTCCACTTTTTTTTTTTTCCATTTTGTTTCCGAAGTATTTCCAAAACATTTGTGTTTCTCAGGTGGCCGCAACTGCCACCGAACTGAAATTTTGACACTTGAATTGTACCAATGAGGAAGAGCAATGTAAAAAGATAATGGAAGGGACAGAAGAGATCAAAATTAACATTGGCTCAAATATAAAGAATAACATGATGGTTTATGATTCAAACAAAAAGGCGGAAACGTGGCACTGGACCCAAAATAGTTGGGAAAATGTTTCATTGAGTTGAAATAAATTGAATACATGTCGCTTTGCATGCAAGTAGTAGTATGAATGGATAAGTCAACCAACAAGACTTCATTTTTTCTACGTTAGTCATATCTAAGTTTTCAAAAGCAGAAGATATTTTCATCAGTTTAAGGTTTAGCAGTGCACAACATCCAACATATCCAACCATTACCCTATTTGACCCAAAGCCTGGTTAGGAAACATTATCGACCAGTGTATCTTCTCACATAGAGTCAACCTTCCAATTGCCCATGTCGAGCACATCATTGTCACCAAGCATACAGTAGTTTTAGTGACTTTAGGATCCTTAGTATTTGTCACCTCTTTCAAGTTGGGGCACAAATTTAACCAAATTGAGCTTTCTATCATATAAATTATTAGTCTAAACTCATGATTGATGATACTAACTTCAATGCTCGTATCTTCCAATAAATTAACATCTTGCACATTTAGAGGACTTTGAAAACCCTTACCCCGTGGAATGGATATGATGATATGCGGTTCACTAAAATCCGTTTGAATGGGATTTCATTCTCACGCATGTAAACAATGCCCATTGGATTATGCAACAAAGAGAAAAATTAAAATTGAAGTTTTTTGTAATAAAACTGATAAAATGATAATAAGAGTCGATTGTAACAGCTTCTTAGAAATAAGATCAGCATGAAATAGACTATTACAAAGCAGAAAATCAGGGGTGTCAACTCAGACTACTGATTAAATATCACGACTAGCCAACACATAAACATATTGCAAGAAGCACTTTCTACATGCAAGTGACACTCATAACAGCTTCTTATTTATAAGACTATGAAATAGACTATTACAAAGCAGCAGATCTCTAAGTTCAAGTTTTCATAATACCTTTACAAGTGGGTGTTGTGATGTCTCACTAGAGATACAATCAAGAAATGCATCAATTGAGCGAACTACAAGTCTCTGCATCTCAATATCTGTACAGTGCCATTTTCGTCCTTTGTCATCACAACATCTGCTAATCCACAAGTAAATCCACAAGTAAGATTAGGAAATGAAGAGTAATCTTACAATTACCTGACAACTATAAGAAATGATGTCACAAGAAACTAACGCTCAGAAGTATCTGAGTGCAGTATGTTGTTAGTTTCTGAGAGAAAGATCTCCATTTGGTAGAGAAAAGGACACGAGAAGGATGTTGGGACTTCCACATGGAGCGTGGTAAAGAGTCCAGGTTTAAGATTAGGGTCAAATCGAGTCTAATTGGTATTTGCTCTGAGATGATTTGTAATTAAACTAATTCTTCAGCATTTTCTTCATTCAGAAGGTACAAATATATTGGTAATCCAATATTTGCAGAACATGGGCTGGGGATTAGGATTTTATGTCGTGGTTTTGTTATGGGCTCACTTATGTATCTTTGTATCAAGGTTGATGAGCCCAAAGGGTACAAAAACATAGTAGTCTTTTAGTTAAGCTTAGAGAAATTGCAAGTATCCTGGTAAAATTTGGACCAAATCACTACCAGGAGACAAAGTTGCTTGTGTTTCAGGCTAGAGCTCTTCCCATATGTATTGCATATACAACCTTATTTTGAAAATCAAATGAAGACACTTTGTTTATGACGCATGATGCGCCCTCTCAAGTTAGAGTGCCTAATAAGGAATTTCTTAGGTTTTGTCTCTTCTTTTTCCTCCTCATGTTCTTTCCCTTGAGTTTTGTGGATACTTGCTGGAAAAAAATAACAGGGTGCTGGAGGGGCGGCAGAACAAAGTTCTTATTTTTCGGTTACTATTCACAGCACGGTTAACAGCCCAAGAACAACCTCGAAAACTCTTCTTTCTAATTCCCAAATCTCCACACAACCAACCAGTACCAAACCTCGACATTTCTGTTTTTCAATGGAGACTGAATCAATCAAATATCAAACTTTTAATAGGTTGAAATTGTTCAACCTATGTGCCTCACAGGATCATTGAATATGAATTATGTACCTCAGTGGAGTGATGTATAGAAATAATATCAAACAACTACTATGTATAGAAATATTCTCAAATAACCTATATGCATCAAGAGGGCACGATGATACAAAGTGGAACTGGATATCCTCATTGAACCAGCATAACCAAAAGAACAAAGCAACAGGATGTGAAAACCAAAGTCAAGGCCAACAAAACGGTTACGCAAACATGTTCTTTCTCCAGATTCAAATTTTACAAATATTCGCAGGTCTTTACAGTCCTATTTTCTTATTCAATGAACAATGGCTTAGAGCAATGGAACCTGAAAAAATCAATTGGCCTTGACTTCTACTAATAGCCAATGGCATATCCAACCTTGTTGGCCAACATCTTGAAAAATCCAAGAAGCTACATCCGAGGGAGAGGAGGAGAGGGAGATTACATTCCAAAAGGAAAGTTCTAAGACCCATCTGTGAACCCTGGAATCTGCTTCTAGAAAAAGTTTTGATGTGGTGAGGCTAGTCTTTGATGGAGGAATCCGAAGTCTAACTGTTGCGAAGAGGTATAGCAGTATCATGAATCCTAACAAGAATCTGAAGTAATTGAATAACTCTGTAGCTCACTACTACTCTGTTAGATGACAACTGACTACTCCCCTTATGCAACAGGCCCAGGTATCACAAGATTTTGCTTCACTAAATCCCCTACTGACAGCACACTGCCTCCATGAGTATCCCCAGCAAGGTGCATTTAGGAATGCAAAACAAGATAGTTTTTACAATAATCATTGTTTTTTTTTTTTGCAAAAGTTTTAAGATAAACTTTTACAGTATCAACATGCCAACCAAGCATGGTGGAAAGAAACAAATAGGCGAGGAGGTGTTAATATAAAAAATCAGTGAAGTAGCCCCAGTTTGTTTTTTTTTTTTTTGGCCTAACTGAAACCAAAGTCAGCTGCTTAATTTTATCCAAAATCATCTCCAAGAAATTGAAATGACCCAAAAATTATTTACAGCTCACTTACTCCAACTATCCAATAACAAAATAAAGTTGTCCCTCTTCTCATCTGGCCCAAAAAAGCCAAGGTTGTTCAGTTTGGGTGATAAAATCAGGAATGACCCTTTGCTAAACTTAGGTGATAAATCGGGATAACATATCTTCTTGCACCAAACAAAAATAGTCTGACCACAAATGCGCTTCCTTGGGCTACTAACCAGGAATGAAAATTCGTAGAATGAAGCTCACAGTTATAGAACATTAGCATTATGACTTTCAAGCCATCATCATGATCCCCGAATCCCTTTTTACTGGTGCAGTCATTTATTGTCATTTCCTTTGTCCTCCTCTCTCTCTCATGCTCTGAATTTTTCTTTCTAACTCTTTTCTGGGAACATACTGAGTCAATTTCCACAATTTCATGGCATGTCCTCAGGGAAATTCTATTTGATTCATCAAAATTCCTTTTTAAGTTGCATGAAAGGGTACCTACCAAGAGCTTACCTGAGCTGTTTCCACATTAGCTTATGCTTGCTTTAAACAAGCCAGTTAAGTACCCAAGATATGTTAAATTGTCAGTCTGAAACCAATTTCATACTTCTACACTATCTTCTTCGTGTCTGTCGTACATGATCATAATTAATCGTTCCAAAAGCCATGCCATTCGCTTCATCTCGTCACGCACTGCTTTAAATTTTGCCCCAATTCCCACACTCACGTCCATTTCAGAGTCTCAGTTGTTGTACGACCTCATGAAGTTAATAATTGTTTTCACAGAACATGTATAAGCAAGAGAATCACCTGCGTTGAGAATCAAGCTATTTGAAAGCAAAGCTTATACAACATTTCATTCACATATAAACAAAGCAATTCTAATTTAAGTATCGAAATGGATCATTCGTACATAAACAACTTCATAAAACAAGCAACAACTCGCAAAGAAACAGTGAATTAAGAATTTCCAAAAGTTATTTTACACTAAAGTAACCTGAATCCAATGTTGAGGGCATGGTAAAGGCGTTTATGTAGTGTGATCATGTGGCCGCTGATGGCACGGTTGTTCTCTGCACCATGCTTCGACGAAGAAGATGACGATGATCTCATCCTTCTATTTCTAGAGTTTTTATCTCAAGGTTTCGAAGGAAGAAGAAGGAAACTCATTTCCAATTATCTGTGTACTTTCGATTGTTTGCGGAGCTGAGTCCGTTGATGTCAGAATTCATCACAACCCCGAATTCGAAATTTTCAATTCGGGTGAAAAGGATCGGATAAATTTTAGATTTGAGTTTTAGTTTTCGGTTTTTTGGGTTGACCAATTAACCCGACCCACCAGACCCGAGTCTCAACTCCCACTCCCACCCCGCCTGTACTTAACTTAGTAGGGTTTTTGTAGGGCTTTGGAAGAAAAAGCAGAGAAGCAGTTGATCGACTTAAACCCTAGTTATTTATCATCTCCATATATGCTATATACATACATATCTTCGTCAATCGTCATCTTCCCTTAATCTTTATACTATAGAATAGGAAACGGAAATGATTCGAGGAGGGAAGAGCTTTGTTTCTTCGCCTCCGGCGTTTTCAAACGATGCGAAGAAGCTTCTAGTTTGCACAGGAAATACCGTCTCCATCTTCAGCACCTCCACTGGCTTGCAGGTCCGTCAAATCGCCTAGCAGTATCTAGGTTTTTGGATTAATTTGAAAACAGATTTGCTCCGTCTAGCTTTTTACTTGGAGTTTCTGCAGATTACTGAGTTGGGAGGTCACACTGCACTTGTGACATCGGTCATAGTGGTGCCGGCTTCTACACCTGCGAGTAAAATCTTGTGCTATTGTTGGACTGCTTCTCTCGATGGGACGATTAGGTATTGGGATTTTTCCGTGCCGGAGTTAATGAAGACGATCAATATTCGGTTCCCAATTCACTCCATGGTAATTTTTGGATATCTAATTTATTTGTTTTGGCTGCGGATATGGTGATTGGTTAACTGTTTGTCTTGTTTATGGATGGATATCTTTGATGATTAGCATGAATTTGATATTATGTGATGATTCTTTTGTTTCTCAAGAAATGTAGCAAAAGAAAGCCATTAAAGCTTTGATGATTGTATTATTATGCATGCTTGAGAAGGAGCACAATCCTCTGTGCCTGTGATCAAGTGAACTAATTGGTTCACCTTGAGTTGTATTTTAGATGGTTTTTCTTTAACTAAAGATTCTGATAAAAATTGTCATCTAGAATGGGGCATCAGAGGAAATGGAGGTCCTTTAATAAATCTATTTTTACCATATATGATCAACTAAATTATTATCTATTTTTTGTTGGGATGGCCTTTTCCGGGAATAATGTAGTCTCTAATAAACATGCTACACGATAGAATAGAAATTTATCTTTCTCTCTGACTCCAAGAAACTTATTCTAATGATTTCCAGGTGATTCCAGAATTATCCGGCCAACAACCAGAGAGCAATGATAAGCCACCTCATCTTTTTGCTTATTTATCTGCAGTAGATGTGAAAGAACAGGAGCACAGGCCTAATGCTTCATCTGGACAGATCCGGAAGTGCAACTTAACTGAATCTCGTCTAGCTGGTGGAGTTATTCTTGCAGAGGTGCTCATTCTGGAAAATTTCTGACTAGTAGTCTTATGCTTAATGTCTGTGAGATATTCTTCACTTCCTTATTACTTTACAGACTTGGAAACCAGAAATTATAACCAGTAGTCCATCTGGGAAGTACTTTGGCATCCGTGACAAGCGCAAGCTTCGAATATGGGAAGTACCAACAAAGGATTCTGCGCGTGCTGTGTACAAGAAAATTACGTTGCATCATACCAAAAGCTTCACCACTTTTGCTTTTCATCCAACCCATAGAATTCTAGCAGCAGGTGATGTGACAGGGAGGATCTTAATTTGGAGGAGTTTTGGTAGAAGAACATTTTCTGATTGTGATCCAATAATAAATGGAGGACCCTCAACAAATGATGATGAAAGGCCTGGGGGGAGGAGAGATGATGATGCTGACTCTTGCAGCACATGGCATTGGCATTCTGCGGAAGTGAAGGTTCTTTTTTTCTCTTCTGATGGGGCCTATTTGTACTCAGGTATATATAAAAGTATATTCACTGTAAACCTAACATGGTAAACTGCAAATCTGTATTCACTACATGGCACGAGTCAAAATTTCCTTTGAGTATGCTTGCTGAAATTGACATTTCTCATCTTTTTTTTTTTTGCATGCTGGTTGTTATTTATTTATTGAAAATTTGACCAAACATCCATTTTACTTGGATCCAGGAGGGAAAGAAGGAGTTCTTGTGGTTTGGCAGCTAGACACAGGGAAAAAGAGATTTCTACCCAGAATTGGATCTCCACTTTTATATTATTTAAATTCTCCAGATCCTTCACTTTCCTCTGTAAGAAAAACCCATTCATATATGAGAGGATAGATTATTTCAATAATTATGAGTTTTGTCTGCTGCAATCATACTAGTTCTGATTGAAGTTTCTTCAGATATCCTGTGCAGATAATCAGATTCATTTTTTGAAAATGCCTTCAATGGAGATTTTGAAGTCCATTTCAGGGATCAAGGTACCTTCTCTTTAGTCTTTTTATTTTCTTCTCATGGACTAAACCGAACAGGAATAAGAACAGTACAATAGCTCTGTTTGGTTCCTTTTTATAGTGTCTGTGCTCAAACTCTGTGCATACTTTTTTAGGGTGGTTTAAGTTAATTATGAAACTTGCTTAATGTCAGTCAGTTGTCACCATCAATCTCGCTATTTCTGTGTGGGTGTGCATGCACAATACATGATTAAGAGTGACCAATTGGTACTTCTGTCAATACAGTACACATGCACAATATATGATGTTTATAGGCTATTGGTATTGAATTTGATGTCTCAGCATTTTACTATTTTCTGTATTCATCTTTTAAGTTCTCCTTGCTTAGGGAAAAATTATAGTCTTTGTGCTAAGAAATTTCTTACACTGTTTCTACAGCTTCCTGGTTCAGTTCCAGAGGTATGCAAAGGCTTGTATAGCGGTTTTGTCTTTGATTACACAGGTGGGCAAGTAGCCGTATGTGCAGAAAATTACTGCATCCAATTGTACAGCTTGTTAGATGACTGTGAAGTTTCAGAGGTGAGCATGATGATATTTTGAAATATCTGCTTTATTCAATCTGATTACAGCCTAACATTGACCTCGATGCAGTTTCTTTTATTGTTTTTGTCATTTACTTTATGCATTAGGAAGAATCTGCATTATCCAGGGGTAAATAGTTTTCAATTTCATGACATTTGATAAATATATTGTGATAAGTTTATGATTTTTTGAACCATTTTACCCCATTCTGGATTTTCATGTTTGGTGGGTTTGGATCAGTCACCTTTACCTTGATCAATAGCTAAAATGCGCAATACTGGACATTAAAATATTTCTCCACTTTTCTCCCTAAGTCCCTATACAGGGTATGTAAATATTGTTGTCGAATTTGGTGTATTAGTTAGCCAGGGTGGCCATGTCTAATAGGGGAAATGGTTGTTGTCCACCCCATTCCACGTACAGTACTTTTGCTTGACATTTCCGAATTTCAAGATGTCATTCACTGCCTGCCAGATATTAGTGCCAGGGAACTGAATTTTTCTTGCATGCTTTTGCAGGTTCAAGTCTGTGAAAGAAACCTTCAATTAGGTGATGAAGTCACGGTATGCAAAGTTTCTTTTCTTTTTTTGTTAGTCCCATATTGCAGTTTTATGAAGTCAATTTAATCTGAGGTAAAAGGCGCACCCCCCCCCCCCCAAACACAAAAAAAAAAAAAAAAAGGACGCCTGGGTGGGGTGGGGGTGGAAGTGTATACTGTAAGTGGTGCTAACTTCTATAGTCCATCAGTTAGGACATGATATGTTAAGGTATTAAGTGTGTTAAGTATACTAAGTTGGGTTCTTATTCTATAACTGCATAGTCATAATGCATACTTTTCTTTCCTTTTTCTTCTCTTTCTGGCATTTTCTGCAAAGCAGCCTTTGATATTTTTATGCAGGAATTTTATCTCTAATAATCCATTATTTTCAAACAAGCAGAGCTGTTAATCATTGAGTATTTTAGATGTTAGTAATAGGGGAAAAATAGTTGACAGCCCTGACATTCGGATAACTAACATGGCCATTCCCTCCCATTTTATGTAGGCTTTTGATAGTATCAGTTAGGTACCCTCGATCGGCAGAAAAGACGGCACCTGCAAAATCTATGTTTAAAAATCCAGTTTTATCCCTTATTACTCTCTGGAATAAAAAATTAAATCCCTTCTCTAAACCTAATTATAACAAGAATAAAAATAACCCTCTACTCCCACAGTCATATCCCATCTTTTTATTCGACCCTTTCTTTCTCTGTTACACGGTTGCACCACTCTGCATCCTCCCTCTGTCTGAAATCCCTCTCCCAGCTGCTCCTTCCCTTTCAAACCCGCAGCCTCCCCTCATATTTGGTTCTAACTGGTGAACCAATCACTAGCCCCTCCTTTCCCCTGAAACATCTCTAAATCCCTAGGGTCTTTTAGGTTTCGAATTTTCAAGCTTTGTTTTCTCTCTTTCAATCTTGCATTGGAACTGAAGTTACTCCAATGGCGACAACTCACATAGGCAACCAATCAAAACACCAAGCTTATGTGCAAGACCTGCAAATGTTTGGGTACCAAGCATTTAGTGAAATCATAATATTGAACTATATTCATCTATTCCCTCTTGATATCAATGCTATGGATAACTAACATATGCCTTCATGCAGGAAGCAAACATCAAGATATTGGTTTATGAAGTCTGAGTTTTCTAAAAAATGATCCCATTAAAAAACTTGTAGAAATTGGGTGGTAGATATGGCGAAGGGGGTTCGGGGTAGGTGTTTAGGGGTAGGGGTTGCTGAATTCGGCAGTTGTCGGTGGGAGGAGGAGAGGAGTCTTTTGCTCATGAATGTGTGTGTATTTTTTTGCTGTTCTCTCTCTCTCTCTCTCTCAATTCTCTTCCTCTCCATATCTGTTTAGTGGTGGTGGTGTTGGTGATGGGTTGCGATTGGCTTAGACTTCTGATGGATTGGGTCGAGCTGTGTTGATGGTTAAATGTGGTTTGCTTAACTTTGGACAAGTTTAACTAGTCAAATGTTGATGAATAAATCATTGTTTATGTGAAAATTTCAATTGGGGTCCTCGTGCCATGATTCAAATGTCATGGAATGGCTAGAAGAAATTGTAATGTTAGAGGGTGTCATTGAAATCTACCTTCATCTGTAACCACATGTTTGTACTACAGTCTTCTTTTTCTAGCCATAAAACTAGTGCTTTAATGTTGCAAGCTTATTTTCTTGTAACATTTACAAGCAGTGGTTTTAACCCTATCACTACATTAAGGATTTACCATTAATGTAGAGAAAATGTTTGATGGGGCTGGCACCTATAGCAAATCTGATTGAGTGCCCTCTATACATTGAAATGTAAAATATCGTTTTCAAGCTCAAAATCTTCATGTTCTGTGATTGCAGGTAATGGTTAATTTAGTGGCCCTCTCCTTAGATGGTTCTACGATGAGTACTATTGAAACTAGGCTTCCTGAAGACGGAATAGGTGGGCTTGTAAGTCTTAAGTTTTGGACATGTGGGTCTCAGACTAAAGAATTCAGCTTATCCACTGTTATATATGAACCACACAGGTTTGTCTGTGGCTTATTCATACTGAACGTAAAGTGCTTCAATCATATTATGGTCTTCTTCACAAACCTGATAAAATACGATGCGTTTTTCATGAAGGAAGTCCACTTTGCTTGCCACCATGACCGTGCTTTTTTTCAAAAATCCCAATACCGAAAATATTGAGTAGAATTCATTTCATAAGACGTCAAACTAATGAAGTTTATGCTACCTACTGAATATTGTGTAGGGATGCTGGTGTTTCTGGAATTGGTTTCCATCCTACACGCCACATGGCTGTCAGCTCATCCTATGGTGGTGACTTCAAGGTAAGTGAAGCCAATGGGATTTGATCTTTTTTCCTTTCAGTAAGCTGCTTTGTGTAACACTTTTAAGTTTGTAGATTTGGGTTCGCAGCCATGAGGTCCTGCAGAAGGATCAGATGCTTCCAATGACCGGATGGACGTGCCATGCTGTTGGTTCATATAAGTATGATATTGCCTTGAATTGAGTCAATTATTTTAGAAGCAATGACCTTTTTCCCTTGCCACATAGTGGGTCATATCATTATTTAAATAATATGGTAATATGTAAGAAATTACGGAGGTTAAACAGAGAATTGAAGTTATATGTATGAAAATCCAGTGTGTTCCTCATGAAGATATTAATTTTTTTCTTCTGTCATTCTAACATGGTTTGATTCCTGGTAGAAAGAAGCCCATGACTGCTGCCACATTTTCAGCCGATGGTTCTGTTCTGGCTGTTGCTGCAGAAACTGTTATTACATTGTGGGATCCACAGAGGAATGTTCTTGTGGCTGTAATTGGAGAGAGTATTGAGGTGATTCCCTGAACGAGTTTACTGTCATCGTCTTTTAGGGGTTGTGCTTGTAAACACAATCTAAGGAAGAAGGCTTCCTAGATAGAAAAAAAATTGGATGCTTTCTTGCTCATGGCCTTCATTTCACAAGAGGGTCTATAGACATTAGTAATTTTGTTACTGCCATGTATAGAACTGTCCTGTGATAGCACGATGACATATCCAACTCTTTAGCTTCTCCGCCCCAGGACTCCAACTCTCTCTCTCTCTCTCATTTGAACATGTTTTTGGAATTTTCTACAGCCAATTGTGACCCTGTCATTTGTTGGAAAGTCCGATTATCTTGTGTCTGCATCCCAAGGTTCAAACTCACAAGTATCTGTTTGGAGCATGTCAAAGCTCTGTGCATCTTGGTCTTATAAGCTGCACACAGAAGGTTTGTATTCATCTTTTCTTTTTAACAGCTTTACTTTTAAGTTGGACTAATGGAATCAACACAACTTGTTATCCAAGAATCTGGAGGTTCTCTCTTTCACCTCCTATTTGCAAAAGAAACAAAGTCAAGTAGAGGATTTTCCTCAAACATCTCCTACGGGCATGAGAGGTGCCATTTTGCTAGTTCTTTTTTAATGACAATCATTTTTTGCAGTAAAAGAATATAGTGTCACTGTTTGTCGTGACACTATATATTACTGAAATTATTCACTTACTCTCATAATTATCCATAATTCTCCCAATCTCTAGGTTTTGGACCTTTACTTACAGGATCCTACATTTTAAGCATTTCCCACAAATCCTATGACATTCAGTATTTTGAACACCAACTTGTTTCCGATATGGCGATATCACTGTTTCTTACAAGTATATGACTTATGTTTTTTTGTATTTATGCAGCTGTAGCCTCTACAGTGGACGATTCCTGCTTTGCTGTACTTGCCCTTCTCCCCAAGTCATCCAAGTCCATGGAGTCCAATGAAAACACGATACAGGGTACTGATGGAGTAATCCTATTATTTAATGTAGGAGATCCAGTTCCGGCTTCTACCTGGTTTGTGAGGAAGGTAAGTTTTTCCTTTTTTGATCCCTTTTTTCAACCTGTCTTGGGCCATTTGTCTGGTTTGTGGGACTATGATTGACCTGGTCCCTCTAATGAAGAGAGGCCTTGGTTTTTTTTGGTGCAGGAAACATAGTCAAATATATTATCATATTTTACATGCATTTGGTGATATGACCTAACACATAGTCTAATTGTTTGTGCATTGTATAATAGATAATTTTTCATTCTAATTTTGTTGTAGCTTTCTCCTTGTTTGAATATGGTGCTACATGATATAATGGGTAATTTTTTTAAAGCATTTGTTATAACTATGATAATCCTCAATCAAATTGATGAACATACTGGGCTAGGCCACTGAGTTGGGACAGCTGGAGATTGAAATATCATTGATATTGCTATACATAAGAGGGAGGGTTGATGCAGATGTTTACAATACATAAGAGGGAGGGTGTGACTAATCTAACTAAAATTTTCCCAATTCACTCACTTTTAATGCTGAAAAACTGATCATCTGAGATTGTTCCTCTCAGATAATGCGTATATCAGAAGTGGTGACAAAGTTTTTGCTCTCTGTAGCCCCAAAACATTAACCCATGTGTAGAAATGTTAATTGAATATAACAACAGTTTTAGCTGATGATGGCAGTGGGAATAGTTTGGATCACATTTTGACTCTTCTATGCTTTCTGTACAGGCCAAGGGAGGTGGACTTGCTTTTATTAAAATAAGTCCTAGATCCCCAGAAGATATTACAGATGGAAAACCAGGACAAACATTGCTTGCTTACATAAATGATGATCATGAATATGTCCTCTTCAGCCCATATGGCGAGCAAGTGCATGATTATGTTACTCATCCGAGAAGTCATTTTGGCATTGACGAAACAGGTAAGGCTTCTGTATTGATGTATCATAGTATCTACTGCTCCATAACTCCACGTAGTTGATCCTGTCATTTTTCTGTTTTTAATTGAAGCTGTAATCACACTGTTTCAGCGTGTCTTGCTATATTAGAGATCCATTATGGTAACACTCTAAATAATCAAGGCATTCTGGTCTTTGCCTTTAATTGTCTGCCTTTTTTCCCAACAGAGCAATTTGGATATGCAACTATATATGGGGAACTGCCTGAATTCAACTTAAAGAGAAATCAAACTACAGAGGTTTCATTTGTACCATCTGAAAGGCCATGGGAAACCATATTCAGTGGATCATCTCATAACCTTCCTCCTCTCACCAAATTGTGTTCAATGTTTTTGGAGTCATTGCTAGAAAAGAGAACTGCCATTGTAGAGTGACTATCGAATCCAATTACCAATAAGTTGATCTCGTTGCATGGAGGTGCAAATGTAAGCAAGTTCTCCAGTTGTCTCTCCGGCCAATACTGTCAGAATCAAAATGGAAGTTTTATGGTTGACATACGAAACCCGAAAACCGTGTCAACTCTGAAATGGGTACATACAGTGGGGTTAATGGAGCAATTGGTTATATAAGGTATGGGCGAGTGCTTTGAAGGCCATATAAAGCATTGTAACAGCCCGGTTGAGTTAACAAAAGCTAGGTTGCTCTGCTTTTGCAATTTTGTTGCTTTCAATAGAGAGCATGTTTCAAACTTTTCACCTGTGTTAAATTGGAATGTAGCGTCTTCAGGTAATGAAGATGTCTTAGTTCCCTAGTTGTACCGATGAATGTAGTAGGATGATGGGCTATTCCGTCATTGGCATTTAACAATTAGCGTTAACAAGTGCATGTCTTGGTTATAACCTACATACCGACTATCCTGCTGATGTGCGACTGATATCTTAGTAGAACTAATTTTGCATTTAATCAGACGTTGCTGTGTTTCCTGACCTCGTTTATAAGGTAGAGAGGTGTATGTGTGGGTTTGGTAGTAAGATCTCCTGCCATGGCCTAATAAGTTGACGTTGTTTGGCTCAGTTCCTTCATCAAGCAAATCAATAAGATTATGTGCCATCCAGCCATTGTGGCCCCATTATGATCGGTGTTACGAAGAGCAGCTGGGATTGATCAACAAGGGTCTGATGACTAGTGTCCCTTCTTTTTGGAGATGTTGTGACTTGTGAGCACCGTCTCTTTTAACGATGAGATGTGGCCTCATCCTCTCCCTTCCCTCGGCTGTTCGTTATATCTTCCAACCGTGACCGATCACTCCAAAAAGCAACCAACGTACATGCCAGAATAACATCTTCCTCCATGACACCAAGGTGTAACCCAAAAAAAAGTAACTAGTAAAAAAACTTATCTCGAATAATCTTCCAACAACACGCCCTCATTAATTAAAAACCACTACCTCTACCAAGAAAGATACTCACAATTGTTCCATATGAATTCATTCCAAAGTTGGAGAAGCAGATACTTCTACAACAGTGCAGGCATCAACCAGAAACATGTGCTCTACACCCATCCAGTAGACACACTCAGAAAATGAAAGCTGGGCATCATCAAAATCCAAAAATGACTGTATTCATAATGACATGAGGCCAAAATTAAAGAAATAAGTTATGAATCTCATAAGCACTTAAGATTCATACAAATGAAAAACAATACAGAGAAATTCACGCAAAACATGAGCTAAGTCGCCTAATTGTACCAAAAAAGTTTAAACTAGAACCACCGCTAGAAACAGACGACAATATAAGAAAACACACTTCAAAAACCGCATGATGAAGAAGATGCAGGCAAATCATAAGAAGCCATCCTATTGCCATTTACTTGGATCTTTGTCTCATCTTTCGTCGCTTCCTCTTCAGCCTCCTCATACGCTTCTTCTTCCACTGTCACAAGCAACGAACCAAACATCAGGAAGACAATACCTTAGATTCAAGTATATAATTCACCAGAAATTTCCCTTTCATTTCGGCACAAAATTCCAACTTTCAGACAGAAATGGCAGAACATGTGGAAGAAACTCCATCAATGTGAATTACGTATATAATAAAGTCTTCCTTACTTGTATAATCAAGTACTTGCAATTATAAATTGCAATTCCTTTTCCTTCTTTAGCACATCCCATATCATCAATTCCCAACCTTTTTTTTGTACAATGCATATATATTACTGCTATTTCTCTAAAAAAAAAGGTATGTTAAGGAAGATTCTCCTATTAACATACAAATCATAACTAGCAACCATGTTTCCAATCAACATTAAACTAGGATACATACATATCAATCTCATTTTACCCTACAATTCCATTTTTGTATGCTCACTTGTAAAGACAAGGTTGACAAATTGAGGATTTGTAAGTCAACGTCAACAGAAATACTAAGAAACATTTATAGCTAGTAATGGCCAAAGTTCCCATTCCCTCATTTATAAAGTAAAAGGGTCGCAGAACAAATTAGCATCTTAGAAAATCCCCACACCATACGTTCTGTCTCTCATTTCAAGTCTCTCTTAAATCATGAAAGGCACATCATGTTATTACCAGTGAGTTATAAGATTAGCCTTGTGAAATTCACAACAATTACCACAACACAAAAATAAGAATACGATCAAGTTTAAATATATTGATCATCCTTCATACAAAGATGCCACAAATCTCAATTCTATTCTATTCTATTCTACCAAGAAACAATTTGGTCAAATTCATAGTATAACGTAATCCTCTTGTTGCCCAAACAACAACACATCCAATAATAGATAGTTGTAGGAAAAACAACAACATAGATTGGATGAAAATGTCTTTGCAAGCTCCAATATCAGAAGAACGCTAACCTTGGCCCTCATGCTAGTTCAAGTTTT
This sequence comes from Ilex paraguariensis, assembly GCA_963454935.2. Taxonomy (NCBI): domain Eukaryota; kingdom Viridiplantae; phylum Streptophyta; class Magnoliopsida; order Aquifoliales; family Aquifoliaceae; genus Ilex; species Ilex paraguariensis. The sequence continues at coordinate 150,686 of CAUOFW020003059.1, forward strand.
TTTCTAACTTCTCTGTCTCTCTGGTCGCCGAATTCTCCAGCCAGAAACTTGGCCTGTGCTATCACGAGAATGTGGAGGAGAGGCTATCGCTTAATATTTATATGGCCAGTGTTATGTAACTTGAAACCCTAATTTCTGTGGCCCACACATACGCAGAGGAGTTTTTGGTCATTTCAACCATTCAAAGAGGGCTGAAATTATAATGACATCCGTCATAGTTTCTCATAATGTCAAAGGGACCACTTTACTTTTCATCATATTATTTCACACTCCCATCAGATTTTTGGTGTTAATACTTTTTTTGTTTTTTTTTTCTCAATTTTGAATCAACACTTAGAATAAAAAACTTACTTTTATACAAAAACATGTCATTGGACGAACTTAAATTTAATAGAAAGTAAAATATGATCATTGAATATTTTTAAAAAGTGAAATCTAACCGTTGTAGATTTCTGTCTTTTTTAATTTGAGTAAAAATTTAAATTTTTTTTTATTTAGTATGAGTTTGAATAAAAGATTAGAGTAACATTTTTATTGAAATTTAAATTTGAGCAAGAGTCAAAAATCTTTAGTTTAACAAAAAAAAATTACACCAAATTTGGGTTCAACCATAAGAGACTATGGGTTGTACGAGTCTGTTTATGGATAGTTTATGCATATATTAATTGATTATTTTTTTGTCAATTATCCGACTATTTATGTGGAAATTAAATTATAACCCTAAAAATTATGAAGATTTTAACTCAACTTAAGATGTGGTTGGTCCTATATATCACCGTCCAGTAAGTATCCCAATCCCAAAGTAATAATCTTGATTCTTGAATCTCTCCCGTGCTTCACGACCTTCCCCAATTCAACTGTGTAAAAACTCAAAAACCCAAGCAAATCCCATATCCATCCCTCACCTTCCAACAATAATCCGCATAAACTTCGAGATTTGTCATGTCCAAGGAAGCACCAGCAAATCATGGTTACGATTCCACTGAGGAACCCAGTGTTGTTGTTGACAACGCAGAACCATCTTCAAATATTGCATCAAATTCTGATGTTGATGCTTTATCGGCAAATGAAAAGCCTGAACCCACCACCGCAAATGACGATGATGCTGGTAATACGATAAACAACGGTTCTGAGTCTTCATTGGCCAATGGGCTCTCGTCTGTCATCTCTTCTATAATTAGGGATTTCGATTCCAGAGCTGAAGCCACAGTTCGTAGCCAAGATCAGCTCTCTTACGCCATTGATCGTCTTACCAGAGGTGATTATAAAGGCAGACTCACTTTGCTGTTAGGGCACGAAAACAGTGCTTTTATTCTGCTAATGCATGTTCTTAATTTTTATATTGCAATAATTATCAGCCTTAATTATATATAGCAAAAGTTTTTTTTTTTTCCTTAACGTTGATTAATTCCTTTATATACCCTGAACCACTAGCAGTTTCAGAATTGATCACTCCGTATGTGGATATGTATGTATTTGTGTGTAGAATGCAGAGGAGTTGTTTTTATTCACCTACATCTTAGTTTCTATAGCTTTTTATTTGTGGGCTTGAAGTTCTGTTTCTTATAATATTTAGTTAATTTTGTTGAATGAATTATAATGATGTATTTTCTCAGAGCTTGATCAACTGCTTGAAGATGCACCATTGCCTTTCATATTGCAGCATGCTGCCAAGATATCTGGTGTTAGAAATAGAGTCTCATCATTGAATTCAGTTTTGAAGTCTATACAACGGCGTGTGGATAACATAGATCGGATGTTGTCTGCCGGCTTGCTGCAGGGTATTCATTCTCTTTCTCTGCGACATTAGAAGTTTCATTTTCTGTTCTTTTTATTCGTATGCAGCTTAAGTTTATGCTTGGTAGCAGTCCAACCAGTGCAGTGAGTTTCTATGATTTGCTGGTATAATTTTGGTGATCTGGTTCATAATAGAGATGGTCGATATGTATTGATATTGGCTATAGGGTGAATCTGTGACATTCTACATTATGGAAGTGAAGAAGTATGAAAATCCAAGTAGAAATTGCCAGATATCCTACGTTAATTGTTGTACCTTTATGTTTATTTTTCCATGAGTAGTGTAGCTTGGGTTGTAATTTGCAAGTTAAAATCCTATTCTAAAATTGTCTTAGGCTTCTTTGTTCGATTACTGAATTTTTACTTGGCACTTGGCAGATAAAATGACCAGGAAAAATGCTGGACAGCATTAATGCAGGCTTTCTATAGGAGGTACTCCTCATCTTTAATATCCGTACGTACATGACTTTGAATGATCGCTTATTTATAAGGAAGGAGAACCTTTCACACAAGTAGTTTGCTTTTCATTGCAGAAATTTGAACTGCTCAGATTCTTGAATGTATTTATTTTGCGTATGGAAAAAGGTCATCAATTGGGTCAAAGACATAAACAACCGAACAAGAATTTAAGAGTAGAATGATATTTTTGGAGTCAATGTATAATTATGTAGAGAAGTGGCCATTATGTTCCCTCTAACGATCACAAGATTCATAATCCTTCCCATCCATGGTAATACCGGGTAAGAACTCAAATCTACAACACCATGCCCATACTACTTAGGTCGCTACTTATACCTGTTGGCCAACTGCGAATAGATCATAAATGCCACTATCTAAGCTGCAAATTTTTATTTGATCAACATAACATGGTGGCCTAGGCTTTAGAGACGGAAGACAAGATGAGACCTACCTGACTACTGTACTGTACTCTGAAATGAATGGTGAGTTCATGTTTCAAGAGTATTGATAAATGTATATGAAACATAAGAATTTGGGCATGAGAGTTAATCTTTGCGCTTCCTCTTTAGTTGATCTGTAAAATGAAAAAAAATCTGAGCAAGATGTTGAAAATGGATGGTGCATTTCTTATTTTTTTCCTAGATAAAAAAAACAACTTTTTATCAATAACTAGTAAAGAAAAATTACAATAATTTGTCAATTGGATGTATCAAAAGTGGACCAGACGTCCAAACAGCAGAAAAAACTAAAGTATAGTCCACATGATGCTGTCCAACTCGCAATTATGCAAAAAAGTGGAACATCCTTGAACTCCTTAGATGGTGCATTTCAGTCACGGACTAGATTAAAAATTTATTGTGGTTTAGTAGAACATATAACTCTTGATGGGGAACAAAATTCATTAGCAGATCCCCGGTAACAGGGATAAGACTTTGTTGAGTGAGTTAAGTTGAGTTGGTTTTGATGAAGGTGGTCTGTGTGTTAAATTGAAATAGGAAAGCAGTGTGTCCAAAATAACATTTAGCTGGTTATCACTTGAACCAGGTAGTGAAAGCGATGCAGCTGGGCCTTGTCCATGTGAATATCAGCCTGGTTCTAATACAAAATCCCTAAGTAACCATTATTTCTCAAGAGAAAGGAACTGAGGTAGGACAGAGATTGACTTGTACTTCTAGAATTTTCTGAGACAAATGAAGAAGGAACAGCCCCCATTTTCTAGTTTTTTAAAATTGCATGCGTTCCTAGTAGTTGGGCTGGGGTTCATGTGAAGTATCTTAGGAATTGAGCTGTCACTTATGTTTCATCAATGTGAGCCTCATGCATATATTGTAGATGAGGACAATACATTAGTAGGGAGAAAAAAGGTCCACTGTGTTTATACCTATTGATTGGCTGATTATGAATTGACCAATTCTCTTTTCAGTTATTTAACTTTCTTACTACTTTGGAGCAGTGCTGTGGATACAAAGAGCAACTTTTGGATGACTGGAAAGATCTTGACAATCATAGCTGTCAAGGAGCTGCCTTTGGCGTGAACGAGTCGGTTCCGTAAGTTGATATTTAGTGGGGGGAAAACCACGGTGGGTAATATTTTCATGGGTTATGAATGTTCAACTGCAGATGTGTTGTTTTCTCTCTCAAATGCCTAGTTTTGGGAAGATCATGTTACCTTTCCTTGTTGCCTTGAAGGAAATTTATGAATTGCACATGATTCAATTTTTCTGTATTTGCAGCGAAAAGTGTTGTTATATGTATATATATATAGTCTATAGTTTGAAAGGGTCGGGCATAGAAGAGGGTTGGTTACTCGTTTGGATCAAAAGCTATATACTTTGAAATAGTAAATCATACTTGTGTTTGTGTGGATCAGATTGAAATTTATCAAACCTCTTATTGGGATAAGAGAACTTTTATTTATTATTTGATCTGTTCTCACTACCAAGCACCATCCTTGGAGAAAATAAAAAACCAGACTCCAGCTTTTGGGCTATGCAATTAAGAGTGTTCTTGCACATAGTTTGTGGTAGCTGTAGATGTAGCTGTGCTATAACACGACAACGGTCATAAGAATTAGCTGTATACTGGCCAAGAAACGACGTTTTACTGGTTCATGCCAAACTGTAAGTATAAATTGTAAGTTTCGTTGTTTTTAAAGTTAAATTTTAGGGTAAAATATAATTTATGACAGAATTAAGAAAGAGTAAATTTAGATGAGGGAAAGGACAAGGATGGGAGATATGAACTGAAATCAATTTGGGTGCGTGGCTGCGAGACAATTAGATAGAGAGAGAGAGAGAACTGGCCTGTGGCTTCCGTGAGTTTTTGAAGTGTTAAGTTAGCAATATATCAATATAGAGTAATGTTACATAGACTTAAAAAATATATTAGACTTGATAATTTCAACGTAGTGGGTTCCAATAACTGTTGGGATCCACAATAAAATCAATAGTTGAGATTATTAAGTCTAGTTTTTAAGTTCATCAATCATTACTCATCAATTTATTATTTATGTTCTTAGTTAATGTCAATGGAATTTAATTATAAATAATTAACTAACCATTCAACTGACGAAGGTAAGGTGGCTGTAGTTTAGTGGTAAGAATTCCACGTTGTGGCCGTGGAGACCTGGGCTCGAATCCCAGCAGCCACAATCTTTTTCCCTGTTCCTGCACGCTGATCTCTTTATTCTTTTAATCACGCTTTTGCTTCCCGACCATATCCCCGCCTTCGAGTTTCGGGGGATGCTCATGTCATTTAATATACTAGAAATAACCCGTACCCTTTTTTTTTTTTGGTTAATTATAAATTACACTCTAAAAAATCTCTGAAATTTTAATTTGTATATTCAAAGATAAAAATCTTAATTTGTGTACCTGAAATTAATTGATGTCATTTTATCTTTTAAAACTAAATGGATAAATTACATCTAAGCTCAAGGCGCGGTCCAAGACATTTTAGAGCCTAAAGCGGAACGATAAATAAGGCTTTTTTATTTTTTAAAAAATTATGGTAATATGGCTTTTATTACCATATTTGAATTTGATAATAGTAATAAAAAGAAAGAATAATTAAAAATTATGATAGTAAGTTTAAACTTAACTTTTTTTAGAGGGTTAAGACTAAGTTTTTTTTATTAAGTTTAGTTTTACTGTTAATTTTTTTTTTTTTAAATAAAAAAAAATTTAAGTTGTTTTAATTTCACGGCTAAATTAATAGACTTAATCCATTTAAGTTGAAATCTTTTGACCATTAAATAAAAAAAATCTAAAATTATCTAGTCATTAGTATTTAGTTTTAGCCCCATCTATTTTTTTTTTTATTATCATCATTAATAGATCTTTCATTTGAGATTTATTTTACTTAAAATAGTAAATAATAATAATTAATAAAAAGTTTTTCACACCTCTTATTGGGATAAGAAGACAGCTTTTATTTATTTTATTATTTGATCTGTTCTCACCAGATACTTCCAAGCACCATCCACATCTCAAAAACCAATCCAGCTTTTGGACTACGCACACACCACCACCACCACCCCGCGCCAAACAACACTGTAACATCGTTGCTACCCTATACTATATTTATATCCACCCTATATTAGGCCACTGGGCCACACACTATTCCATCTCACACTGTACACATTGCACCCCCAAACCCTAGTCAAGCAGGAACAATCAATCTTCCCTACTCTCTCCCTCTCCGTAGATCTCACTGTGCTTGGCATTTTCCATTGATGTTGATTCCCAGTGCTGTACGGTGTCATTTTCGCAATTTGTATGGTATATAGATATAGATCGGTGATTTCACGCCGTATCATTATTGTTTTGCTTGCATGATTCACGGAAATGGCATCAGCTTGCGTAAACCATATAGGGAAGTCACCGGAAAACTTTCTTGAGTTTTCTCCGGCGACCTGCCCGTCATACGGATGGCTCCGACCTCCAATCTCTCTTAGCAGAGAATTTCCTGATGAAGATGCATCAATGATTGCAGGAACGAAACCTAAGGCACCGGTTCAGGCTGAAAAGGACCGGGCAGATCAGGCAGAAGAATCAGATCCAGAAGTTTCCGGTAGTGACATCGGAGATTTCGAGTTCCGACTGGAAAATCCGGTTACGATGCAACCCGCCGACGAGCTCTTCTCCGACGGAAAACTGGTTCCCCTCCAACTCTCTATGATCCGACCAGCGATGACATCTACAATAGCCTCGTTGGAGGTGAGATCGCTTGATACGCCGAAAACTCGCCGGAGAAGTGAGATTTCCTGTGCGGATCCGTACATGTTCTCTCCAAAAGCTCCGAGGTGTTCCAGTCGCTGGAAAGAGCTTCTAGGCTTGAAAAAACTCTACTTAAACAGTTGTACCCAGCAAGATAATCACAGAACAGCGTCGTCTAAATCTATGAAGCTATTTCTTCATCGTAGCTCAAAATCTTTAAACTCATCTATAGACTCATCTCTGAGCCTTCCGTTGTTGAAGGACGCAGATAGCGAGTGCATTTCAATGTTGACTCGTTTGTCACTTTCTTCCTCATCGTCCGGTCATGATCACGATGACCTTCCAAGGCTTTCGCTCGACTCTGAAAAGCCAAGTTTGAACGTTAACCCAATCTCCCTCACTCGAAATACTAATTCGAAGTCTAACCCCAACAGGGTTCGAATCGTCAAACCAAGGGCGTTATCCTCCGAGAATCCGGTGGGTACAAAGACTGGCCGGAGCCCAATGCGCCGAGCACCGGATCCAACGACTCCGGGCCTTGGAGTCTCTCTTGATAGTCCACGTATGAACTCTTCGGGGAAGATTGTCTTTCATAGCTTAGAGCGTAGCTCAAGCAGTCCAAGCAGCTTTAACGGCGGGGCCAGATTCAAACACGGGGGAATGGAGAGGTCATATTCTGCTAACGTTCGTGTAACTCCGGTTCTCAACGTTCCGGTTTGTTCACTTAGAGGGTCTTCCAAGTCTGGGGTGTTTGGGTTCCCGTTGTTTTCTTCAACACAAAAGAGGGAAACTGGTGGTAATAGTGGCTGTAATGGAGGTGGAAACAAAAGTCAACAAAGTAGCAGCAAGAACCGGACGGAGCGAACCTGATACGTTCAATCAATGAGAGTATAGCTGGTAATACTCACCTGTGGCATTGCTTTACAATTTTTTGATTCGGAGTTGTTACTGTAATGGCTTTTTGTAGTTTTGCTGTGGGCAATACAATACCGCTTGACATCGTTGGTGGGTTTCATTTCTTACTGCAGATTTTAGGTTTGTATGCACATAAGAGAAAAAAACTATCTTCATTCGATTCTTCTTGTTTTATTCTTGTTAGCTACTCTAGTTCTAGTTGTTGAAAGCTGATTTTGTGTATTTTCTTTCTTTCATTCTTGTTTATCTTGTTTAAGCTCAAAGTGTTATGGAATCTCTGTTTCTTCTGCATTTTGAAAGGTTCTTTCCGTTTGAGATGAGGGTCTAGTTGTACTGTGACGGGGGTTGTTCGGAATCTCGTTGCCCTTTGGTTAGCATTTTTTGGTTTGGTGTGTAACATGGGACTTAGCACTATTGAATATAAAAATTGATTTAAATAAATTAACTTATAATAAAAATTAGTAATGCAATAAAAATCAGTAAAAAAAATGTATACAGAGTAAGATTTAAATTCTTAAATCTCTTATTATATAGATATTTTATCTTTTTAATTTGGAAATAATGAAAATGCCAAAGATTTAAACAGATTCTCAGGCCACACAGCTGTATTGATTGTTTGCCTTTTGCATGTCACCTTTCCTTTTCAATAATAATATATATACATTTCATGGATAGAGTTATGATATCAATGTCAGCACCGTTTCAGAATCTATGTGTAATTAATTTTGGATTGAATGATTTATATTGAATAAAATATATAAAAATATTACACATAATATATTTTTATTAATTAAAAAATAAAAATATGGTACCAAAACAAAATAATATTTGTGTTATTAATGCGTGTGTGTGTGTGTGTGAATTGAAGTGAGTATAGCATAGCATATTTTACTGTTTTTGACTTTGGCATGGCATCGGTCTCCTAGATGGGTCCATGAAACAATGTTAGCATGCATTATTTAATACATCCACGAGATTCTTGATAATATTTGGATGTGATGACCTCTCACCAGTCTGTTTGGTGGGATATGCAAATGCTTTAACCTTTGTTTGATTGATGGGGGATATGAAATGAATGGATGTGTTAAACAACTATCTATTATAAACCTATTTTATTATTATGCAAACCCAATCTATAGTAAGTAAATCAAGGGAAGATAATTGAAAATGAAGAGATATTCTTATATATAGATTTAAGAATCATACGTTTTTTTTTTTTTTGTTAATTTACCTTTTCCGTTAAATTGTTTTGACAGTAGTACCTTACTTTATTCAAGATGTTCACTGAAATGTGGTTATTATAGTTCAGGAGGGACAATGAAAAGTGTAAAACTAAAGCAGGCTGGTTGCACATACTTTCCAGTACAAACTGATGCTGGCTTCCCAGGTGGCCCCTAAAGTGTATGTGTGTGAGAGAGAGAGAGAGAAATCCCAGCTACCAGATATGTCTGGGATGGGAATTGGGAGACATTGGTAGAGGTAGAGGTATTTGTCCAATTCACTCCCCGCATGCCAATAAAGGACGTTAGTATGGGGGTGCTATTCCCAACTTGACGTTGGACCGGTGATGCGGTTTTTGAATCTTGGGAAGAGTGTGCGTATCTCGGCTCCTTCTCTCTCTCTCTCTCTAAACCAGTAAACCCTTTCCCTTACCGTCGGATCCACCAGATTTAAGCGTTTAATTGTTTATCGCATTCGCTCCCCCACTGGCTTTTGAATATTAATATGATGAGTGTTTTGACCCGCCGTCTTACCAGCTTCCTCGGCCCCCCTCCTAAACGCTTATTTTTGTAATTCTTGTCATAGTTCAGCACAACTGAATGATGTCCTGATTGGTTAACCAATTCACTTCCGTTGGATTGGGTTGGTTAGGCTCCCCTCCCCTCTCGAGTTAAAGGCTTCTCTTTTATCTGAGTGTAATTTAAACTTTCCTACTTAATATAATATCTTATGGTCTTGTTTTAATCAAAAAAAAAAAAAAAAAAAATGATGTGGAGATGATCAGTAATTATCTTATTTAAGGAATCTCATACATTGAGTTGTTGTTATATGGTGGAGGTATAGTCTGCTCCTCACCCTTAATATCAAGTTTTAGGATATAAGTTATTGTTGTTGTACAGTGGAGGATAATCCATATGATTCTCTTAAAAGACTTTTATAAAAAAATTTGATCCCATTCAAAGATATAATTCACTTGAATTCTAACAAATTATACACATACTTAAACTGAAATTTCTTTTATATATGAATATACATGAACTAGGAGTGTCAATTTTACCCATTAAATACAAATCTAACTCGACACAAAATTTAAAAATAATATGATTAATTAACCCAAGTAATAAATTAGTTAAATTAAAGTTAGGCATATTAAAGATCAGATTCTACTCACCACTATTCAAGAGTAAAAAACTTGCGGTACTCACCCATTGGTTTAGCATTCTCATTGGTCTTAGCCTCTTGAGTAGTGGTGGATAGAATTTAATCTTTAATAAAACACAAATAACACGATTAAAGAATATTATAGATATAAAATAAGTATTTTATAAATTTTTAAATAATTATATAAGTTGTTATATTTTTTTATTGACATGACTATTAACACAAATCTAATACGAAATGACATGACACTTCACAATTGATACCCTATAATACATAATGGAATCGGAGGGGCTAGACATGAATTTTAGAACGTTTACATCATACGTTGTTTATAAGGGTGTAAAGGCACAGTAGTAAAAAAAAAGGGCGTAGTAGTGGTTTTGGATTTTAATTGACTGAAAATTTTAAGATCTAAGTTTAAAAGGATAATCAAATTATGTATAACTCAGTACGTACTGAGGAGATTTTTTAAACTCCTTTCTATTCCTATAATGAGACAGTGCATATCTACCCACGAGAAACAAGGTAAGTTACGTTTTTAATGATATTCTGTGACTTGAAAATGTCTAAATGGGGTATAGCATGATACTTTTAATCAAAAATCACCTATGTGAATAAAGAAATGACGGCTTCTATGAGAATTGTGGGCTCATTCCTCTAAAATTACTCATGAAATCAAGTGGTGTTCAATGTCAAAATAAACACAAACGTGAGAACTAATTGTGTCCGAACAAAAACTGTGTGAATTCTATTGTCTTGGTTTACACAAATGGCTGATAGTTCAATGACATCATGTCCGTTGATTAGCCAAATAAATCCGATAGTTTTTCACTACGAAAAGTTTAAGGTCACTAGCTATTTATCCAGATGCTATACTTGAACTAGTATCTGCATCATCGTATATTGAATTTTCATTCGTATGGGGGATTGTTGAAAAAAATAGTTTTAAACAATATTATTTGAGTAACTTAAGGTTTAAATGAAAATAGAACTCATACCTCAAATTAGTGGGATCAAGTTTAAATGTGTTCTCCTCCGCAAGAAGATGAATGTCATATATTTATTTTGTTTAAACCATTAAATATTGAATGAGAAATTATGTCTCAAAGTGACTCATTTGAAGTGATGAAATAAACTAATATAGGTGTAATGAAATAAGGATTGTCCCACATTGGAATAAGACCAACACTTTGATGAATTAATATACTCCAAGTTGGTTATCACACATGCACGATACCTGGCTGGGTTGGGTTTGGGTTTGAATTTGGGCTTGGGCCAAAAAGATATATTCTTTTTGGACAAAATTTTTTTTGGAGCAATGCAAGTTATGGATCAAACCAATTGAATCTGAATGCAGATCATAATTAAAATCTTAATTGAAATTTAAATCCAACCGAATTTTTAAATTTTCTATCCGTTATTTTGAATTTGGCGCCAAATTAGGTCTGGTTCATTGCATAAAGGATGTTCACTCCAGAGGTGCCTTTTGCCTATTCAGATTAAAGAACATGTCTCTTTAATTCGAACAATGACATCTCATACCTCTTCAGGTTATCTGAACAATCACCAAGGGTCTATAAATAGACTGTCCCATTACTACTTCAATCTATCCAAATTTGGATTTCAGTTTCAAAATTTCTTCTCTCTCTGTGCATATTGTTGTATTATTCTTTTGGTTCGGTTCAAGTATAAACACAAGTTTCGTTAAAGTTTTGAAAATTCAAGTGTTGTTTCTTTAAGAATGTAAAATCTGTTCTATCTTGAGAGATAGTTACTTATCAACCATGAGTACCGAGAGAAAACAAATATGTATTAAGAGGATTGTGTTTCACAATACTCAAATTGAATATTCTGATTTTCTTCTTTTATTGTTTGTGCAGATTTGCGTCACTGTGAGTGCATTGTTTTTGCTTATTATACATTCTTTTTAAATTAGTTTGTATGTAATAGTATACAAACTGGCTTAGATTGCTTATGATGATGTTCGTAACACGATGGAGTAGAATGATAAATACACGATGCTCTGAATAGTTCAGTCTAAGTTCCAAGGCTCTTGTGAATAGGATTAAGGGAATAAGATTATCACACAGAAGATATATAGTTGTTCACCAGTTCGGGAGCTCGGCTAATCTACTCTCAAAAGAGTCTCTTGCTCATGAGGAATATATTAATAATTACGATTTTACAGAAAGTATATGAGTGAAGTTGCAATTGCTTATTTCTGTCGAGGGTTTTGCCTCTTATTTATAGTTGTTTTTGGGCCTAGCCTGATTTATGGTAAGATCCTTGCTTCTTTCTCATAATGGTTGTTTGTATTGTGCAACAACTGCGGTGAATGTTAGGGTAGTTACAAACCTTTTACCTGGATAAGCAACTGTTGTTATCGTGGTGATGCTTGGTGGAGGCCAATTATTTTTTATGCTGTCTTTTCCTGAGATGTAGATGTAGGGAGCTCGAGTTCTGAAATCAAGGTCTATGGGCAACTTAGATAAACTGGGCTCCCGACCGAAAAGATCATGACTTGTGTTACCGAGCTCAACTATATGCGTATTTGAGGTACTGTCAGTTGTCCCCCAGTCCCTAGTCAGGCAGGGTAGTATGAGTTGGGTGAGTGAGGTTGCCCTAGGATGACCTGGAGATGCGCATAATGGGACATTTTTTGATTGTTATGGCGATCGTGCATTCATTTCCTCCTCGTTTCTCATGCATGTCCCTTAGCTTAAGGTTTCACGTGTCTGTCCGTATGCTTAGCTTTAAATACAACATCAGATAAAATCGCCTCTTTTATTTTCTTTGAACTCGCTTCATTTTCTCTCTTTCCTTTCTCTCTTTCCTTTCTCTCTCGATTTCATCTTTCCCAATTCGCTGATGATCTAGGGTTTTGCAAAAAATTTCCCAAATTCACTCCGAAAGTTCTGCATGGCCGTCTTAATTAATTCCTTGGATTTTATCTTAGGTTCTTGATTTATCAATCGTTTTTAGCTAGGTACGTCATTTGCTTTGCTCTTTTCCTTCTTTTTAAGCTTTCATTCGTTCTGGATCCCTCGAATTCGATGTGGTAGTTTAACTTATGGACTTTTCGCTTTTCTTATTTTAAGAATCGAGGTCATTCCTTATCATTCCTTCCTCTTTTCTTGGACTCTTATTCTACTGCTATAATTTTTCTTTTTGGTTGCTAGTGCCTTGACCCTTTGGCTCTTAGGGATTGCCTTACTCGGGTTCTCTCCCTTTATACCTCTTTCAATCTTCCTTTCTCTTATTCAACCATGTATGTTTCCTCTGAAGCCACTACTTCGTCCGTCTCTCTTGCCATGGGCGACAGGTCTCCTGAGCTAGAAGAGGATAACCTGAGGGATGTGGGTGATGAGATAGATAATTTTTTCAGTGTCAATTCTGTTGATGCTGAGGAAGAAATAGAGGTCCCTATTCCTTTATCCCCTTCTGCTCTGAGATCTAAGAAAAATCCAAGGTGAGCGGTGTTAAGATTTTCGGAAGTGCTGGGGATATAGAGGTTGCCTTTAGAGTCTCAGACATCGTGGGGCTTAGCGAGGTTACCCCTCCCTTCCTGAGTGTTCTTTCCGCTCAATTTGATTTTCGAAAGGGCATGCAGTATTAGTCTCCCAATGTGGACATTCGGTATGACTCCAAGGTCCCAAAAAAAGTTTGTTTCTTTGTAGCTCCTTTTGAGAATGGTCTTTGGTTTCCTACGCATTCCTTCCTCAAGAGTGTTCTTCAACATTTCAATGTCTGCCCCTACTCAGTTTTCCCCCAATTTCTAGGGTATTCTGGCAGAATTTTTGATTTTCTTCAAGAAGAACGAGTTTGGTGTCCCCATGGTACCCTTACTCATGAAGTTCTTCAATATCAAGGTTACCCCTTCTGATGGCTTCCTATATATTGCTAAATGGGTAAAGACCTGAGTTTTAATCACTGACCTTCCGAGCTTCTACAAGGGGTGGAAAAAGCTCTTCTTCTTTATGTCTGGGAGAGAATGGGAATATAATCTCAGAGATGTAGCTGGCACACTTCCTTGTACCTCAGGTTTGGTCTGCCCTAATAATTTGGGTAAGTTTTACCTTAGAGGGCTGTGTCTAGCCTTACAGTCTGGTATTTTATTCTGCTAATCTTGTCTCTGTTACTACTTTTAAGTATTCGACCCGACCTTAACGCTGAGGACATGATAGTTTTGTTGAGCTTGGAGAATTGTGAACCAGATAAATATTCTAAGCTCCTTAGGCCTGCGATGCTTACTCAGTTCGAATTTAGTTCCCTCAAGGTGAGAGTTGAGACATCTATTCCTATATCTGTGGTTGGCATTAAGAATCCTATTGGTAATACTTTTTCTCCTTCATTTATAATTTTTTCTCCTTTTATCTATATATATATATATATCAGCTTACTCTGATTCCTCAGGTTGAAGTTTGATGGCTCCAGATGCTGAAACTATGAGGGCTAAGATTGCCCACCTTAGGAAGTACAAATTTGGGGGAAAACGCAAGGTCGAGGTTGGCTCTGGGGAAAATCCAGACTCTACTCAGAAAGTGTCAAGGGTGAGTTCATCTTCTCCTCCCCCTTTCTTGACAGTTTCTTTGCCTCCACCGGCTTCTCAGAAGACTTCTTCATCGGTACAAACTTTGATGGTTTCCACTTCTCAAGGGATTTCTCTTTCTCTGATAACCCCAACGATGTCTTCTCCTCCCTTCGTGGGGTCCTCTGGACAAGTTGGGACCTTATATTCTCCTTCATCAACAGAGGTTGTTGGGGATCTTGAAGTCATAACTCTTCTCCTACAAGAGCCTTTTCGTTCTCGGCCTATCGAGCAGGCTCCTTGTTTGCTTGCGGGAAAGTTTGTTAGGAAAGGCAACGAAAGGAAAGGGTTCGGTCATTAGGAACGTGAACCTTACTGTCAAGTTCATTGCCTCAATCATCCCTGAGTCAGACATTCAAGAAGTCTTGATGGTCCTTTTGACCATCTCTGCTACCATCGCTTTGTATGAAGCAACTTTAGTAAGTTCGAATTCCCCCAAGTTCTTACTTTTGTTTTGAGTAGATAGTCTTTTTTTTTTATTTTTTGACCTCAGCTTTTTCTTTTGCTTCTCTTAGCTAGGCATTCATGTGAGTGCCTTTGTAAGTCGAGTTCGAACTTTGGAGAACACTACTGAGATATCTCATAAATCTTCAAAGGTTTTTGACCTCAAGTTCTTGATTTGACCTTTACCAACGAGGACCTCAAGGGCCAGGTTCATGACCTGAAGGTTCGAGTTGAAGAGCTACCTTCAGCGAATAAAGGTCTAAAGGCTGAGGCTAAAAAGGCTAAGGATGATCTTAAGCTTAAAGCTACTAGCTTGGTTCAAGCACGGAAGGACGCCTTCGAGGCTTATGATTCCCTTTAGTCAATGAAGAACGAGTATGGTATGTTGGCTGAAGTCAACGCCACTTATTGTTTGTGTAGATTTGTGTCCCTGTGAATTTATTATTTTTGCTTACTATATATTCTGTTTAGATTATTTTGTATGTAACAATATACAAATTGGTTTAGATTGCTTTTGATGATGTTCATAACACGAGGGAGCAAAATGATAAATACACGATGCTTTGAATAGTTTAGTTTGAGCTCCAAGGCTCTTGTGAATAGAATCGAAAGAATGTGATTATCACACAAATATATGTATACTGGTTCACAAGCTCGGGAGCTCGACTAATCCACTCTTAAAAAAGTTTCTTGCTCCTGAAAAATATATTAATAAATGGGGGTTTTACAGAGAGTGTATGAGTGAGGCTGCAATTACTTGATTCTATCGAGGGCTTTGTCTCTTATTTATAGTTACCTCTGGGCCTAGTTTGATTTATGTCGAGATCCTTGCTTCTTTCTCGTAACAGTTGCTTGTATTGTGTAACGACTGCGGTGAGTGTTGGGGCAGTTTACAAACCTTTTGCCTGAATAACCGACTGCCGTTATCGTGGTGATGCTTGGTGGGGACCAACTGTCTTTCCTGAGATGTAAATGCAGGGAGCTCGAAGTCTGAAACTGAGATCTATGAGCAACTTAAATGAACTGAGCTCCCAACCTAAGAGATCATAATTTGTGTTATCGAGCTCAACCATATGCGTGTTTAAAGTACCATCAATTTATATGTACAATAATATATAAATATAACTTAAATTCTGTTTATTACATAAGTTATGCTTCATACAATTTAATTTAAGCTAATTATATACATCTTTTTTATAACACTATTTATACATAATCTATATGCGATATGATTCATTAAATATAAATTAATAGAAAAATTTACTGTAAAAAAAAAAAAAAAAAGAAGAAGAATTTACTGTGAATATAATATTTTTTTAAACGAATTCGTTAGTGTTTAATACAAGTCTGTCTTATTTGACGCGGTTGAGAGAGCAATCATAATCCTACCAACCCCCCGTTAGGAAGACGTTGAGACAACACGTTACACAAGTGGCTTCAAATGAAGGGCAGCAGAGTAGTTTCATCTCGCAAGTGGGGGCTAAAACGGAAAACAGAAAATCGGATACTTTTTTAAACATTGGACTCTAAACGTCTGGGTAAAAGCCTTATAGTGGGCTCCAATTTTTGGGCCTAATTGCTGTGCCACGATAAATAACTTCAGTGGACTTTTCTCTTTCCATCGGTAGCGAAAGATCGTCGGAGCCTCATCTCTGACATGGCCAGCGATTGTAAGTACTCGTGCCGGACGGCGAGTGAAACCCTAGAATGGATTCACGCAATAGTCGACTTCCTCAAGTCTTACAGTGTCTTCTTAGAAGCACACGTCGTCAATTTCTTCAAGGTAGTAGCTCATTCCGCTTTTCACTCTACTCTACTTGGCGCGTCTCTCTGTTAATACCCAAATTCTTACAGGATAGGCTGTGGGAAGCTGTTGATAAAGAATGGATTGATTGCCTTCGTAATGCATCCGTTGAAAGTCTTCTCTTAATTCCATCTGGTGTGGTCCAGGTTAATCCTGTTTCTTTCCTTTTTTCGTATATACTTCTTTTGCCTACTCATCTACGGTTGTGTGCATTTGTGCTCATGAGTCTTGAAATGATACTAATTGCAAAATTGGTATGGTATTCTTTATGTTGTGTCAATTGGGAATGTGAATTGCCATGTTAATGGTGGCCATTCTTCTTTGGTTGGGCAAGTGTATACATTGGATACGTTTCATCTGGAAGAAAGTGCAAGGATGAATTAAACCATCAAATTAAGTATAGAAAAGTTTTTACCCAGGTGTTGCTTCCGGTCATCTCCTTTTCTATGCAGAAATAAGTTGATTGCCATGAGGTTGTATATTTTTTGATTTTTGTTTGCATTGTATATTAGCTTAATTGTTGACTGTTAATCGTACATGGTGCTAGGATCACTGGCCTGCTTCACTTAAGGAATTTATCCTTACTTTAAAGTCTCTTACACTTCCTCGGGAGCAGGCAGATCTGCAGAAGGTTTGTAAATGTTTGTCCAATTATTGAGGTTATGAATTCTTGTTTTCATCTTTTGGTAAAAAAATAATTTATCATGGCGGCCTCTTGAATTCATTTGAAGAGTTTGTTGTTGTTAGATTACTCAGTTTCTCGCTTTTGTTGATTTGATTCTACCTTCTAGCACAGGGGTATAGCTATGGGCCCATTTGTTTACTCACTGCATAGTTCCTATACTAACATTACAAGAAGGATCTTGTAGGCAATGTGTACCTAATATATCATTTAAATACTTGCTATCATTTTCTCAATTCTTTTTTTAAACATTTATGCATCTTTTGTTTTTATTATTATATTTGGAGTATAATTTTAACATGTCTAGTATTAGTAATTATATGTTCTCAAAATTTTAAACTTTGTTGATTACATTTCAACACATATTTATTGTTTAGTAGTAAACAGTAGACGCATTTTAAAGTAAGTGTCAGACACGTTCTAAAGAAGACTCAGGCATGTCACCAAAGAAGTGTCGGACATTTGTTCGAAATTAAAATTTTTTCATTTTATTATAGACACGGATAAAAGAGTATCGGACATGTGTCCGAAGAATGTCACGGATACGTTACTTTCTCAAGAGTGTTCGTATTTCATAGTCAAGAAACATGCAGGGTTCTTAGTAAAACCAGGCACTTTGTTATGACGTCTGTTTTTTGAGTGTCCTTTGTTAAATTGTTTTATTATTCTTTCCAAATTGACATCTCTTATTCTTGGGTATTAGACGTTAAGTGTAGGCAACCTTTTTTGTTTACTTTCAGGTATTACCCGATCTACACATCGATTCACTCAATAGTGTTCTTACACAGGGCATGAATCTGAAGAAAAAACACGAAGTATGTCATGAAACCTTTGGTTTGTTTCCATCTTGTATTGCTTCTTCATTTGTCCTGTTCCTTTTCCCCCATTGATATTATTTTAAACATTCTATTTTTTGGAGTTATTTATTTGGTCTGAGAACGATTTGCTAGCAGCCAAGAAAATAAAATGAAATTCACAAAGCAGTGTTTGTCGTGGTGGAATTACCAAAGTTAGCCATGTCTGAATTTGTATTTGGTGAAAAATTATAGATTTATTTAAGAGATGATAAAAGGTAAGTAGAATGTAGTGATAAATTATTTTCACGTAAGATCAGATTGAGACAAATAGAATATATAGAATCTTTTTATTTTTCTTGAATAATATACTAGAGCCATATTGCTTTGAAACACATGAAACCTCAGGAAAGTATTCACAAAGTGTGGGTTTCATATTTGTATTCAGATAAAATTTGTTTTTGGAATCTAGAAATGTTATTTTTATCTCTATAACTTCGCTTTTTGAACGAAGATATTCAGAAAACTATCTCCTCAATCAGATAATAGCTCTTGCTGCCGTTGTCAATTCGATTGCAAGGAATATTGGAGCTAATACTATAGTTGACGTGGGTGCTGGTCAGGTACACTTAATTCCTTTCCTTAGTTGGTTTGTTGTAAATAATGAGCCCATGTCTTTTCATTAGTATTAATGAATTTCTCATTAAAATTCCTTCCGAATTATCTGTTCATTATGGAACAGACATTCAGTGTGACTCCAAATTTTTTTGATATGCAAATAAATTCAAGAAAATTGGAGATGCAACAACGGTGATGTCTATTATTTGGGGAAAATAAATTCTCCCAACAAAGTCCAACTCTTTTAATAATATGTGGGCAGGGCATGGCTAAAAATCTCTATTATTTATTTGATTTAGATGGAGAGAAACACAATTAGTGATGTATATCGTATTAGCTCTGATACCAAATTGATGTAGATCGTATTAGCTCTAATACCAAATTGATGTAGATCGTATTAGGGAAGAATTAGGATGAGAAAGGGAAGAAGAAAGGGATGAGAAAATAGAGAGAATTTGAGAAGGAAGCAAAATATTCAATATCAGTCGTTAATAATAATAAAAAATATTCCACAACAAATATGTATCTCCTATGTATATAAGAAGTTCACAAATCCTATATATATAGGAGATTACAAACCCTAAAATAAATAAATAATCAAAATAACAACTAAATCCCTGAAAAATAAAATGACAAATAACTTTTAATCCCTATGTCTGCGCTTACTATAACGAAATATAATTCGATTCCTATTATTTTTTTCCGACTGAAAAGAATTCGCCTTTGTAGATATACGATCATGATAATACTTTAGAAGATCAGGGTCAAGCCGACGAAACTCCTCTTCAGTAATCCATGAAGCATCAGTTTCTGGACGATCTCTCCACCGAACAAGATAATGACGATATCCTCCATCTGAGGAGCCACAATTTGATCATCAAGTACATTTACAATCTGGTCATGTAACTGTGGTGGAAACGGTGGAAGAACAGGAACTGTAGGTGATGCTGATGATGAAGTAACTCCATTTATAGGAACACATGCTGGCAACATGGGAGGTTCAAAAGTACCATGATAAGGAAACAAGTCTTCCATATTGAAAATAGAACTAATACTCATACTCGAAGGTAAGTCAAGGTGATATGTATTAGGTCCAAACTTACGAAGAATACGAAAAGGGCCAGTGGCTCGAGCATATAACTTTTTGAAAGAATTTTTAGAGTAATGTTCAGGAAGCACACGAACCATGACGTAGTCTCCCATAATAAATTCTTTATTCCAACGATGAATATCTGCAGTCAATTTATAATTCTCATTACTTAATATAATTTTCTGTCTTATGTTGGCATGCAAGTCATGGATATGCTGGGCAAAAGCTTCGGCTGAGTGCGAAGGGCGGAAATCAGGAGGTAAAGGTAATAAGTCAATAGGCTGTCTAGGGGAATGGCTATAAACAATCTCGAAAGGGAATCTACCAGTCGACCTGTTAATGGAGTTGTTATAGGCAAATTCAGTAGTAGGCACCAACAAATCCCAATTTCTTGTCTTCTCATCCACTAGACACCTAAGTAAATCTCCTAAGTTATGATTGACAACCTCAGTTTGACCATCAATTTGGGGATGAAAGGCAGAAAAAAACTTAAGACTATTCCCAAAGAGTTTTCAAAGTGTCTTCCAAAAATAACTCACAAACTTGACATCCCTATCAGACACAATGAAAATAGGCAACCAATGTAGTCGGATGACCTCTTAAAAAAATAACTTCGCTACGTATGAGGCATCAATAGACTTAGTGCAAGAAATGAAATGGGTCATCTTAGAAAATTGATCCACTATAACTAGAATGGAATCATGATTACAGGTTGTTTTAGGCAATCCTAACACAAAGTCCAGACTAAGCTCTCTCCATAGTGTATGTGGAATTGAAAATGGTGTATACAACCCAGTGTTTTGTTTCCTAGCCTTGCTAACTGACAAGTGCGACACTATGACACTATTCTAATAATATCACGCCTCAAAGTGGGCCAATAAAACCTATCCTCAACAAGTGTAAATGTCTTATCCCTACCAAAGTGGCCTGCCAGACCTCCCGCATATAATTTCCAAATCAGGAAATTTCTAAGTGAAGTACGGGGAATACATAAGCTCGACCCTCTAAACAAGTAACCATCTCTAAAGAGGAAGTCAATATACTCATGACGGTTACTAGCCTGAACATCCTGAAAAATGAAACCAAAGTCAGGACAAAAGGTATACTCATCTCTAAGCCTGACACAGTCAATCACATGAATACTCATAGTCTGTAAAACAACAACTACACGGCTAAGAGCATCCGCAGGTTTGTTTTCAATGTCTTCTCGGTGGTGAAGAACAAAAGTATACTCATGAAGGAACTCAATCCACCTAACATGCCTAACACTCAATTTTCTCTGGGAGTGAAGGTATTTCAATACCTGATGATCAGAATATAACACAAACTCATTTGACAACAGATAATACCTCCAATGGCAGGGAGCTTGTACAACAGCGTAGAACTCTTTGTCATATATAGAGTATCGTTGTTTATCGTCATTGAGTTTTTTGCTGAAGCAAGCAATAGGATGACAGTCTTGACTCAAAATTCTACCTATCCTTACACCAGATGCATCACAGGCAACCTCAAACACTTTAGAAAAATCTGGGTGTTGAAGGACGGGTGCCTCTGTCATCTTGTACTTAACTTCTTGAAAGGCTCTAGTTGCAACAAGAGTCCATTGAAACTCCCCTTTTTTTCATGCACTTTGTAATGGGAGCCATAATGGAACTAAACCCCTTAATAAATCGTCTGTAGAAGGTGATTAAACCATGAAAACTTCGAACCTCAAAATTGTTCTTGGCACTGGTCAATCCCTGATAGCATGAATTTTCTTTGGGTTAGCTACAATACCATGTGCAGAAATAACAAATCTAAGGAAAAACACTTGAGTTTGCATAAAGGAGCACTTCTTAAGGTTCGCATAGAATTTTTCCACACGTAATGTCTGCAAAACCAGTCAAAGATGATCCAAGTGCTCTTCGTTAGACTTTCTATAGATCAAGATGTCATCAAAATAAACCACCACAAATTTTCTTAGAAAAGGACGCAATATCTGAGTTATAACCCTCGTAAAAGTGCTTGGTGCATTAGACAATCCAAAAGGCATGACCAACCACTCATAAAGTCTATCTTGGGATTTATAGGCGGTTTTCTATTCATCTCTTGGTCTAATTCGAATTTAATGATAACCATTGTGCAAATCAATTTTGGAGAATCATATTGCACCGGCCAAAAGGTTAAGCATATCTTCAAGTCTCGGTATAGGAAAATGATACTTGACTGTAATTTTGTTAATGGCACGACTATCAATACACATTCTCCAAGAGCCATCTTTCTTAGGGGTCAACAAAGTAGGGACAACACATGGACTAAGACTATGGCGAATAGAACTTTTTACAAAAGTACATCTACTTGCTTTTGAAGTTCAACACGCTTAATGGGTTCATACGATAATGGGGAAGATTAGACAATTAAGACCCTGAAACCAAGTCAATAGCATGCTGAACATCTCTCATAGATAGCAACTCATCGGGTAGTTCCTCAAGGATCACATCATGGAACTCTCTTAATAGACTATCAACCTCAGGCAAAAGATTATCCGTAGATTTCGAAGGATTCTGGGAAACTTCTTTGACAACTACAACTACCACAACATCAGACTCTTTTCTCTCTTTTTTAAATTCCCTATGGGTTAAGATGTGAAGGTCTTTCTTGTGAATTATTTGGGAAGATGACTTATGTTTTGAATTATTACGTTTTGAGGGTTTTGCAGGTTTTAACTTGATGGTTTTTTCCTTGTGGTTAAAAACATAGGTATTGTCTCTCCCATAGTTTGTCACATCTAGATCAAAAAGCCACGGGCGACCTGACAAGACATGAGCGACATCCATGGGTAAGACATCACACCATATATGATCTGAATAGTCACTCATCTGAATAGGGACCAAACATCTCTGTGAGACTGGTAAGGAGGTCTTGTCAACCTATGTAACCTTGTAAGGTTATGGGTGTCTCTGGCTTAAGCTATAATTGAGCTACAGTCGACTTAGAGATGACATTAAATGATGTAGATCGTATTAGCTATGATACTAAATTGATATAGATTGTAATAGCTCTGATACCAAATTGATGTAGATTGTATTAGCTCTGATACCAAATTGATGTAAATCGTATGAGGAAAAAATTAGAGATGAGAAAGGGAAGAAGAGGATGAGAAAAGAGAGAATTTAAGAAGGAAGCAAAATATTCGATACTAGTCATTAATAATAATAAAAAATATCCCACAACAAATATGTATCCCCTATATATATAAGAAGTTTACAAATCCTATATATATAAAGAGATCAGAAAACCCTAAAATAAATAAATAATCAAAATGACAACTAAGTCCTTGAAAAATAAAATGATAAGTAACTCTTAATCCCTACATCTACACCTACTATAACGAAATATAATCCAATTCCTATGAATTAGTTTTGACGAGAAATGTGAGATGGTTGAGGGTTTATGGAGTTGTATTCATTTCTTAGCATCGTTTTGGGTATTGGTTTCTGTTAAGTTTGGAAGATTAACATAATATTAGAGACACTATTTAGGGAGACACAGAGAGAGGTTAAAAACTTAACCTAACTCTCATACATCATTGGTATTTATAGTTAACCTACAATAATAATAATTACACATACACCCTCTTACTATTAACAATTTATATATACTACCCTATTATTCTTAATACTCCCCCTCAAGCTAGACTATATATATCATATAATCCAAGCTTGGAACAAATAGCTGTAAGACGTGTATGACTCAATGCTTTGGTAAACATATTTGCAAGCTGATCTTCAGATTTCACAAATCGAGTTGTAATCTCCCCAGTTACTATCTTGTCCCGAATAAAGTAACAATCAACCTCAATATGCTTGGTTCTCTCGTGAAACACATGATTGACAGCGATATGGATAGCTGTCTGGTTGTCACAGAATAACTGTAGAGGAAGTTAAACTGGAAACCCAATTTCCTGGAGGAAGTGTAGTAGCCAATTCAACTCACTTGTCGTATGTGCCATTGCCCTATACTCAGTCTCAGCACAGGATCTTGCTACCACGGGTTGCTTCTTACTTTTCCACGAGACAACATTACCTCCTAAGAAAGTAAAATAACCAGTGGTTGATCTTTGATCAGAAGGAGAGCCAGCCCAATCAGCATCTGAGAAACCTTCTACTCTAAGATGTCCATTAGCTCGATATAACAGTCCAAGTCCAGGAGTTCGTTTGAGATATTGCAGAATACGAGTAACTGCCTCCCAATGTGGTACTCTAGGACATCCCATGAACTGATTTACTATATTGACTGCATAGGAAATATTCGATTGAGTAATAGTGAGATAATTAAGCTTCCCAACCAATCTGCGATATCAATCCGGATTCTCAAACAATGCACCATCATTCATCAATAATTTTTGATTCGAATCCATAAAAACATCAATCGGTCTACGACCCAGCAAACCTGTTTCCTCAAGCATGTCAAATACATATTTCCTCTGGGATAAACAAATACTCTATTTAGATCGAGTCACCTCAATACCTAAGAAATACCTGAGTTTTCTCAAATTCATAGTATGAAATCGATCTTGGAATAATATTTTTAATTTAGCAATCCCCTCAGAATCATTTTCAGTAATCACAATATCATCTACATAGACCACCAATATGACATATCTAGCATCTGTCTGTCTATGAAACGCAGAATGATTTGTCTGACATCGAAGAAGGCCAAACTCTAAAATTGCATCTGAAAACTTATCAAACCATACCCTCGGTGACTGTTTCAAACCATACAAAGATTTCTTTAACCGACATACACTCTTACCATACTCTCCCTGAGCAGTAAACCCAGGTGGCTGCTTATATATACCTCTTCAACCAAATCACCATGTAGGAAGGCATTTTTGACGTCTAACTAAAAAAAGGGCCAATCAAGGTTAGCAGCCAAAGAAATCAAGATACGAACAGAGAAAATTTTGGCAACAGGAGAAAAAGTCTCCACATAATCAACACTAAGTCTGAGTAAAGCCCTTCGCAACAAGTCAAGCTTTGAGACGCTCCACAAAACCATCTAGATGAAATTTAACAGTATATATCCAACGACAGCCAACAATTCGTTTACTAGGAGGTAAAGGAACGAGATCCCAAGTCCCATTATGATGTAAAGCATCCATCTCCTTCTCCATAGCTTTCCTCCAATTCGGATCAGATAATGCCTCCTATAAATGTTTAGGAATAGATATAGCTGATAATTGAGAAGTAAAACAGGAGAAGACAAGAGACAAGGCATCATATGAAACAAAATGAGAAATGAGATGATTAGTGACACACGAACGAGTACCTTTGCGAAGAGCAATAGGTAAAAGTCTAAATTACTTGATGTACCAGGATCAGAAGGCGGCAAGGAAGACGGTACGGGCACCTCAATCGATGGGCGAGGACGGTGAAAGTAGACACGGAGAGGTAAAGTAGATGGTAACACAGTGGGTAGAGAAATATTTGAAGATGAGGAAAAAGATGGTGGTTCAGGAGATGATCCAAAGTCCAGATCCAACGGCTGAGAAGGTGCTGGAAAGTATGGAACAGATTCTTCAAACGTGACATCGGCACTAGTAAAATATCGGTGCAGAGAAGAACTGTAGCAATGATACCGCTTCTGTGTGTAAGAGTAACCAAGAAATACACATTTGGTAGCTCGAGGGTTAAGTTTTTCAAACTCAGGACCCGAATTGTGAACATAACAGACACATCCAAAAACCTTAGGAATCAGGGAAAATAAGGGTTTACTAGGAAAAAGGACAGAATATGAATTTTGTCCATTTAACACAAAGGATGACATACGATTAATAAGATGACAAGCAGTAAGAACAACATCACTCTAAAATATTGGAGAATATTCATCTGAATAACAAGGCACGGGTGACTTCCAACAAATGACGGTTCTTGCGTTCAGAAACACCATTTTGTGGAGAGGCGTAAGCACAAGAAGTCTGATGAATAATGTCAGTTTTACTAAGATAAGTTGAAAAAGGATCAGATTCATATTCTCGAGTATTATCAGAGTGTAAAGTACGTATACGACAACCAAACTGAGTTTTTATTTCCTTACGAAAAGTCTCAAATATAGAGAATAATTCAGACCGAGCTTTCATAAAAAACAATTAAGTCACACGAGAATAGTCATCCACAAATGTCACAAAATAAAGATATTTATTAGATGAAATATTCTTTATTGGACCCCATACATTAGAATGAACTAATTCAAATAGACTAGACACACGATTATTGACTCTAGACTGAAATGACACACAGTGAAGCTTACTAAGTTGACAAGATTCACAGGACAAAGATGATACATAACTAAGATTGGGAACTTGACGCTTCAAATTCTGGAGAGAAAGACGTCCAAGACGACAATGCCATTGAAAAGGAGATAACGAGGTCTGTAGAGCCCGGGTAGGTGAATCAAAGTCTAGGTAATATAGGCCACTAGCTTCATGCTCTGTACCAATCTTTCTCGTCGTCTTGAGATTCTGAAAGACACAATAAGAGGGATAAAATGTTACAGAACAATTGAGAGAACGGATAATCTTGTTAATGGAAAGTAAACTAAAAGGAAACTGAGGAACAAATAACACGGAAGATAGAGACATATCAGGACTCAAGTTTGTAGTCTCAAAATCTAAAACTTTAGAATAAGAACCATTAGCAAGAGTAACACTACGTGTAGAAGTAGTAGATTGATAAGTAGAAAAGACATCAGACGCACCAGTCATGTGGTCAGAAGCACCAGAGTCTATGATCTAAGGACTACTAGTGGAGGACAACAAACATGTGGAAGCAGTACCTGACTAGGCAAAAGTAGCAGTGGAGGGAGATGGAACAACCTGTTATTGGGACAGGAACTGCATACTCTTCTCGTGTAATAGTAATCGACCCAGTGTCTGGTGGAGCTGACCAAGGTATGGAAGCCGCAACAGAGGTGTCATCCTGATAAGAAACCTGATTCGCAGTACCCATGTAAATCCCAACAGAAATCAACAGTATGTTCTCCACGACCATAGTGAGTACAAGAACATGGTCCACTACGGCCCCCACGACCACCCGTACAACCTCCTGTACGACTACCACGACCACCTCGATGACCATCACTATGGCTACTAGGTACTACAAGAGCTGAGCGATCAGTGGAAACATCAAGATTGATACCTGAAGTAGCACGTTGTATACGAGAGAAAACCTCAAGTAGTGAGGGAAGAGTAGAACCACCCAAAATTTGAGAACGAATACCCTCATATTCAGGTTTCAAACCCACCAAAAACCTAACAACATTCATGTCCTCATGTTGTTTCTGTCAAACTGCTGCATCAGTAGTAAACGGATGGTAGGTCTTCATCTCCTCACAGACTCCCCGAACGTGAGAGTAATAATCTTCAATGCTCAGATTATTCTGTTCTAGACGGAAATACTCTTTGCACACCTCATAAGCTTTGGTAAAATTACCCATACCAGAATACATAGTGGCAAGTGATCCCATATCTCCTTGACAGTGTCAAGGTAGAGCAGAGTAGAACTAATACTAGGCTCAATGTTATTCAATAATAAAGAAATAATTTGAGCATTCTCTTGTTCCCACTGATCATACCCAGGAGTGTCTTCCTTTGGTTTAGTATTCACCAAATATTTCTTAAATCCTTTGCCTCGAAGAAAAACTTGAACAGATCAGGACCATAAAGTGTAATTAGTCCCATTAAGTTTGACAGAGGTTATGAGACCATTAATAAGAGTCAGAGGAGGCAAAGATGGAGTAAGGGACCCGGTATCTTGTTTGGGGTCCATAATAGTGCAGCAAAACGAAAAGGAAAGGAGGAAAGGAGTGTTGAACCGGCCTGGTTTAGCCCAAAAGAGGCTGCTGGTAGGCTGAACCGGCCAATTTTAGCCCAAAAAAGGTTGCGGGAAGGCTGAACCGGCCTAGAAAACTGCTTAACCAGACTGATTTAGCCATCTGGATCACTGAACCAGCCTTGGTAAGGCTACTGGTAGCCTGAGCCGGACAGGTTTAGCCCACTGAACCGGAGTAAAAATAAAAGAAACTGGTTTGAGCCGGTGCAAAATTGCCTGAACCGACTTGGAATGGATCAAACTGGGGTGAACCGGCCTTGAATCGATCTAGTCAGGGTCTGGACCGGGTTTGAACTGGATCTGGTTTGGTCTGGACCTGGTTTGGTTTGTACCTTGAGCTGGACCACATTTGAAGTGGGCTGAATTGACCCGACGACCTTGTCTTCTTCGTTTGATTAAGGTTTCAGTGAACCCTGGTCTTGACTGTGCCTCACCACCACTACGAACGACAACCCACCACAACTACCACACCACCACCACCACGTTGGCAACCTTAGTCTTCGACTGAGCCTCACCACCACGAGGAACGACGGACGATGGCGAACGACAGACCACCACAATGACAGCACCACACCACCACCACGAGCAACAACACCACCACAACAATACTACCACCACCACAATACTTCGATAACCAACGTCGACCAACACAGGACCAACACCACCACCACCACCAGTCGATCTCCGATAGTAATCACAGTGATAATAGTCACACAACGGCAAGCACTTGAGTTAATATTTGGATTTTAAAATTGTTCATTAGCTCTGACACCATGTTAAGTTTGAAAGATTAACATAACATTAGAGACACTATTTAGGGAGAAACAGAGAGAGGTTAAAAACTTAACCTAGCTCTCATACATCACTAGTATTTATAATTAACTTACAATAATAAGAATTATATATACACCCTCTTACTATTAATAATTTACACATACTACTTTACTATTCTTAACAATTTCTAAGGATTTTGAAAATATGCTCCTTTATGGCATTTTGGCGAATTGGACTTCTGGTTGTGGATGTGAAAATAATCATATGTTCATGCTTTTTGTCTTTAGGCAGTCCTTCTATGTTTTGCAATAGGGTTGGACAACTTGTCCACTTTTGCTCTCATTTTGTACTACATCTTTTTTGGTTATCTACAAAATCTTTGTTTCCTGTTGGAAAAAAAGATCTCTACCTTTTTGGGGTTTGAAGTTTATAATTGTCTGTTGGATCAATCTCGTTTTTGAAATTGAATGAGAGTTACTGAGCTTTTCTCTTGTAGTAGGAAAACCTCCGAAATGGGTGTTCTAATCTCACTTTAATCCAAAAAGGTGGTGCTTTTCTTATATAATGCATCACTTTGATTCGAAATTTGGCTGTTTTGTCAGGGTTATCTCGCCCAAGTACTTTCCTTCCAGTACCAGCTTTCCGTAATTGCAATAGATGCATGTTCACATCATGGAAGAATTACAGATGAGCGTGCACAGAGAATCAGGAAACATTATGTTGCTAAGATGCGTAAATCGCAGTGTCGGAATGAATCTCCTGAAGTTGTCATAGGTAAGATATGTAGCTTCTTTTGCCATTGACATAGATGATGTGTGCACATGTGAGGAAGTGTGAGTATCTTTCAAGGCCACTTGCATCAAACTCATACATGTCCCTTCTGCTTATTGTTTGATGGGTGCCAGATGGTATCCTGATCAGTTTATTTCAGTTGACTATAGCTTTATCAGTTTTTTCTTTTAACCTAGGCCAGTATTTTTACACAAGCCATTTTTTATTGTTGAACTCCTATGATCTATGCATTTAACCGGTGCACTTGGGAGATCTATGCTGAATCTTAACTTGTTCACATGACACTATAGTGCCTGAATGAGCTATCTTTTTTTGTCATAATCTTCTCCCTTTGGCCATCATTACCAGACCTTTGTCAATTGCTGGTAAGTTAGGTGTCCAACATTCATTGGTTTGGTTCTTTTATGAGGCTGCCTATGGTAGATTCAAGGTATGCTAAGTCTGGCCATACTATTTTTATGTTGATCTTAATGCTATGTTGTAAGCAACATGATTTATTTTCCAATTGATTGGTCTTAGATTTCTCTATTGCAACTGGCATGCAACTTATTGTGTTTTTCTCCTCAATTCATGACTTGCACTTTTTGACTTGCATTCTTTTGCAGAGCAGACAACACAGGCTTGAGAATGCCCAAGACAGTCACATGCCATGTGTTGTCCGCTGACACATTGACAGCCTTGAGTAACTCCTTGCTACAAAAAGATCATGTTGGTAGACAAGGTGTTGGTGAGGATTCACATGAAGGATTTTATGAGAGAAAAGAACCTTCTCCATCTTATTCAGATAGCCAATCTTCTTTGGTTCTTGCTGGACTACATGCTTGTGGGGATCTTTCGGTTACAATGTTGAGGTAATCTCCTAAACATGCTTACGCTGTGGCAAAAAATTTAGTTCTATGAATTTCTAGTCTCGCAGTTCTTCACTTTCTGCAGTGGTTGTACTGATCTGGTGAGATGAAAACTGTGGCAAACCGGAAGAAATGATATTACGAAATAACAAGGAATAACGGAATGAAATGTAGGGACTTGGAACCTTAATGGAGATGAAGGGAAAAAGGGAAAAATCATTGAAAACTTTTGTTAATGGAAGTGACAAAGTAGATATGTTTCAAGGAATAGTGAACTCTAGAGAGGACTAATTTTTTTGGTAGTTTTAAAGATTCTGGTACCTAGAAGTGTCTCTTTCCCAGTCAGGGTCACAAATGAAATTTTATTCAAGATTGTGAGTTTATGCTTATGTTGTATTTGCCTTTATCTTGAATGCATATGGGCAATAGGTCTACTTGTTTGACCTTATTGTTAATACAACATCGCTGAGTCATATATTCCAGCTTAATGCATCAAAATTACACTTAAACCCATACGTAAGAGCAAAGGTTATTCAAAAAGGCATACAATTCTAATACGCAACTCTGTGAGAGTGGTTTGGTGACTGCTAGGATCTGAAACTTGAATTTTGAAATTATTGTAACTTTGTACAAATGAGATTATCTATGTGGTTCCTTTTGTTTGTTTCCTTTATATTTTGAAATAATATGCAATCCTTAAAAATGAAAAAGGGTACAATGAATCATAGAAATGTTGACCGGTTGAAAACAATTTTGTTGGCCCAGGATTGTGGGCCAAGTGGTGATTGGTGCAATATTGACCTATGTTAGTTCCATGAGAACAAAGGTGGCAGTTAAAAAACTCATTGGCATTGTTTTGTTGAAGTAAATTGAGCTCTTGACCCCTAGCAGTATTAAATAATTTACCACGCAATATTTTTCGAATTTAATTGACGTGATTTGGCATAGGTTGGGGTTCAAGAAAAAATTGTGGGTCTATAGAGATCTGAGTCACACCAAATATAAAGTAGCAATAGAAATGAGTAACTACAAAAATGGATTAGTAGTCCCTTTAAACATCATATTGTTCATCATTTTTTATCATCTGTTAGACGAGTGGGGAGGTTAAGAGCTTGGGCCCTCGAAGTCGAATGCTATGTCCATTAAAAACATGACTCTTGTATCTTGACTTGTTGTTTGTCATTTTTATCTTCTTTTCAAGATGTAATTTTCAGGTGAAGAGATCCCCTAGGAAGTAAATTCAACTTGTTTCTGGCTTTAAATTAAAGAAGCGGTTTTCCTCACAGGACAAGGAATGCTAGCCAATGAAACTCTATCTTTGTTGGTGTCTTTGACGTTGAACTATATCTGTTGGAGCATCTAACTCAAGACTAATTGAAAATGAGTGGAGTGGAGAGGTCTCTGAACAATAAAAACTAACCTTGGAGCGATCTTAATCTTTTATTGTGGAATACAAGCTCGCTTTACACTTTCTCACACTGGTTCCAGAGTCGCATGTTGGCTAACTAACAAATAGATAAACCTGTATATCGAAAACTTTTAATTGGTGAGAGACTTGGCCCACTAACTCTACCCAAGGCCTAACTTTGATACTATATTAGAGCACTTAACTCAGAACCTAATGGAGAATGGGTGGAGAGATCTCTCACTCATATAAGCCATCATTGGGCGGCCTTAATCCTTCGTTGTTAGACATAAGTTCGTTTTACAATTTCTGTTATGTTTCTTTTTATTCTCATTCCTGATGTCCCCTTATTAAAAAGTTAAAAGGGAAAGACAAGTTTTTAGTAAAAAAATTAACAAGGTTGATTGTTTAGGAGGATAGTAAAGATGTGAGCCATCCCATTTGTTGTTTGATTTTATTTTTTGGTCTGGACTAGGCATAAATTGAGGGTGGCTAAATATATGGTGTTAATATGATCGCCATGCATAATATTGTAGGAGTGTAGGTTTGTGTGGAAAACACTACACTGGTAAAATAAAGGCTTGGGAAAAACCAAAATAACATTTACGTGGAAAGACGTGATAAGTTGTGATTCTAGAATGGATGCCACCGTTGGTAGAGCTGAATGGTTAACAATTGTGCAGCTATCCCTAATATACAAACCTTTCTTTCTTTTTCAAATCGTCACTGGAGATTTGAAAAACAGCAATTTTGAGTTTAGATTTAAGTGCAAGAGCAATGCAAAGGGATCCTTCATCCACCTCTCTGTGTTGGTTGTTCTGCACTTCTGCTATAGCACAAATGTGACAGATTTGGAAAAGTGTAATTGCTGATAAGGAATTCTTTTAAGTTTCCAGGCTGTTACGTTGTGGGCACTCATGCTTGTGTTTATAGTTGTCTCTTTAGTCGTTAAGCTTTAGTCTGGTAGTTGTGCCATAAAAATCAAGTGTCATGGTCTTGGACTGACTCTGTATTCAAGGATTTAATTCTACCTTCTGTGATCTGGATCTTTCAGCACCTAACTGATTCTCTTCTTAAAGGGCGTTTTTGGAGTGCAAAGACATCAAAGCAGTGATTAGCATTGGTTGTTGCTATAACTTATTGTCTGAGGAAGAAGTTGCAAGTTCTGATTCTCAGTGTGGTTTTCCAATGAGTAAAGGCGTGAAATCTACTGGCTTATCACTTGGGAAAAATTCACGTGATCTTGCATGTCAGGTACATGAGATCATTCCTGCTTATTTATTGACAGCCATTCTCAGGGAGATAATACAGTATTGAGCTGTTCATTTCTCAAACTTTTTGCTGTGCATAATGCTTTGTGTCTATTACTGCTAGATATGGGGCCTATAAAATGAAATCAAGGTATTGGAGTTTCATTCTAAAGCCAATGCGTGGCATCAAGTATGTGGGTTGATAGGGGTGCCCGTGCTTGCTGGAATTATAAAATATAGTGTTTGGGCTGCTGGGAATGAAAACACGAGTTAGAATGTTAGCTGATCACATTGGATACCTGAGGTTAGTTTTATCGCCAGCCCACCATCCTAATACCGTGATTAACAGGGACTAACACTGAGTGAAGGCCTTTATATAAGTCTACCTTATTGGTAACTTGCCAAACATTACCTGTATGTTCATGCCAGATTAGGATTTGATAGCATATTGATCTGTGCTGGAAAAACTTGCTTTGGTGGTGTCTGGATTTTTACGAGTCCAAACCAGTGAAAAAAATGTTTCTCACATGCTTTTAAGAATGAAACGGAGAACAGAGCACCACTTTTTAAAGTAGACTAATAAAAAATTGTGTGTGTTGGAAGGATAGTATTTTAATGTGGTATGCTTGAATTATTGGCAAACAAGTGATCTAAAGATTCAGACCACAATGGTTTTCTTTTTGGGACAATTTTGGGACATGGTGACATAGATTATAGTAAGGTTAAAATAGCCCCAGTATTGAGGAGAAAAGGTCAACTGGCAATCAAAACATGGTTGGTCACTGTTAACATTGAAATGAAACTTTGGTGAAAAAACCCCATTAATGCATGAGTTGATGTATGAAGGGCTGCAAAAGTGCTACTTTTACTACTACTTAGCTTGTGAGGCGTGTTTGCTGGAATGCCGAAGGCCTCTTTGTTGATCAAGTGTTTTGGCATCTGAGGATAGACTCAAGCGCAACCCTCAAAAGTCCGTGTATAATATGCTAATTTGTGAAAGATCCAGCTTGAAAAATGTTGTGAAGTAAGTTATAGTAGGTCAAATATTCCTTCAGTGGAATTTGGATGTACTTTATCTTCAGGTGTTGGCATTATAGATATGTTTTATGCATGTTGCTCATACTCTTTTATTTGGGAAAACTAGATGTACCAATTGCTTATTGTTGAGAAGCCTCATTCATCAGCCCCTTTACTCATAATAGCATACCTGTTGTGACCTTGGTCTACGTTATTAGAGTGCAGAGAGGTGGAAAGGTATGGGAAAAGATGCCGGTCTTCATAATTTCGAGTTGCATGCTTTTCGTGCTGCCTTCCAGATGGTACCTGCTGTTGCCCTACTTATTTTATTTCTTTTTCTTGCATTTGGTGCGTTAATCTACACAAACATCAGGATTAAGACTTGGAATGAAACTGTTGCTTTATATTTGTCCAAATATGGTAATTATGTCAAGGTGGTTACAATCGTGGTGCCTTTTGAAGGTTCTTTTTCGGTATCATCCAGAAATTTTGGTTACTAGTCCTGCGATAGGACGTCAAGGGAAAGCTTTGCGTCGCCAGCAGCATCAGAAGATGCTGAAGTCGACTCTGCAATGTAAAGAAACTGCAAGTTTGCCCTCATCCTTTTTTCTGGACAACTATAAGAAGGAAGGAAGTTGGACGGCCATGAAGTGCACTGAGACTGAAACAATCTGTAATGAAGGTATACTTGCTTGCACCTTATTTTATGTAACAAATAATGAAGTCCTTATTATGAGAATCGGAGTGTGATAAATACCGGCACATACATACAGGCACCCCTGCCCAGCATTGAAGGAAAAAAGTAGATCTTCTATGAGCTCCATATTATGAGAACCGTTTTTTTCTTCTTTTTTTTTTGGGGGGGGGGAGGGGGGAGAGTATCGTTATGGTTACTGTTGGGATTGGAACATTTCATATTTGCACTATAATGAGATGACTGCTTTTGGATCATTCATTGGGCATTTGAAATAGACAAATCAACTACTGCTTTGGGATACATGCAAGTCTATTTTTAAGATTTCATGGTGCTTTTGATATTGCAGGGTCAGCGTGGGACACTGATGCCTTGTTACAGGGTCTTTCTTTTAATCAGAGTTCTAAGAGTGAAGACACAAAACCTGACAAATGTTCACTTTTTCAAAAATTCAGTAAGTCTGGATTAGGTCGCCTGGGTCTCAATCCTTTGCAGGACAGTGATCTGGTTGGATTTTGGAGGGAAACTGAACCATATGCTGTAAGTTGCTCTTGTACCTTTTATTTTATCTCCTAGATTCTATGGTAAATTAGATATACCTGCAATTTATTTCATAGTAATTATTTCTTTGAAATGATATATTAGTAGTGCTTTCGCTTTCACTTGCCCGATGTATGTTGGGGTACTCGTTTGGCTCCCATGTTAGATAAACGTCCCCATAAGTGTGCAATGTATAGATCTGATACATATGGTGTTTAGAGTTAATTATAGAAAAATGCATGTCTGCAGGAAGATCTCAAAATTTGACTTGTCGTAGCCCAGCACCTTCAGTTTGAGTGATATATTTTATGTATGGGTAGTCTTTCTAATGCATCCGGGAATCAGTTTCTTCAAAGTGGGCATGGGGCTACTCATCGCTTACTTTTCTGACCCTTGTGCACTGAGTACGGCCTTTTAATGCATCTGTTAGTAAGACAAATTATAGTGGTGGAATGTCAAAAATCAACCTCCTTATCAAATTGAAATAGGAATAGGGAGCAAACAAATATAGTGCCTTTTCAGAGGAAATGGTGATGCATAGAATGTAAACTGTAATCTGATGGCTATTAATGTTGTATGGTGTTAGAGCAAAAAGCAGCAATGGATTGGCTGAAGCATCAGCAACAGTGGCAATTCTGAATGAAGAGTTGGTGGTACTAATATCTACAATATAAGCTTACCAAATTTTGGGACCCTACCAAATCTCTATGAGATTCCTTAGGATCTACTTAAGATTTGGCAATATTTGGATAGTTGGGTGACAATTGGAATGCACTTTTCCCCAAGTCCAACCACTTCTGTTGACCCTCTAGAGTTTGCTAGCTAGCAATGTGGTGTTTGCCTCTTTTAAGTTATGCTTTGTAATTGTTCGTTTTTGTATGAAAGTGAGAATTGTATTATTTTATTATGTAATTATTCACTGAAATGATTAATGAACCAATTTCTTGCAGGAACTTATAGGGCCTTATTGGTCTCTTCGGGCTGCTTTAGGGCCTGTTTTGGAAACTATTCTTCTGCTTGATAGGTTATTGTTTCTTCAGGAACAAGGCAATTTTGTGGAAGCATTTATGTTACCCATTTTTGATCCGATGCTCTCCCCAAGGAATGTGGCTATAATTGCTAAAAAATGTTGATACATTCTGTCTGTTGGGAGAAATCAGGAAATACCATTTTTTTTTATATTCAGATGTGTTAGAACCAACCTTTTTCTGGTAATGGAGGAAAAATCTCAGATTGATAATTAGTTTGAGGAAGCTCGTATTTGACTCCCTGAGTGTGTCTGAGAAGGCAAGACTTATCAAGCCCTATGATGGTAACTCTTGGAGTGGTGAATGTGTTGAGTCATGCTGTCAAATATTTGCTTTGCATTCAGAGTGGTTCAGTGAGCAATAGTAGTCTTAATCCCATCAGGTCTACTCAACAACCTACATATCTAGTTATTTTATTCTCACCAATTCGATAGGAATATGGAATTTTAATTTCTTGCTTTTATTGAATGGTGGTAACCTCTTGTATCAAGCATCTCCATAGTACTAGGTCTCCTCATCTAGGATTTGGATACAGTATTATTGATTAATTTCATTGCAGATGTAATTCAATTCCTCGAAGAAAATTTCTTGGCATTGAAAGATTAGGCAGGTTGCATGCTGGTACTACCTTCTGTTGACTAGTATTGGGCCTTGCTTGGCTATCAACATGGAAGGTCTATTTCCCTCAAAAGGAAAAAGAATACTGGTGTGAATAGTTCCAAAGCTCCTGCCATCTTCTTTGAGGATATACCCAAATGACATAGCTTTTTTGTCTTTGTTCTTGGTTGAACTGTTTTTGAGTTGATATTGTTGAAGCATCTTTTATGTGGACTAATTGGATGTTGAACAACTTTATTCTAATTTAGGAATATTAACCATTAGCATGGACATCTGTTGTGTTGACATTAATAGAATGTCATCTTATAACAAGGAAGGGTCGTGTTGGGGACAAAAAACAGGAGTAAAACAGGTATTGGTAAAGCTTCTCCGAATCTCTTGTACGCTTTGACTTCAGTATTATGGGAAGAGTTTTGGTCTCTTGGACACAAATTTGGGGCGGATGTGAACTTTATTTTTTATGTCATTTTGGAATGGTTTATAGTAGACATCATTCTTGCTAAAAAGGAGATTGAGGTTGTAGACTTGGAAGGTATGTCTCATTTTCTTGCATAAGGTATGTTCTCATGTGATTCATTTTACTGATATTTTACCTGAGAATGGTAGTCTAAATAAAGATACAAAAACTTCTTTGCCTTTATAGTTTTTTGTGGGGGATTTAAGGGTTTTTAACTGTCATAGCACTATGTAGAGATCAACTTTTGATGTTTGGGTAGGTACCAATAAGACCTTGGCACTTGGAAGGTTTTTCCACTTATCCACTCCCTTGTTTGAGACTGTGCCCTACCAAACTTTTCTTTAGATGTCTTTGTCGGCATGCTGGAATGACAAGGATAGTTTTGTATGTATTCAATTTGTTTCCTAACTCTTATGTATTGATTCTCAAATTCTTTTTTAGTTATTCCAACAGGTTTAGAAAAAAATAATGAATACCAACTTGCCGCTTGCTTTGCAGGGAAATAATATCAACTTGGTACTCTGAAATAGTTTAGTGAGCAATTAGAGAATGAACATTATAGTGAGATGGTAGAGGTTTTTTTAATCAGAAGATTCATTTGGAGAAATTTATTATTTCAGTGCATTTTATACAGTTTAGAGCTTGTGTAAGGTTGGACGCCCTGTTACTGCCATCACTTGTCTTGATATCACTAAGATAGTATGGAATATGGATTATCGATTCGGTTTTTGTTTGCTTACAGATGATGACATTTCAAGATGGTACACGTGTTG
This sequence comes from Ilex paraguariensis, assembly GCA_963454935.2. Classification (NCBI taxonomy): domain Eukaryota; kingdom Viridiplantae; phylum Streptophyta; class Magnoliopsida; order Aquifoliales; family Aquifoliaceae; genus Ilex; species Ilex paraguariensis. The sequence continues at coordinate 188,543 of CAUOFW020003059.1, forward strand.
ATCGTTGAAGGGTATTTGTCTTTTTGAACAGATTTTTGCTCTAGGTATTTCAAGTGCGGATATCAATTTCCAGGTAGTGTTCCAAGTTTAGAGCAAAGATAACTTTAGACATTGTTGTCACACAAGACAGAAGTGCTTCAAACGATTCAAAGTATTTGGAGTAAAAATACAAATGACCTCTCTACTTCAGTAGGTCGAGATGTGGGTATGTGAGAAGTTTGTCAAAAGTTGAAGATTGAGGTCAATAACTGAGTGAAATCTACCTTCTCAAGAGCTTTCTTTGTCATGGCTGAGTTGGATGATAGTGCCCTTATTCTAATCAAAACTATCATGAGGACTTGACCGGGTAATCAAGGGATGTTTCAATGTCATTACTTTTTAGAAAAGATTGGAAACACAACTACTACTTTGTGAGTTGAGTGCATCAGAAGTAATAGTGGACTTTGAATTCTTTTCTTTTCTTTTGCAAGTTATACATGGATAATGTTATTGTAAGAGCTGGTTCTGTTTTCCGTGCGCCAAAGCAATCAGCTCTTTCGGAATCTGTGCGTCACAAGCTGTGGACGGCAGTGCAATCTGCCTGGACGCAACCGTTGTCCTCCTCAAGTTTGACATGGGTTTGAGCCTCGTTGCTGTTTTTCTACGACAGCCAACAGCCTTTGATCTCAGTCAAGCCTTGGCTGCTGATGCATTAGTTATAACCATCTTTAGTTCGAGTTTCTTGCAAAAAAAAAAAAAAATTCCGAGCTGTTCATTTTTTATCACCCATCAAGAATTAGAAGTGGGCTCAAAACCTGAATGAAGGGTTCAACGAGTCGCCTAAACCTATTCCCAAATGGTAAATTTGCTAATGTTTTTACAAATTAAATCAATCTATGAGGTTGGATTTGGTAAAATTTTTAGTATGCACACACAGTATTAGTGTATCAAATACGAAGTTTTAAATATTCGTCTTCTAAAACTGGAGGAAAAAATCAGATCAATTGTGTATGCGAGCAACAGCACATATAAAGTAAATAAACAGTGTAAAAATTATCAAACAGAAAGAAAAAGGCGATGGGGTAGAGTCCAAAAGGCCACTCTCAGAAAGGGCGTCATGAAATAGTAAGTACAGTAACAAGTGGCGGGAGTGGAGGCTTTGGTTTCGGTGGCTACTTTGCGTGAATAATAAAAAGAGTAAACCTAAAAATTTGGTATGATTTATTGATCTGATGATATATTTTTGTTAAAATCATTGAATTAAAAATAAGTATTATTTTTTTTATGAGATCCACAATTAATTTAAAAATAATTATAAATAAAATTAAAAAATTATGTTAAAATTTTAGATTCAGGTATCATTGCTCTGGTAAAAAAAGCCACCACCATAAATTCCAGAGAGATGCAAAGAAGCAAGGACCAATGACTCTCTCTCTCTCTCTCTCTCTGTCTCCCTCCTCCATATGGGTTGGGTACACATCAGCTGGTTGGCAGCAATTGGTGAATCCACTTCATCACACCTTTTCAAAGTTCACACGGACACCCCTCTCTTACACGGAATTATTAGTTGACTTACCCACTCTTTTTTGTCAAATTTAATTTAACTCCTTTTGTGGACTTTCTCAATTTAGGGCTATTTTTTTTTTAATATATATAAATCACTGCCATTCGGTGTTCTTTCTTCTTATTGGGTGTTTCATATTCTCTCTCTCTCGCTCTGTGTCTCTCTGATCTTCATTGAAAATGAGCAATCTGAGCATGGTGGAGGCAAAGTTGCCACCAGGTTTTAGGTTCCATCCAAGAGATGAAGAACTGATATGTGATTACTTGATGAACAAGACGACATGCTGTGACCAACCTCCGCTTATGATTGAAGTTGACCTCAACAAGTGCGAACCTTGGGACATTCCTGGTGAGTCCACCGCCATCTCTCTCGTCATTTGCACCACCACCACCACTACCATTCATCCCATCACAGTAAACAAATTCAGGGTTACCATATTTTCTTCATATATTTGATTGTCTACTGTTGTTAGTATTGTACATATGCAACTTATCGGAATACGATCCTCATGATGAGAGAGAGAAAGAGAGAATTTAGCGTAAAAGTTTTCCTGAGGGTTTATAGAAGGAAGGAAGGTACCAAACCTTCTATTCCGACGGTTATATTTTGATATTTTCTCATTCAACACTTAGTTTTCCATTTTATCTTGATCATTCGTGATTTCTTCTGATAATACCAATTAAACTCCTAGGTGTATATTCTCAAGTTCTTGTTGAAAGGAAAAAACTCATTCCCCACTGGTCCTTTTACTATTTACTAATTCTAAGGATATATACACATATATGTCTTCTGATGTAAAACAAAATTGTTATCCACTATGATTATTGATGTCAGATCAGATGCCTATGATTTGGGTACTTCTGCACGTATGTATACATGGGCATATGTCTTTTATGTACCTGTGTATGTGTGTTTAGCAGATACTTCTAAGTCTTCTTTCGGTTTCTTGTCCATTACTTTTAAAAGATATTGACATTCTTGGCATATTCCTAACCAAAAGATGGTGACAGCCATAGGCATAGAGATAAGTAATTCAAACTTAAAAAGTCATGTTCTCACAACCTCCACCCAATTAACATCAACCTCACGCGTGTGCACTTAACAGTTTATGCATGTTTGAATCAATTTGATTTTCACTTAAGATTCAAAGCTGAGGTATGAACCCACCATCAATTCAGAGGGTATTGAGATGCACGAAGTTCAGGAGATATATAGTGGCAACATTAAATGGTATCATCATTGATATCGATTCAACGAGGATCACTCAAATATCTCAAAGTTGACTTAAAAATATTTTGATCAAGTCGTGAGACTCGTGGTTTATATAGAGCATGAAATGATATTAAAACAAAAAGTATTGAGTGGGAGACTTAAAACATGATTTTCACCTAAGTTCTTGCAAATGAATTTAAGATTTGTCACTAATCAGTTACTTCCCAGATTTCTTCTGTTCCTAGGGAGAAAACTTCTTTGTTTTCCATCTTGTTTTTCACACACACAGGCGTATTATTGCATGTCATGCAAGTAAACGTACGTATCCACATTTGTCACCTACCCAATTAACGCTGATAGCTTGTATATCTAATAATTCTCACAGTATGACACTTTGCTCATACGTAATTATTGAGCTTCAAGGTCCTCGGTGACAGACAAAAATGGTGACTCACCAGAACATTCTTAGCCACATGGTTGTCACCAATAGGTCACGCCCCCTCCTGATTTTCTTTTTCAAAAAATATTTATTCGCTGGGTTCGATCTTTTGTTCATTTGGTGAATTGTACTCTTGATTTTGGACGTATGTAATTAAGGCTGTTGTTCATGAGGCAGCAATACAAATAGTAAAGACTAGAAAGGAGAGAAGTTATACTAAGTGAATTATTTTTTTGCTTGTAATTATAAGTTTTAGTAACCCAATAGTAGATAAGTTGGTCCGAAACGTTTAATTTGTAAGTTTTACGTTCAAGTTTTTTCTTGGTGTCAACACAAATTAAAGGATTTATCTTGTTACTTTTTTGGTGCATAAAGAATGAAAAATTATAATTGACCGAACAAATTAAGTCGATAACCTACGAGGCTTGAATACCTCTTACTACCTACTAGTTAATAAAACATTATTGTCTTATCTTATAAAATTCCCCTAGTGACCTAAACTACAATGGTATTGTGTGCTCGACCAAAGACCTTCTCAAAAGCTGTTGCACTTGTTTTTTCTCCTTCGGAACTGAACTTTTGTTCTCCTGGTACATACATGCGCTACCCCTACCATAACTCACACTTACTTTAAACCCTATGGATAAATCAATTTTAACACATCTCTTATCGGGTGCGTGTGCGCGTGTGGATATTACTTGACTTGCAGAAACTGCATGTGTGGGAGGCAAGGAGTGGTACTTCTACAGCCAGCGTGACCGGAAATATGCCACCGGACTACGAACAAACCGGGCCACGGTATCAGGGTACTGGAAGGCTACCGGTAAGGACAGGCCAATCATCCGCAGAGGTACCCTAGTCGGGATGAGGAAAACCTTGGTGTTCTACCAAGGGAGGGCACCCAAAGGAAGAAAAACAGATTGGGTCATGCACGAGTTCCGGCTTGAAGGACCCCTCGGGCCTCCTAAACTGTCTTCCGTCAAGGTTTTTCTCCCTCTCATGCTCTTCTTGCTGCCTTTTTGTTTCTATATTAGAAACAGTAACTTTAGCACTAATTTGACATATTAACATGCATATTTGGCTAAATTATTTTCATTAATTTGTCACGTTATGCAATTTTGTAAAATTTTATGGTATTTTTTATGCATTTTGTGGTACACCGAATTCTATTTTGTCGATGCTTTTGTGACAAATTAGTTTTGGGTTCATTATTAATTTCACTTGGGTATATTTATTTGTCATTTTGTGCCAAAGTCTTAAAGTTTAGCCTACACAATGGGCCTAATATTCTCTAAAACTTTTTTCTATTCATGAAGGGGGTCTATTGTAACTATTAACTTCTGTTTTCTAAACAAAATCCAAGTTTGGCTTCTGGTCATGACAAGCAGGTGAATAGAAAACATGACCTATGATTAACAGCACTAATACAATGTAAACACATTGTTAATTATTTCTCTCTCTAAGAGGGTGTAAAGAATGATACCATGTAGTAATAAGTGCAATTGTGGAGCTTCAACTAATGCTTTCTAAAATCTAAGCACAACAAAAGTCCATCATCACTCATTGACTTTATACAAGAAAATCCTGACCAACTCCCTTGTCCTTAAACTTCTTTGTTTAACAAGCTGAGCTCATATACACTAAGATTTTCACTTCAAAATGCAATTTGGATTTTGTAATTGTGAATTCATGTTATTGTTTTTTAGAGAGAGAGAGAAGGGGGGGCTATAACAAAGGCACTCTTGTATCCATGTTATGATGAAACTTCTCTCTCTAACTTGTGCATGACACCTGATTAATTATGTGAAATTAAAAAAATTCTGATAATCTCTTTTTTTTTATAAGCTGGAAGATTGGGTATTGTGCCGTCTGTTCTACAAGAATAGAGAAGTTCCAGACAAACTAGGCATGGGAAATGGCGATGAAGACACAAGCTCTTCGTCTCTTCCAGCGTTAATGGAACCCTACATCACTTATGACCAAACTCAGACCAACGTTACTCAATATGAGCAAGTGCCCTGCTTCTCCATTTTCACCCCAAACCCAACTTTCTCTCAGATCATTAATATTGACCCAAACGTTTGCACCAAAATTACACCCATCCTTGAAGGTATGCCAGACCTTGGTACATATTTAGACCCTTCCTCTTGTGACAACAAGGTAATAAAATCTCTTTGGAATCATTTTACTAAGTTGGATAGTAATCCCAACATGAAAGGTTCGCCAAGCTTTGGGGAGGGAAGTTCTGAGAAGTTATTATCTGAACTGGGTTTGTCCACGATGTGGACCAATTAGCAAGGATTTCATAGGGGTTTTCCCCAGGAAAGTTATCTTATTATTACGGTACACTAGGCTTTGTAATATATGGTGTTTAAACAGTCAGCAATTTATATCTATTTCCTATACGGAATGGAAAGCTTTTTAGCTGGTAAATTTGCATGTCATTAAATAACTTTGGTTGAAAACTTTCTTGGGAACAAATATGTGCTGAGAAATTTTCATCTGGGTTCTCTATGCCTGGATTGAAATTTAGTTGGATAACTTCTTTACCTACCAAAGCTAAATTGTGTGTGTGTGTGTGTGAGAGAGAGAGAGAGAGAGTTGACTTTGGTGAGATTGACATAGACCTTTTTGCATCAAAACCTACCCTCCATTTCCAGGCAATCGACACTCTTTCAAGCAAAATCATACCCTTTAGGTCAGGTTTCTTTTAGTCCAACCATGCGGCAGAGAGAGAGAGAGACAAGCAATTAGACACTGAAACTGATGAGAATTATTAGTTCTTTTTGACTTTAAAAACTTGAAGGTATATCATATTGGCCATTCAATACAGGGTGTATAAATGCAGTGCAGAAAACACTGTTTCAGATTTTTTATTTCATTCAAAAGTTGCACTGAATGGAGTAAAGAACTTAGAAAAAAAAACATCGAAAAAAAATAAACTTGATAATATCTGCTCAGTCATTTATTTTTCATAATGCACCAGGTAACCTGAGGACTTGCCATAGTGATCACAAGTTTAATAGTGGTGTTGCACTTTTGCCAAATGTGAGAATTAACCCAAACAAAAATTATGGCTAAATTTTAATGAAACTTGTGTCATTAGCACCATGTTATTTGATGTCACCAAACATCATAGTAGACCTAAGATAGATGGGAACACGATCTAAAGTATAAGTTGATATTGATATAACTATTTGATTCATATTTGAGTTAACACCTTTCAACTTGATATCTTTCCACATTATGTGTAAATCACGGGTCTCACTCAACTTGCTCAAGTCGTCTGAGATATCTCTAAATCAACTCAAGTTATTCGAGTCATCATTATCGAATAAGCTAATAATATTATGTGACCTCGCAATATAACTTGAATCTCTTGTCAAATTTAGTTTTTTATATGTAACGTTTCGTGTGATCTTCTTATACCATTCCACAGAACCACGACCAGTCACTCTTAATGTCATCTGATTCAACGATCAATACGATGACTTCGAATCATGGATGAGAAAGACACCAACGTTGGCTAATCTTTCACACTACTGTATATGTTCATTAAAAACTTATTTCGAGTTAAACAAATACCAGCATGAGATACATGTTCTTTACAAAAGCTGAATTTACTAAACCAAGTTGGTGAGAAAATTAAGACAGGCTGACCAAGAATACCAAAAACTTAAGCAACTTAAGTTGACCCCCCAATCTTATGGCTACCAATTAGGAAAACATACAGGAACAAGGGTAACCCTAGCAAGATCGGCGGCGGCGACAACATTTGGTGGTCATGGCAATGGTTTAGGTGATCATATGTTGATGGTGAATGATGATGCTATAGCCAGCTGCTTTGCAACAATAACTGCATTGAATTTTGGAAGATATGTGTTCATCTTCTTTTGAAAATTTCTGTCCTTTTTTTTCCCTTTTGGTTAAAAAAGTTAGGGTAGACGGAGAATTTGTTGCATTTGCGTAACGCTAGGGTATCACCCAAGCAGAACACAACGAGAGAACAATTCGACGATTTCAAAGATTATGACTATCACTTTCATCAGTTTAACTAACAGGTAAGAAGAAGAAGACAATTAAGAAAAGAAAAAACACTCAATCCAAATGAGGTCACCCTGGAGATTTGCTGATTTGATTTTCACAAGGCAGTGTTTGGTCAAGGTGTTTAGGCCAGGGACACACATTTTATAATCAACAAAAAAATAATGCGGTTATCAGAGGGGTTCAAGCTATGTTTGTGCTTTGCTCTGGTGGAAATCAACGTATATAAATCCAGATTAGCAGGCAAATAAAGGGGGATTGAAAATTAATTCATAGTTTCACATGCTAAAAAGACAGACAGACATATAAATCATCAGTTTTCATAAGACTTTTCCAGTTTTAGTTTTCTTTTATAATCGACGTAAATACTTGCTAAATACGAGCAACTCTGTTGTGGCAAATATTTGAACACGTATTCTCTCATAAATTGTATATGTTCCTACATAAAACTTATTGTGGTACTGTCAAATAATTTCATATAACAATGGCTGCCAAACAAGTACTTACTGCTTTCTTTTTCACTCCCACACGAGGACCTCAGCGGTTTACACCGAAATTAAGTTGATGATTGAAAGTCCAACCAAACAATAGGGACCTTATTCTTTTAAACATATATATATATATATGTATGTATGTATGTATGTATCATAAACAAACATAATACATAGTACAAAATGGCAGTCATAAAATTAATAGTTAGGCGGGTTGCGGAGCCAGAAAGTATAATAAGAATCCCAGTTTCAAATAATATAATCCCAAGGCTCGTTAGGTTGCCGTATTAGAAATGGATGGATTAGATAAAATAATTCGGTTTAATACAATACAGAAGGACAAAAGACAAGACTAAATATGATATTAGAATAATGTATAATTTTATCTAGTGTTTGGTAATACACAACATAAACGTTGGATAATAATTATTTAATCCAATTGATTGTTTGGTTAAGAAATTATTTTATCGTATTAATGTTGAATTAACAAAAATACCCTCAATCAGTGTTTGAGTTGGATTATAATATCATCTCTTTTGGTGGTATTAAAATATCTTCATAATACAGGTCTAACGTATAAAAAATATACGATAAAGATACGTTTTTGAAATTAATACGGTGTCAAATTTACTTACCAAATAAAATATTAGGTCCCATTAAATAAAAAATAATACAATCTAATATTTAATTCTCTCATAATACGTCTACCAAACGAACCCAAAGTGTATGAGTTTCTTGAAAGCTACTTGTGACCAAACTACCACAATAATCGGATCCAGACATCATCTTCTCTTGTCCTTCTTACAAAAGTGGTGACTTTTCAAGGATGGAAAGACACCCATTAATCTCCCGAATCCAATAATCTTCACTGGATTCTCGTTCCTTAGCATACCAACATCCCTAATTCTTGGAAGGAGAAGGTAAAAAAGATAATCTCGGTGCCCGAGTTTTCCTCAAAGGCGAGGTTTGGAAAGAACTAAATGTACATAATTTTATCACCACTTGTATGTTCATGCAACTTGAGCCGGTAGTACCACATCATAATAGAATAAACTTTTCAAATATGTCATGCAAGGTCTTTCACCTCTCGGAGGAATGATTTGAAAAAAAAGCTGTTTGTTTTGTATTTTCACCTAGTTTTTTTTTTTCTATGACCAAAACTCCACAAAGACAAGAAGAATGAAGCTCCATCAAAACAAATTTTGTGAGGTACAATGGGGGGCATAGCCCAAGGGGTTCATATATATTCAACAACTAAACTATTCCACATGTTATTATTTTCTTAGTGTGGATAGATTTATCACTTGTTTTGAAACATTTTCACAGGGTCTACCAACCCTTAATGCCAGCAATCTAGGGGGCTAAGCTACGATCAGCCCAATACCAAGCCCAAGCCCAATTTGGTAAGGCTTCCAACAACTCGAACTTGGCATGAGCTTGGTTAGTCCAAATTGTAAAATTAATAGAATTTGAAAAAAAAAATTATTTTATTTTGGCAAAAGAGTCTAATTAATATAAGCAACTTACAGATATCCAAATCATAAACACTTCTCTCCTAGGTCATATTGTGTATAACTCGTATATAAACGAATCAAGACGTATATTTTTTTGATTGATTTTATTCACACCTGATTCATTTATTAATCGTGTCATGTCGGATCTAGTCGTTTATGAAATGGGTGATTTTATGAAAATCCAAATTCTCTAATTTCGTATCATATTAATGAGACGTGTCATATTTTGATACTTTTGTCCATGGCATGGTGCTCCACATTAGCAAAATAATAAGAAATGAAATATTTCGTGCTCAATTAAGCAGGCCTCAGACTAATTTAGCCCAACTCAAATATAGTAGTTGGACTGGATCAACCCGCAAAAGAATCCTTAATTGGGTTGGGCTTGTTGGTGTATGGAAGACCCAACAATTATTTAACTGCATTTTCTTCATCTTCTTCTTCTTCTCAGCAACCTCTGCTTTTCCCACTCACTCTACTTTGCTCTCTCTTGGAAGCCATAACTTGCTAAAGAAGAATATGAATTTGATGTGCCATTCGAAGCTTCAATATGTTCCTTCTAAGATATATAAGCCACTTCACATTTCACGCTCTTCCTCACTTCGATTTCAATCTTCTCGTTCTGCTTTCAAGCCGCAATTCGCCGTGAAGAAAATTAGGGTTCGCTCGGAGTTCGATGCTAAAGTGAATGGCGTTCTCTCGGCTGATTCAGATCCTCGTTTTCTTGACCGGGTATGGATATGTAATGTTGGTAGTTATTTCAGATATTCTTCTTGTGTCCGTAACCAACTTACGGTAGCTTCATTTGATTGAAATTTTGATGTTTGAGCAGAGGGGTGTGTGTGTGTGTGTGTGGAGGGAGTCAGTTCAATGATTTTTGTGGCACTAGCGATGGAATTGATGGGTAGTACTAATAACATGGCTAATGTATGTACTTCGTTTCTAGCCTTTTCCGATACGTGAGGGGTTTTTATATGTAACTGTAAATTAAATGACTAATCTTTTCATTGAAGTTGTAATCTTTAACTGTTGTGTTTTTCGATAATGAAGAATAGTTGCTTCATATTAGCTGACAAAAATTGTGCTTTGTGAAGAACACAGTTCAACGGATTGCTGGGGTAGAAAGGAAATGGGTGCCAATATTGCTCGGTGGAATATCAATAGGGTTCTGTCAATATGTTTCAGCTATGGCCCTACTACATGGAGATATGGATATGAGAAGCTTTTTGACGTTTCAAAAAGTTCTGTTCAGTTTATTTTGATGAAAAACTTTCCATTCATGGCGTGTGTAGTGATGGGTTCTGTTGTACTGCAATTGACACCATGTTGATTGATGTATGGAACTATTCCTAACTGTCATTAACATATTGGTTCCCTTGAGTCCTGCGGAGGATTCTTACAAATTATTAATTCATCACATATGTTTTAGGAATTTTAAAAGTTTTGAATAGGAGATAGAAATGAAGTGCTAACTATATGAAGTTCACCTTAGGAGCGTTATCTAATAAGTTGACAGATGAATTTTGCTGAGGGGGTGCATTTATGGTGATTGGTGCTGTCTGTGGTGCTCTTCTAAGTCACCAAAAATTGCAGGCAACGTGGCTTGAAAGGGATACAATAGTTTCATGTTAGTGATGCCATCAACTTGATAAGCTATGCTTGTGTCATCCAAGAATATGATTTTATCTTGCGATTCTTTTTCCGAGTATCTGGATCTAAATGGTTATGTCATTTTCCTCTGGCTACAAAACTTTTGCCTTGAAGTGCAATAACTTCAAATCATCTGGTGGATTCCAAATGACAAACATCGTTAGTGCTCACAACTGATTTAAACATTGTTATTATCTTTTTCATTTCAGCAAAAAGCACTGGAAGTGGCAATGAATGACATAAATAACTCATTCGGGAAAGGAAGTGTTACAAGATTGGGCAGTGCTGGTGGAGCTCTGGTGTATGTGTTTTTCCTTCATCCCAGCCACTTTTTGTGTGTTTGTGTGTCTGGCTTCACTTGTTTTGTGCTAATTGCTAATGTGATCCTCTAAGTCATGTTAGTGAGGAAAAAAGAACAAACAACCTTGTGTTATTTCTCATGATTTATAATCAACATACTTTTCCTTATAGGCTTAGTAAGTTTCTTTCACTTGCAGTGAAACTTTTCCAAGCGGCTGTTTGACATTAGACATTGCTTTAGGTGGCGGCCTTCCTAAAGGGAGAATTGTAGAGGTGGTGCTATCTTTTTGTACCTTCCCACGCTTTTTCCACATAATTGCTGTGGGTGATTGCTTATATACTTGACTATGAAATCTTCATCTGGGAAGCTGTACTGCTATTTAGTCTATTATATACTCACTGAGAGCTATGACAGTTATACTGAATTCACATATTGGATAAGGTGTTGAGATTGGCCATCGCCCTTCCATAACTATTGACAAGAGATAGTGATGCTGCATAACCTAGAAAAATAATGTTGCATAATGGACTGCAGAAAATGCCAGGGGATGTATAGATTTCCATATAGCCTGTGTTGAGTGGTAGACTACTGTCAAACTCTGAAATAGTCATTGGTTAATTACTTTTGAAATCTGCAAAATCAGTTGATAAAAGTGCTGTGTTCAAAATTCTGAGGATGTCTATTTGTTTGGTTTTCAGATCTATGGGCCAGAAAGTAGTGGAAAGACCACCATAGCACTCCATGCAATTGCAGAAGTGCAGGTGTTGTACATGTCTGGTTTCATTTCATAGAAGGCACTTTTAGTAGGGTTCATATCCGCTTTGAGATTGATATGCAGATTTTTTCAATGTCAAAAATGCAGAAGGAAGGAGGCAATGCCATGCTCGTTGACGCTGAGCATGCTTTTGATCCGGCATATTCAAAAGCATTGGGAGTTGATGTAGAAAATTTGATTGTGTGCCAACCTGATAATGGGGAGATGGCACTAGAGAGTAATAATTTTTTCTTGCTAACATTGTTTTGTATGATAAGTTCTGACAACTCCCGCAATACTGAATCAGTTCTTGTGGGAGATGCGATTAAAATTTGTTACAATACTTTTGCTGGACTAACCAAACTTTCTATGGCTTCAGTTGCAGATCGTATGTGTAGATCTGGTGCCGTTGATCTCATTTGTGTCGACTCTGTCTCAGCTCTTACTCCACGTGCTGAGATTGAAGTAAATTGCATGCTTCTAATTTTTTTTCATATAGAGAAGCTGACAGGATTGCAAAGGACTAACTCTTTTCCTTGGTTTGTTCTTTGTATGTATTGCGTAGGGAGAAATCGGGATGCAGCAAATAGGTTTACAGGCACGACTTATGAGCCAAGCTTTGCGTAAAATGTCAGGCAATGCCTCCAAAGCTGGTTGTACTCTTATTTTTCTAAATCAAATACGGTACAAGGTAATTTCTATTAAGTGGATGTAATCTACTCTTTGATGGGACTTACTGTGGAGGGAGAGGGATTATAATTAAGACTGAAAGGGGTTGAAGGTGCCTAGCTTAATCAATTGCGTTTTACATAAGTTTTTCTTTGCTTGTCTATTGGCATTGCCCATTGCAATTATGTCACATGTGAAGAGAAGTAATATTGCTCCTTGGGGCTTAATAGATTGGTGTATACTACGGAAATCCTGAAGTCACCAGTGGAGGGATTGCTTTGAAGTTTTTTGCGTCAGTTCGACTTGAGATACGTCCCATAGGGAAGATAAAGTCTGTAAGCACAAAAAGTTTAATCTCTCTCTGTTTTACAGCTATTTTATGTACAGCATGATATGTGAGGACATATTATAGTAAATACCTGGTCATTGCTGTAGGTTAAAGGAGACGAAGACATTGGGCTTAGGGTTCGTGTAAGAGTTCAAAAGAGTAAGGTAAACAAAAATGATGATGCAAATAAGTCCGTGTGTCATGTCTCACAAATAAAAGGAACTGATTGCTTTTTTTCTCTTTCTATCAATTTCTTCCTCCATTGCCCCCCTCCCCCCCCCAAAAAAAAAAAAAAATTCTTTTATATTGTGATCACGAATCACTTCTTTTATTTTTTTGGTGGACTCCCTTTCATTATGTAATCTGAAGGGATGGAGGATAAGTGAGTCTAACCTGCTGTCCCATAATCTAGTTGATGCAACTCATATTTGCACCAATTTTCTGTCAATATTTAGTTCTTTCAAGATGGGTGCCTATGAATGATGGCGCCAACTCGTAGCTTTTCTTCTTACTAATTGCTGTCATAGGTGTCAAGGCCGTACAAGCAAGCTGAGTTTGAAATCATATTTGGAGAAGGAGTGAGCAAGCTGGTTAGCAGTATAATGCTTTTTTATTTGTTTATTTTTTGGCAGTGCCCAAATTGCTAAGCTCTTGAGCTGATGTGCAGGGTTGCATTTTGGATTGTGCTGAGATTATGGGTGTTGTATTGAAGAAGGGCTCTTGGTACAGCTATGGAGATCATAGGTTAGCATCTTGGAATTTTCATTTGCATTGTGTTGAGCATGATACGGTTCTGTTTTTAATTGTTCACATCTCACAGTTGAGAATAGTTCCAGAACACATCATGTTCAGCATACATGTCCTTCTGTTTACTCTTCTTGCTGTTCTAGTGATGTATATTCTGTGTCATATAGGGTGTACATTGGTGCTTGTGTTGATCCCTCTGTTTGGTGGATTATTTGTGTTACTGTGCCATGGCTATGATGATTTGAAACCGTGCATTTGAGCTTTATCTGAAATGCTTGCTGGATAATAAGATTCTGGAATTTTGTTTCTTGTCATGTCCAATGCCTCTTATATTATGTTATATCCTTGCAATTGTCTCTGTTTCCACTGTTATATTGCATTGCCATCTGGAGACCATGGCCATCAAGACATCGCCTTGTATTTGTTTTGGACTCGCCGAACATTTAACATTTTAGTTACATCATTATGTACAGAATTTGGTTTTGTTCCGGCGATTATCTTGGACTTTATATTCATCGTAGACAATGATGAAATTGGTGTCATATCATTACTTTGATATCATCTACTAAGCTTGTTCACCAAAATCTATGGATCTGTGCTAAAAGGTCAACGTTGCCAATGCATGTTACCACTTTGTACTGGGAAGGTTGCTGGCTGTTTTAAAAACAGGGCTCTGTCACTGAAGATTGATGAGTGATTCTCGTTGTTTCACTCATTATTACACTTAAATCCGAGATGATTGGTTGATTATTAAAAATGAAAAAATAAAAAAATTTGGTTGGTTGTTCTCCATACTCCATATATGTCTTTCTTATGCAGGGTCCACAGTACTGAAGGTAATTTTGAGTCTAATTTATGCTAACTAAAATGTCTGATATAGCTGAAGACACTTAATATCAGCTGAACCTTCATTGAAAATGTGATGGCGTTATATTTTCTCCAGATGTATTTTCCCCCAATCCCCTGAGGCAGAAACAATTATTAGGTGGCCAGGGCATACTTACTGCTGCCTCGGTCAAGTGGACAAATGTCTCTACTTTGGTGAAGCCCTAGAATTCTTGAGCTTACAAAAAAAGAAATATGAGAAGGTTATCTCAGTTAGAACTTAGAACTAGCTTTGAACTTTATATTTTAGTGTTGTTAGTGTTATCTTTTATAGATTATTACCACAATTCCATGGAAGAAAAATAAAAAAAAAGAAGTCCATATGCTTAAGTTTATTACACTTGAACTGGCAACTGATCACCATCTCATGGGTTCAGGGTAGTATTGTGTATCTAGCTTAGCACATGCCACTTTAACAATGATCTCTGTATCATCTCTTTCCTTTCCAAGTTGTCTTGCATTTATGTCTTGGCATGAACTATTTTGTGGCTTACGGTCATTCTTGTATTTGATGCTTGACAAAGGTTGGGCCAAGGAAGAGACAAAACACTACAGTTCTTGAGAGAAAACCCTCTACTGTATGAAGAAATAGAAAAGGTTTGTATGCTTATGTCTTCTGTATATGTAATTTATTTTTCTTAGTTCAATTCTAACACATTTAGCCTACTTTTTTGTTTTAGTTAAAAAATTTGCATATTCGTTCCACCTCCCCCTCCCAGGGGTTACCTTTTTTCATAATTCTCTCTACTGATCAGTCTGGCATATGGAGTCATACATGTGAACCCAATGTTTAGTGTCACTGATTTATCTGGCATCACCAGTGCCCACAACTCCACAAACTTGAGCTTCAAACTATGAATGTGGCAAATCCATCCCCCCTTCTCCCTTCTCTTGCACACGCAGACATGCATCCTACTTATAGAATTGGTGGGGGGTTTTTTTCATGTTTATGGTTAAGTTTTGTTCCCTTTTGCCAGGATATATATTTAATATGATCCTATTATCAAAGATAGTAAATATATATGTGTTTTCTAATTACATGAGTTCCCTTGCCAATCTAACTAGTGCAAACATATAATGTACAAATATATTGATGTTACCCTAGAATACACAACTAAATCCCATTCTGTATGAAGATTATTTTTGAACATTTCCCCACTATGTTTGCTGTAGTGGGAGGAGTAGAACAATTCCCAAGTTGGTTAGAACTACCATTCTCTTTTTTGTACTTTGTCTGGGGAGGCCCCCCCCCCCCCCCCTTTTCTCTTCCTTCTTGGTTTTTGTCTTTGGATCAAATCTGAGGATACATTTCTTGTGGGTTAGATTATTTTAGCTCAAGGATGGAAGGTTTTTGACACAACCATAAATTATTTGTGAGAAATACTGAATGAAGAATTGATTTGTATGTGCAGAATGTTCGGTCCACAATGGTAGAAGGAATTGGACAAGTAGGCACTTCTTCCTTTGGGAACTCACTGCCGCAACAGCAAGATGAAGATATTCTTGAAGAAATATGATATGATTGAAAAGTTTTGTCATTGCTTGGCTATCAGACTGGGATGGAGGCAGAGGTCAATACACAAGGTGAAAAAGAAACATGAGGAACATAATCCTCTCTAGGTTAATTGAAATATAATGAATTGGCATCATTCATCCTCCATCTTGGTCTCAGGGGGAGACCCAGTTTTGTTAATGCTATGTGCTGGAGTAATGGTAGTGGCAATTCAATTTGGCACGCATTTTGTTCTGTATTTGTGGACCATGCAGCGGATGGGTTCAGATAGGAAAGAAAAGGGGGTGGAGTTAGATGTCAGGGGACTAATGGGAGGGTGGCTGTGTAAGCTCTGTAACAAACTGAGTACTTGTGAATTGTGATATTCAATAAACTTTGTCGTCATACTTAATTTTAAGAATACCATATATCATCCTTCTCATCCAGATCTTGCAAGTTTTCTTGATAATCCCATTGGCATGGGATGACTTTCTTACAAGAGGCTACAACATGTGGATTGGAATGCTATTTGCCTGACCACTTACTATCTAGCATCAGAAATTCGAAATCCATGGAGTTTCTGCTACTTGAATTAGTTGTAAAAAAATCAATCGTTTTACTAAAGTAATCGGTTGCTATGATTATTGTTCTTTTTTCTTTTTGTCATAAAACGCACACTCTACTTGAGATTTTACTCATGTTTCATGGTATATAGCTATCAAGGTTTATTCATGGTACATAGTATGTTTACACAAGTTATACATCCAAACATATTTGAACCTCAAAACACAAACAGTCATACATGCATGGATTCAAATTCATACAAAATTAATACAGATTACGGATACAACTTGGATCCATAAAGTATTTTGTACATGCTCGAGACGGACTAGAATAGAACATGAATTACAGTAAGGACGGTCTACTGTGCCAAAGCACTGGTGTTGTAAACGAGGAGGGCACCCCCAGCAAGAATGCCCAGCAGAGTAACAGCCCATATGGCTAAGCCTGTGGTACCTGCATTTTCACAACATTTATTCAGTCAATGAGTATTCATATCATGAGGAAAACAACTATTGTATTCTGGGCTTACCTCCAACATAGACATCACCACTTGGAGACCAATCGTTGGTATCGTAGATAGGACTGTATGCATCATTAAAAAAAAAAAAAAAAGTTATATGTTAAAATACATTACATTGTAATGAGTAGTTTATGCGTAAATGACAATTCAGAGCACCAGACGAGACCCGAGTCACTAATGGGTTGGTAAACCGTGGGGGGACTGTTTTCATTTCGTAAATAATCAGTATAAGAAACAGAAATCTATATTCGCAATATATGGAACAGAATCACAAAATCAAAGGATGTTAATTCTACCTGTATCCATCGACATTGGCACCATATTTGTCAACAAATTGGTAAACACCCTTCCCCTGAATCAGTATTAGATGGTAACGTTGAAAGAAAGTAGAAGAAATCAGAAATAGAGGATAGATTGTGAAACGCATAATCATATCTATTAGCGTGGTTAATCCTTGGATACTTTAACTGAAAATTCATGAATATCAATGAAAACTACCATGTATGTAGTAGAAACTAACCTTAGGCTTCCTTCCAGAGGCATCAAGTCCATCCCTCAAAGCCATCCCTCCACTGATTCCTAACAACACCCATCCAAACATAAAGAAAAACCAATCAACAACATGCTCGTATTCTGACAACCTTTCCTCTCTCTCTCTCTCTCTCTCTCTCTCAGAGCACAAAATCAGTGCTTTTGTTTCATTTCTTTTGAAGAACTTGGCATCAGATGGAACAATATGGACAAAGAAACAGTTTGAGAACAGAACTACGAGAAGAAAACTTCGAAATCCCAAGTTTTTCTACATACATACAAGTACGATGTGGTTCCAAAATAACCCATTTGTGTGTGTTCTATGTAGAGAGAGACTAACCATAAGGCTTGTCAGTCTTGATCTTTTTTTTGGCACTGGCCTCAACCCTTAAAGAAGAAGTCCTTGCAAGGGAGGGGAGGCCTCTCACCGCCGTTTTCTCAACGGTGAACTGAGAGGGCTTAAGGCTCAGAGAACTCATCACTACAGAGGTGGTTGCCATTGCTTTCTTCTTTGCGGCTTTCTGCTTCCTCTTCAACTCCTTAGTCCTTACGGTTTGGCAACTGCAATGTCCTTGATGATAGATAATAATAATCAGGGATTGGTGATTGCCACTTTGACACGTGGCATTCCTCTTGTGGGTTGGTTCTGGATATGATGTTACAGCATTATCAAAATACAAGCTCTACGCTTCTGCTTGAGGTGAATAAGCATTTTGTAAATGATACCCAAGTTTACTGTTGCTATCATTCATAGCTAAGAATGTTGCAAAACTAAATAAGACGCTACAAATAGAATAAGATAATACAGATATGAAAATGTCAGAGAAAGAGTTTTTAAACTTGTATTTTTTAATGTATTTAAGATTTTTTTATAGACTTTTAAATATAATAATTATTAAATACAATAATAAAGTTGGTACATCAATGAATAAAGGACTATAGGCTACGGTATTAATATTTACTAATTCCTATTTACTTAGGGTACTAATTAAAAGGTTAAGAGTCATCCATTTTATATACAATGTATATATAAAATCTTATATAATAAATAAAATAATTTTTTTTTTTCGCGGTTGAGATCATTTTAAATTTTATTTTAAAATTAATCTGACGACTAATATTAATTCTTCAAATTTAATAAAAAAAATAGGTCTTTAAGAACGTGCTTAGAGTAACTTTTTAAAATTACTTTTAGGACTTATAACTTCTCATAAACAGTTTAAAAAAAATAATATTTGGGACCGCTCCACTCCCACCACCTTCCCACCCCCACCACCGCCTCTTCAACTGCCCCTTCCCCCCACCGCCCTGAACACCACTCTCACCACTCTTGCTACTATCACAATTACAACCACTGCCGTCACCCACTATCAATTGCTACCATTGTTGCTCACCGTTACCACCATCATCATCTCGTTCTTATATTTATTTTCACTATCATCATCATCCCACCACCATCGTCGCTTTCAATCACCACCCATCATCACCATCACCATCATTTCATTCTTATATTTATTACCACTAAAATCATCGTACCACCACCACCCATTATACCACAATATACCACCACCTGTCATTACCCACCATTCCCACCACCCCATTGTCACCCGCCCACCACCAACCACCATTACCCGTTATCGCCCACCACCACCGCACCCATTATCACCCACCCTTACCACACATACCACAACTATCGTCATTCACCACCACCCACTGCCACCAACGCCCACCACCATCATCATCGTCACCGCCCACCACCATTGTTGCACCATCACCACCTATTCCCATTATCACTATTATCGTTGCCACCCACGATTGTCACCACCACCAAGGTCACTGTCTACCACAACGATCACTGTCTCCCATCACCACCACTGCCGCCCACCACTACTACCATCGCTCACCCCTACTACAATCGGTGCTTAAATTTTTTTTCTCTCTCCTCTATGTTTGTCATTTGATTTTGGGTGTGAATACAAATATGTTTATAATTGATAATTTTTTTTATTACTCTATGTCTTCAACATGGACAATAACTGATTTATATACAATGTAATATTTACAACACTCTCCCTTGGATGACCACAATGCTAAGATAATATGTTTCGTTAAAACTTTGCTAAGAAAACATTGTGGGAAAAAATTCAACAAAGGAAAAAGAGTATATATGTAAATCAATCTTAGAATAGCGTTGGACGCACTAATGTTGTCTAATTAAAACTTGATAAGGAAAACTAAATGGGACAAAAACTAAACAAGGAAAAAGAGTACAACGTGCGTATTTCATGGGCTTTAAATTAAAGTTCAATAAAAAAAGTATCGATCAAAAATTAAAACCCATTATAATTTAGATTAACAAAAAAACTTCTGAAAGATTAAGTCAACAAAATAAAATTTAGAATTTAGGTTTAAAAGGTCATTCCACCTCACACATACACATTTATTAAAGGACAGAAAAATAGTTAACTCGTCAATAAAAAAGTATAATAAGCATATCTTTTTCTCTCTCTTCCACAAATAAAAATAAATCAAACATATTTTATACTTCTCTCATACTCGATTTTGTTATAATTTAAATACAAAAATATCAACTAATTAAATTTGTTCATTTTCATAAAGGATCCACAATAAAAACTAATTAATATTAAAAAAATATCAATAAATTATTATCAGAGAAAATAAAACACAATAAAATAGTAGGTAAACGTTGCATACACAAATAAATTAAGAATCATAAAAAAATAATAAAATAATTCAACAACGAAATAATAAGAAATTATGAGTACATACCGATAGTTGATATTATAATACCACAATTTTCATAAAGAATATACAAAACAAATAAGAAGAACATAGAAATAGTAATAAAATAATATATTATACTTTCAAAAAGTGCATTCAAGTAAGAAATGAGAGAGACAAATATATGTGTAGATCTGTTTGCTAAAAAATGTATATTTAGCCATGATGATCTATGTATATTTACAATTCATATGAATTGTACTATTGAATAGTTGCACTCAGATAGTATGAGTATAAAATAATGCATCTGTAATGTTTAATATATATTAAATGCCTAAATTACTAAAAAAATTTATATAACATCATGTTGTAACATTGAGTATCTTTACTATAACAGTACCTTATAATGGTCCACGCATTATTTTTGATAAATTTAAAAAATGCATAAAATATGGAATAGCACATTTATTATCTTTAATCTTTGCGTGTTATCTACTAATCAATTTGTCTCACTTAATTGATTCCATGGACGAAGATTTGACAATGAGGGATGAGCAGAGACTACAATTGTTACAAGATGCATAAACACTTTGATCATTTGAATGGGAGGACGCATATCAGCGCCCCAATTTAATTTTCAGTTTTTAGTTTAGCTTTACGTTCTGAGACCCTTTTGAATGAACCAAATTAAAGGCCTAATATATTTCACAAGTCTATGTAAAACTTTATAAAAAGTTCTAAAATGTAACAATATTTTTACAAAGTCTATATAAAGCCTTTTATAAAATTTTAAATATAACAAAATCTTCTAAAAAAATCTATAAGTAACAATTTCTTGTTTTAAAAGTAGAAATCTCTCCCAAATTCTTTTCACTATTTTTTCCTCCATCTCTTAGCTTGAGCAAGGCTATGCTCTACCATTAAGCTATTCCTGGTAGCTACAGTAATGGCGAAGCACTACTGAGCAATTCATGTATCACTTGATACGGACAACTTCTATTTTTTGTCAGACCACATCTTGACCGACAAATATGTGGAGTCTGATAGCTCACCTAAGTGTGGGTGGACCACCTTATCGGGGGTGAGAAGTTAGGTTTAGTATGAAATAAGTCGACTCTCATTCGGGCTACTGAAAAGAACCAAAACTATTGACTCCAAAGACCGAGGTTTGGAGTTGGTTGCTCTTGCTGCTCCAACTCCCTCAAGATGTCCTCTTGGTTGACCTCAGCAGCTTGGATTTCAAACAAAGGAGGAACAAGCTACTGAGCTAGTGGTAGTGGCTCAAAAACTTTGACGCTGAGGGAGAGCTTGTTGCACCTCCATTGAATACTCTCATCGCCTCTCTCCAACTTTTTCTCTCATTACCACTCTTATTGTCTTACTCAGGTTTTTTGTTCTTACCTTTAATTATCTTACTATCTCTTTAAAACTTCATTCTATTTATTCATCTATAAACTCTTGACTTCACAATTACACCCAATCTATTATCCGATCTCGCTTTAGGCCCGAATTTATGTTGAGCCGCCATGACCTCTCTCAATTGGGTTCTTAATAGTGGGCTGTGGTGCTTGTTTGATCGGCTTGGGTTTAACTAGACAGGGTTTTCAGTGGGTGGGTTGTGAGGTAATGACACTCTATGCCATGTCCAAACTTGGCTCCAATCAAATCATTTGTCTTTTCTGAATAGAATACTCATTGACCTCAATCTACTAACAATCGTGTATTGTTTTCAATGCGGATAAGGTTCGATGCGGTGGCTAGCGAGGTTTTGATAGTGATTTTTTGCAAGGTTTTGATAGTGGTTTTTCGCAAGTGAAGAGGGATGCAGGAGTGGTTTTTTGGGATAGGGAGGGTTTTTCTAGGATGGGGGTTTTCGGGAGAGGATGCTCGCGAAGAGTAAAAGCATTGAAATTTTTATAATCTTTTTTTTTTTAAGTTTGGAATTTAGCATTGATTTACAGATTGGAAAACAAATAGACTCACAATGGAGCAAGGGACAAGGAAAAGGGAATTCAGTCGTTGGGTGTCTTGAAGAAGGAGACTACCGCATTGTATAGAAAATTTTATTTTTGTTTTTTTTAAATCACATGCCAACGAAGTACCCCTCTACTTTAACGAAATTATAAAACGAGAGTAACTTGAAAACATCATAATTCAATAAAAAAATTAAATAAAAAATAAAATTTCTTGCAAAAATAAGTGAAAAAATATATATATGTTTTAATTATAAGGTCCTAAAATGACAATCATAATTTATAGGGGAACACGAAAGCCAAAAAAGCATCACTGAACAACTCCACTTTTGCACTAAAACTCCTTGAACTCTTGGCCAAATTGCAAAAGTGGATATCCGGCACATAACTCTTAAAAATACCAAATTACCCATTTTATTTTATTCAGTGTTCATATAAATGTCCTCCATTAAGCAAGACACGCTCTTTACTTCTTCCTCTCCCATTTGTGTATTTCTCAGTGTTCAACACATCGGAATCAGTAGGTGCATACCATGGTTACGAATTCCTTCAGTAGTTGATTGAAGGAAGACATAAGGGTTTTTGAATAGGAAAAATGATAATCCAGCTTACTTTATTGATTCAGAACATAAGATCCAAAGAAATGCTGAGAACATTGGCTTACATACCCTGACCTTTCCCTCCAATTGTTATTTGTGATATCCAATATTCCAATTTCGTGAAGCAAATTTCTTCATGAACATCGTTCTAGTGGAACAAGTAAAAAGAGGGGGAGCCCAACGATGTGGATGTCAAATAATCAAATCCAATCAAATTCAATCCAAAAGTCCAACAATCAAAGCATGCCCTAAAAAACGATAAAATCATTACCAATTATTCTATTGTTACAGGTAGATTTGAATCCTTCAGTGACACACTAGGGAGAAGATAAATTGAAAGGAATATTTTCTTACAACAGGCCCTCCTTTTATATATTCAGACAAGGTACTCAAATTCCACAGATTATTTGAACGAACTGATGTTACTGAAGATGTTGCTACTACAAGCTGCTAAGAATTTCTGTAACCTTTGAGGCAGCAGCCATGCCACTAATTATTGCACCTTCAACATTTGGGCTGACACAAAAATCCCCACATATGGCCAGTCTCTTCTTGACATCCCATAGGCATTTCTGTTCTCTCGCTATGCTTGCAGCTGGAAAAGCACTTCCCCTGTGTACCAAACAGAAATAAAATTGGTAAATAAGAGTTTAATTGCAAGATTTGAATGTGCAGTTTGTGGAAGGTACCATGAGAAAAATGTATTGAAAGAACACGAAGCAAGGATGATAACAGGTGTGTTTCCTCTCATAAATCCTCATCTCTAACATTATTTGGAGAACATGATTACAACCTTTGCTGGAGGGGTGAGGTGAGCCCATAAGACTATCCCTGTGGTATCTACTAGTTCGAAAAACTATTTTCAATCAAGAAAATAAAGTACATGGGGAAACAAGGAAACCAAGTCCAGCTGATATTGCATATGGTAAGAGGAAAGCTGACAATGCCACCGTGATTTGTAGTTATGAAATTATCATGCAACCAGAAAGAAATTAGGGTCATTATTGAACACAACAGCCATAAGGGTTATGTTTAAGCTTTCCAGAATCCGGACATATTTTCCCACACCTGCATGACGACGTGACAGGGAATATAGATGGAATATAGGAAAAATGCAATTATACTTCTTTCAGGAACTTCCAAGCTAAAATGACTCCTAAACCTATCAGGTGAGTCCAAAATCCAGAAACCAGATATCAGTTATCAGTTTCCACATTAGTCACAGTAGAGCATTTTGAGTGGATGGTTGGCCAAAACAATAGTTTACAAGATCTCATAGGCCAATCAATGATTTTCTCTTTCCTAAACAAAGTACATTTTCAATGTAAATTTTTTTCAAAACGTCAAGAATGCTAGGACATATGCTAGCAATAAACATTCAGCTTCAACAAAGAGCAAGTGAAAAAGGGAAACAGATGTGTACCACAAAAGGTGGCAAGATAACATATATCAGGGAAGACCAAGTAAGCTTGCAAGGCACACTCACTAAGTGTGTTAGCTCGGTCAATGCCCAACAGTATACTTCATTGGGAAGAGAAACTTCCTCTAAAGTTTTGTATTGCCAAATACTAGTTCAGTTCTCTTAAACATGTTCTCCATTAGATAATTTCCACTCTTATCAAATGACTTGCAGAGACCTTAACATTCCAGTGAAATCTAGGCTCTGGCTGGAACACTGGTTCTCTAAATTGAAGACTTTAACTGAAGTTGGGATATTAAGACTTTGTTCAGGTTTTTACTTTTCTTCTTTTCTTCTTTTTTCTTCCAGGCCAAACAGCTTTTGGATTGACAATCTCCCAACATGGATATAATCAACCAAAAATCTCACCAGGCTAAGATTTTACATGCTTGGAAATAAGCTCATGACTTAACTAGGGATTTTACACAAAATACACCTGACGCCAGCTGGACAAGGCAGATGAGATATTTGTAGCCCAACACATCCAGAAACAAACTGGGCTTGCAAAAGTGTGGCTGGCGCAGCTTATACTAACAAGCTTGGAACCAAAATGCAACCCTCATGTTTCCAATAGGTGTATACGCTTGAAAAGACACTAGCAAGTGGCAATTAAACAGAGGGCTGTGCTTTGAATACCAACCATCTATGTGCTTTCTTGAAATATGGCTGAGAAATACCAATTCCAGTGCATTGAAATTCTTGAAATAGGTCTTCAGCAACTTTTGTTAATGTTGCACTTGAAGGCTTCTGAGGTCCAGTTTGAGAAATAATACGCTCTGCATACTCTGCTGTAGAATGCAACACCCAACGTTCACTGTGTGGGAATCAATCAAAAAAGTATTATTGAAGTAATGAATATAGTTTCAAACTTAAGCACCTCCACCATTCCCTTGTGCAACACAAACACATACCCAGTGATAGAACGCCCCGGCTTGCTGCTGTCGCAAAATCCCCAGCTTAGAACTTCAGAATTTTTGAATGACAAGCCTTTTAATGGTATCTGTATCATAAGAGAGGTCCAGGATTATTCCACTGTCAGTGTCAGCACAAATAGAGACTAAAAAACAGAAGTATTTGTTAATTCACACAAAATGGCATGGATTAAATCTTAAGAAATTTTTTCGAGTCAATAAACAGAGTTATACACCGCATGGATATATCTTGAGAATTTGTAGTTCAGACAGTATAAAAATTCTGACTGGGATCCTATAGTTGAAGACGTGGTCCACGCGTCCTCAAATATACCTCGAGAGATATAGTCAACTACGATTGAAAGCTGGCCGAGAAACTAAGAAATAAGTAAAAGTACAATGCTATAATCCTCAATCAGACAGCTTAAGGTAAACATACTTAAAAGGGAGAAGAGGGGAGGTTATCGGAGAAAGCCGTAATGGC
Source organism: Ilex paraguariensis (assembly GCA_963454935.2). Lineage (NCBI taxonomy): Eukaryota > Viridiplantae > Streptophyta > Magnoliopsida > Aquifoliales > Aquifoliaceae > Ilex > Ilex paraguariensis. The sequence goes on from CAUOFW020003059.1 coordinate 214,395, forward strand.
AGAATACATCGAATAACATTATGGATTTCCAAAGTTGAAAAGGATAAGTAAAGCATAACTGAAGTGCCCAATATATATCTTACCGAAGACAAAGGTTCTTCAAACGCCAGCATGAGAGCAAAAGATGACCTAACTGGAATTTCTTTCATCTTCTCGGCCAACTCTGGAAAGGAATTCAAATCTGTTTGTACAACAGTAAAACAGTGTATGGTTATGTTCCTGTCATATGCTGGTTCTATGACAAATATGAAATTGTTATACTGTCACAATGAATTTAACTAAGGTGCACAATCACTGAAAGGTCATCCAGAAACAAAGGGGAATTAAATCAATCCATTTTACGTTAACCTTATCCAAAAAGTGTTTTCTAACAGTTAGAAAATATTGGAAATATCCAAACTAACATTCTGGAATACTACATTTACATCCAAAAATCACATTTATTACTTGTATGGATTGTTGGGGCCCATATTGAATGCAATTTCACATATCCATAGAATCCTGGTTGACATGTTCTCCAACTGTACCTTCTCATCTTGCGGGGTTCTACCACTAGTTCTGGATTTAAAGAGCTGATCTGCTGTGCCCTTGTGCTTGTCACCAATTGTGTGTCTTCAAGGATAGAGTTGCCCCACACTTACAGCTAAAATAGAAAATAGTGGCAATTGCTTCAAAGCATAGGTTAACTTTAGGGGGAAAACACTGGAAATTAAAGGAATTGTTCATCATAAACATATAATAATAGGTTAAACAGCTAAGCCTACCGTTTTGAAGCTATTTGTCTTAAACTAGAGACAACTGTTGTATAGAGATAATTACCTTCAGAAAAATTAGAACCACAGTGGTGAGTTATATGGCTAACTTAAGTACATGGAAAGAGGCAGGGAGGGTACCAATAAGGAGTCCCCAGTAGGTTGGGTACGTGCTGGTTGGGGCCGGCAATCAAAAAGATGGACTGAATGCTGAGTTAGGGGTTGAGGCATACTTTGGGATGACCTTCTCAGGCCCAGGCCAAGCCCTTGGGTCATTGCCCTTGACAAGGTCCAACCCATGAGCCACTGTAGTTATATTATTCTAAAATTTTGTATTCAAAATAAATTGAATATACATTAAATAAATACCAAAATCCTGTTTCAAGTTGGGTGGGCTTTTTGGCCTTGCCCACGGCCCAAAAATACTAACCCCATCCCTTATGTCCGGCTGGCCCCTTGCCCACCCCTAGTAACTAGCAGCATAAGTAGATACTTGGATTGTTGTACTTATCAGAAGATAAACCAATGCTGCTCATTTGTTAGGTGCCTTTTCTTTTAAGTTAGTTTCAAGGGGGTATTAAGTAAGAATGAGAATTCATTAGATCGTAGAAAAAGGATAAAGGCCCGCCCTCATCTTATTATCCAACCACCAAAAAACTATGGAAGTAAGAGAAAAAATAAACACAGGCTCATCTTGATTCAGTTTCTTTGGACCTCCACACCATCTGACCAAATGGACATAAATAGAGTAGTCCAGAATGGTGGCAACGCAATACACAATAGAGGCTAGCGAGTTCCCAACCCATAAGCCTTCCATCCTATTCCTTCAATTGGGCCACAAACCCTGGACATACCCCTAACATCAGAAAAGGGTACCACCTCAGCAGGACAGCTAGTCGTTTTGCATAAAGTATACCGATATGATGGTGCATAAATTTGGACATAATGAGATCCAGCCATCAATTTGTTTCCTTTCTACCACAAACAAATTCCTGCTTATGGACAAACTATTGATGTAACCTTTAGGAATTCTACCAGTTCAAAAATATTAAAACTTTTAGCGTTCTGTGTAAGCTGTGTCAAATCCATGCTTCCTTTTTTCCAAATCCAGGATCAAACTGCCCTTGAAAGTAATGTCAATGGTTGAATAAAATAGGTTAGAATCAATTATAACTGCGACTGTGATTTATCCATGGTCAACAATAGACCCAACATCATGGCCCACCAATAATTAAAACAGAATCACTGCTGACCAGCATCCAAAGTAAAGTTTACCAAACCCATTGCCTTATAATTTTGGACCTAGGTCATAAACAAAAGGCAAATGATTGTCATGATGCATAAAAGGCCACAAATATAATATGACTGAGTAACCAACAAAAGCTATGCAAAGCCCTCCTACCTAGAGGAGTTGGTCGTCCTGTTACACTTGTAAATCTGGGAGCACATGTATTTTTATCTGATGCTACCACTCCGTTGAAATGACCGAGATTTTGGCCATCCAACCCTGTCAATGACCATAAATCTTTGGCCTGTAACCACTCTATCTTCCCAACACCTACCCCAAACTTACTTTCAACTCCTGAAGAAGAATTTGCGAAAAATGCAACATTCTATGTTAGTGTTCAAAAGCGGATAATGGAATCTGAATAGAAACTCAATGATACCAACACATCGGAATCAGTAACATAGGTGCATACCAGGCTCGTGGCATAATGCTCTGCATATAGAATTCATTCCTGGGACACCCACATATTTCTTACTTAATCCTTCCTGAGTGGAACACATATTCAGACAAAATTTCACTTGAAGAAATGCGGGTTAAATGGAACAGATATTCAGAGACAAGTTTTCACTTGAAGAAATATGGATCACACAAGTACATTTGTATGGCTAATCTCTTATATTCACGCATGAAATTTTGCAGATACAAACTGTACAACCACAAGCTTACGACAATGAGACAATAAAACTGCCCCAATATAAAAACTTAAGCTAAAGACATCATATAAAATTAACAGATTAGGTAGCGAGCCATAATTTGGCTGCTGCATTAAAATTAAGCACACATAGATGACAAGAGAAAATATGCGGTCAGAAATTTCTAAAAAAATTTGGTCATCTGTATACCTTTTCTATATCGAAGAACTGTTTAAAAATACAATCGAAAGACCCAAAATTCTGTTTCCATTCAGCAACAAGACCTCTAGCTTCCCATTCATGAATAAGGCCCAACACATCAGGATTGCTGATAGTGAAGTAAGGGGCACCATGGTCAAATAACAGCTCCTTCCCATCTTCAGTAATTTCTCTATTAAATAGCCCAATGTAGTACCAAATAAGCAATACATAGACGTGCAACTTTCACAATTCAAACACAATGACGGCATTTTGGCTGTTACCTCCGTAATATAATCCATAACGATAAAGAGAGTGAGAGAGAGAGTTACCTTCGCTGAGACATTCGTCCACCAGGGCCTCTAGCGGAGTCAAGGATGGCGACTGATACCCCATTCCTGGCCAGAGTCGACGCACATACAGCTCCCGAAACTGAATCCAACAGTGACAAAATATTTTCCGTCGATCAATTTGATCTCTCATATATGACACAATGATAAATCATACTTGCATACATACATACATATATATTATATAGAGGAAGTTGGAGAGAGAGAGAGAGAGATTGGGGATAGTTGCTCACTTCCGCTTCCGACGACGGCGACCTTAGTAGCAACGTTACTCATAATTTGTCCGTTCTCTCTCCTTCAGTCCCTGCCTTTTTTTGGATGGAACACAACACTTGGCCTTTTCATTTACTAGCAACGTTACTCATTATTTGTCCCTTCTCTCTCTCTGGCGCTGAACGATATAGCTGACTCTGTGGTCCCAAATCAACCACCGGTGACCATCACCACCGCCCAAATTTTTATTTTTATTTTTATTTTGGTATTTCCCTCGGAGGTATTCGACTCACTTTAGTCGTATATCTTTTTTTCGGTACGATAAAATTCAAGACATTCACACCTAAAATAGTTTATAATAAATAAATTCCTCATTGTCAAATTTTTAATTCAAAATATCTGAATTTATCATTTTAAAATTAAGTCCAACCTGCTAAAATGAAAAAATCCAATTGGATATGAATAATTTAGTTAAAGTTTTATATGATATATTATACTACAATTTGATCAAGGGTGGGTTATTCTCATCCCACAAATATTTATTCTAATTGTCATTTAATTTCTTATTATCAAACTATTAAATTCACCTCTTTTATACTCATTCTATTAATAACTAAACTTGTTATACGCACTCCATTAATAAGTAAGTTCATCTTATATATTTTCTCATAATTAGGGTTTTATTCATTATCTCATCTCATACATCAACAAAAACATTTTTTTAATATGAGTTTTCTAGCGAGATACATATTAATATACTTATCGATTTAATAATATATTTGATTTCATGTGTTTTGTGTAGATTTTTCATTATTTTTTATTTGTTTTGGTATTTCTGTCAAGTTTAATAATTTTTTTTAGAATTTATATACTTGTATATATATATGTGTGTGTGTGTGTGCGCATTAAAATTAGTGTTTTAGAATCTCTTGCCATCACTAATTGTCTTCTTTCATTATTTTTTTTTCTTATTTTGTTTTTTTCTTGTTCCATCTTTGATTGTTTCAGTTTTTGTTTGGGTAGTTTTGTTTTTTTTCTTGTTTCTGTTTTGGTTGTTTATTTTTCTTCTTGTTTTGTCTTTAATTGTTCCCTTTTATTTCTTGATTCTTGATTCGTTTTTGGTTGTTGTTTTCGTCTTTGCTTGTTTCTTTTTTTTTTTCTTGTTTCAATTTTGGTTGTTTCTTTTTTTTCTTTGGTTCGTCTTTATTTTTTAATTTTTTTTTTTTTTGCAGTAGTCTATATATATATATATATATCGTACACTAGAAAAATAAAATACCTAATCTAAATAGGGTGCCTAGAGTAAAACACACTAACTCCAAGATTGGTCAAAAAGTTAAAACATTGGTTTCCTTCTCTGAGGGTATGGAGAATGGGGATATGGTTAGTTCCCATCATATTTCTACAGTTCCTGATGATAATTCTGCTTGGGTGAATCTCATCAAGATTAGACAACAGTAGCTTAACTGTCTCCAGCGAGTCAGTTTTCACAACAACTTGGGTGATCTGAAGCCTTAGCAGAAGTTTTAGCCCTTTTAAAATCGTCCAAAGCTCAGCTTGAATGCTTGTTGTGTCATTCATTCTCCCATAAAAAGCATATAATCCATTTGCCTTGGTCGGGTTTGATAATTCCTCAAACTCCTGCATATTTAGGATTGCCTTTGGAGCATCCATTTGTGTTGAGCTTGTTCCATCATGCATAAGGGAAAGACCATCTAATCAGATTAGATAAAACAACATCCTTTGCAAAATGAACAACCTGAAAAGCTTTGATGGACTCTAAGGCAAGGAGTCATGCTTCCCTCGCAACAATTTTTGGAGGGGGGGGGAGTAATATTGGCGATGCTCTGTCGATTTTTGTCTTTTCATAGGCTTTAAACAATACATTTCCAAAGCACAACCCATTTGATACCTTTCCACTATTTAGCCTTTCTCTCCTTACAATTTAGATTCAACCAATAATACAAATCTCCCAATTGGTCAATTTCCTTTTCCTAATTAATCAAAAACAACTTCCAAATATTATGTACTTTTGGGCAATCTCGAATAATATGCAAGGTGGATTCAGACATTTCATTACTTCTACAACAAAATGCATCGTTGGTCATATTCCTTAATGCCCTCAGACTATTAGAGAGAATTCTATCATGTTGGACGAGCCACAAGAAAAAATTCAGCTTCTGAGGGAGTTTTAATTTTCAGATCTAGCTCGAATCAAGGTTTGGGTACCTGACTTTAGAGGACCTAGTTAAAAGGTTAAAAGCAACTTTATTGAAAACTTGTCATTATTTGAATAACCTCAACAAAAAATATCAAGATAATCACAAGGGCCGCGAATAGAGGTATGTAAGATATCAAAACATAAAGAATAAGAGAGGTGTGAAACTGCTTCCTGGAGATTCCAGTTACCATCTTCATCAATGAAATCAACCACCTTCTTGTAAAGATTCAGAAGAAAACATTAATCTAATAGACAAGTGGGCCTTTACCATACATTCAAACAAATAAATGAGTATATAATGTGGTAAATTTAATCACTAATGAGGTGAGTTTAATAACGAATTGATAGGTACATAATGAATTAGACTTAATTATTAAAAGGGTATAAAAAATGAGTAAATTTAGTTATTAATAGTGTGTCTAACATGAGATGAATTCAATAATTTGATAAGAAAAAATTAAATTGGGTGAAAATAGATATTTGTGGGATGATAATAACCTCACCCTTTTGCCAAACATAATCATTCAATCTCCTTATTATATTTATTGATTAAATTAAATAAGATTACATTTGGATTGAATTTTTTTTCTATTCAAATGATTTGCAAACAATATAACGTACATGAATTTATATATAGATGTTCACTCAAAAATCATCTATATTATAAGAGAATCAAATAAGATCTGAGTGAATTTTTTTTAGAAATATTTGGTACAAAAGGCCAAAAAAAAGGAAATAGAATTTTTTTTAAAGAAAGAAGATAAGACAGATAAAATAATGGGTGAATTATACTTTGTATCCTCAAAAATTTAAGAACTCCTGTTTTGTACCCTCAAATATTAATTTTTTTGAAGGTACATATATATATATATATATATATATTCACATTAAAATGTGGTATGGTCGTTTAGATTTCCTTGTTCAATTCTATCAAAGAGAAACAAAATGAGCAGTCAAAATTAATGGTAGCATCACATGATAATAATATTAATATATTAAAAATATAATGTAAAAATTTTAATATTTAAAAATATATAGTGAGAATTACTAAATTTTCTAAGTTACAAAATGTGATTCCCCTAAAACAAATGAAAAAAATCTGGTCAGAAGGAAAATTAAGAAGAATGTACTAATGATTTAGACGGTCAGTCTAGCAATGAACGAACGCAGTAGCTAGAACGTTCAGCTAATGTGAAAACGTTTCAGTACTGTTCAAAAAAAAAAAAAACTTGACGTGTGAACATATGGTTGCATGAGGATGAGGAGAGAACATTGACTGGGAATAAAGTCTACGGCCACGCAAGCACAGCGCCAAACATGACGTCCCTCCCGTGTTTGGGAGTAAATATTAGATTTAACAGTTATTATTTCTTAATATTATCTTCTGACACAAATATAAAATAATAAATAAATAATATTTTTCAGTGAGTTTCGTTATTGTAATAGCTATCGACTGTTACTGTTAGGAATTAATTGATTTACATCGAATCGCATACCCTAAAACATTGAAGAATAAGGTCAATCAAATTGTCTTTATCTGTAAGTTGAGACTCAAATTTATAAATTGACCGTAAAAATTCGAATTTTTACGGGGTGTAACCAAACATGACGTTGACAGGGCTCTCCTGCATTCCAAAGCTGAAGTTGGCCATGACGCCCCACTCGTTGACCCAGACGCGCCGTGTCCACAAAACACACGATTGGAGTGAGAGAGAGACGTCAACACATTGTACGCATTCCTTCATGGACTACGGAAAGACTAGTCCAGATTTAAGAACTTCAACTCTCTCTCTCTCTTCTCTATTATCCAACCCCCAACGCATTCTCCCAACCACCGCAACCTTCCGCCCTTCTCTCTCCGAAACTCTCCTCTGCTTTCTTTTTTGTTTGATCTGGTTTCTGAGGTATTTTTTTACAGTTTCTTTTTAATTTCTGTTGTTTAATCTTTTGATTCGTTGCTTTTCATTGTTTAATCATATACTGATTTGGATTATTCTCACTACTGCTTATGCCATAGATTTGATATAGTATGCGTTTTTTTGATTATTTTTCGTTTGTTGATTATGTTTCTTTTAAAACTAATGTCTGTTTATTATTTCTCCATTTTGATTCTTATAATCATACTTATTGGGTTAGATTTTTTTTTTACTGTAGACAGTTTCTTGAGCCTGATCATCTCGTAGATGAATACATTCTGTTCTAGCAAATTATTGTTAATCTTTTATGTTAATTGTCTAATTAGTTTCAATACTTCATGTTACTGATAAATCGTTGTTTGATCCAATGTATGCATTGTTCAAATTTCTTAGCTTTGTCTTCTGAATATTTACATCCTTGTGCTTATAGTTCGATCATTAAGCTGTACCTGGACTTCTTTTCCAGTGCGATTAATTTACTCACTGCCTGCTTAATCCGATTTCAACTGTGTAAAGTTGTATTTTCGTAATGATTCGTCCAAGAAAAACTACATAATATTTCCTCAATGCACATTGACGAACTTAGAATAAGTTTTCAATATTGAGTTTGTTTTTTGGGCAATAAATATTTGAGTTATTGACCCAATGAATTTTAGATGCACTTCAATATGCAAAGTTGTTAGAAAAGTGTATAGTATATTATTCAACTCAACATATTCGTGTCTGAACATTTTTGGGTGAATCTTATTTCACCATTGTGCTCAGTATGTTACACAAACTCACCCTTCAGAATTATCAGCAAAATTGTTCATTGATGGCAGTCAAGGTAATACCAAGCTATTTCATTTTTCTGCTCTCCAAAATGGAGACGAGAAAGAACCACAACACTAAAACATGGATATCTGAAATCGGAATTTATCTTCCATATCGCATAAGCTCATATTGGCTGTAGGATTCGTGCTTTCTGTTGTTCTGCTTTGGTTTTAATTTTCTAAATTTCTGGAATCAAATTCTACTGAAAGTTTGAAGCCACCTTTTCAAACCTTCTAATTTTTCCTTACATAGGATGATGTATGATGTATCTGACATTGGTGTACAATTATTCAGTTTGGCAGGCTTTGAATTTGGTTCCATCTGAAGCATTCATCAAGGAGCATTGTATAAAAGACCGGTCATTGGGGGTATCATACAGTTATGTCTTGTTTCTCTTTCTTACGCAGAAAACCACCTCCTGAATTTGATGAAGGTATCCACAGAAACTTTTATAGGTGGACATATAATGCTCAAAACTTTTGAAGCAGTTGGATGTTTGTCTTCATTTTTATCTGATAATTATTTTCTAAACAGAGCTGGCATGTGCATCTCTCATAATTTTGCCACAATCTTTTGCTTATTCTTATATAAAATCTTCTGATCAAGTTGAATTGTGAACAGAGCTTTCAGGCATTCATAAGGTTACTTTTTACTCCTACAAAGAGCTAAGAATTGCCACTGATGATTTTAGTCCGGCCAACAAAATTGGGGAGGGTGGTTTTGGTTCGGTCTACAAGGTAAATGATTATTGTTTCAACATATATTTGCATAAATGTTTGACTTATCTCCATGCCATAAAATGGTAGTTATATGTCCTTTTTTCTGAAGATTGACACCTTGTCTTATTCTTCCTTATCGTGGATGAATAGGGGAGGCTTAAAAATGGAAAAATTGCCGCTATAAAGGTTCTTTCACCTGAATCAAGACAAGGAGTACGAGAATTCTTGACAGAGATTAAAGTGATTTCAGATATAGAGCACGAAAACTTAGTCAAACTTTATGGCTGTTGTGTGGAAGAAAATCAAAGGATTCTCGTCTACAACTACCTTGAGAATAACAACCTCGCACAAACCCTCCTTGGTAATTCATTCTTCTGTTCTTGATTTTGGAGTCCCTGTAATCTAAAAAGTCTAATGAGGTCGTGCTTGGCATATGAAGTAGTTTTTGTTGAAGAATGCTGCTTAAAGCTCAAACAGTACTTTCGTTGGGAATGCACGAGAATAAAAATTTGCAATCTAGTGAAAAGGAAATTCTTAATATTTTTGTCTTTTTAGAATCAAATGGTATCTTATGCTTCAACTTTCTGCTTTCAGGTGGAGGTCACAGTAGCATCCAGTTTAGTTGGCGAACAAGGGTCAGAGTTTGCATTGGAGTTGCACGAGGGCTTGCCTACCTGCATGAGGAAGTACGCCCACATATTGTTCATCGGGACATCAAAGCAAGCAATATTCTCCTCGACAAAGACTTAACACCCAGTATCTCAGATTTTGGACTTGCAAAACTCATCCCTGTCAACATGACTCATGTCAGTACACGTGTGGCAGGAACAATGTAAGTCCCATTGATCCTCTCAGTTTTTTGTTTAGAATCTTTACATTATGCATCTGTAGCTTGTTAACCATTTCAGCAGATCAGTGCTAGGGATAGTGGCTTACATAAAAGCGTTGTGGATTTTGAATTAACCCATGTACAAACTCTTAGCCTATATCAATAATAGTCATTAAGAGATTAATCTGCCATCAGCTTTGACATTTCTTTATATGTGGGAAATATACCTTTGCACCGTGTGGAAACCTACCAAACTTCCGTGGCCACGTCTTGGATCAAAGTGTTATGGCACCCCGTTCATCAATCCATGAACCTGGAGATTTTTTACCCCCCCCAAAAAAAAACAGAACCTAGAGATTTCTAGCTGATCAGTTGCTAGTGAGAACTTGGGAGATGACCACTCCCTCCCTCTAAGCCTGTTTGCCACTTAAAAGACTAGATGTTATACTCTCACTTAACAAAAAACATACTTTCCTTCTGCACATTGGTCACTCAGAAATACCTCTCTCAATGAAAAACATTATCCAAAACAAGGGAAAGGACCATTGATGGTAATTTTGTTATCACCATCCTGCAGAATCTATTGTCTAGGTGGAGTGGGAATAGTGGTGAATAAGCTTCCACAGGTACTTCTACAGTCAACAATTGCCAATTTGTGTGTCCTGCCTTTGAGTCCCGCTTTCCGTCCTCTCCGCTTGCTATTGATTTTCCCTTTTCTCCCTAAAAATAGTATTGTAACTCTTCTTTTTTACCCTAGTTCTTTCGTTTCTTTTATTTTTCTTTTTTCATTTAAAAAATTTACATCTTACAAATGCTGTTTCAGAGGTTATTTGGCTCCAGAGTATGCCATAAGAGGGCAGTTGACACGTAAAGCAGATATCTACAGTTTTGGTGTTCTTCTTATTGAAATAGTCAGTGGGAGATGCAACACAAACACGCGATTGCCTGTTGAGGAACAATATCTTCTTGAAAGGGTACGATGTTCTTGAGCCACTGCTAGTCAATTGTTTTGCATTCAGTGGTTACTCCATGCATGAGCGGTATTATTGGATGGATACTTTCTTAGAAAGTTTCCCCCAAGTTAAGCTACACAGAATCACTGAGATTTAAATGCTGATGAGAAATTGAATACCCAAGTTTCTCTGCTTATGACATTAATTGAAGACAGGAGGGAATGCAAGCCTAGAAAGAAGAAGGGAATGAACACCCAAGATCAGTGTTTTCTGCTCTTAGTTTTAGACTGCACATATTCTGTTTGACTATTGAACTTTTAAGGAAAAATGTTGATATCAGAATGGGTGCTTCTCGGTTGTATTACTCATAAAAATGCAAAACCCTTTTAAACACTAGAATCATAACTTTGCGGAATGTGTACTACAGTCATGTTCATTTCCATCCAGTAGCCAAGCAAACACTACTAAGTAGTAGAGTTGGTTTTCTGTCTCTGGTGTATTCATTGTTGCAGAGTTGATTTTTTTTTTCAATCGCTGATTATAATAGTGGACTGCTTTGTTGCAGACATGGAAACTTTACGAGAGAAGGGAGCTAGTGGGGCTGGTGGACACATCATTAAATGGGGATTTTGATGCTGAAGTGGCCTGCAGATTCCTAAAGATTGGTCTACTCTGCACCCAGGATACTCCAAAGCTTCGACCCTCCATGTCAAAGGTGGTGAAGATGCTAATTGGTCAGATTGACGTTGATGACAATGAGATAACAAAGCCGGGCTTAATTTCAGATTTCATGGACCTCAAGATTAGGACCACTCCTCAAACAAAGCCTGATGTCAACAAGGTCCCGTACAACATATCCTCAAGCTTAGATAATCAAGACAATTCAACTATGACATCAGGAACCTCCTCTCAAGCAACCATGACCTTTACTGTATCATATGATCAGAGCAGTTGAACTCGCAGACTCCCACCAAGAGAGAGAGAGATTTGTTTTTGTGTTTAAGTTGTCTTTTTTTTTCTTTTTCATTTTTTGGTTTGCTGGGGCTTGTTCGCTTGTAAATTGTATATTCAAGTTTTTTTTCTTATTCAGTCTTTTCATGCTAAGAGGAGAGTGCCAAAATTTTCGAGAAAGAGTTATACCATATTTATTCTTATTTCTATTTAAAATTATCTACTTAGACAAAATAATGGTACATGACCATTTTCCATTACTTTATAGAGTCGGGAGAATTTTGAGTAAGGTTGTTTGCTCGAACATATAACAATTATATGCAATTCTACTAGATAATAAATAGTAATAACAACTGGGAGAAATGTTTTATATGTAATTCTACTGGATAATGAATAGTAATAATATTAGGAGAAATGTATAAAACAAACATTATTTTTGTTCCCAAAATTACTTTTTCATACAAACAAATATGGAAACTTCAAAGAAAATTGACAACTAAAACTCGGATCTTGAGTTAGTAATAGGTCGAAGAGCACTCTTATTTCTTTCTTTTGCTGTTTTTTGGTGGTCTGTGACACTGTTTACTGAAACTTTATACTATTAAGTTAAGGTTAATTGTAAATCACACCCTGAAAGATTATTTAAATTTAAATTGAGATTTTTTATCGTTGAGGTGCATATTGATACAAATTTTTATATTTGAGGGTGTAAATTAAAATTTTTAATCTTTGAAAGTCTAAATTAAAATCCAAACTATTTTTTTCAGGGCACAACTTGCAATTAATCCATTAAGTTAATATTAGGATAGTTATAGGCTAATGGGTGTAATGGCTCGTCCACGGCCGGGTCAAACTACCCCCACATGCTACGCTTTATAAAGAGGATTGGATGCCCTGGCGTGATACCCAACTTCGGTTTGTTAATCGTATTGGGTGGGTAAGTTTGTGTCAAATTTTAGTGGGTTTATATCAAAAAAATATTTTATTTATATCTGATTTATTTATTAATTTGTGTCTAACAAATTACTATATCATATCGAGTTCGTGTTGTGTATGAATTAAGTTTCAATGATATATAACTGAATCGTATTGTATAATTATTTTAATTGGTTTTATTATAATCAATTTATTTATTTATTGTGTCATATTGAGTTCACCCGTTTACTAACAGATGACTTAAAAAAAGATCAAAATCTTATAATTTTATAGTGTATTAATAAATATTATTATAATTTAACACCCCTAACCCATATTTCATTGTACATATATTTTTAATTTCTTTATATTAATTTCATGGATTCAAGTGAAACCACTTGTATTTTATCTACTGGGAAGAAACTGATGGAGTGCCAGTTCGACAACCAACTAACCCAACCCGTCTATGATTAACACTAATTAATCAAATTAATGGGTCCCACTTCATCATTACCACGCAACAAACCCCAAATCCACAAGTAAATGCAATCTCTCTCTCTCTCTCTCTCTCTCTCTCTCGTGGAGCTCTTTTTTGAAACTTTTTGGCCTTAACTACAAGAAATTTTCACGAGCTTTGGCTGAAAAAGCTAGGGTTTTGTCACAGGAAAGGTCAATTGCTCAAGATTAGCTCAAGGTTCTCTGTCGGAAATCCATTAAAGATCCTCTCTCCTCTCTTTTCTTTCTCATTTCCGCCTTTCTTTTGGAGCTTCGAAGACCGAAGATGTGTCGGTACTTCTACTATCTCACATCCTCTCAGCTCTGATCAAAATTATGGAACATACACAAATATCTGTGTGTTTAATTTGATGTTTCGAGTGTTGGTATTTGAGATTGAACTTTTGAAGGGACCAGAGATATAGATAAAGAAGGAAAAATTGTCATTATTGGCGTCAAAAAGCGGAATTGTTTAATTTATGGAGTTTGCTTTTTCGGAGACGTACATGTGAAGCAATTTAGAGTTTTTCATCATCTCCCAACTGTTCAGTTCATCAAATGCGTGCTTTTACCGAGTGGACATGGAAGTTTCTGGGTCGTCTCGTTCTTGTTCGGGCAATTGCTTACTCATAACCTGTAAATTGGTCTTTTGGGATTCTACTGTTTGAGTTGAAGTTAGTCTTATATTAACAAATTTTTTGCACCAGAACTCCACAATGGGTACTTTCGATGCTTTAACATCACACCTCTGGAGATGTAATCGTATTCAGAGTCGAATGGATGGATATAGCTAGCAGGGGTTTAACTGTTGTAGCTTATATAATTGCAGTTAGAGTGGGTTGTTTGAGAGTAGTAACTATTGAGGTTTTTCAGTCATGGGGGATATTGGGTTGTTTAAACAAGGGTGGAAATGGTTGCAATCTGAAAAGCATTCTTACTTGGTTGTGCGAACTGCGGTGAGCAGTTTCATGGAAAAAATTGGGATCTTTATAGAGCGTCACTGGCCAATGGTGTCCTGTGGGTGTGCGAGATTAGGAAGGGTTCTGCTCTTCTTGTTGATTCATTGGAGGGATAGTGTTATTCGGGGCGCTCAGTCATTTGTTGGGCTAGGTTCAGCAGCACTGCTTTTTATAATGTGGAGCTTCTTTCTTAGTATGACATCAATGTCTTGCCTAATTTACGTACTTCTTAGTATGGTATGATCATTACTTATTATGACTTTCTAGTCCTTTCCTGCATAGTAACCCCAACAAATGCTTTTACATCAAACCGTTGCATCTGTTTTTTTTTTTTTTCAGGGAGCTGCTGGCGCTGCAGTTCAGTACTTGGGTTACACTCCTGGATTTTTTATTGTGGGGCTGTTTGCCATTTTAATTTTATGGATGTATGCTAACTTTTGGATAACTGGTACATTGTTCATAGTTGGAGGTATGTCCTGGCTCTTCATATGCGATATAATACTTAACTTAGAATTTCTTGCAATCGATCTTTCAGTTGGGGGAAATCATATCAGTAAAAATTAAAACAACCTTGTAGATAATGTCTATAAGTTGCATCAACAGTTTATATAATGCCTTGATTCCGGAATTTATTACTTATCTCACTCCTTGAATCACTAGAATTGACACCAGAAATTGCTTATCTTAATTGGTTTTGTTTTCTTGCATTTTCTTTACTTGTAATCATATTTTTGTAATGTTAGCCATATCCCAGATCGTACTCTCTGGATGTTTTGACCAGTCTTACAGACCTGTCCATTTTATTTTTCGAGTCAAGTTTGGTGTTTTAATGACATGTCTGGTGCATGACTTTGTTGAATTTAGGAAGAGATTTAACTATTCCATGTAGATGTTAGGCATGTGGCTTTATCCAAGTTTTAGGCACGCAATTGACCTATGCCAAATGTTTTCTGCTTCATTTTTTTTTAAATGTGAAAATTTATTTGCAAGGTTCATGTTGAGTATGTGGATCTGTAAATTTTGGAGGTTCGATTTTAAGGTCCATAGAAACAAATCCTGGAGCAATCAGTTTTCTTGCACCACCAATTGGATGAAGTGGAAACTGTTTTTGTCGGCTTTTATTCGGGAAGTGTGACTGTGAGGGCCTGAGGCTCTGGAAAATCAAATCCAGCCTTAATTTTTTCCTCCTTGGACTATCAAGATTCCCAGTGGGTTGTGGCTTAAGTTTGGAGTAGGCCTATTCTAGGTTTGAGGAACTCGGGAACGACTTCTAGTGTGTTTAACTTCTTGTCGGGAGTGTTACGGAGCATGTTCATGTGTCATCATTACTCTGTTCTGTCACCTGCTGAAACTATTTGACTCTGAAGTCTTTTTGACAATGCAGGCTATCTGTTTTCCTTGAATCATGCTCGGTTTGTGGTATTGATGGCAACCCTATATGCTGTCTACTGTGTGAAAGTTCGAGTTGGATGGCTTGGACTTCTTCTCTCGATAAACCTAGCATTCATCTCAAATGACTTATTAAACTACTTGCTCCAGCGGTGTGACAGTTTGAGTGAAAACACACATGTTGAAGAGCACAAAGAATCAGAGTCATTGACAGAAGATGACTTCTCCAGAGAGAGTGAATATTATGTTCCTACTAATGAGGCTGAAAAGTTGCACTCTTGCAAATCATCCAGCAAAATAACTACTAATTCGTCTCGTGTCAGCAAGCCAAAAGAATCAGCTGTCTATCAGGTGGTAAGAGAAGATGCAAATTCAATGAATGAGATGAAGCGGATTTTAAACAGTATGGATCATTATCAGGCGCTGGGATTTCCTCGCCATAATAAACTTGATGCTTCGTTGGTGAAGAAAGAATATCGGAAAAAGGTATGCTAGTTTGTATACTGAGACATAATTACTTATTATTTTCTACCACTTTGATGGGCCTTTATGATTTGTTATCTTATCTTGAGTGAACCGCATTTGGTCATTCTTGATATACTCTACAACTGTTGCCTTGTAAGTTCTCATCTTTTGGTACACTACGATCTTAGCAGCTGAAATTGAAGCCTGCTCTGGCTTGCTTATAACATAAAAAAGCCAAGCTTAATCTTTGTTTTAAAGCTCCTTGTTTTTCTATCTGAGCTTGTGCAACCCTGAACTGTGCTCATCAGTAGGGAAGACTTTCTACCAAACTGTAGTGGATTGGATGACATGACCAATTGTTACTAAATATCAGCTAATTTGTCCTTTGTCTGCAGGTAGTAATTAATTGGATGTTCCTTTCACAAATGATGTTTGCAAAACCTGCAAGGATCGACCAAAACTTGTCATGTTTTCTTTACTTCTTCCAATTTATAGGGTAATAAATTGGCATGCTGCGTATTCATGGACGAAAATAGCATCCTCTATGCTGCGATAATGATATATTATGAGTCTTGGAATTTAGGCTTTCAACCCATTCCCCAAAAGGAAGGAAAAAATAGATGCAACTTCTCATATTGCATTCAGTATCTAGTTGTCTTCTTTGTATAAGTAAAATCATGATATCCACCATTTGTTTTGCTTACTGGTGTACTTAGTAATTGTTGCCCCTTTTTGGTGTAGGCCATGCTTGTGCACCCTGATAAAAATATGGGAAATCCACTGGCAAGTGAATCATTCAAAAAACTTCAATGTGCATATGAGGTAAGTATCTATCCCTTAAAATTGGTTATGCATGCTACTTTTTGGGGGAAAATCACTTTTTCTATTTCACATTATTGACGATAAATGATGTCCTGTGCTCCTCTCTGAAACTTAAAGTGGCTTAATGTATAGGTTCTGTCTGATTTTACAAAGAAGAGGGACTATGATGAGCAATTGAGAAAGGAAGAACATAAGCGCGTCTCACAAAAGTCACATGCTACTTCACAGCAGGTATTATAATGTGTGTGTTTTGCTTCTAGTTTTTACTGCTGGTCTTACCACCAGATGCACTTAAATTTTTAACTGTAGTTTATATTTTCCAATGATAACTAAAGCACACAGATTTTCTTGGGCTGAGAAAAAGGAAAACAATAATGAGGCATTCTTTAAACAGATGTCCTTATTCAGACTTCTTGAAATGAAGCAATCTTGTTTTCGGGCTTTCAATATTTTTCTTAAATGTAGAACAAGACTTTGTAACACATTATCCTTCCTTGTATTTGTTGGTATGCACTTCTTAACATATTATCATTCTTCACGCTTTCTGCTTATCTTATTGTTTGGGATAAGTTGATGATGAACCACAGTACTTTCAGGTTGATATGCATTAAGTAGAATACAGATGTGGGTGGCCATTGTCATGGCAGCTCACCTTTAATTTCATAAACATGCCTTGATGACATGAACTTTGTGTAAACATATGTATTCAAGGCTTAACGTACTGGAGTGGATTATTATCTTTGAAGAATGTTCTATATCTTTTACTTGGCGATAAGACAAATGAAACAATTGGTTGGTTATCTCTCTATGATTTGCAGGATAGCCCTGATTATTGTTCAGAAGAGTCAAGACGTATACAGTGCACGAAATGTGGCAATTCACACATTTGGGTTTGCACCAATAGGACTAAGATGAAGGCAAGATGGTGTCAGGTGGGTCTTTCATGAATTTCTTCATTAAGTGCACTATCATATCTGCACTTTCTTGTATATTGACAAGACTTATTGTCAACACAGGATTGTTGTCAATATCATCAAGCCAAGGATGGTGATGGATGGGTTGAATACAGGGGGTCACTGGTATTTGATCAACCCCAAAAGGTATTTTTCTTCCAAGAGGTCCTATTCTCATGGTTTTGAACTTAGGACAAGTAGATAACTTTATGCTAATTTCCCAGTTGGTTTATCGCTGTGTATATACCTCGTTTGATTAATTCTTGGTCTACTGTGTAGTGGTGTAAGAGTTGTTTGTCAGTAATATTTTGCACATAGGAACTGCAGTCTGATAATTTCTTGTATCCCTAAACTCAGCTTTACCAGGATTTGACAGTTTGTTCAGCCATAGTGTTTTCCATGAAAGTAGGCTTGGAAATTGATCACACACTTTCTCTTTTAACCTGTACTTATTAAAGACACTGCCATGAAGGTTTCAAGAATTATTTTTCCCAGCATATGCATCCATGACATTCCTCTGTTCATTTTGCCCTATGTTATGAATTCTGGCACAGATGTATTAAAACAATGCATTCTATGACTTACGATCTTATTCCAAACTCCCACGTATGTTTTGCTGCTTCTCAAATGTTTAAAAGATCACATCTTACTCTGCGTGTCTGTCACATCCATTCTGCTTGTTTTTTGGTTTTCATTGATAATGCATCTGGAAAACATTTTCTTTGTTGCATAGTCCTGGTTTATCGGAAAGAGCTAACCCAAAAGAGAAAGAGCAACAAAAGAGGTGAAATAGGGAAAAGCAGTCAGTTTTTTATCCGCCAGCAAGTAAGCCGGGTCACCTTTAGAGGGAATAGGAGAGGCACTTCAGTAGGACAACACAAAGCAGTGCAGTAGGGAATAGGGCAATAGCTACAAGAAGAAAGAGGTCAAAAAGAGTACCCCTGATGTAAGAGCTAACTAAGCCAAGAGGAGCACGTCAATAAAGAAGAGCTAACTATCTAACTTAGGAGTTGCAGATTATTTTCTCTTAGTATCTTTTTCCTCTGCCTCTAATTTTACCAATGTGTTGCAACAATTATATGCTCTTTTTTTTAGGTCCTTTTCCATTGCCTTTTGGTCCACAGGCTCCTTCTGGCCCAACTCTGGTTTGGTGAAATATCTGTTTTGTTGAAACAGTGGCTTTATTACTAACACTGTGTATATCTTTTCTTTCACTGTGCTGCTGTAAATACACATTACTCTTTTTGCTGATACATCTGTTTGCCACTTAGGTGGAAATACCACGAGCTTTTGTTTGTGCGGAGAGCAAGATCTTTGATGTGTCAGAATGGGCCATATGTCAGGTTAGTAGTTTAATGTGTATATATTTACATTCTTCATGGTGGAAGCATGTGCTAGTTTTGATTTCTATTTGAAAACACCATGTATTTTCCCAGAAAGGAAAACACCATATATTTTCAATTGTGCCAAGAGTAGGGGGTAACGGCAAAAAGGTAAGGGGGAAATAAATGGTATTCTTTTTAGCCGATCAACGTTAGGAAAGGGAGGTTGTAAAGGTGAAAACAATGTTGCTTTATGTTAATGGTGATTATGAGTCTCTTTTCTACGTGGTTTAATCACACATAGGGGTTGGATACTTGGATGGTAGCTGACCATATGGACTCGTGTACTTGCACTGTGAACTTAGGACTCAGGAGCCCTAGATGAACTATGTAATAGGAAATTTGAACTTAGCTAGGTCTATATGGTTATTTTTACATAATTTGGGACAGTTGACTCTGGTTGAATTCATGTGCTAAAACCCAATGTAGATTCTAAATATGCTAAACAATAGATGCTTTTAGGAGTTCAACAACAAGATCTGGGCTCTTTCTGTTCAGAGACTTGGGCAATGATTGTACTATTTATTATTGGAGGTGCTGAGGAATGAGGGATTGTTCTGGTAATTCAAAGCTGGAAAAAAATAAATTCCTTTCTCCATTTTATGTTACAAAGCCTAAAAGCTGTTTTATACAGGGAATGGCTTGTAGGCCCAATACCCATCGGCCCAGCTTTCACGTAAACATGGTTGGATTGGAGAAAACTCAGAGATCCAACTCAAGCAGGTACCCATGGGATTTGGATGCTGAAATGATGGATGAAGAGGAAGATTTTGAGCAATGGCTTCAGCAAGCTCTAGCCTCTGGCCTCTTTTGTGAGACCTCCAAGCGCAGAAAGACTTGGAGTCCCTTCAAGTTGCATCAGAAGAAAGGAAAGAAACAATGGCGAAGATCACCTTAAACGACGCGATCAAGTGGGGTAGCAATTGCCTCCATCACACTTACAACACCAGAACCACAAACACACGGAAAGGTAAACAAGAAAAGACGGATCATAATTTGGCAGTTCTCAATGTCATGTCCAGAGGCGCCTGATCTCATCAAAGGAGGTGAGATGACATTGGATGTGGTGGTTTGGCATGTTTTCCTCGATGCTCGTGTGTAAATAAGTTTTAGACTTCTCTTGTAGCATTTCATCTATTGTAAAATTGGGCGGGGGAAACAAAACTGAGTGAATGGTGCCCATGAACATCGATGATACGATTACCATTTTGGCTCCAGGGGTGACTTCGGCAATACTGGATTACCATTACAAGTCCTAATCTATTCACGTTTGGACACCGAGTTATCGGCATGCAGCATATAATTTGTTCTCCAGAGGAAACGTTTTTTCATATGTGGTCAAATAATCACTTATTGATTTCTTGTTGCTCTATTAGAGTTTGATGTATCTTTTGAAATGCAAAATAAAAAGTAACTGACGTTTTCCTGGTAATGTTACAATCACCTCTTAGTATTCTCATTCACCCCTAACAAGTTACAAGGCTTAATGAGTAAGCAAAGTATCCCATGAAAATCCTTAGGGATGGAATTAGGGGTGCTTGCTTGAGCTAGTCTTTGCCAGCCCGATGGACTTGTAAAGTGGACAGAGCGGACGGCTTATAGTAGGAGATATAGAAGGACAGCTTCTACAAAGTGGGCTGAGTCCCCCCAACCAATCCCTTTATAGAATGTTTCCTCTTAATTTCACCATTTAGAAAAGAACGGAATAATAGGCTGTAAATGGGTGTCTTCAACATTAGTTCTAATTCAATCAATTAAAACCATGATAAACACGTAACTCTCACTTTCTTCAATCTTGTCATTCATTGTTGAACCAAAATAGCCA
Source organism: Ilex paraguariensis (assembly GCA_963454935.2). Lineage (NCBI taxonomy): Eukaryota > Viridiplantae > Streptophyta > Magnoliopsida > Aquifoliales > Aquifoliaceae > Ilex > Ilex paraguariensis. Next base: position 235,435 of record CAUOFW020003059.1, read on the forward strand.
TGATTGCATACAACGCTTCTCTGTCAAAGTATTTTGACACAAAACTGGTATGGTGCCTCATTTCTCTCTTTTCCTCTAAGACTGACTAATAGTTGACAGTATACAGACTATGATAACTTATTGTGCCCTAAAACCAGTTACAAATCTCTGGATACCTGCAAAATCTGATATAATCTTTGCATCACGGAAGCAGCCTTCAGTTTCAGTTTCCATGTAATCCACAAGAAACTTGCACTGGTTTTCACCATTTGTCTGCAGTAAGAAGATAAAGAAAGTAAGAATTTGGACCAAATGACTGGTGGAAAACAATGCCTTAAGAGCAAACGTTCCCACTAGATTTTTCCAGTTGTGAAATATACCTACTGTTCTGCCAAATCTTCATTATCAAACTACAATCAACTGTCACTAATGTTATTTAGGATCTGAAAAGTTATAACGCTGTTTCTTTCCAGTAATTCAATAAGATTATTTGCTCTAATCTTTCTTCAGAAACTTTGATAGATACTACCAACAGATAGATAATAGGATTCACTCACAAATACATGAAAACACAACACAATTTCAAAACAATTCTTCATAAAATAGAACTAACCTTACCCTGAAAGATAACAAACGTAAGATAACAAAACTCTACTGTTTCACATTTGACAAGGTTTCTATGGACAGATTTATTCCACAACACACAACGACGACTTAATCCATTTTATTACAAAAATATGGGCTTCGTAGAGCATACAAATAAGGTGCTATCGAATGAGCAAAGATTGGAAAACATTCAATACCATTCAGAGTGGGATATGCCAAACAACCCTGTATGTCACAACCCTTGAATTTCAACTTTTAAAAAAGAAATCCTCCATTTAAAATGTCACTTTGGTTAAGAGGGACATAAAATCTTCCTTTACATGAAAGCTACATATGGAATTCAACCAAAATGCTCCCGAAGATGTAGGTGCGGGCTTTACTGCTACTCTAGAGATGGATGCCAGTGACAAGGCAGAAGAATTAGGAAACTTAAAATACACCAGAATGCATGATGGAATCATAACATTTGCCTTGTAAGTGGGGCTATCTAATATCTTTCAAAAAGCTGATAATCTACAGAAGAACAAGCAGTTTTAAAGTTAATGGATTTGGTGGGGTAGACTCTATAAATTTCCTTAAAACTAAAAAACTGGAGATTAGTACCTCAAAAGCAAAAAATCCACCAGGTTTCAACATTGAAACAGCCCCATTGCAGAGATGAAGAAGGCTACCTACACCATTTGAGCCACCATCTAACGCAAGTCTTGGTTCATACTTAGCAACTTCAGCTTGTAGCCCACTGATATGTTCACTTGGAATATATGGTGGATTACTTACAAGTCCCATGAGTTCCCCTTTGACATCCTTCAAAGGTTCAAACCAAGATCCTTGCTTTATCTTAATTTTATCCTGATATGCACATCAGATGAGAACCTTAAATAAACAAGACATTCTACAGAACATCAAAGACTACTTAAAATTTGAAAAGCGCTTTTCTTCATTTTCTATTATTTTTTGCAGTTCCACTTCTATGCAGTTCAAACAAATGTAAGGCAGAAAGAAAACCGGAATGCATGAATGTATATACTTTTTGTCAGCTCATACCAAATCACTCATTACGTAGCCAAATGAGTTTGGCATATAGGGGAGTTTAATGCCACAGTATCTCCACTTCCCTAGGTTTAAGGCCTTTAGAATGCTGCCTCTCTCTTCATACTCCTTTCTTCTTTTTTTCTTGCCTTTGAAAGTTTGAATATTCCTATCTTTTTTGACAAATCTGTTTTTTTTTTTGCATGTATAGCACATCTTCCACAAGATCTACATTAGTTCTCTATCCCTTCCCATCATCATTCTTGACCATGTATTCAAAACTAACTTGACAGAGAGTTTTTGAAACTCAAATCACCGTCTCAATCAAAAGGTTCACAATATGGAAAAATAATAGTATGTATACTGGTTCCAACACTGAACATTGCCCTAAAAAGCGATGGCAAAAAATTAACCATAGCCAAATCCTAACTTAAGTTATTGAATTCCTAAAACACCAGCAACATTTAACCAATTTCGCAAAAAGTTTTTCCTGCCCGTGAACAGTTGACAATCATCATGCAACTTACCTAATAAAAACATTGGCTAAATCACTAACCTGCAAATTATACCTTTGCACATTAAAAGAGGCGACTGCAACTGCCACCGGGCTCAAATCAGTCGCAATGACCCTCCCTGAACTCCCCAAAATCCTGCCAATCCCGATGGCAAGAGCACCACTTCCAGTCCCCAAATCAGCCCACAACCCTTCCCTCAACCCTTCATTGTCCTTAATCACATCACCTACCAAGTCAACAATCAATTCAGTCTCAGGTCTTGGTATCAGAACCCCTTCTTGGACACTCAACACCAAGTCCCTCCAATGCTCACACCCGACTATATACTGAAACGGTCTCCTCTCTTCAATTCTTTGCTTCCACAACTCGTAAAGATCCTCCAAATCAGCCCTTAATGTCACCACCATGTTCTTTTTGTCATTATCAGTAATCCCAATTGTTTTGGGGTGTTCAAGAGCGTCTTCAATGAGCCAATTGAATTCCCTTTGCAATAAGGTGGCGTCCGGGCCGTTGTCTGAGTCCAAGAATGAAGACCCAACTGAGGAGGCTAGGGTTTTGGCCCAATCTTGCCATTTTTTGAGGTCTGATAGAGTTGCTGAGAAAGTGGGTGATCTGAGAAAGAGTGGTGTTTGAGGTTTTGCCGAAGCGGGTGAACATGAAACCGATGAACACGAGATGGGTCGAACCAGGTTGGAGTTGAAGATGAGTGGTACAAGTACGGAGGAGAGAGAAGCACGTGTGAAGCTTAGCTTCATCTGTCCCTTGAAGACTCAGTCCCAGACATACAGAGGCGCGCTAGAGCTAAAGTCCTTGCCTATGGAGGTAGCGGAGCACCGTAACAGCGGTGTTCCTTCTCTGTTCGGGTATGAATGTTAACACGTGTCCTTCTTTTATTGATTGTTCCATCTCTGTCTTTCGTTTTTGGGTTAATTGCAAGTTTTGCCTTGAAAGATAGTTGAAATCTTAATTTGTACTCCTAAAAATCAAAAATTTTAATTTATACCCTTAAAAATAGAAATTTGTATCAATGTGCACCCCCAAAGATAAAAATCTCAACTTGCACCCTCAAAGATAGAAATTTGTATCAATGTACACTTAAAGCTAAATTGATAAATTATACCTAAATTCTCTCATGGTTGTCACTTAATCATTTGAACTCTTTCATATTTAGAATATTAATCACACATCTCATAACGTTTGTGCACGTGTAACACGTAATCCCTTTCATTGATATTGTTAATATAACCGTTAAAATATAATTTTATCCTAATAAAAAATTATAATTTCATATTACCCTTCATTTTGTGGGTTCTCTCTGCTTATATCTCCCTGTTCTCACTACACAACTTGAAGTAAAAAATTACTCCGACGATCCTAACCCTTTAAAGTAGACGTAAGTTTTGTTGACTGAACCACTATAAATCCTTATCTCGTTTAACTTACCATCTCTCTCTACTTTACTATTGTATTTATTACTGTTCATTTAACAAATGATGTACAAATTTAATTTGTGCATCATCAATCGTGATCATAATAAAAATTTACATTTTAGTGCTTGCTTTTATTATTAGCTCCATCGTTCTTTCATATTAACTTAAAAATCAGGGTCCGCGTAATGATGTGATGTGGCTTGGATGGTATTTGTTTATTCCTAGTGGCAAGAAATACTTTTTTTTTGCTACAATTTGTTGGGTGGCCTCTTGTCAAATTTGATCATTGACATGGAATACCCTTTATGAAATTAGGTGCATAGATGGGGAAAAATAATTGGAGATGTGGATGCTTCGGTTAGTTTACCGACTGGTGGCTTGGAAGAATTGTAAGGCTTTCTTGTCATCAAACATGTCATGGTATATGTATAAGATTAGAATAATTATTGGGCTGGAGAATGTTCCATCTGCTCTGTTGCTGATGGTGAATGTCCTCCTAATGGGACAGAATTGATTATGAATCTGATAGGTGTCTCCTTTCACATGTAAATCACACAGTAGAAAAATTCGTACTTGTTAATTATTAAGTAATTAAATAACGAGTAATATATAAATTCGTATATCTTGAATTTAATTTTTTTAATGTCATAAAGATTCAAGTTTAATTAATAATATATTCTTATAAGGGATTGTATGTATTTGAAATTTGTGTTATATGCGTGAATATAAAGAGTGAGCGATTGAAATGCGTAAACAAAAATCAATTCAACAAAAGGGTGTGTTTTATATGATTTCTCTTTCAGGTCATGGAGCATGCTTGCTTGCTTTTGTCATTGACAACCCCATTATCTTTGCTTGGTTGTTATTAGAAAATAAAGGGTTGTTTTGATTGGCTGGCTTGGGGGATACAGAATGTAAGGGTAGGACTAACATTGGATTCCCTCTTGTCCTCTAAGATGCTCCAATCAAAGAGGCACACAATCCATAACTTATTTGGCCAAGTGTGGGAGGTATTTTGGAGGATGCTTTTTAACCACTTTTGTCTTGTTTTATATTTGAATTTGATGACCCATTCTTCTTGGCCTTTAGTTGATTGAATACTTTTGCTTTCTTGTTCAATGAGCACATTGTCTTCCTTTTTTTTTTATCCTTTTCTTATGCTAGGTGTTGAATTTCATCCATCTCTAATTTTACCATAGTGAGTAAATTAAATAAAAATTGTTTTAATAAATGAATATTTTAAATTTGATCATCTAAAATTAGGCCATACTGCATAGTTACGAGTAGTTATGAGACCAATTGCGTCACCATCTTCAGAAATGGTTCAGTGATTACGTTTGTTATCTTACAATTAAGAGGTTTTAAGTTCGATATTTCTCATATTTCTTGAAGTTAGCAACCTTATTTTTCGTGAGACATGTCCTAAAACTAGTTATTCGATCATGACTTGATTACATCAATCTAAGTCGGAACTGACAAGTTTAATCTTGAAGTTTGTATAATTGATGTGATTGAATAGTAATTGAGAATTTTAACCTTGTAATACAAGGTTCAATTTCAGAATCTAAGAACTAATTCAAATTTTTTGTTCGATTCAAAGTTAAATTTCTTTATAATAGGAACTAGTTATTGACATTTTCTTTTATTTTTTCAAAAAAAAAAAGACAATTGAACTTAGTTAAAATGTCAGGACAACAACTATATTTGACTAATAAACTATCTTGAGTAGACCACTAACGTTAACTAATATGATTCTTGACTAGTGGTATACACTTTTCATTACTTTTTCCCCAACAGAAAAAAAGTTGCGATTTAGACTTAGTCAAATTTATTGATTAAATTTATCTCTTTTTGAAGTGGCAATTAAATCTATCAATTATAAAAAATTATGGCTCAACCGTTGATAATAATATAAATTTAAAATAAAATTGATTAATAAATTTTAAAAATAGAAAAAGTTGGAACTTGGAACAGTAGTGGCATTTTGTTCAAATTTATCACTCCATTATCACCGTTACATTCATGAACAATGTTAGAAGTGTCAATCGTGTTCTGTCATTTTCATATTGTATCATTTTTAATCATGTTATTTGTGTGTCAGCTTACTTTTAGCACGTGTTGGGTTTATGTCAGTAAATAAATTTTTAATTTCACAACAATTCATATAATAACATTTAAAAAACTAAAAAAATTATAAAATTTTTATTTTTTGTCTACAATACTTTTTTTTTATAGTACATATTAATCATGTTATTCATGTCAAACCTTAATTTTGACCTATTTGTTACTCGTATCAACTAATCATGTAATTTTCAAGTTTTGTGTTGAGTTGAGTTCATGTTAATAGATAAAATTAACACCCATATGAACTTAATTTGGAGACCTTATCGTGTTTAACGGTTAGAAGGTGTCCGACTTAATTTATGTGCACCTCAATTAATTTTCTCTCCGATTCTGTCAGAGACAGACCATGTATATCAAAACTAAAGTTTTTGTAACTATAAGGTGTTACAAAATTCAAATTCAGAACGTCTTATTATGTTTATAATGTCTCTAAATTATATCAAAATAATATTTTTTTTAGGATAATTCTACGGTCCCACAAAAAATGTGGGTACCACACAAAAAAAAATGTTAATTGTAAATCTTTATATTAATTAATTAATTTATAATTATTAATTTTAAATAAAATAAAATAAGAAATACAAGTAATTTTTATAATACCTTGACCAAATGCATAACAAAATTTATCAAATTTTAAGACTTTGTACCGTAAAAGTGGTTTTTGTCAACTTGCACCCTTTGACCTTTGGGTTTTATTGTGTCCGTGGATGCACGCGCCGCCCTAATTCATTTTCGACCACAAACTTTACAAATTTATTTACAAACCCCACCCACCATTACTCCTCTCCTACTCCTCCTACTAGCCCACCGCAACTAGAAATAAATAATCATTCATCAAAACTGTCGTGATATCTATACTCATCTACTGACACTCACGCCTCATCTGATTCTTCCCGCAATCTCATCTGTAATTCCGTATTTTCCCTTTTCCTTTTTGCTCTTATTTATCAAATCTTCTAGGGTCTTTGGGGGAACTGTAGTTGTTGTGATGATGCTTTCTTTGATGTTGCTCTCCTCTTTCCTAAGCTCTTAGTGTCGTTTGTTCAGCTGTTACTGGGTTATATTCGATCTGATTGTTAGTTTTGGCTTGGAGGAAGCAGGAAGAGCATTGAATCGAGCTAAATCGAATGGGTATTTGTTATTCATTGATTTGCTGCCAGAGTAATTCTAATGCTAATACCCATAATACGGGAGAGGAAGATAGCTGGTGGAAGAAGAATAAGAATGATAATAGTGGGAAAATAGACCTCAAGGTCAAGAAGAGTAGTAGCTCCGGTGATATTGTGTCGTTTATCGGCAAGTTTGGTGGTGGACGAGCGGTGGTAGATGAGCGTGCGCTGCTTCAGACACCGGGAAGGCTGTTTGCAAATGGGGCGAGCGGTAGCGTAGCCAGTTTATATACGCAACAGGGAAAGAAAGGTACCAATCAGGATGCTATGATCGTTTGGGAGGTTCGTCACATAGCTTTCTCTATTTCTGTATCAAATTCACTTCTCTGCGTTTGGTATTTCCAACTACTTTAGTCAATCAAAGCTGTCTTTTTTATGTGAATTTCCGGCTGTATACGGGTGTTCCTTCCTCTTCAGCCTGATTGAATTGGAGTTTTAGCTCAATATGGCTCTGCAATGACTTTGTTGTTTTTTGGGTTAGGGTTTATGAGATGAAATTTTAATTCAAGCTTAATGTGGTTAAGAAATCATCTTTTTCATTTTACTATTTATTTGGGCACTAAATACTTTATCAGAGAACACATTGATTTGATTGCATTTTGCTTAGTTTCCTTTTTTACATGTCTCTGTTTATCTTAAATGTTTTCTATCTTTTTTAATTACATTGTGTTTATAGACCTCCAGTCATGTTGTCAATATATATTATGTAAAACCAAAGTATGTCCCCAAACGAGTAACCTATTAAACAGGAGCACTTTGGAGTTTGGATTCTCATCGATGATGTGGTTGTTTTTGTTCCTGCATTTTTTATTTGAACTCGAGTTCCTGCTCATTGGATCAGATAAATATGAATTGCCTGGAATATTTCTGTGACAGAATTTCAGTTCGAGAAGTGATACGGTGCTTTGTGGAGTATTTGATGGTCATGGACCATATGGACATATGGTTGCACGGAAAGTGCGGGACAATCTTCCTCTTCTGCTGAGCACCCGGTGGGAAGCTACTTCCAATAGTGACCAAAATAGTGCTCCTGAATACGGAAATTCTACCGGGAGCGCACATTTTGAGGAATTCTTGGACAATGATGGGTGTGAGTCATTGGAAGGTGAGGCAAATGAAAAATTCCCTGAGATGTATTTGCCTCTCAAACAATCAATGTTAAAGGCTTTCAAGTTGATGGATAAAGAACTAAAGTTGCATCCCACGATTGACTGTTTCTGCAGTGGAACAACTGCTGTTACTCTTATAAAGCAGGTAACTTCATCCCTTATTCTCCTACCAATTTCTATGTGTGCTTATGCTGTTGTATTTTTACATCAGTCTTAGAAAGAGGGGATAGATTGCTAGATCTGGTTTGCATTGCCGAAAAGAACCAAAGTTAAAGAGATTTCTTGAAAATATGGAGAAATATTACTGATAGTCTTGAACATATAAATTGAATGCCTTTTGCTCTATAACTCACAACGCTGGAAGCAACCACAGGAATTTGATGAAACTAGGTAATATGTGATTTCATAAAACTTGAAGGGAAGTTACTAGAATTATCCCGAGAAGCAGTCCTTAATGTTACACTTGTAGCAATTTTATGGAATGTAGTTGCTTAGCATTCAAAGAAGCAGTCCTTAATGTTACACTTGTAAAAAAGCATATTGGAATCTTAGAGACTGGGCTTTCTGTATGTGAATTAAAGCTGACTGCTAGTCAAACCAAATAAGTACCTCCAGATATGTCACCTTTGTGAGGTGAGAAGTAATTCCAGGAGTCCATTACATGGCACACCGGAGTCCCGGACAACAAATGCATTTTCAAGATCTAGTGCTAATCAGAGGCTCAGAGCCATGGTTTCATAAAGTGTGTGTAAGGATGGATGATCTCTTCAGGAACTCAAGATTGTGAATTATGCAAAAGTTCAAGAAGAAAGAACAACTCACATAGGAGTGGCAACTCAGGGCCTGACCTGTCATATGGGTTCTAAATAGATCAACACAGTCAACTCATTACTCAAACCATTCATATTAGTTTTTATTTTTCGGTTGTTTCTCTTGTCACAACACAAACAGCTTAGACTCATATTTGACTCCTTTTAAGGTTGTATTTGTAAGCAAAAGTTCGAGTAAAGTGCACGTCTTACTCTTCAATTTTCTAGCAAAGTACCCAATTGTTAAAACCTATTCTCTTTGTATGTTTTGTTGAACATGACGTTTTCATGTTCGGAAGGATATCGTCTTGCTGTATTTGTTACTTAACTGGGTCATAGAACCTGTTAAACATGGGGACCCATGGTACTGTTGGGATTGAGGATGTTTGTCAGCAACCTATATGGATGCACGCATGGGAAACCTTTCTTTGCAGTCCAGTGGGTGGGTTAAGTTGAGATGTTTTTTATTTTTATTTTAATGCTTTCCATATATGACGTAAGTCACAAATGAAAAATGGTCGAGACATGTTGCACATTATAAAGTTAAAGGCTATATTTTCCACACTGATTGCTGATTATGTATACCCAGATTGATTTTGAACTCATAATCTGAAATGTTTCTTCAGGGTCAGGATCTTATAATTGGAAATGTTGGTGACTCGAGAGCAGTGTTGGCAACAAGAGATAAAGACAACTCTTTGATGGCTGTACAATTGACCATTGACTTGAAACCTAATCTTCCGAGTACATCTCTCTATCTACCTCGCCCCTCCCCCTTCCCCCCAAAAAAAAAATCCACTTGTAAATAGCAAAAATTGAATAGTAAAAAGAAAGAAAGTCAAACCTCTTGCGAAAAAATGTTAAAAAGAATACTTTTACTCCCAAATAAGTTTCACCCTCTCCTTTTCTGTTTAGGGGAAGCTGCTAGGATCCAGCAATGCAAGGGAAGGGTGTTTGCATTGCAAGATGAGCCAGAGGTCGCACGCGTATGGTTGCCCAATAGCGATTCACCTGGATTGGCAATGGCTAGAGCTTTTGGGGACTTCTGTCTAAAAGATTTTGGTTTGATTTCTGTCCCAGATGTTTATTACCGCCGCATTACAGAGAAGGATGAGTTCATTGTTCTTGCCTCTGATGGGGTATAGTTCTCTGAACCGAAGCTATTGATATAATTGCTAGAAAGTTCTACTTTTGATTAGACACTTTTTTTTCTTGATCATTTTGTGGGGATTTTCTGTGGTTAAGATTTTCTTTCCCTTTTGAATTATTTGTTTCCTCTTTCACTCCTATTCAGTTTGCATAGTGCGATGGGCTTAGATTTAGATTGAGGTGATAAAATCTGTTTTATTTGGTGGACTAACATGGACTAAACCCGGCTGTCAGTCTTAACTCGAAGTTGATATTAATTTCATGCAAAATGGGTATATTTTGAAATTTTGGACTTTTGGGTACAGGTTTGGGATGTCCTCTCCAACAAGGAAGCTGTGGATATTGTGGCCTCAGCCCCTGGCCACACAACAGCAGCCAGAGCTCTTGTTGACTGTGCTACTAGAGCATGGAGGCTCAAATACCCCACATCGAAGATTGATGACTGTGCTGTCATATGTCTGTTCTTAGAGCATGTAATTGCAGTTGATGGGGAACAGACACCGAATGACTTGACAAAGGGTCATGAGGAGGAGCTGAAGAGGGTCTCTATAGCAGATGGGGATGCTAGGAGTTTAGATACTGGTTGCATTTCTGCTTCTCATGTTTCAGGTCTTGAGCATTCAGGTATGCATAGAGGCTCAGGTGAGATTGTGCCAGTTATGGAATCAATAGAGGAAAAGCTTCCAGAGAGGAGCCTGGGCCAGTCTAAGAGGAGCCTAGCTGAGTGCCTTTCGACTGCTGAGGATGAGGAGTGGTCAGCACTTGAGGGTGTTTCCAGGGTCAACAGTTTGCTAAGTCTTCCAAGGTTCTTATCTATTGACAAAAGATCGGCCACTTGGAGAAAGTGGTTATAAACATCTCGGGGTTGCCTGATCTTTATTTATGCACAGCCAAATAGAACTGTACCTTTTTCAATAACATGACCAAAATTATATATATGTCGAAGGTTTGTTTAAAAACATCTAGGGGCAGTGAGTGAGAGAGAGAGAGTCTATAAGGTTTCAAGTTGCCAGATGCATACTGTGAAGTGCCTGGATCTCCAAAAGTCTCGAGATGCAAACTGGGTTCCACACAATGCCTACAGATTTCCTGCATCGGAATGGCTAGTCCTTCGATTGAATTTGTTGTATGTAGTGCTGAAAGAGGCTGCTGCTGTGCATATTTTGTTGGAGGATAGTCCTAGATTTTTATATATATTTTTTTGGTGTCGTCCTCCCTTCTCCTTTTCCTTTCCCTCTTTTTTCTCTATATTTTTCTGGTCTAGTAAGAAAGAGGGTTTCATTTTTGGTTTTCATCTTAGGCTTATAATTCTAGCTTTAAATCTCCTTTGAATGGATAGGATAATTGTTAAGAATCCAGTAGGCCAGACGTGGTTTTTCCAACCGTCGGATGGATAGGATAATTTTTATCCTATCCTATCCTTGCTCCCACTTTTGTAGTCAGGTAACAAAATGAATTATCCGAGACCAAGAAAAAATTGGAAAATGGGGCTTATTCAACGGTTTTTAAGAAAAATTTGATTTTATTGTAAACAATCTAAATTTTATTTTACACCCAAAAAAGTTGACTCCAAATATGTTCATCCTATAACATAGATAGATACCTTGAGACTTGAGCAATTGTTGTTACTGCTAAACGTGGTCCAGAAGATTCTTTAGAAGTTCTTGCTCCATATTCCTTTTGGACAAGCCAGTGACAAAAGACCTAAGGCTAAGGCTGCTGCGATGCCAAAAAAATAATCTTTTAGTATCGTATTTCAAAATTTTTATTTTTGGGTCTAATTACAAAGATAGGTGAAAATTTATTTTTTTATTTTCATAGTTAATAATTTTTAAATAACTGAAATAATATATGGAAAAATTAGAGTGCATGGATAAATATAACCTAAAAGGGGGCCAGGCCAAGAAGAGGAAAAGATTCTCCGTATGGGAAGGAGAAAAAGGGTGGACTTACTTTTGAGGCATGTCAAATCGTCAAAACAACCATGTGAAGAAGAAAAGAAAGTATCAGTCCAGTCCAAGAAGGATTGCAGCTTTTTAATACTTGCACTCAAAACCGTAAAAAGGAGGAAAGGACATTGCCCATTGCCCCATTGGCAATTGCACAGAGAAGGAGTGCTGCAATCAAAAGGTGGAGTGCCAATAGCAATTGCTTTCCGTATGTTTTAAGGTACCAAAATCAGATCAGCTCTCGTAACTCCATCATCTCTACTATCAACATAACAAGGAACCCTTGAGCCATCATCTCTAGACTCTTTTTTTTTTTTTTTTGTCAAAGGTATTCGGACTAGATTATGCGTAACTCGATTAATTTTTTTTTCGGTCCGATAACAGGAGGGATAAATTTTTTATGACTTAACTCCAAAATGTTTCCATGATTCAAACTATGGAAGATTAGATTTAGAGTTTATTCTTATTACGACTTTGTCTAAAGCTTCTTACCAAATAAGCTAGTTTCTTCTTCTTCTCTTAAGAGTATGTGAATGTGAAGGTAGACAGAGTTACGAAGAAGTTTGACTCATGTTACAAGGAAGAGGTATTAAAAATTAAAGTCTTTAGTCTTATCGCCGGTACTTCATCGAGCCATGTGTAAGTCGTTCAAGTGGTCCCTAAAGCATGTCCGGCCAACTGACAGATCAACTATCAGCTCACTCAAAGACCACTACTACGATTCCTCCTCTAATCCTTTGAGCCTTCTTGACTAAACCTGGAGCTAACAGGCAGCATGGGCAAGGTTCTGCTTTTTTTTTTTTGGTCTTTCCTGGATTCAGAAAAATTAGGAAGGGAGAAAAAAAAGAGGCTGAAAGGGTAAGAAATATCCCTTGTCTTGTGCAAGCTAGCAAAGGATCTATAAAACATGACTCCTCACCTTACAAACTTCCACATTTGGACATAGGGTGGTGTAGAAGTTCTCTCTTTCAGCCTTGCAACATTCTCATTGTTTTCTTGTGGTTTGTTTGCATCAGAAACAGATTTGTTTCTTTGTATTTTTCATCGAGTAATGCTATATGAACTTAAAAAGTAGACTTGATAATTTCAACCATTGATTTTACTGTGGATTCCACCATTTATTGGGACTCACTACCTATTCAATGGTTGAGATTATTAAGTCTAATTTTTAAGTCTACTTTTTAAGTTCACATAACATTACTCTTTTTTATTCATCTGATCCATCTCCATCGCACGGATGCTCTTCTTGCTAATGTAGCTACCTACACGTATGGGGAAAAGACTATGCTACCTAAATATTTTTTTTTGGATATCGTACCAAATTCGTAACTTTTTTTATTAAATGAAAAATCTTCATGCAAAATTACAATAAAATGAGGTTGTTAGGATTGATCATAATAGAACATAAATAACTCAAACCAAAATCACTATGACTGATAAATATTTTTGGGTTACATAAATCCCTATTCGTATTATAGGATCTAGAGATCCCACAGTCCAATACAAGTAAATCAATCAATGTCTAATCTAATGGAGTGCGATGCACATCTTATAGAATCACAGGATACAATATGAATTGCGAGTTTACCGACCTAAGTTGTTGAGTTTGTTTGTTAAACTAACTCAATTCATATTTATTGTTTTAATATAGTAAGAATCAATCCAAATGTCACTATCTCGTATAATTGTTAATCTATAGAAAAATTTCGGCGATTGAAAAAAATTACATAAAACTTTTTTCCTTTGTTCATCTCTTTTTTAACAATGTTTACGTTTAATCTTCTCTCTCGACCAATGATTATAGCCTACTAATCTTCCATCTTCGTTCTCCTATGTGTACTTGTTAAATAAAGGTTGTGTGTACCTTATTCGTGAGAGCTCCTTTTGCTTCTATGTGTGAATATAGTCGGTGGAGAATTCGTTGGTGGTAAACATGGTAAGTTGTCCTTAATTTCATGGAATTGACCCTTCATCTTTAGCCATGTTCAAATCTCATGTTTAACTGACTTGAATGATTACCCATGTACAATTGATACATCTCACGGCTCTATCTATAATAATAAAACAGGACATACGTTGTGTTTGAGCTGCTTAAATTTTTTATTTAAAAAATCATAACAACAATTCAGATCCTATAGATCCAACGGTTTATATTACAATTTAATATTTCAATCATAGTAATTCATTTAAATTTTAAGAATTTATTCATAATAACTTAAATTTTAATCTTTTAAATATAATAACTCGATCCAAATTTTAATATTTTAATTATAGTAACTCAACCCATATATTAACAAAAAGTGTATTTTACACACAGACTCTAGTAGTATATACATATAGAAAGGCCCCAGACGGGGGCTCTCTTGTATGTTGGATTTGGATTGGTTCTACTAGCTAGTCCTGTTGGGTTTCTTGTGTTGTGTATCTAGGCTGAGCTACTTAGATGTAAGTACTCAAGGAGTTTTAATGTGTGTGAGCTGATTAAGAGAGTTCTTGGCCTGGTGATTCAATCACCATAGCTTACTGTCAGCGGTGAGCACAGACATGTTGATTCAAACAAGCAATCTTTTTTTTTTATTTACTTATTTGGGGGTGGGGACGGGGGAAGGGAGAGGGAGAATAAGGTAAAACTTTCATAAGATAAAGAATATTATTGGATAACACTATATGTCTGTTTTCTTTTCTTATTGTTAGATAGCACTAGGTACCCATTTTACCAGAAAAGTAAGGTTTTAAAAATCAAGATCTTTCCTTGGATCAATGGGAAGGCTAAAGGATCGGAATTTTAGGAGTAAATCGTGAATCGAAAGATCCTATAAATTCAAAAATTAGATGAAAAATATATTCAATAATACATAATTCTTAAAACACAAGAATTAAATAAGTCTAGTATATATATAAATAAAAATATTACGACAAAAATGAAACTTAGAAATATGAATAAATATGAGAAACTATAATCTAAGCATTGAATATAGCGGAAAATCAAATGTGGACTATTAATCTTGTAGGATTTTGCGAATTAAAATAGAAGAATTAAAGTATTTTGATCTTAATTTTTGAAGAAAAAGATTGATATAGATAAGAAACTGAAAATTAGAGCAAATATTGAATAAACAAATTTGACTGTTAGAATGAACAATTTTGAAACATGTAGGAGTCGGTGCTTAGTTTTACTCTTCCATTCAATTGGTCAAAATATTTAGATATCTAATTAATTTCCTCTTAATAACTTGGTTTATCGTGCTTCACGCCCCCTCCCTGCACCCCTCTCACAACAAAATGTTGGAGATGGTGTAACTTTAGTATTTAATATGATATTAGAACAAGATGTTATGTGTTCAAATCTCACTATCACTCTAATTATTAAAAGATTTTCAAGTGCTAAGCGCAAAATCTAATTTGGACGTGTTGAAGTATAAATATTTAAGTTACACTATTTTCAACAACTTAAACTTTTTTAGGGTAGATAATTGTTTAAGACAAAATCCTAAGGTATCAACACTGTGCAAGTAATTGTTTTGCTTTCATAGCCGGGGGTAAAGCAGATAAAGTTTTTTGTCACAGGGAGTGAGGTTTGGCTGGCAGATCCTACCCCACGTGGGTAAGGCAGCCATTCTCCTATATATATCTTTAGATAGATAACTGAGAGTGAAATGAAATGCCACAAAGGCGCATCAGACAAAGATATAAACAAGGAAAAATTGGGATGTGTCAGTGTTAAGGGAGGGTCCTGGGGGCGTATGTGTGTGGCATGTAGCTTTCGACACATTTAAGGCTTTGCGTGTGTGTTGCTATAGTTGGCTGGAAAACTGCTCCAACCCCTTTGCCCTACACAGTTCACACACACACTACATTCTTCACATAGGCATTTAAGACAATGAGTTGACATCAAGAATTTTTAGAGATGCTTGAAAGTTAAAACAACGTTCAATCTAGGTAGGGAGGTTAAATCTTACCCTAAGTCATACTCTCTATCATAAGATGAGTTTGGTTTCGTTTAATTGACGTGTATGATTTGTAGGTGATAACACACATCCGGAGTTTACATCGTAATAGAATGCAAATGGTAATTCGTTATAAAAAGGGTAAAATAACAGTAGAAGAGTTTGTTTGGAAACTGTCACTGTAGAGATGTAGGTGCTTCTCCAACACCCTTCTTTTTTAACAAAAAAAATGGTGCAATAGGAGGATTTCCATGGGGTCATGCATCTTAATAACACTCTTGTCTAACCACTCTCAACTGCGAAGTTCTAGCACGATCTGGTGCATTTGTGGTGATATTATCACACCCTTCAATAGTACCCTAAACAGCATCTTGTCCGTTGCACATGTGGAAGTCCATGTCCCCTTACCAATAAATCTGAAAATATGTAATATGGCTGATGGGTATGGTCGGAAAAACAATCTGGTATTGTAATCAATTCAAAATATAATGTTCCTTACCCTAATTTTGTTATTAATTAGGTTGCATAAGATCTAAGAAGGGACATACATGGGCATGGCATATTATATTCAAACAGCATTCAAGTTCTTGAAGCATATCTTTTGGGTAGGGACATAACCTGTGCCTTTCCCTTTAAGAAGTATAGGAATCATTTGCTACAAAGAAAAACATATGTAAACTGTTCCCATGAGGTTCCTGACTCCTGAGATTCCATTGTCCTCTTTAAAATATGAAGCCAGCATCTTTGTCCTAGCTATATGCCTTCACGAAAGCCTTTTTACTCGAGCATATATATTCTAATTTTCCCACCTTTTCAGACGTTTTAAATTCTTAATTAGTTCATCTGATAAGGAAAAATAGCCAAAATAGACAGTTGAGTTTTTAAACCCCCCCACCCCCCAACACACACACACAAAAACAGCTCTAAGCAATAAAACATTAAGGCAGCTGCAACATACGACTAACTCGAGAAAAAAGTTAAATTCGTAAATATGATGTTCACATACAAATCGGATATTTTGCCAAGAATTTAGGCTCATCTTGATTATAATCCTAATTCCAGTAACTCAGCCAAGTCAGGTGAATATGATAGTGATTGTCCCCCCATGGAAATCTGATTTATAACAATTTTGTAAAATGTCTAAGAAATTTTGGTTTTAACACGTTGGTTACATATACTATGACACTCGTATCACAATTCTAAGTATCTGTAATTGAATATGATTTTCTCATCAACTTCTTTTTCTTTTTTAGATGAAAAAGAAGAAAATGAAAAAAAAAAAAAAGGAACATCTCAAGAGGTAGTGCAGTCTATATAGCTGGTCAAGGCTGGTTATATTTCTCTCTCTATTAATGAGAATTTAATTATTAAAAGACTGAAGATCCTCAACACGGGGGATGAACTTTTTCAGACATTAAACAAGTATGGTTTGTTTAGATAAGAAACAGTAAAGTTTATTATACCTGCCGATATAAATAAAAATTTCCTGACTTTCTCTAGTGGGAATCTTCTCGTGTATTGATGACCTAAATCAAGGATTTTGTATTGATTATTTTGGTTTGTGGCGACAAAGTTAATAATAAACAAAAAAAAAAGACCCTATGACTTCATTTCATGTCTCGTTGTTTGTTTGCAAACCATTATAGCACAAGAACCTTTGAAATTTCTTGGCTTGTTGTCAACGGGAATTCCACGACAAGAAGAGGATGAGAATGTGATACAAATCTGGAAGAGAAAATAATGGCATCTTTGACAATTTTTTCTTAATAAAAATTACAACACTCCTTAAAAAACAGTAGTAATAAGTATATATGTCCCATTTTTTGTGGAAAAGAAAAAAAAAACTCTCAATCCTTTTTCAACGAAAGAATATATTATGTCGGCAGCTCTCTTAAATCTCAAACTCTGATGCTGATGGTGAGAGAGATTGTGATTAACACTGATTCTTGCATAAATCCTTATGGGTGTTGACAATATATCTCAGAAACATCAATATATACTAAGATTTGATTGTGGTCACTTGAGATGGCGCAAAACCCTAAACTTTTTGTCTCTCTCTCTCTACCGATTTATACAGATTTTCTTTAAATAGGTGGTTATTTTTGTGGGAAAAGGGGGAATACTTTTGCTACTGCAGACTTCTACTGTTATAAGTGTGTTCTTCTTCCTATTACTTTCAGATAATGTTCTGTCATAGATACGACTACTTACCACCACATCATCATCATATCATGTGTCTACATTCACTCAAAACCAAGAAAATAGCAAAAACCCTCTTGCCCATGTTCCTACTTCCTAGCTTTTCATTTTGAGATGCTAACCCACAAGTCCCTTCTCCTCCTCCATTGATATCTGACCCATCTCTCTCTATCTCTCACTGTATGTGAACACATATAACCCTATGTTTCTAGGGTTTATCCAGAAATAGTTTGGTTTTGGTTAGATATGTTGGGCTCATTTGGTTCATCTTCCCATGAGGAAGAAGAAGACCCATCACCACCAGATGTGCGGCAGCACTTCCATCATCACCAGATTCAACAACGGAACTTCACATCTCCGGCAACCCATATTCGCCAATTACTCATAAGCTGTGCTGAGCTAATCTCACAGTCTGATCTCTCCGCCGCTCACCGCCTTATCACCGTTTTGTCTGCTAACTCTTCCCCTTACGGCGATTCCACTGAACGATTAGTCCACCAATTTACCAGAGCCCTATCCCTCCGCCTCAATCGCACAGCCGTAACTAGTGGTGCCGCCTCCCTGACCACTAATCCCTCCGCCTGTGCTAGTGTACTAAGTACCAATGCATCAAGTTGTAGTACTAGCATCACCACCTTCGAATCAGATGAAGCTCTTGTTCATTCATCGTACCTATCACTGAACCAAATAACCCCATTCATTAGATTCAGTCAGCTCACGGCTAATCAAGCAATCTTGGAAGCCATTGAAGGTCAACAAGCGATCCACATCCTCGATTTCGATATCATGCACGGCGTGCAATGGCCTCCGTTAATGCAGGCCATCGCCGAGCGTTTCCCTTTACCGACGCTCCGAATCACCGGCACCGGCCACGATTTAGACATCCTCCGGCGAACTGGTGACCGACTTGCAAAATTTGCCCACTCATTAGGCCTCAGATTCCAATTCCACCCTCTTCTCCTCCTCAACAACGATGACCCTACCTCGGTAGCCTCAGCGGTTCTTCTTCTTCCTGATGAAACCCTAGCTGTGAACTGTGTTCTCTATCTTCACAGACTCCTCAAGGACCGTGAACGGCTTCGCCTTTTTCTTCACAGAATTAAGTGTATGAATCCCAAAGTGGTGGCAGTGGCTGAAAGAGAAGCGAACCATAACCACCCATTTTTCTTGCAGAGATTTGTGGAAGCCTTAGACCACTACACTGCCGTGTTTGATTCTTTGGAGGCGACTCTGCCGCCGAATAGCCGTGAGAGGTTGGCCGTTGAGCAGGTATGGTTTGGGAGAGAGATCGTCGACATTTTGGCGGCGGAAGGAGAACACCGGAGAGAGCGGCATGAGAGATTCCGATCATGGGAGGTAATGTTGAGGAGCTCAGGCTTAGTTAATGTTCCTTTAAGCCCTTTTGCCCTCTCTCAGGCCAAACTTCTCTTGAGGCTTCATTACCCTTCTGAGGGTTACCAACTTCACATTCTCAATGATTCTTTCTTCTTGGGTTGGCAGAATCAGCCTCTTTTCTCAGTTTCTTCTTGGCACTAAATGTGCTGAAAATTCCTAATTAAGACTTCCTTCTTAAAACCCTAACCCTAGTTTCTCTTAGGCTGCATGGACATTGGGAATCAGCACGTTGCATGTAAAAACTTGGAGGGAATTAAACAGCACCTGAACAAGCCTCCTGAAAACCTCATGGCTTCCATTGACCTCCACCCAGGTTCTTCTTGGGTAACTCAAAACTGAATGTTTTTATCTTTACACTGCCAGTGGTGGGAGATAATATATATATATATATATATATATATATAGATATATTCAAATTTCTATGTATCATTCTTATTGTTTGTTTTTTAATTGGAGATGCTTAACCAAATCCTCTTCCAAAAGCCTTTCGAGGGCAACAAACAAAACAATATTGTGTGGCGCATATCATATAATCAGTTAATATATTCCATTTGAAGTGTTAACCACCATCTTCTTTAACAGGCGTACGTGTTTGTCATTTTGTGTTGGTGGGTTGGTTTATCTTCTTTTCTGTAATGCTAATAATGCTTCATCACTTTGTTTCAAGTACAATATATTTATTCTTGAATTGATGATTACTGTAAAATAAAATAGTTCTTTCTTCTAGTGTTAATTTATATATTCTGTATAAAAAGTGATTAGCAAAAAGTACCAAGTCCTATGTGCAAAGGTGCCATTCTTGTTCCCTGAAATTCCTTTGTCTCCTTAGTTGTTGTGTATTTTACCATATGAGAGATACATGAGGGTTCTTGTTTTTTGCACTAAGTACCCGTATATACTTGTTGGCTGTCTTTGATATTCACCATTTACTGCCCTAATTTCTGCCTTTTGTCCCCCCCAACAAAACCATGAAAGTTCTCAATTAGAGCTTCTTTGCTGCCCACCTTGCCCCTCATCTAGGACCATTTCTTTTCCCACAAACACAAGGGATCTTTCTCGTGTCTTGTGGTTGTGGTGTTCCAAGGACCAATCCTCTCTCCTCTTTGTCTCTTGTTCTTGTTCATGGTTTCTCAACTCTCACCCCTCACCCCTCACCACCCAACTTCTATTCTTCCATGTAAATATGTCATACTCCGATCTTGGTATAGCTAAACCTATATCCAACTCGACAAGTATAAAATCAGATGATTGATTTGACAGAAAATAGAAGTCCTCCTTAAACAATGGAGAGAGAAAGGTATAATTTTTTGAGATTAAGTTATAATTTTTTTATGTATAAGTTATAATCATAAAAAAGGTATTGATCTCAAAATATTATAATCAAGTATAAAATTATAATTTTTAAAAGTTATGTTATAACTCACAAAGCAGAACTTACAAATCATTTAAATAATTCGTAATCGACCATGTTCAATTAGTTATAATTTTTTCTTTAAAACAATTTTTTTTTGTTGTGAAAACATGAAATCACCCTAAATAAACCCTACTAGTGATGAAAGCCTTGTTTTTCAGTGGAATGATGCAATAGTTGAGAGAGAGAGGTTGCAGGTTCTAGTCTGCTAGCTGACAATGATAAGATGGTCACTAAGTATTCGACGCCCACGCAAGCCACTGCGCATCACAAAGCTAAAAGTTTGCTTGTGCTGTGCCTTTTGCGAGCTGTGACAAGTATACATGGCTGATGGCTGTTGGTGCACGCATGGCATGAGAATCAACCCATCCATCAATCCGACCATACGATTCAGACCCATCATTTTGCCCTGCCTTTCTTTTTTGGAGAAGGCTACGGTACATCCATAAGAATTTTTGGTACCAAATTTTAAATTATAATATTAATGATATATTTATTAAATTTATGACATATTTACACAAATTAGTAATAAGATAAGACATTAAAATGACAAGACAAAACATATTTTTGAACCGTCATTAAGTCAATTGAAGGCAAAATTACAATATTAGTGGGATGTTTACGACTATAGTGAATAAAATTACAATATTAGTGAAAATTTTATAACAGTAGTGAATAAAATTACAAAATTTTTGGAAATATTTACAACTTCAGTGATATATTTACCAAATTTGTGAAAATATTTACAACTTCAGTGGTATGTTTACCAAATTTGATCGATCAAATCTCCCATGAAGTTGTAAATATTTGAATCCATTGAAATTGTAAAGATTTTCACAAATTTGATAAATATACCACTGAAATTGTAAATATTCCCACAAATTTGGTAAATATACCACTAAAGTTGTAAATATTTCCACAAATTTAGTAAATATTTCTACAAATTTTATAATTTTAATCACTACTGTTGTAAAATTTTTACTAATGTTGTAACTTTGTTCACTATAGTTGTAAACTTCTCACTAATGTTGTAATTTTGCCCTCAATTGACTTAATTGCGGCTCAAAAATATGTCTTGTCTTGTCATTTCAACATCTTGTCTTTTTACCAACTAATGTAAATATGCCATAAATTTAATAAACATACCATTAATGTTGTAATTTAGAATTTTTGGTATAATACCGAAAAAAACCTATGGATGTATCATAGCCTTCTCCTTCTTCTTCTTTTTTTTTGGAGGAAACTGAGTTCTATTTGTCACTAATGTTAATTGCTTACCAAAACTTTATCTTAATTTCCCCCCCCCCCCCCAAAACCCCAACAAAAAAAACATTGAGAAAGAGTTTAACTTTTATTAATAATAACTAACGGATCTTTAGTTTAATGATACTTTTTATCTTGTAAAAATTTTATTTTTTTGAGATCGAGGGTTCAAATTTCATCCCCTTCCAAAAATAAAAAAATTATACTAACAATGAAAGGTCGAATAACTCCAAAATTTTTGAAGCATAAAATTAAGATTAATTGATTTGTATAATTTATGAATCATCTTGGACTAATATTGTAGTCATTAATCTACAAAAACACATGATTATAACAAATTTAAAAGATGTAAAACAAAATGTTATTGGATTATAAATAAACTCACATTTGGAGAATAGTAAGCCCTTACAATGTCATACAAAATGTTATTTACATCTAACCTGGGATCTAATGACATACAACTGTTAAATTAAAAAGTGTAATCTATTTAACATAAAAACTAATAATTAATTTAATGGCTACATTAAATTAGGTCCCGAATTAATTTCTCAAATTAAGTCCTTATTACATTTGCTCTAATCTCACTTGTCATGTGTAGTATGCTTCACATATTTACTCATGTAAGCAGTTGATTTTTCTGCAATGATTCCCTTTAGAGAATCTGAACTGCATGAGTTGACAAAAATTGAACAGATACTCAACATTGGAGCTTATTGTCTTTTTCTTTGACCTAGAGGAACTTCTGAAGAATAGAATCTAAGGCAATTTCCTGTGTGATAGTATTTAAATGGATAGATGACAAATTTCATGGAATCAAACGTTTTGGTTGCTACTCTAATCAGATAACGACGGACGGTTAAGCAAAGCAAGTTGATGCTAATTGGCTGAACTAAGAATATCCTTCTAAATAAAACCTCGTTTTTTTGCTGTCGAGTGGGCATCCCCAACTTCTTTTCGTCAACTCCACTTCTTATCTCAGAATTATTGCTACATTAGTAAGGTTTTTATCTATAAGATGTTTAAATTTGTGCTAACTATTTTCTCGAACTTTGAGTCAACCATCATAACTCAAATTAATTTAAGGACATATCCTTTAAGGAACAAAGGTGGTTTCTCTTAAAAAATGTGAGAAATATCGAACCTTAGACATCGCAGATCTATGAGTTTGTCATATGTTTAAGAGAGATAACATGTGACAAGCCCAAGTTCTCATGCGTAATCATGAAGATAACTCGGATGAAAGATTTTAAAGATTACTCACTCGAAATCCCAAGTTTGAATTTCAGTTAAACATTTTTGGCTTAAACATGTATTCTATTTATAGGTGATTATGTAAATACATAGAGAGAGAGAGAGAGAGAGTTGACATTGTAATCATACTTTGAAATGATTACGCGTAGTTAAGACATTTCTGGACTGTAAATACTTAACAATAGAGTTGAGACATTAATGCATACGAATCTATGAGCCAGATTACCCATGGTAGGGTTTCTGCATCAGCTATTCAGCTTGTTCTTCGTGTTCTGGTAAGCCCTCACATCTCTGTTGCTTAAATGGTTTACATCTCATGAGTGTGGTGGGTTCAGTGCAGGAATGGACATACCAGAGAGAGTCGCAAAAGTGGGTTTGCTTGAAAATTCTAGTCATGATTGGCTGTTATTTAATGAGAATATATGCATAAAGTGGAGAATTTTGATTAATGCACCATCAACTGAGTGACAAGTGGGTAGTCAATTCAGCCTGGAAGAATTTTTTCATATTAAACTAGAAACCCACAAATTCTAGTATAGATTGGAGCTGTGTGAAAAGGCAGAGTAAGTCCAAACATATAGACTAATCAATAAGCAACTTGGCCGAAAAGAGTATCAAAACTTATCTTTTTGTTGCATAGTCTTTTTTTTGCCGCAGGCATGGTGATGATTGTGTGCACAATTCAAACAAAAACAAAGATACATGAAATCAATCATTCAATGAATGTGGAAATGATAGATCCAAAAGAAAAAGAAGCAGGAGCAAAGACATTTATGTTGTAAAGGAAATACTATCGTACTCAATTTTTACTTTTCGAGACCACATGGAAAAGTATCTCCCAAAAAATAACAAGTTCCATGCAAAAAGAGATCAATTCTAACCAAAAGGGTAGTAAGTAAACTCAAAAAATAGTAAATAAACACAAAAAATGAGTGCATCCTAAACGTTAGTAAGATGCACGAAAAAGTTGGTATAGGTACCCAAAAAAAGGTAAATGGTATGGTACCGAAATTTTTTTTAGAAACCGTGTTCAACCCCTGTTGTGAGAGGAGAACTAAGAAAATATTGTATCAAAAATTATAATATTTTTAGTTCAAGTTATAATTTTATAGGGGTATAAACTATAACAAAAAATGACATGATTAATCACAATATATTGATGATTAATCATAGATTAACTCAATCAATTATAACTTTATTTTTAAAAATATTAACTTTCAATACGATCCCATACCATAGTTTTATCATTTATGTTGAGCAAAAAAATCTACATCCCCCTGATCATATATATTTCTTTAGAAGTCCTGCAATCACCGATGCCAAAGCTAACTGAAGACAACATACCCTCAACCTCAAGAACCACCCATCCATTGAAGGCTATATTAGTAGGCTACTAGGCTTTGCCTTACCCTCAAAAGTCTCTTCTGAGAGATATGCGCAATCAATGTGTTGTTCATTCAAATAGTACTTACTGTTCAGAATGGTGATAGGGTTGGGCGTGGGTGATCATTGATCATCATCCAACCCTCTAGATTAAATATTATTATCTTTTTCTTGGGTTTGTTTTCTTCACTGATAATCGGTTGACTTGTGTAAAGGTGCTATTGGGTGATCTGAGATCAAATAAAAAAATTATTACAACTTTTCTAATATAATGTGAATAGGTTTATAAGAAATCTGATAATAAACTTAGAGGTCTAGTAATTCATGTATAACCATAGTTTATTCATATAAAGATAGTTGAGAATTATTTAATCAATTGTGAAAGTGTCAAAGAATAATAATATATCGATGTAACGGAACCTCCTTCGGTTCCTGACTCCCAAACAGCGGCATCAAAGTTATACAAGCCCACCGAAATCCGAAATAAGAGTAAAGGGAAGTGCAAACCCAAGCATGACCTCCCAAATCCTATGAGCAACCATAGAAAGCATAATATTTATATTAAGTTGTGCGATTGTGGCATAGCAAAGCACAAGGCAGTTGGACTGTATGACTACCTTCCTTTTCCTACGAGAATATAGAGAAAATATTAAATATAAAGGTGATAATATATCATTAATCTCATGTTATGTCACCGATCAATAATAAGTAAACTTAGCAAGAGAAAGAGATTATCATAACACTTGCAGATCATGATATAGTTTGATGCATTAAAATGGGTAAGAGTGCATATTGCATAGGATACGTAACCCGTCATATAATGTTATGTTATGACCACTCCAACAGCACAGAAATCAGAATGGTGCTGATTCTCTGCACACACACTCGCACAGAGAGAGAGAGAGAGAGATACGGAGTCTGGAGAAGAATGGTTTGGAAGATTGCGTCTATATTCTGTGTTGCATACTAAATATATTGAGGAGGTACGTACAGTAGAGAACATAGGTAGGGGCATATAGGTTGTGGTATAGGGACATGTCCAAAGGTTCGGTGGACTGCCTCCGTGCCTAGAAGTAAATGAAGAAACTGGCAAAGGCTGTCTCTGTTTATTTTCCTTCACATTGTTTGATCGTACAATTTCCCTCTCATCACAACATTATCCTACCCAAATGATTTAGAGAAGGGAGAGAACCGATGGTTGTGTATGTCTGCGTGTCACTATATCATGTTTCCCATAGGTATATTTGAGACCAAAAAAATTAATATAAATTACTGAAATATAAATTGATATATATTTGAGACATAAAGATGTATCAACTAATAAAGTAAAAGATTAATTCATAACGGTGATAAAAATATTTATAAATGTGATAAATTACTTATAAAAAAAAATAATAATAAAAATAATTACCAACAATCGTGATAAAAATGTTCACAAAAGTGTAAAATGACCCACAAAAATTATAAAAAACACCAATTAAAATAATAAAAGTTAAAGATACGATACTGAAAATTTTTTCCTGATATTGTAGTGAAGTCCCATATTTATTTATGTACTTAAAACATCCCTTTTATTTATGAGTGCATTTACGGTACCAAAGTGCTTTTTCTGGTATTTTATTTTCATTTTTATACAATAAAAATATTTTTTATTTTAGTTTTTTTGGATTAATATTGATATAATACTGTAACTTTATCCTTTAAGTTATATTTGATAAAATTAGGAGTAAGGAGTAAGGACAACAGAACACCAGACACCCCACCTGCCCTCCCAACCGTCAGATACCTTTTTACGGTTCTAACACTTCTGGGACCACCTGAGCTCCTCCTGTATAACATTTGCTTGTACATAACATATTCGAAACGTACAGTGTCTCCTTTTCAAGTAACTTCGCTGGAATACAATAGTTGTCTTTGCTTCATGGAAAAACCAAACTTCAACTAAACTGATGATACCATAATTGTTCTGCTGAAACGTAGACTCACCCAGTTTTGCAAATGTCCCCCAGTTCTAGCATCGCCGGAACGACCACATCCCCAATCTTTCCTGAGGCCCGAATTGTAATTCAATCGGATGGAGCAAAATAATAATAATTAGATGAAGCCTTAGTCCATTTTAACATCCGTTCTGCAGGTTAAAAAACCGGATGGGCATGTTCATCCCTTGAAACTGCTTCCATTGGCATGAATTAGAGTCCTCTCCAGGAAAAACCTAACACATTCAAAGTTCTATCTTCGTCGCTTTTTCAGATTCATTTTTGTTCTATTTTTTGTGATAGAATCTCTCTGACCTTCCTGTCGTCACATTTAAGAATCCTCTGAGAAGGAAAAAAAACACCACCCTAGTCCATGCAAATATGCCAGGTTTGAAAAACGTTGTTTATAAATATCATTAATCAAATGAATGTTACTTACAATTTCAGAATCCAAGCAGCCATAGTAAGGTATGAACTTTTGTCTCCGTCCCGACTATTACCAAAAAACGGCAAGAAGAATTTTCAATTCTTACTTGAAGTGTTCCCATCTACTCTTCACTATGTTTATTTGTTTTAAATGTATAGTCCAGAAAACTTTACGATTTTGTGCCAATGCTGAGGAGCTTAATGATAACAGTTCATAATATTCTAGCGAACAAAAATGTCCCTAGATATTTCCAGTTCTCTAGAAGGCTTACGGGACCGGGATGCTCAGCAGTGAAGGGTCCACATGCAGCAAAACATAAAACTTGAATATCATAATCCGAATCAAGCTCAACCTCATTGCAACTTCCTTCTAAGCTTATAAAGGATGAGAAAGTTCCCCAATTCAGACCTCATCTCAGCAACCGAGCCGATCATTCATTCAGTTCTGACTATAAATTACAATAGAAACTCTTTCCGGAGAACATCAAGATTCCGGAAGTCACAAACTTCCAGCATGTCATTGCGGGAAGCACAACTATGAATGGAGGAAAAAATTAGTTGTAGTTCAATAGCATGAAAGACAACAAAATTGTTCTAGTTCTCCAAGCAACCTACCGTAAAGAAATCCTCAAATATTGCCAGGCACTATCTGCCTTCGGATTCATTGCCAGTGCCCGGACATAGTAAGAAATGGACTCCCTCATACATACCCTGAGAAGAGCCAATATACATACTGAGTCAATTACACGCAGCAGTCCCACACCACACAAATAGATGAGAACCAAAAACAAAGCAGGAAATATTATTTTTTGTTTTCCCATGCAATGAATGCCACAGCATGGGAAAAAAAAAATCCACAGATAACAGCGACCATGAAGCTTAAATAACCTGGTTGGTATAACTGATTCCCATGTTTGCCCATGCTTGGACATAATTGGGCTTCAAATCTAGAGCCTGAGAACCAAGATAAAAAATAAAAGATTGGATTCCAATCCTGGCCAAGAAGAAAAAAAATACAGCATACCAAGCAGGAAGCGAGGGAGATGTTCTTAGATGCCACCAGTCCAATTGTAATCATTTCGGTGATTACGTAGTGAATTCTTGATTCAATTTTCAAATGAGTGCCCCGAAGCCAAAGTAGAACATAAAACGTGACAAGATAGGGCCTACCTGTTGATAGGCCACTATGGCATTGGCACTCTGAACACTGTTTGCTTGTATCGCACCAAGCTTGTTCCAGAGAGAGTAATCCCGTCGCTTAAGCTTCAAAGCTGTCTTAAAAGACTCAATGGCCTTGTCATACTCCCTGGATAAGTTGTACAAGACACCGAGTACTACGTGTACATCAGCATCCTCGGGTGACATTTTAGCAGCATCATTGAATAATCAAGCAACCTGTATTCTGCAAACAAGAAAAGAATTGGGACCTGTGATGAATGATAAGAGAAATATGTGTCTCTAGCCATTCATTTGACATTTATAGTCAACAGTTTCAAGAAGTTGCCAAGCATCAGTGGAAAATTCACAAAATTTAATGCAGCTTATGGAATCGACATCGACACAAAAACAGTCTATATACGTATATATATACATACATATAGAAAGAGGGGGGATTACCAGTTTAAAGGATACTTACATCAGCATAATACAGAGAATCAGACAGTTCGATAGGGGCAATTTTTCCATACTTTGGGTGATGGTGTAGCCAACTACATAGATACTTCAATGCAGTTGCTTGTTCCAATTCTGAAAATAGACAAAGATAAATTATTGCTCGATGTCAATCTTAAAACTTAGACTTGTGTACTCTCATGCACTCCAGAAATTGTGAAATCTTGCACAACAATGTTCTGAGAAAAAAGGTTATAACACAATTCAATGCAAAATCCAATCTGGGAATGAACAAGAAATCACTTACCATTTGTATGACTCACTCCAAGAGCAAGGAGCACCTCAAGATTTGTTGGATCAGCTTCCTGTGCATGCATCATGGCTGCAATAGCCTGTGATGCGAGCAGGTTTTCATCAAAATAAAGACGCAAGTATTTATACACAGGTTCAACATCAAAAACGAATATTGGAATTGGAACAGATGAATTTTCATCCTGAAATCAGCTGGGATGCAGGTTTTAACTGAATTGAATGTCAATTAATTCAATATTCTAAAGTTTATTCAGTCGTCTAAATATCAAGAAAACAGATCACAAGGCAAAAAAAAAAATGGGGGCAAATTCATTGCCAATGTTGATTCAACAAATCGATAAAAACATAATCTGATAAAATATACTGCTTCAGCTCTTAATTGAGAAAAACAAAAGTTCCACCATAACCAAGACAGCATTCTAGAGCTTCAAAGGTTAATAAAAGTCAAGTTTGGATTTCTACATGATACTTAGTGTGGGTAGATTATCGTAAAGAATATATCAACAAATACATCAGAGCAATGCTTCCAGTACCATTCACGATAAAACCATCTATACTAAACTATGAAGCACGGATACTTTGATCAAGGTAACGTATTATCCGATACTCATCGAATATTCCCAAATATGTATTGGATACTTTCCGCACATATCGAATAATTAATAAGATATTTATCATTGTTGGATACACCTCAGATACACGTATCTCCACAGTGGATACATTTGCCTTATACTTAGTGTGGTGAGATGTGTAAAAAGTAAAAACCATAAATCATATATGTGGTGACTCCTTATTCCAAGATGTTCATTTGAACGTGAATCACATATGTCATAAGATTTGTTAATTATTCACAATTTGTTTGGACTAAATAATGATAAGTAAATGTTGAAGACTACAAAGGGTGACACGTGTTCAGCTTTAAAATTACATATATGATTGGAAGCAAAACACCTTTAAGCAATTCTTATGTTATTAAAATAAATTGTTTTAATTTGGAACGTGTTTTATTTTTTAATCACTCATAACCCTAATAAAATACTAACATAGACGTATCTCAGCTGTATCCATATTATATCCTACTTTTAGAGATTTTATCGTATCGTGTCGTACGTGTATCTTTGTCCATTCTTATTCTTTTGAAGGAGAATTTCCATAATTTAACAATATATCAAAGACAAGTGGAACATCTGATACCTTACAAGATCTCCTTTTTTTTTATATATAAGTAACAGAAATTTTATTAAAAGTAGAAAAAGGTAGTACCAAAAGAGTATGACACATGGAACATTTGATACCTCACAAGATTTTATTATCATAAGTCATCAGCCAATTACTTGGAAGAGTATTCCATCTTGACATAACTTCCAATTAAAGGAAATTATATGTGCCAAACTTATTTGTTATTGGTTTGTTGCAGTAGAACTTGAAATAGTATTATATTCAATCACATTCTTTTGGTAAGTATCTCCATCCGATATGCCCCAACATAGAACCGAGGGAGCTTAATATACAAAAATCCCAAAAATAGTACACGAGAAGTTTATCCTTTAGCATGCCCCAGGGATAAAGGTGTCCAGGCCAAGAAAAAAATCAGCCACAACTCTACGAAGGTAAGAAGATTCCAAGACAACGTACAGAGGAAGGAGATTCAGAGAAGATTCATTCAAGAATAAATCTAACCTGTTGATCATCATCATTCTCAGCATGGGCTATGCCAAGCAACCTCCAACCTTCAGCATTGTCTCAGTTCTTCAAAACTTCAGCCTCTAAAGCAAGCACTGCTTCACTCAAAAGCCCTTTGCAGAACAATTCCTGACCTTCTTTTAAAGGGTTGGGGTGACCAACATAAGGATTTAAATCAGAAAACACATAGACCCCCCTTGAAGTTTCTGACCGCTGCTTGGCAGCTGCTTGCTCATCTAAGTACCTATACATAAACACCATAAATGTGGTCATGCAATTGCAATAGGTATGGCTCCATTGCAAGTTTCCTAGTTCCATCTTTTGAAAGATATCCAAAAGGTAATCTCAACCACGACTCAGCAAACAAGAATACATCATATCTGAGAAATGCTGCCAACATCCTGAGAGTTTTTGAGAAAGTGAAGCAACACCTCTGAAGTAAAGCATTTGAAGAAAGGTTCTATTATGAGAAAGAAAGAAGAGAGCAAGCGAAAAAAAAAGGAACAAACTGGTGAAAGACCAAATGTTGCAATAGGACAGAAATAGCACCAAAAAAATATCATGAGAACCAATTTTAGAAGGAATTCACCTCGATAATTTCCGCTTGTGAGACGAATTCACCAAAAAAATAGCACAGATATAGCACCAAAAAACATAACTGCTTGTGAGACGAATTCACCTCGATAATTTCCAATAGACTAAGACAAATTTTTTTATTAAAAAAAAAAAAGTCTTGAAGCAAACATGGAAACATTTAGGGATCAATTGTGGGGAAGCACGTACTAATTTCTCTCTAATTCTCTTTGAGAATCAGTTGTACTTACTCTCCATATGCATTTGCCCAGTTATCAGCAGAATCCTCCCCCAGTGCTCTTTCACCAACCTGACGACCGAACGCTTCCACCCAGTCACGAACATGCAATTTGGAAAATTCACTGAACCACTGGTCATCAACTGATCCATGTTGCTCACGTTCGGAAGTGATCTCATTCGCCCATCTATCAGGACCATGAGAAATCTAAAATCACTAAGCAGTAGCAGAGTTCGTGATGTGATCCAGTACTGACAGGAAGTATTTTTAAATTAGAATGAAAAGAAAATGTAGTGCAGGCTCCTAAAGAAACCTCATCAACATAAATCACAGTAGGTATCGACAGTAATGCTTAGAATGCGGATAGCAACAAAATCCTAGTTAGTACTAATCATTTACCTAAACAAACAAATTAATGACTAATAATCAACAACAGAAGCAATCCATGATTCTGATATTGCTTAGCATGGAGTGAAGAGGCAGAATGGATGTCACCTACGAGTCCTGCAATTTGATAATTTCCTTATGAGCACATTTCTGATGGTCTTACCTTTTGAAAAAATTCCTGATGTTCTTTTTCTTTTTCATGAGTGCAAGGTAAGAGTTCAACTGAATTAAATAAAGTTGTACAAAGAGTATATCTGGGCTACAACAACATCAAACAGGGTGTGGGCATAAACTGACATGGGTATCATTTTTAGCCAGAACAAAACCATAACTGGAGGGAATTAATCCCATGAACAAAACATTGTACAATTTTTTGTCAGTTCTGATAACAAATCAATATGAGATAAAATGGATTATTTTTACGCTTGGTCCAACCTAACGAGAGACAAACAGGAGAGGACAGAGATCCATCGTTTTCTTCTAGAGCCCGTCAAGCATGAATATTATTTCGTCCATTTCTTCTAGCCTCAGAGTGGATTGTTTAAGGGGATTTGTTAACATCCCCTATAGTGCGGTAGCTTAGCATTCTCCATAAAAACCAGTGGAAGAATAACCCAAACTTAATTCCCTTACATCTAGTATAGGTTAATTAAGTTATTTAATTACCATATCTTAGACCTGTTGTTTCCACCATTTCAATCCCTGGACGAATCCTTGCTCTCTCTCCCTCTCTCTCATCCACACACACACACACACAAAACAACAAATACTCACGTCATTGTAGCATGCAATCTTTTTTTTTTTTTTTTTTTTGGACTGGGTTTGTAGCTTGCAATTCAAACTAATATTTTTGGTGACCCATCACCACTTGATGGTCAAATCTCAACTTCAGTCATAATTTCAACTCACCACTGCCATTTACATCCACCAATACCAAACCAGCCCTGCATGCCCCCAGGGTGGGGGAATGGAAGTGGCCTGTCGTTAGTTTCAGAGGTCCACCCTTTCCTCTCGAGATTTACTGAAAACTGACAGCAATTTTGGACACTTAAATTTGGAATTGGTTACCAACATGCGATGGTTTCTTGGCAGTGACTGGTGATGATTAGTGGTTGTTGAGGGAGCTCTGAGTAGTGGTGCTATTATGGTGTCCGGAGATTCAAAAAAAAACAGAAATGCGCAAAGGCAAAGAGACTCTTGATACTGAGTAGCATGACCACATCCTAAAATAATTGTCCGAGAATGCTTACGCTACTTCACTGAAGCAGCCCCATGTTTGTTTACATGCTTTTTAACCTTTACTAAGATTATTTAATGAATTTTGACCAATGTCATTAATTAATCCTCAATGATGAGCAAAACCTTTGGTGATCCTATTGAAGCATATCAGGATGCGGGAGAAAATAATTTATATATACATGTTGATTATCCTTCCATTAAAGACTGTTTTCCAAATTCTTTCCAAGAATATTTTGCTAGTCCCAAAACACACAACAATAAGTCCATCCTCATTCTCGTCCACAACAAGGTCTAATCTTTTTTCTTTAGAGCGAAAAAGGTGGTCTAATGGCTCTAATCTAATGGCTCTAATCCACCTATTTATCTGTTAGCCACCCAAAAAATGAACAGAAACAACCAAGGCAACAGTTGCCCCTGTCCATGACAGGATCCTGATTCAGCTCATAACCAACCATGAAATGTTCTGCACAGTAATAAACTACTAAAAATCATTTTGGAAAATAATTGTGTCGGCGGGGCCTCCTTGAACAAATAATTTTGTTTAGTCCAAAAAAGAAGGAATGGACCTCAGGCATATTCAAGGTCAAATAGAACATAAAGCAAGCCCGAACAATGAATTTACACGCTTCATCATAGATTAATGAGTGTATCATTCAAAACAAGCTGGATAAAGTATATCAGTTTTAGCCTTTTTCCTTAGAGGTAAGCTTATCATGTTTGACATGGATTGATCATCTTGTTATCAGCGCTTGAAAAAAAAAAAGTGCTAGTAGCACAAACATACATTTAATTGGCAACCATAGAACTTTCTAATCACATGTTTACCAAGTTTATACTTGCCTCCTCACGGACAAACTGGTCAGCCCATGTTTGAACTCCACTATACTGTTGTTGATATTTTGTTGCCCAATCCCCAGGTGAAGAAAATGAAGCTAGCTTGATTTGATTATCTTCGATGGTAATTTCTCCACAACTCATCCTTGACACAAATTGGAGAAACTTTGAATTCTGCATGCCCCATAATGAAAGTTTGAACCAAAAAATATGTAATCAAGGATGAAATCATTAAGACCCTGATGCATAGGAATTTTTTATACCCTCAAGACCATTTTGTTACATATCATATGTATTTGAACTAGCACCCAGTAATGAAAAATCACAGAAATCTCCATCAAACTTCACTCCTGCATTAGCAACCCTTCTTCAGAATGTTCTCCTGCCAGGCCATATCTTTCTTTTCTTTATGTTTTTTAATTACCAATACAATTGTCCATACCATGGGCCTCACACATGACAACATAGTTGCCAAGGCCAGCAACAGATACAAACTAATCATAGTCACACTGGGACTTATCAAATCAAGTCATTAGTGACATGAAAGCATGCTATCAAACTGAAAATGCCATATCTGATCTCCTAATTGAGATGTATGCTTAAATCATTAAAAAATTCAAGCCAGCAGGCTAATTCCTATTAAAACTGTTTTGTTTTTCTGGAGAAAAAAACGATTGGCTTTATCCAGAGACCAGCTCTAATTTTTCAACACATTCATGACAAATCACGCTTCACACAACAGAAACAAAGAATATAAAAGTACATGCACACCACATACAAGTTTTAAGTGACGCAAATTCTAGAACATATGACATAAACCTGGAATTTAGGATCATTGTTTTGAACTAATGTGGGCGCCAGCATACGAGTCTGCTCCATGGCAATTGAGCTAGAAATATTTCCACCTCTCATTTGATCTATTGGTGCACTTTGAGATTGCTCCTATAAAGAATAAGCAAGTACCATTGTAAAGCCATACCATTTATAGAAGGGAAAAAGAGAAAATGGAAATTATCATCGAAATGTGCATGCTAATGAACTGATTATCCAGTAAACTTAGTCAGGAAGGCATGAAAAGAAAGATAAGAAAAAGATCAAAGTGCATGAACACATAACTAAATTGGGGGTACTGTAAGACATAAAATGGTATATTGGAAGAATATCGGCCATGGCAATTTACCTTATTAAA
Organism: Ilex paraguariensis; assembly: GCA_963454935.2. Classification (NCBI taxonomy): domain Eukaryota; kingdom Viridiplantae; phylum Streptophyta; class Magnoliopsida; order Aquifoliales; family Aquifoliaceae; genus Ilex; species Ilex paraguariensis. The sequence continues at coordinate 270,620 of CAUOFW020003059.1, forward strand.
TGTTCAATTTTAACTATTTTCTCAGAACTTTGCAAAATTAAGACCCAAGAAAGGTTCCCAAACCAAAGCAGAAAAAAAAATCTTCTTTTCATTTTCTCATTTTTGGAGTAGATAATCAATCACTACAAATTTTAAATGCCCTTTGTATGAAATTGCAACTCCAAATTTGCCTCCACCAGATCCAAGTAATATTTGCTGTGTTATTGGTTCACCACTAGGCGACGAATGCTAATCCCGATATCTTCCAGGTGTGGGCCCCCTAGGCCAGATATCGCTATTAATATCTAAAGAAGATAATAGTGCATTCACCTGAGAAAGCAACAGATTTCATATGAACTCCCAAATTTGGAGTAAGCAATACCCTTAGCAAAGCATCAAATAAACAGAAAAAGGCACAAATTAAACAGAATTTCAGGGTATCCTCGTGGAAAATGTGAATTCAGGCAATACAGGTTATGTTCAGATTTTGTATACTTGAAGACCAAAGCCATGGATTCCACCTCCTCAAAGATCCTATTCTGTCTATTGGACTTTTGAGTAGCAGTCATTTTGAAGCCTTGGAGTTGACCCATGAAAGTTCAAAATCTCAGAAGCTGTTAATGAGCTCGGCCTGAGTTGGTGCACAATGCTGAGGCTCTGTAGATGAGGTTGCAATTTCGCCTCTTGTCAAAAAAACTTTCATAGAAAAGCAAAGTCTCATCAACACACAGTTGGCGAAAAGGTCGAACCCAGCAATAGATAATAATTACCACGGCAATAAAGAACTCTTAGGAAACAGAATAGAGATTTGTCCTCTTCAGAACTCAATTGCCAAGTCCAATAATCAGGGCGAATCAAGGTCGGTGTGTTGGAGGCTTAAGAAATCATGTAGTCAAGATGGTTGTCAGGGTTACAATACCGCAACTGGCGAAGGAACAGTGAGGCAATGTTAGTGGTGCTTACAGGTGTTATTATCTGAATCGGTAGCAGTGGAGGTGAAAGTGAGTCAGATAGTGTGACAACGACAGAGTAAGTAACAAGGTGGAGGTAGCAGCAATGGGATTAATGATGGTGAAAGTGGTCAAAGAAGCTGAGTGGCGCTAATGGAGATGGCATCACCAAAAACCAGGTAATAAAGTTTTTTAAGTGTGGGGCCGTACCAATAGTGTAGTGCAAAAGGTGGCAGATCTCACATTCATGGTGCAACAATGAAGGTGGTGGTGGTGATGGTGATAGCAGGCGGTAACTTGGCAAACGTCAAGGTGGAAGAGTCAAGAGTAGTATCACAAGAAAGGTCAATTCATAAATGATATAAATTGTCAGGAATTAAGAGTCCCAACCAAAAGTTGAGGTTTGCAAATACTAATATCTCACAATTTATGCCAAGTTAAGAAGAATAACAAATCAAGAGATTTAATCACCAGCAAAAGGAAAACAAAAGCTCTGATGCAATCTCAGAATCGAGAGAGATAAAGAGAGAGAGAGATGAAGTTTACGAATGGTAACCACATGTAGCTTTTTACAGTCAGCATGAGCTCGTAACCCGTGCATTGACGAAGTCCTCACTCTAATCAGCAAAAAAGTGCCAAGCCATGATACTGCTACAATCACGTATGCATTTTTTCTCACCAATAGACAATCCTAATAACGGAAGTGGAGTAGGGCAAAAAGGAATGCCACCATGGCTGCTATTAACAAATGAGTGCAAAAAACTTGACAAAACTCTTTGTGGTGGCCCTGTAATATAGTATAGAGAAATTGTTAGAAGTCCTATAACAGTTGCTAAAGTCCTTATTACCATTCTCATGTAGAAGTAACAACATGTCAATTTGATTTCAGGGTGACAATGCTCTTGTGCTCATAAGCTTTATATAATGAGCAGGTTGACCAACCCGTGTTTGAACTCAGGTGGAGTTCAAAGACTCAGCATTTGCTTAATAGTAACTTCTGCATGTGCTATTAATCTGGAACTAAAGTAAGTTATCATTTCATATACAGAAACTAAAAGAACCCTGTTAAGGTCAGGAAGGACATAAAAAGGAAAGGGGGGAATGAACAAGCCAGAAAGCACCTCTGTCTAACCAGCAACATTTAATTTGAGTCAATACTCTAATGATCAAAGGAACACTAATTTCTGGTCCTGATGCAAAAATGCCCCTTATATGAGCAATATGATCCACTGAAATCCTTTATTGGGGCAAAGTAACAAAGATGTTTTCAATTACCATCCAAATATGGCTGAAGCTGAGTATGCTCTATAGGGAAGTTGATTATACTATCTCTTCCCTGATAATTTATTTGAGGATTGCATATCTCATCCCAAACATCTGCAAGCTTATTCTGATCTGCTGAGTGGAAACCCCGCATGAATTCTGATCCCTGAAGTAAATGAATATGATATCACAACGGCAATCCAACAGATCCGGGAAAAATATTTTGAAGAAGAGAACAGATTAAACCTAGGCATTGGGCTGCAGCAGATGATCAAGCTCTGACCCCGGGAGCACTGCCAGGGGCTCCTCAGTTCCCATGTGAAAATTATTGTCTGAAGAAGTTGTTGCTGCAGGAATCTCCTGCAGCTTTTCCTGCATGGACAGATAAATTAAGCTTAGAAAAGCTGGACAAAGCCGGTGGTTAGGCAGACGCCCCAACAGACCAAAATAAACCACTAGCACATTCTGAAGTGCATCTCTGATCCTCACAACAATTTATGCTGCCAATTGTGACCTGTATTGACAGCATTTTGTTTGAAAAGCCGCGAGCTAATGATTGTATAACTATGGCAGTACAGCTGACCCCAAAATTGTTTATGCTTTGTTGAGTTGAGTATAACTATAAAGCAGATTAGCAGTACATGTTAAAGTTGCACGGTAAATTCAAACATATTTTGATTTTACTTAAAGTACCAACATAGTTACTCGAAGATCAACATCCACTCATAAAAGCTTTGGAACTCGAACTCATACAAACAGTTTGTTCTACAGACGTCAAGAGGCAAATTTCCTTACATATGTCAACTTAAGTTGCTATCTTCCAAATCCTTCCATCAAAATTCACTAAGGGGTGTAGACTTTTTTTGGCCACAAGACAATTAAGGTGATAGATGCTTGTGGGAATGACACGCTCACACCAGAGAACCATCCCAACGTAGATGACCTTGCATGCACATCAAAGAATCATAAATTTTCCAGTGGTAATTTACAAGGACCTACTGATCGTATAGCTTTGGCTAGTTGGGCACAGAATAGCTTTGCCTAGTTGCAGTGGAAATTGGAGAAGAGGGGTTATATAATTAAGCTAGCTAGTAATAGCCTCTACAAAGCTGAAATATTTGATGTTACTGCTTTACCACCAATTTCTCCACAACATGAGGTAAAAATATGATAAATAAACACATGGATATTTCCAGAAGCATAAAGGTTACACCAAAAACAAGAATCAGCTAAACATAGCAGTCATTTACAATGTTTTCTTACAAACAACCCCATACACTTCCACCACAGGTATTCATCAGAGATAACTGGAATAACAGTACAACACCTTTTAGATGGCAATTCAAAACTACTTATTTTGCATTTGAAAGCATATTCAGCTCAAAATTTTTCGCTTGCCATAAAGTTCCTTCAAAAATGCGAGCCAAAGATCAGCTGAGCTAAATAAGAACAATGTATTATAAACAGCAGTTTTCCTACTGTTATTGTGTGGGAGAAAGAATATAAATTCAGAATTTAGGAAAAATAGGCGCTTAAAATGAAAATTTGTGAGCAAAGAAGCATGCCTGCGCATAAAAAAGGTAACTTCACCAAAGTTTCAAAACACCTCAGATTGGTAAACGATAACATAGTGTTCAAAAATAACTGAAATTCCAAATCACCAAAAAATTGAGGGGAGAAGATATCATCAAGAACGTTTCTTGAGTAAGTTCCAGACCAATTCCGTATACAACTAGATAACGCTGTACATGCCATTGTTATACATAAAGAGTGAGGCTTTGACGGATAAACAAGAGAAAATAAGCACCTGAGTTTTAGAGGAAGAGCCAATAAAGGCGTTGGCTAGAGCGCTGAGGGGGTTAGAGGAAGAAGAAGTACCAGGCACGGCACAGGCCGTCCCACCTGTCACAAGCTCGCGCATCGCCATAACAACTTCCGCTCAATTCACAGCTCTTTTCTTCTCTTCTCTGAGTTCTGTTTCTCTCTCTCCCTCCTCCCCCCCCCCCCCCCCGGGGATGTGCCTCACTCTCGGGCCATAAGACAATTTACTCTAGCTCCCACGTTAATTTATAGATATTACATCAACTTCCCACAAGTTTGTTGAATTTAAAAGGAAAATTAATATGTTGGGCCAAAATTACACAAGACTTGTATTGTTATAAGGGTTAATCTCAAATTGCACCCTGAAGGATCTTCTAAATCTTAAATTGCACCCTTAAAGATTAAAAATATTAAATTACACCCTAAAAGATATAAATTTGTATCATTTTACACTTAAGACTAACAGTCATCCACTTTTCCGTCTAAAACAAAGTCACGTGAGTTAGAGGTGGGAGGGGGCATGGGCTTAAGTGTAAAATCACATATTTTTGGCGCCAAGATAAAAATTATCTTGTTTCCCTCCACTGACGTTCTGATATATTTGAAAAAAATAAGGGTTAATTATAAATTATATCCCAAAAGATCTCTCAAATTTTAATCTGTACACTTAAAGTTTAAAAATATTAACTTATACCCTCAAATTTAAAAAAAATAATTTACACCTACAAAGACATAAATTTGTAAAAAGAAAGAAAATGCATCTACATAAATATGATCCAAAAGTATATTTCATCCACCAAATTCCAATATTCTACATAAATATGGTCCAAAAGTAGATTTCCAACCATTAGTCAGAAATCATCCCAAAAACTTACAGCCAAACACTGTTTAAAGATAAATCCACAAAAAAAATTCATTTCAAAAAGTGTCAATATTCTACTTCATTGTGTTGGTGGCCTCCATGATGTTGATGATGAAGTTGGTGTTGGTGGTCTCCATGATGTTGATGTTGCATATGAAGATGGTGTTGGTGGCCTCCATGTTGTTGATGATGGTGTTGGTGGCCTCCATTTCATGTGTGATGGTGTTGGTGTTGGTATACATGATGTTGCAGGCACAAATGATGTTACTGGTACAGATGCTGATGCTGATGAAGCTGGTGTTGTTGAAAATTTTCTCCTCCAAACCTAGAAATAATTAACATTAACTTAGTTCAACTATACATTCAACATTTCTAACAAACTTAAAGGAAAATTAGTGTTGCACTTACTGGCAACTTCATTTTTGCTCTTGCAATTGAGAATGCAGATGTGCTGACACCAATTGATGGCATAACTGGTGCTGGCGTAACTGCTAGTGTATCTGGTGTAACTGTTTGTTTTTTACACTTTCTTTTGTTATGGCCACTTTGACCACAATTTGAACACACAACATGCTTATACTTCCTCATCAACTTGAAACCTTTTGGTTGTTCATCAATCTCTCTCCTCCTAACTTTCTTAGGCCTGCCCGGTCTCCTGCTTACAATTGGAGGAAGCAAAGGTGAATTACATGTTCTATGCCACATTTCTTTTCCATTTATAGGATTAATAAGATGGCTATAACACATGATAAAAGTTTCCACCTTGCACCACTGAGCCGCATAATCTTCTGGTTGAAATCCTAGAAAGCTAATAGCAGATATTGCATGCTTACATGGGATTCCAGTTAAATCCCACTTCCTACAACTACATGTCCTCTTCTTCACATCAACAGTCCTTTGTTCACCACCCATTCCAACTAACTCAAATTGATCACCCCCATTCCAATATGGTATGAAACCAGCAGATTCAACTTTAATTGCCTCCAATCTACCTTGAATATTAGGGCAAATAGATCCTTTATAATTCTTTAGGGAATCCCTTTGATGATGCAACCTTTCCATTAACCACAATCTTATTTTTTCTAGCATTGTGATTATAGGTTTATCCCGAGCTTCAACAATGCAACCACTAAAACTCTCACATAAATTGTTAAGCAGCATATCACACTGGGGAATGGAACTAAAATGGGATCTAGACCAATTAATTGCTGGTCTCTCAGACAACCAATTGTATGCAGCTGCATCAACTTCTTTCAGTTCATCCATAATCCTGGTAAAATTTGTCACCGTTGTTGCTTTAGCAGCCCTCCATAATAAGTCTTTCAATGCTAAACCCTTATGTTCAGATTTGAAATTGTTGTACATATGCCTTACACAAAACCTGTGTGCAGCATTAGGAAAAAGGCTCTCAACTGAATCAAGTAGTCCCTGTAAAAAAAATTGGTAGTTTAACATATGTGCAAAAAATATGACTAGGATAAACAATAATTAGAAAGGCATTTGCAAAAAAGTGATAAACAATAATTAGAAAGGCATTTGCCTTTTGCTTATCTGACATAAAAGTCCAGCTATGAGTGTTAACAATGCAAAGATCCTGTTTCAGAAGTTGAAGAAACCATGACCAGGATTTCTTCTTTTCTTTCTCTACTACAGCAAATGCAAAAGGATATATTTGGTTGTTTGAATCGATTCCCACTGCTGACAACAAAACACCAGCTTGTAACCCCTTCAAATGACACCCATCTAAACCAATAATGGGTCGACAACCCTCAAGAAATCCCCTTTTTAATGCCCCATAACATATATACAACCTCTTGAACATGAATTTGTCACCTCCCAGAGCCTTTGTCTTAATAATGCAGGTTGTGCCAATGTTTGTTCTTCTCAACTCTTCACAATAATCTCATAAGAGGCTGAACTGCTCCTTATCAGTTCCATTCACCATTGTCATTGCTTTTTCTTTACCTCTATATACCAGACATCTATCCAATTTGATAACATGTTCCTTCTCAATAGTTTCCTTTAATGACTTCATGGGCCAAGTGGGATTTGATCTAAGTCTATCAGAATATGTATCTGCAACCCAGTCAGAGGAAGCATGCTTAACTTTAAAAGTCCTAGTGCAACTATGTGAACCATTGTATGTTTTAACCTGCATAGTATTTTCTAAACCCAATCTTGAAGCATAAATCATCCAATCACACCCTGGCCTACATATCGCTCTGATTCTATACCTCTCATTCTTAGAAAACCGTATTTTTTCCCCCATTTAATTGCATGTTGCCTCACTGCCGCTCTAAACTCAACTGAATTTTTGAACAACATCCCAAGCTTAAAATGTGGATCAACCATGTCACTCTTAGCATTAAATTATGGATTCTTCTTCCTGTGATGCCTTGTTTCATCATTATCGGATGATGAGCCACTTAAACTTCGTAACTCATCAGATTCACAATCTTCACCTCCTACGCCACATTCATGCTCTTGTATTGTCTCTGTCTCAATCTGAACCCCTTTCCTTTTTGGTTTGTCAAACCTTTCACCTTTGTCACTCTTAACAATTGTCTCATGCAAATATTCATCATATACATCATATTCACTATCATACAAATCTTCAAACTCAAAATCTGAACCCTTGGAATATGAATCACTATCAGAAGCATCACTTTCAGAGGACCTATAACTCTCAGTGGGAACCCTAGGACCCCATAAATTGGTTTCCTGTTCAGACACATGTATATTTTGGCTCCCAAATCTTTTTTCTGATGGACCACAATTAGAATCTGCTTGACTATGATTGAACAATTCTTGCCTAATATGTTCCACATATACATCAACCACTTTAACCTTGTCAACCCATTTTATCAAGTCCATAGCATGTTGATCATTTTCCAAAGCTCTCCATCCATTACCTATTCTCTGATAGAATATGGTAATTTGATTATAACCAACTCCAATATTCTTTAGCATGTTGTCCAACTCTATAAGAGAAATTTGATCAAAGTGACACATATCAATACTATTCACTCTTCCACCAATATATACTTTATCACCATAACCATCAAATTTTCCACTGTGATGCATTTTAATTGTGAAATATTTGGAATCATTACCTGCATAAAAAAATTTAAAAAGCAAATAAAAAAAGCCTCCAAAGAGAAAAAAGCCAAGGAAAACCATAACCCCACATCCAATATAAAAATAGGACCACCCAAGTTCCCAAAACACTCTCAGATAAACAAACAAAACAAGAATCATTTTCAAATCACAATCAACGCAAAAGTCAAAAGTCAAAAGGCAAAATACAATATGTATTTTTTTGATTAAACTAATGGCAAGAACTATTTGGACTAAACAAATGGGAAAACTATTTGAGAAAGATTAAAAAAACCAAGAATCAAAGTCACACAAACAGAAAAACAAAAAACAATGATGTACAATGTCAATATAATAAAAACAGAGACAGAGAAAGAAAACCCTTACCATAATCTGGCGTATCTCCGGTGCATAAATTGTTGTTGTATTCTCTAACTATCCAAGACATTTTGCAGATCTTCAAGGTGAACAGTTGCGCATCTCTACCTCTATAATCTTCAAGGTGAACAACTGCCCGTCTCTATTTTGTATGTTACGACTGAGGTTTTCCTCAAGAAAAGCTCATCATATGGGGCTGTGATTTTACACTTAAGCCCATGCCCCTCCCACTTCTAACTCACGTGACTTTGGTTTAGACGGAAAAAGTGGATGATTGTTAGCCTTAGGTGTAAAATGAAATGAATTTATATCTTTGAGGGTGTGATTTGATATTTTTAATCTTTGAAGGTGCAATTTGAGATTCAAAAGATTTTTCAGGGTGCAATTTGAGATTTACCGTTGTTATAATTGAATCATATGGCCTTCCAGCAACACAATTTATGAACACGAGAATATAAACAACATAAATTGAGGGAAAGTTGAAGTTTTGATTAAGCTGCTTCTCAGTTTTGCTATCAATTCACATGCCATGAAAGTCATCCCCATATACTTCGAGCACCGACTCAAAAACCTAATTGATTGATGCACCAATCTCACTACTTGTACTTCTCCTTCTCCTAATGCCATCACCATTGTAATTGATAAATTCTTTGCATCACACCCATAACATTTGACATTCTTTAAAATTTTTAACTAAGATTAGAAAAATAATAAATTCATCTCAACGTCAAATTTGAAACTCTCATGAATAATTTTACATCTTTTGTGAAGTGTGAAGAAAAATGTCATAGCTTGATTTGAATTTTTCAAGTTCATGAGTGATCTAGGTGGAAATTGGGGTTGGTTTTAGTGGTGTTCTTGTGTGGAGAGAAGAATAAGACGTGTTTTAGGATGATAGATAGGGAATTACTAAATAATATTTGGATTTTTGTAGTGTTGATAAAATTTATAGATCAATTACCTTGGGTGTAATTTGACATTTTTATATGAAAAATATGTGGATGTAATTAAAAATTTTGACAAGAGGGGTTACATATGACAAGAAAAAATTGGGGGGGGGGGTGATGGTGTTATTTTTTCACACGGGATTCATAGGGCCTAAATATAATTAACTGAAAATAAAACAATTTTGGGGGAACAAATTGAGACGCGAAAAAGGAGAAAATTTTCGTTACTTACCGGGTAAACAGGTTGTTATTCACGATCGGTGCTTATCACCGATCAACGGATATCTCTGAAGATAAGTAATGGAAAGAGAAAAAATGAGTATCAATTGTTAATGAGGTTGTTAATGAGGTGTCATTTCTTAATTGACAATGAGTATTAGTTATCGATGACAATCTAATACCTGTCGTTGACAGAATATGAGGTGGGATTCGTGAATCGGTGACGAGTACCGGCCGACAGCCTGACACCTGACAAATACCGAATATTTTCTCCGAAAAAGGACAGAGAGCAGAGAGGATAGTGTGCAGAAACCACTGCAGAGGTAAAACCCTCCTACTGCCGATTCCATTATCCGTCGGACCGGCGTGGTTCCATCGGATCGGAGAAATAGTAGCGCAGAGAGAGAGAGAGAGAGAGAGAGAGAGCGAGGATGGCGTCATCTTCGAGCAGCGGGCTAACATTCAAGCTGCACCCACTGGTAATAGTGAACATATCGGACCACTACACTAGGGTAAAGTCTCAGCACCAACCCACTCATTCCGCATCCTCTAACGGTGGTGACTCCGCCTCCTCCGCCCAGGGTCTTCGGTTGCGTTATCGGCGTGCAAAGGGGTCGAACCGTCGAGATCTTCAACAGCTTCGAGCTTCTTTATGATCCCTCCACCCATTCTCTGGACCGTGCCTTCCTTGAGAAGAAACAAGAGCTCTGTTAGTCCTTTTCAACTGTCTCTCTAACTATAAATATTTGGTACACCTGCGAAGACTATATATATTATGGGGTTTTCTGGGATCCTGACGCTATAAATTTTTCTGTGGAGCAGATAAGAAAGTTTTCCCTCACTTCTACATACTGGGATGGTATTCGACGGGGAGTGATGCGCAGGAATCAGATATGCATATTCACAAAGCTGTAATTTCTCGACTTCGCTAAAATTTAAACTGATGCTCTTTATATGCACTTCATTCAATTACGAATAATACATTCTTTATGCCCTTTCCAGTTGAAGTAATATGAATCCATATGACTTCCACTCAATACAAACTTATTGATAGCATATTATTCTGTTTCTGTTTCGATTTTGCTATGCCTTGCATGGTGTTCGTTTGTGTTTATTGAGTTTGCTCGACTTCTGGGCCATGTCCTGATAGTGGAAAGCAAGGGCAAGCGATAGAACGGATAGTCCCTCTATCAAATTACAATGTACTCTTTTAAGATTGCATTTGGTCTTTGGATTGGTACTGATCTGGTGATCATAAGCAATTTGAGTTCATTTGAGCTTCAAAGCATGCCAGCTTCCTTTGTAATCCAATTTCGGGACTAGTACTCCAAAGGATAATGCAGTGGATATAAGTGTATAACAATGTTCTTTATGGTGGTTGTCATTAGTTTATGGCAATGCAACATTGCAATTTATATTGCAAGTGCTTCTATTGTTGTCATAGGTTCGTGTAGTTTTTACAGGCTTGTTTGTTTAGAAGTGGTGTGAGGTACAGTTTCTTACAAGTTTATATCTCTGTTGACACAATTGAAATGTGAAATTGATAAAATAAAATGCTAATTAATTTGCAGTGGCTATATTGCTTACATGTTATGTGGTTGCAACTAAATGGGAGAACCCGAAATATGTGTTGGAAGGTGAAGGAAGCATTTCATTCCTTGAACTAAGTGTCACGTTTTTATATCTATCCTACAAATTTTTTTCTAAACATACTTTTATTTTTCTTTTAGTTGTAAGAAAGGTTTTTTTTTTTTGGTTGGCTTGATTGCTAGCCTACACCAGAACCTCTGATTGGAAATATTTTTTTATCTTATTTGTGTTCATTGCATTGATGGTGGTTATAGACCAGGTTACAGGATCCCTGTCAATTCGACTGCTTGACTTCAGATTTGGTGCATATTGTTTTGAAATTTGTTGTAGATGTATACACGTGTATGTATGCACATGAACCAAATTTCCCTCGCAGGCTATACTACATTGACCAGGTAAACCCTGTCGATTTTATTTGGTGGCATAGGTAGTGTGGTTATCCTACAAAATAGTTAGTCCCTTTCTTCAGCTCTTTTGCTGCACAAGTAGTGTTCTACAAGAGTTTGTGTTGCACGTGCTAGAGGAGGAGAGAGAAAATTATTGCTCCAATATGGTTCATGTACCTACCCTGAATTTTAGGGCCTTTTCAGTTCAATTAATAAAGTTAAATTATGATCAAATGACTTTTGTTGGCTTGCATTTTGATTCACTTCCTTTGCTCAATGAAAAGTTTGAGCATCTTGTGGAAGATACTTTTTTAACTCTCGGTGGATTTTTTGCTTTTCTTTTTGTTTAATTTACAAATTATGCATAATAGTATCGTTTCTTATAAAAAAAAAAAAGTTACAAATCATGCATGTATTAGGGCTGGAGTATTGATCCACCTTTGCTTGGACATTATAAATTTTTTATATCAATGAAAAGTTTGTTTCTTATCGAAAAAAAATGTCTTTAAATTGTTTATACAGTATAATGTTTATATTGTTCTAACTGGTAAATGCATTGAGGATACGTTCTGTTCGATATTACACTGTAATAGATCTTTTTATTTATGTCAAACTATCATGACAATTGTCCCTGTCTAACAGTTGATGGATATTAACGAAAGCCCTGTGTATGTTGTCCTCAATCCATCAATAACTCATGCACAGAAAGATCTTCCGGTAACTATCTACGAAAGTGGTATGTAACCTTTATTTTTTCTCTATTATTACTTTGCATGTAATACCATTGCAAGTTATGCGGTGCTGGTGTGAGCGGCAAGATCATGTTTCATAGGCACATTAAGTGTAGTATTAACAATGTTTAATAAATGTTCTTTTTTCATGTAAGCTACCCCTTTGTTGGTCCATTAGCATCAGAAACTGAGACACCCTGTCAAGTATGGACTGTTGCAGAATCTGGGTCTGGAGCAAACATCTTGATATAAGGTTTTGCGTTCACTCTGCCATTCGGAAATAAGTTAGCCATATCAAAGTCAAAGTACATCACTTATGTGCTTACGGTGGATCATGCTAAATAAAACCTGAATTTAGCCATGAAATCATCTCCTCTTTTCTGTTTTGGTGGCACTTTAAAAGAAATTTCTTTAAGCATACACTTTTCGATCTGTTTGCTTTGTAGAAGTGCCAGCCTAAAAACTCTTCCTTAAAGATCTTCTATTTTGATGGAGAAGTCAAATATGGCCTTCTCAGTAGACCACCTTTTTGAAGGATGTATTGATGGGTTACGTAGTCTAGGCGCGAATCGTCTGACATGATTGAGTCTTTTGGTAAGATTGTTTCTGTTTTTGTCCTTATGTGCCAGTTGCATTGATATACTGACCCTTTCTGTTCTATTGAACTAATTGGTACAACTCAAGAGCTGCACGTCATAGATGGGATTCCACAGCTTATATTTGTCCGTTCCAGCTACACCATTGAGGTTTGGCCTGTCATTTGTTTTCATCATATGCCAAATCATAATTGGAGACCATGTTGATTGAATCTCTTTTTGATTGTTTCAAAGACAGTAGAAGCTGAACGGATCTCAGTTGACCATGTTGCACATCTTAAACCAGCAGATGGAGGTTCTGCTGCAACTCAACGTGAGCCTTTACCAACCAGTTATAAATACTTGCTCAATTTCATTACATTCCTCAAAATCTGAAGGACTCACCAATGTGTTTGTGTGTATAGTGGCTGCTCACCTTAGAGGTATACACAGTGCCATCAAGATGCTGAATAGCAGAATTAGGGTGCTTCACCACTATCTTCAGGCGATGCAAAAAGGTATGCGTATATATTTGCCAACAGGCAACATTATTTAGAAAGTTGTACAAGAGACTCTGAGCAATAGAAACATAGACAAAGATATTACTGTCAGAATTTAGAAACAAAACTTCTGTGCTGGTATAGGATTCCTATTTTTCCTAGGTACCCTCAAAGCTCTCTCTGGGATGTGATTAGGGCAATTACCCAACAAATCATCAATCTGGCAAGTGGCAACATGTACCAACTTCTCCATGGAGGGTACCATGTTTCTGATTTGAGTCATGAGTGTTTATGGGGTTGCTCTGATCAGTTAGCTAGGCAACATCAACTGTCAATCGTGTTGGACAACGAGGGTAAGAAGACCAACAGTTCTATTAACTTCGTATTTGTGCCTCAAATGCAGGTGATATTCTTTGTGAGAATTCATTGCTAAGACAAGTATCTAGTCTCTTGAGGAGATTACCGGCCATTGAATCAGTAAAATTTCAAGATGATTTTTTGATGGTGAGTGCTTTCAAAATTTCACTAATCTTAATTTTCTTTTCTTGGTTTACTTGTGGATTTATTTTCCTGAGTGGTTGATAAGAACACTTCCGGGAAACGAGAGGAGGAAGAGAGAAGAAAAAGGGGGGGGGGTGTTGTCAAGCTATTGTCCTTGACAAATACAATGGGGGAGATTTTAGATAGCTAGTATTGGCCCTCATTGGAATTTTTAAGCCATTTTCTTCTCATATATCTATGACGTATTTAGATGATTATACTGTCTTACCTGTCATATCTCCATTTTTTTTTTGTAGGAATACAAATGACACGTTGTTGATGACTTACCTGGGCATGTTCACCAACTGCTCAAGGTATGATGTATAGCTTTCTCGCGGGGCAGAGCCACCTTGGGACTAGGGTGGTCCCCCCCCCCTCCGTCTTTTCCTCCTCAATTTTGGATCACCTTTGATGAGAACCCATAATGTTACTCAATACACTATATTTGCCCCTTGAATTTTCTATTTTTTTTTAGTAAATTAGTGGTCCACTAACCCACTAAAATAAATATTTTATTTTTGAATTGAGTAGATTAAATGTAACTATCCTAATCTATTGGTATGTAAAGATAATACCTCTATTTATCTAACACAATGTTCCTTACTTTTTAAAAATAATTTTGTAGTTGTTATTTATCATTTTTTAGCAAACTAGTAGTTTATTACCCAATAAAATACGATTGGATAAAAAAGATAATATGTTGTAACCCAAAAATATTCTAAGCTATTTCAAAAATGCAATTTCCCTAAAAAATTGATAATTATCTCAACTAGGTTTTGCAGGTAAATGAAGATTGATTTTCTACAAACTTGTGATTGTGCGCATTGATAGGAAATTAGTGAGAAATTAACTTACAATTAATTAATTATATTGAATTTTAGAGATTTTAAAGAATGTTATATTTTACTGAAATATATGATTGGATTAAAATATACCAAAAAAGTTATTTTGTCTTTTTCAGACTTTGTTTCATTACATAAAAATTGATTTTATTAATTCATATAAATTTGTCCTGAATCTTAATTTATTGTGATTATTGAACAATTTTTTTTTGTATCAACTAGTGAATTATTTTCTATTATTTTTTGGCCCCTTGTACATATTCTTGGCTCCACCCCAGCTTTCGTGCATCCACTTTTTTTTCTTGTTTTCGTTAGAATTACATTTTGACCCCCCACCCTACCCAAACCCCCCCCCCCCCCCAAAAAAAAAAAAAAAAAAAAAAAAACACACAATAGTATACCCACCCATATTTCGCATGAGAATCAGAGAAAGTGAGGAGTCTTAACACCATCTTCTTGAACTTGTATACATTAGTCGGAGCGTATCAAGTTGGGGGTAAGACACAGATGTTAATCTTACTCATTTACTGGGGTTGTTCTTAGCTTTGACCTCCAGCTACGTGCGAGTTTAATTTTTCTGTTGTTTTTGCAGTACAATGAATGAGTTGGTCGACAAGTTCAATACTGCCTACGATAGACATAGTAGGAGGGGAGGACGAAGTGCTTTTATCTGAAAGATGATTGATTACGGGTCATATGCCTGCAATTAGAGAATTATCCGTGGTGCAGCAGTTATTTTTATGCGCATTATGAATTTAAGTTTATGGATGAAATAAGCTGGCATATGATGTGGATTGTAGCAGAGGAATTTGTTCTAGCATGGTAGCTGTCACAATGTAATGTGCTAATTACATTGAGCATAATACATCCGCAGACCTACTCCACTCCCTCATGTTCCATCAACAATCTTATTCTTAGATTTTACTCACAAGATTGTGAAAAATAAAAGTATTTAGAGAGAAAATTTATAAACAACAAAAACAGAGGGGTAAGAAAGAATCATCAACTGAATGACCAGCACCTGTAAATGGGTTATTTTGTGCACGGGGTTTTATGATCTATTCTTCATCCTACAAACACCAAGAACTGGGATTGAATCATTCCTGTCTAGCCTTGAGGAGGGGGCTTCACATGCACTTCATCACAAAAAATGTGTCGAAGTCCATAAAAATGAATCAAGATTGACTATAATCAGACTCGTGGTACTGCCATCCATCGTGACACCCCACTTCACAACCATCGAAACACACAGTCAGCCATCGTCGTTCCCTAGAAATTTCAGCGAAAGCATCTCTTTTACTAGCCAAACGAGTCAACCCAACACCAAGCCATCTTAAACCACGGAATGAAGGCTTCTTCAGCAACCCTACCGCTTCAGCAGACAACCCAAGGCAGTTACAAAGGTCAAGCTTCCGAAGTAATTTGCTTCCACCTTTGTACCTTTCCTCTAAAGCCAATGTTTTCAGTGAAACATCTGTCACGGAGAAGCAATACCTGATGCACAGTTCAGTAACTGCTTGAGCTTCTGCAGAGATAGTAAGAATGGCTCTATCTGATATCCCTGGCATGTAGCCCAAATCCAAATATGACAATGTCTTGCTAACCATCCCTCCACCATCCAACAAAAGAGCAATTCCTTTGTCAGTTACCCTCTTACAGCCGCTGAGACACAAACATGCAATGGGTGAATTCCCTCTACCGATAATAGCCAAGCCACTGTCAGTAATATCGGCTCCTTTCAGATTTAGTGTAGATAGTGTATTAAGGCATGAAATGTAACTAAGGCAGCCATCTGCCACGCTCCTGCAGCCACACAGGTCAAGCACCTCCAAGATTTTGGAAGAAGCCAATTTCTCCACAGCTTCACTGGTTATAAGATTACAAGCCAACAACCTAAACTCAAGAAGAGAACATACAGCTCTACTGATATCGTGAAAGGCTAGGTCGGACAATAGTGATGCATTGCGAACTTCAAATTTTTTCAAGTTCTGGCAAGAGTGTAAAATTGCTGAGAAGCCAGCATCACTCACCGTAGAAAACCCACCAAGTGTCACTGATTGTAGGCCTCTGCAATTCTCAGAAAGAAGAAACATGCCCATGTCATTTATTCTTTTGAAAGACACAGGAGAGTTCTGTCTACTTCGAACAACAGAGAGGTCAGTCAGATGCTGACAAAAGCACAATGACTGAAGGCCTCTGTTGGTCAAGTCACGGGGCGCTGATGGTTCCTTGCTTGGTCTGTCTTCAATATCCAGCTCAACCAAAAGAGGGAGAGAGTTGACAATCAAGATGATAAGCTCATCAGATATGACATCTAAAGCAAGTGTTAAGTGCTGCAAAGCACAACTAGGGGAACGAGGACATAGTGGAATGCTAAAACTGGTAGATGTTTCCAAAAAGTTTGTGTCATCTCTGAGTCCACGTATGAGATGGATAGCATCTCGTTCGAGCATTGGCTGCAACTTCAGAACTTTGACTGTTCCGGGGAGGAAGTGTTCCATGGAACAAAAAGCTTTTGCATCATGTTCTGTTCCTCGTATCTTTACGGATAGATACTGTAGAAAAGACAGGCTGCCTGAGTTGACAAAGTAGATTCTCATCTCATGCCCCAAGTATAACACATTTCAAAGAACAGGATGAAAATATGATTCAAATGAGAGAAAATGGATCGTAGGATAATTATTTACCTCCAAGCACAAACAACCTTTAAGAAATTTCAAGGGTCTCCTCTGAAACATTTCATCCCCGCCAGCCAATTCTAGCACAAGTAACCTGAGATGAAACAAATAAAATAACAATATGAAAGAACTGATCACAACAGCTTCATGTGAATATACCCCAGGAATACAGTGTTGCAACTATAGTTTTAAAAGTTGGCCCACATGTCACATTGGGGATCATTTTGCCGTTTCTTTTTTCTTTTCCACTTCAAGAAAATACATTTTGGTCAAGCACATACATATAAAAAAATATACCCTATCAAGCAAGAGAATATCATCTGGAGATTTTGTTCCTAGAGTTGAAATGAAATCGAAACTTATTTCTAGAAACAAATTCTGAGAAGTCAAAAGTTGTTTGGAGTTAATGAAAGGTGCATATGGCAAGGTGGTTTGGTGACAAACAAGAGGATTAAGACCATAGTAAGATTTAGAAGGTGGTCTCTTTTGCACCACAGAATCTTAAATTCAAATGTTGCAGGAAATAAAAGTAAAAATTGCACTAGGCTGCATTTGGGAAAATGGAATTTATGCCTTGGAACGAGAACTGGAATTTGTGTCCACATTGATCAAAATTTAACATAGTTTTTCTTCAATTCCCATTTCAAGCCTGGAATCCATTTGCCAAACACATCATTATTTTTTTTACCAATTTGGTGAATCATTTGCACATGCGGATTTGCAGGCACTTAGGCTCAAGCTCCAATCTCTCCATTGCTATAATGCAAGTGACAGTATTGAAGCCATCAAGGTGAGTTCATCAAGAGGAGTCCGTCCATGGGATATTGCAGCTATTGTAGATAATGTCATACAAAGTAAAGCTAACATCAGCGTTCAGTTTAGCTATATGCTCAGTCCTACAATGAGGCTGCTTACTGCGTGCAACTGCTGCCGTTGACCAATCCTTACCTACAAATCGGCTTAGTAGTCTGCCTCAAGATCTAAAGACTACAAAAAAAAAGAAAGAAAGAAAAGAAAGGAAAGGAAATAGTACTTGCTCATTGAAAACTCTATTTATTTGACCATCTCTCTCTTCTCTCTCCTTCCCCCCTCTGTCTCCTTACCATCTTCCTCCTTTTTTTCAGCTGGACTTCTTCATACATCAGTTACAAATATGATACCACCATAGAAATGCAAATGACAAGGCTAATAGAGTTGTACCTTAAATTGGGGCATTTGCATCCCAAGGACGTTAGAACTTGGTAAGATGGTGGTGAACACTTCAACAAATTCAACTCTTGGATGTGTGAGCCAAGAATATCGATGACCGAAGAATCATTGAGGTGACGGCAATCCACGGTAACACTGTTAAGGTATTTGAACTTGGAAATGATGAAATACAGAGTCTGAACATCTGGAGAAAACGCCTGTCAGCACAGATATATCCCTCATTCAATTACACACCCAGTCACAATCATAAGTATTGGTGTTGTGAGTGGGCACGTGCACGTGTGGAACTTAAACGGAGAAAACTTAGATTTGAGAATCCAACAGGAATTCTGAGTCAAGAAATCAATTTCAACAAGAAGCCTTTAATATGAACATATACGCACATGAACGACTACATCCAAGGGATACTTACAGAGAGATCAATAGAGGAGATATAGAAAAGGGTTTGAGAGACAGAGGAATGGAGAGTTCGGGACACACAAGCCATGGAGCAAAGTGATTCCAAATCCACCTTTACCAGTATTTCATTGATTATGCTGTTTGGTAGCCTCTCCAACAACCCGCCACTACTGCCACCACCTTTGCAACCAGCACTGAGACTCATTGCTGGAAGGAGGGGCTGAAGAGGGAACTGATCTTGTCAGGTCCCAATATCTGGTTTTCGCAGTGGTCTTGACTTCACGTACTTTTGCAGTTGCTGCCTTTGGTGTTTAACAGTTGAAGCCCTTTTTACATTATTCTCTGTCCAAATTATTTCGCAGGGAATTTTATTTCAGTTTGTTCAAACCACAATTCTTTGGGCATGTAATTTCAATATATGTCGAGATGCACACAATCTCCCATACTAACCTACAAAGGTGACAGCAAGAAAAGAATTTCATGACCTGACAAGATTATAACAAAATGCACAAAAGAAAAAGTTATGCTTCATTGCTTTAAACCTTTGTTTTTATACCAGCAGTATCAAACTAGGTTAGTCTCTCAACTTCTGACCATGGTTCATGAACTTTAAGATAGCAAAATTTGTAATGATAAATCAAAATATCAAGTTTATTTCATAAGTGCCCCCATTTATCATTGCAGATGATTTGTAATGATAAATCAAAATTATCTTAAGTGCCTCCATTACTGAAGGAACAACATACTGAAATTTTCCCTATGATGCTTACATTCTCAATAAATTGGTTTGATACAACAGTCCAAGCCAGGAGATCTCATCCATCAACAAAATAAATTAGGCAGTAAGTCAATTTGAACAAGAAAGAGTTGTGTACAAGATTAACACTCTAATTGGAAAAACCCCAACTAACATTTCTATTCAATGATTGAGACCATAAACATAAAACTAAACAATATAACAGATTCTAACCTCTACGCACGTCCAAAAGAACAGGATGTAATGTATACACAAACACACACGCACACACACACTGATACTCTCTCTCTCTCTCTCTCTCTCTCTCTCTCTCTTTATATATATATATCGCATATGTCTCTCTCACACTCACACATGTAAGACTAGAGCCATGGATTATAAGCTTTTTACCTGTTTAAGCGATTATGAAGGTCCCCTCAACTAACTCGCCGACCGCCTGAACCCCATCCCACACGCCGATCATCATCATCCCACAACGTTCGCAGAGCAGACAGTGTCAAACTATTGTATTTGTCGGGAACCAGTACACAAAGCCCAAAAAGCCCACCACAAACCAACCCCGGTCCAAGGTAATTCCCACGGCCCAAAAAAGACTGCGGCGTGAATTCGAAATGGATCATGGGTCAATGGATACGACCCGATTAAGAAACGTTACATATGGTCTTATCTTACGAGTCCTATTTAGATGAAAAATGTTTTGAAAATATTGGCTCAGTTTACGATGCTAGTGGTAAAATTTCTCATTGACGTGGGCCCATTTATTGGAGACCATGACCCAGCTTTTTAGGCGTGGGCCCATTGAATCATAAGTTTCAGTTTAATTAAAAGGGCGGGTTTAGAAAAATTTCAGGTGTCTGTTATCAATTTTTTTAGGTATTTATACCACATTTTGAGTAGAATGTATTAATTTCTGGAGCACAATTATCTTTTGATTTAATTTACAAAATTTTTGGGTGAAATTTTTCACTTTTTTTATACATAAAAAAACTCATCACCTTTTTGAATTTTTTTTTAAAAAAATTTCAGTATACTACAGAAAAATGATGTCATAATGTTCTTTTAAAAATGACACTTTTTAGAATCTTGGATAATCATATTGCACTCTACATTTGGCATTTGAGTAATAATATAACGATAAAATGATACAGTGTCAACATAATAAGCAAAAATTATATTTAAAATGAATGAAAATAAAACTTACACCAACGAAAAAACGTGATTGATTAATAGAATGAACCTCAATTGCATGGAAGAACCATATCCAAGCCTCTCATATGGGTTTGAATTTCCACCGAAACATTACTCCTGATTTAATTGGTATACAAATTGATGGATTAGTTCATACACTAGGGATTTGTTTTCGATTCTATTCGGACTCACGAATCTGAACGACATAAACGTGTCTTTACTTATCGGGGCGTAAGCCAATAATTTCTCCCATTAACAAAAGTGTGCATGCTAGATCTTGCACAATATAAAAACGAGAACAGATCTCTCTTTGGTGAACTCGAGTGAGTCAGTTGAGTGGTCAACCACGCTGCTTGGAACAGCCTGTGAGATCCGATGGTAACTTGGAACGGTAATGGGAGACCCTCGCGGATCAAAGGAACGATCCAGTAAGGCTGAAGAAAGGTTCCTAGAACAAAGAAGAACAAGTTAGAAGGGCGCTGGAGTATTTTCCGGCGTATCCCTCTGACGATCAAGTCAGTTTTTTTTAGAGAGAGGAAAAGAAAACACTGAGTATAATTTGTAGCAAAAGTTTCACCTTTTTCTTTCCTTGTCTTTAGTGAGGAGTATTTATACCTTAAATACTCATGATTGTTGTCAGTGTGGTCAGTAGGTGATTATTAGATACAGGCAACGTGCGCAATGATTTCTATGAGGAATGTCTTCTCTTTTAACTGCTCGGAGCCCCGAGCAATCAAGACTGTGTCATCGGCCTGCCGACGGTCTAATGAGCTCCTCTCGGGGAGGATACAATAAATGCCCAGCCTTTCACTTCCGAGCCTTACCGCATTGAATGCAGTCTCATCAAGGGAATGGTGTAATTAAATGCTTGTTTTCCCAAGTCGCATGTCAGCAAGGTCATGCGGTCTTTCTGTCTCTGATGTGACACAATATGCCACGCGTCCATTCCCCATTGGCTGTGACCCCTGTCTTCCTGTGCTTCTGACACCAATTGTGTAAGACGAGGTCATGATAGCTAACCTAGCCTAGCCTAAGCTAGTGACCAGTGCATCAATAGCCTCTGCTGGAGCAGAGAACGGCATCCTGGACGACGGGGGTACATCTCGGTACCGAGGAAGAGGTACATCTCGGAGCCGAGGAATAGGTACATCTTGAAGCCGAGAGGGGGAGGCCTAGCGACCGATGTACCATATCAGACCGAGGGTACGTGTCGGTACATAAAAATATACTGATGTCACTCGATCCCTATGATCAGTACCACGGGGGAGAGGGGACTTGTGACCCTATGGATACGTGATCTCGATAACAAGGATTAATGACACCGAGGACACGTGTCTTCATCTCAGAGTATTTCAAAAATGTCCCATAAAAAAAAAGGGTGAAAGTTAGCTTTATAGTTTGGCGCTTCATAAATTCAAGAATAATGAGTAGTAGTAGTAAGTTAAAACTTGTTAAGACATAATCAGACACTAATGATAGTCATTGGCCCCATTGCTTTCACATATATAATATGGTCGGTTAAAAATGTCAAAAGCAAAGGAAAAAAAGGTCCCCAAAATCACGTATTAGTTTGGTAGGTTCAACAGGAAAAAGATTTGAGTAATATCATCATCTTTAAATAACAAAACGTGGTGCCCACGATACAACCCTTTTTCCACAACTAACACCTTATTAATACGGATTCAGATATTTATGGATATACTTTTTTTCTTGTCACGTTATTTATTGGTTCAGATGTCTTTACTGTTGGAAAAAAAACAATGATACCCAAACCCACAGACCCAAATCCAGTGATCCACCACATGTGAATTGAAATGGATATTTCAATCTCATTCCAGCTTCTCCCAAATCAACCGCATCTTAAGGTCATATAACAATCTTATCATCCAAAATATGTGGGGCCCAAATAAAAGGTCTCCCCACGTGTGACATATCTAAACTTGGTGCATGTGAAGACAAGGGGGGGTAATTGTAATAGTAATACTACTACTAGGTAGATTGGACGTTTGCACCAGAGCTAGCTGTGGGCCATGTTGAAAAAGTTTAGACGTCTATTTTAAGCAAACCAATCCCCAACCAGCCTCCTACAGTCCCGCTGCAACACAATCGCACCCTTTAGCCACGTGTTAGGTTTAAATTGAACACTTTGAAAACGTCAGGGTCCCAAAGTCAAACATTTCGGAATGGCCCCCACATACACTCGTGCGAAGGCAGAGGGACCCACCATTCCCAATGCTGCAAGAAATCAAGAATTGTGTAGAGACCATAGCTGTTATTTTGGCCTATCCTCCTGATCCTTCGTAACTAAGAAATAGAAGATAGTCATAGGATAAATATCATAGTTGGTCAGTAAATTTTATTTTTTATATTAATTTAGTTTTTAAAATTTTTAATTATTTTAATTTAACTATTCAACTATCAATTTTATTTCAATTGAGCCGTTTTGCCAATTTCCACCGTTATATTATAACATAAAAATATGATTTAACGCATAAAACATATCAGATTGAACTAGTCTCGAGTTGATCTGGCCATGAAAATAGATAAAATAATTTAATTGAAACGAAATTGACAATTAAAAGATTAAATTAAGACAATTGAAAGTTTAATTAAAAACCTCTTGCATTGTTTGTCGATTCATTTTTAGAGGGGTGAATGTGGGAATGTTATAAGGATTGAGATTTCTTATTGTGTATTTTCTTTTTGACATGTAAATCAATTATCAAAAATTTAAGTAAGATCTACTATTTATAAGTAAGTCCTCACGTTTGTATGTTTGATTGTCTACTACTAAGTGAAATTAATAAAATATATTTGAGGAGATCGAAATGGATACTATTATTAGTACATTCTTAGGAAGCGTTAGAGATTATCCCTCTATCAATGCAAGTACACATCTCATAAAATTATAGATTCAGATCCTCTTTAATATATATATATATATATATATATTTTTAATTTCTTTCTTGGTATATTATCTATTATTAATGAGTGAGGGATCCACCATTGATGAATGAGGTATTCAATTATATATAATGGGTTCCACTTGAATGAATAGTAGATGATGTATCAAAAAAAAAAAATTGAACAAAAAAAGTATACAGGAGAGAATCTCAATTATATTATTATGATTTTGTTCATTAATTCCAAATTTGTTTTGAGTTAAATGATCTAAAAGAACTCATTTAAAAAAGTTAGTATATATATGAGTTTAGAAATGGGATTTGAATCTCTCTCAATCTCTTAATTTATTCAATAAAAAATCATGTATTATAAATTCAAATAAAATTCATTATATATAATTAAATTTAAAAAAAAATAAAACATATAATTAAGGTATCTAATCTCTTAGACAGCCTCACCTACACATGTGAATTTTTCTCAAGAAGGCATTTGTTTTAGTCAAGATAGACAACACAAAAGGGTGATTGTTCTTAAAGGGAAAACAGAGGGGGTCCCATAGGGTTTCTTCTGATTTAATCGTGGGTGTAGACCCTTTTTATTTGCAAGTCTTTATATAAAATTAGAGTACTGTTATACAATTTAAATAAAATTTAAAAAATTTATAACTCAAATATATATTATTCATTAGACGAGTGGGGTCCCCCCATCAATTTTTTCAGTGAGACCCACTCTTCTTATAAATGATACGCATTTAAGTTATAATTTTAAAATTCTATTTAGTTGTGTAGCATTTTCCACTAATAACAAAATTCCACATAGAAATAGTTGAAAGGAGTATCCAAAAATCAGCCTGATTTCTTTGCGAGGATTCCGCTTGTTTTATAATGCAATTATATAAAAAAATTTACTTTATGGTTGTTTCTCCATCACAATGGTAAAGTTGTCTCCACAACATAGAAAAAGACCTCTCCCCTACTATGTCAATTTTCTTTTGATAAATTATATTATATAGTTTTTGAATTTATATCGAGTTTCTGTTTGGTCCCTGAAGTTTAAGCTATTTCAATTAAGTTTGTTTGTTTGTATTCATTAGCAATTCTTATAAATAGACATGTTAGCGCATCATTAGCAGATTTGATTAAGATATTTACATACATGGTCTCAAAATTATTCAAATGATGCTATTTTCCAGTTATTATTGCAAGCAAATTTTGAGATTAAGACTTAATTAATACGCAACGTAAAATTTGTGAGTGTAATTATTTCAATTGATAATTTAGAAGATGAATAAAAAAAATTAGGTATGGTAGAAAATGTAATTTACTCAAAATTGTTTGGACGTTGGCATGTTGGGAATCTAATGAAGGAGAGGCGTAGGAGGGGAATAGGATGCGCCCGTGCGCAGTGCGTCCTGACAAAGTGGGCCCCAACCCACCAATAAATTTTGACAAACATTCATTTATTATTGGGGGAATTACATTTTATACCCCAAAAGATTTAAGATTTTTATTTTAAATTCTCAACACTTTTAATTTTTTTGTAATGTAACATCAATGTATTAAAAGTGTTGTAATATGGTCCTTCTACAGTTCTGCTAGTTTTCGTTACTTATTTTGTCAAAAATTATCTCATTAACATTGATGAATGAGTAACATAAACTAATAGAAAGAATATTATTGTAACACTTTTTATATATCTACGTATAATGTAAAATATCTACAGTAATTTTTAAAAATTTAAAATAAAAAATTTAAAATCTTTAGGTACAAAATCCAATTCACCCTTTATTCCCGAAAGATCCGTCAATTCTTAATTTACATCATTAAATATTAAAAATCTCAATTTGTACTATCAGTGTTATGAATTAGTAGCAATGTGAACTTGATTTGGACTGTCGTTTAGTTTTTCATCATCAATTGAAACACCTGAGTTGCAAGTGATTCGAACATGAACTTATGTGTAAAATTTGTAGACTATTGACACTTCATATGAGTTATATATGATAGGGTTAGTTTATATCTAATCAATGAAACTATATTTTCGATATAAGAAATGATATTAAATTGATCATATACGAAGATTTACGGCCAAAAATATACCTCATTCTCATGCCCGAAACACTTGTACATCATATTCTTCAATTTATGACGAAAAATTGAACAACAGTTTAGATGATATCCACATTACTATCAATTTATAATATTGAAGATACAAATAAAAATTTTTAATATTTAAAAATATAAAATAAGAATCAAAATATTTTTTGGAGTGTCAAATGAAATTAGCCCTTATTATTATTTACCTATTCACATTGAAGAGAGTGATGCACAATCCCACGCCAATAGCTCCAAGCTCTAAGTCCCGCGCCCCGTGCCCTCATATCATGTTTTGAACTTTAGTACAAACACACCCACTTCCCAATATGTATTATACTTAGAATAATAATCCTGTCCCTCTACAATCTATACCTATACCCACACTATAGAGTAATTAAAATCTAATTTGAATCTACAAATTTATAAGAAATTTTAAATTATATTACGTTCAAGTCATTCAAATTTTATACCATATCAACACAAGAGAGACAATTTTAGTATTGTTAAAGTTTCAAAAGTTAGGTCGTTTGTAATATGATATTTCTACACGATGACGATGGATCTGATTGTCAATTGTTTTGTTTTCCTCTTTTTTCGGCTCTACCCTTGAAACAAATTATGATTTGCTAGTTTTTCAATTAAGAAGTTTGTCTTATTGTCAACGTTTTCTTAATTACAATTTATTATGAGTAGTATGAGGTATGATTGAAGGCATGCTTAATTGCTTATTGACTAGAAGCCATAGACAACATGTATTAATTAAATAGTTGGCAGTTAGATGATGAGTACTTGGTTAGAATTTGAAATTCATTATGTACCCAAACACAAGTTAGAGTAGAAATTTTTGTTTGAGCATCTCATTTTCTATTTTGATTGAGAATATTATCCCCAAAAAACATCAAACAAAACCCACTATGAAGAAGACTATGGTGGTCCTCATAGTAAAATAGAGGTCCATAGTTCATAATATAACATTTGAGTAGGTGGATAAGATAAAATAAAAGTTGGGTGTATCAAATGTCAATCAAGTTGTGATGGTATATTTTTTAAATTTGTGTGATTTTTGGATCATACTATTTCACGTTGTAATTATATGTCAAGTGATTAATAATTGGATGACTAAGTTTTCCATTTCTTATTTACCCCAAATAGATACCCATAAATCATGAAATAATTCGATTCACATCATCCCAATATAAACAAAAATAATACAATGTCATGACAATTGACAATTCATACTATGCAAGAAGATTATGAGACAAAAATTGAGAAATAAGATATTTTTTTACAATATTTTGTCATATAAAAACTACGTTAGTTATGTGTTAGATGGTCGGATCGATTTGATACTGTATGGTGTCAAAATTTATTTTTGTATTTGTTTGGATAAAAAATATCAAATTTTAGGAATATTCAACGTATCGACATTCGACATCTCAAGTATCAAGTGTATTAAGGAAGTGCCATATGACAAAATTCGAAAAAAAATCGGAAATTGTTCAGACACAACTATATTTGGAGGGAAAGAAGAAGAATAATTAAATTGTCAATTAAAGCAAACTTGTCGAAAATAATGGCTATATAAAGGGCACTTAATGGAAAAGATAGATAGAATGAACTCAAATTCCCCATAAGGCTTATAATCTGGGTATTTTTATGAGTAATTTTAAATTAATTTTTAGGATACAATTATTAATGCAATCAATAAAAGAATCATCTTTTATTAATTTAATGCACCGTGTATTTGTTCATTATTTTTCATTCAAAAAACATCAAAAACAAAATATTTTGAACTTTTTATAAACAGTTGCTTAAAAATTATCTGTCGATTGAATATCTAGGTGGATCTCAACAAATTTTGAAACAACATTGGTACAATCAAAATATTCGTATTAACACCATATCAAATTAATCTATGTCATTATCAAGATTATACCAACCCTATTAACTGAGGAGAAAGCTGGAGTTCGTGTCGTGCACTCAAAAACTCGTAACTACTACTGTGAACAAAAATGTCCTTGCGTTGAAAAAAGCCTTTGATTAAATTGTCACGGAAAAGACGTAGAGGTACCGTAATTCGAAAGTGAGAGTTTTTAGAGAGAGAGAGAGAGAGTGCGTGTGAGGCTCAATGAGACGTCTGTCTTTCTTTCTTTCTCAGATTTCGAGTGCGGTCAAAGTTGGGATTTGATTCTCTCTCTCTCTCTCTCTCTCTCTCTCTCAAGTTGTCATCACCTCTATTCTATTCCTCTTTCTTTATGTCACTTTACTTCGTCTACTACCTCCCATCGAGTCTGGATTATACTAAACAGCTACAATTCTCTTTCTCATTCACTTCACAGTAAATGAAAATACATATCTTCATCTCTTTCAATAATAACAAAAATACATATATAAATTCAGTTCACATAGTTCCTGTGACGGCCGACAATTCTGAACATCGTACCCCAACCCCACAGACAAAACTGTATTCTCTGCTGCTACCTGTGTACTAAATTGTCGTCTCAAAGTACCCATCTTTAACGGTGTCTGATTTTGGATTTGTAGTGTTTCAGGATACCCACTATCCTACTTCTAACATACCAACACCAGGAAGGTACTCCTCTCTCCTTTTCTCCTTTTTTACCTCGGACCCTCCCTTACCTCCCTCTACTATTACAATCTCTGTGGATATATTATTGATTGTAGACTTGATTTTAATTTCATTTTTAGGTTTTCAAATCTGATAGAGATATTTAGTTGCTCATTTGGGTTTTTTTTTTGTTGTTTCCCCCCAATTTTGGTTTCTGGGTATTTGATCAACAGGTTTTTTAATACAAAACCAGGTATAGATATATAGATAGAGAGAGAGAGAGGGAGAGAGAATGGGTGTGGGTTTCAGTCACAAATGTAGAGAGAGAAAGAGAGGGTGGTAGAAGTAGTAGCAGAGAAGACAACCCCGCCCAAATCGACACACGAAATAGCAAAGTCATTGATTTATGCAATTGGTGGCATTATTAATATCGCAATCAGAACAAGATGCAGAGACAATGGAGGATATCATCATCAGGAAGAGAATCGATGAGATCATTTCGCTTTCTCATAATGCTACTTAGTTTTTGGTGCTCTAATGATTCTTCTTCTTTGGCTTTGGACGCAAGACAATTATCATCAACAAGGCAAAGAAACAATGGCAATGACGCAGTGTCTTTATTGGCTTTCAAACAATCCTCAGTAGATACTGATCTAAATGGTTTTTTGGAAGATTGGGTTCAAGCTTCTTCAAACCCGTGTTCATGGCGAGGTGTCTCGTGCTCCGTCGATAGCAGAGTTACAGCGCTCAATCTCACCGGCGGCGGTCTCTCAGGCCGCCTCCATCTCTCCGATCTCATGGCTTTGCCTAGTCTCACCCACCTCCATTTTAGTGGCAACTTTTTCTCCGGTAACCTTTCATCCAATTCTGCGTCTTGCAGCTTTGAGACCCTCGATTTGTCGGCCAACAACTTATCGGAACCACTCGTTGCACAGTCTCTGTTAACCTCTTGTGACCGGCTTGTCTCTCTGAATCTCTCTCGCAATTCAGTCCCAAGTGGTACTTTGCAATTTGGCCCTTCTCTTTCGCAACTTGACCTCTCTCGGAACAAAATTTCAGACATGAGCCTCTTGAATTACACTCTCTCCAACTGCCAGAACTTGAATCTGGTTAATTTTTCAGACAACAAGCTGACCGGAGTGCTAGCTAGCTCACTCTCTTCTTGCAAAAGCATTTCAACTCTCGACCTCTCTTGTAATGATTTGTCAGGGCCAATACCGGCCACCCTTGTGGCAGACTCGCCGGCGGTTCTGAGATTTCTTGATCTCTCACATAATAACTTCACCGGCGACATCTTGGGTCTTGAATTTGGGAGTTGTCGCAATCTTACTGTGCTCAATCTCTCTTTTAACCGCCTGTCTGTTAGTGAGTTTCCGGCTAGCTTGACGAATTGCCAGCTTCTTCAAACGCTTGACATTGGCCACAATGAGCTGAATCTTGGTATTCCAGGTGCCTTATTGGGAAAGTTGAAGAACTTGAAGCAGCTGTCTTTGGCCCACAATCAGTTTTCCGGTGATATTCCGCCGGAGCTTGGGCATGCTTGTGGGACTCTTGAGGAGCTTGATCTTTCGGGGAACCGATTAACTGGTGGGCTTCCTTCCACTTTTTCACTGTGCTCTTCATTGTTCAACCTCAACCTTGGTAACAATCAGCTTTCTGGCAATTTTCTCAGTACAGTCGTCAGTTCTCTAAAAAATCTATGGTATCTCTATGTACCTTTCAACAACATAAGTGGTACTGTGCCACAGTCCTTGACAAACTGTACTCAACTTCGAGTGCTCGACATAAGCTCAAATGGCCTAACAGGGAATGTACCTTCTGGGTTTTGCTCATCAGCATCCTCCTCTTCTCTGGAAAAGCTAGTTTTACCCAATAATTATCTCACGGGGATGGTACCATCAAAGCTTGGAAACTGCAAGAACCTGAAGACCATTGATCTTAGTTTCAATAGCCTTACTGGTTCAATTCCCCTCGAAATTTGGACCCTCCCAAATCTTTCAGACGTGGTAATGTGGGCAAACAATCTTACGGGAGGTATCCCGGAAGGCATTTGCATCAATGGAGGAAATCTTCAGACCCTGATTCTCAACAATAATCTTATTACTGGAACCCTTCCAGTGTCTATTGCCAAATGTACTAATTTGATTTGGGTGTCGCTGTCCAGCAACCGGCTCATAGGGGAAATCCCTGCAGGCATTGGGAATCTCGTAAACCTGGCTATTCTTCAATTGGGTAATAATTCACTTACTGGAGTGATCCCACCAGGGCTAGGTGAGTGCAGAAGCCTCATTTGGCTTGATTTAAATAGCAATTCCCTGACTGGTTCCATTCCACCAGAGCTTGCCAGTGAAGCTGGCCTAGTTGTTCCTGGAATTGTTTCTGGGAAGCAGTTTGCGTTTGTGAGAAATGAGGGTGGGACAGCATGCAGAGGTGCTGGAGGACTAGTTGAATATGAGGGAATTCGGGCGGATAGGCTGGCAAATTTTCCTATGGTTCACTCATGCCCATCAACTAGAATCTACTCTGGTGTGACTGTTTACACATTTCCAAGTAATGGCAGCATGATCTACCTTGATCTCTCCTATAATTCCTTGTCAGGAACTATTCCCAACAGTTTGGGTTCCATGAACTTTTTGCAGGTTTTAAATTTGGGACACAACAATCTAACAGGAAACATCCCCTTCAGCTTTGGAGGTTTGAAGGGTGTTGGAGTTCTTGATGTCTCTCATAATAATTTACAGGGGTTCATCCCAGGATCATTAGTTGGTCTCTCATTTCTTAGTGACCTTGATGTTTCAAACAATAATCTTACTGGGAGTATACCTTCAGGTGGTCAGCTGACTACTTTCCCAGCTTCTAGGTATGAGAACAATTCGGACCTTTGTGGGGTTCCCTTGCCTCCTTGTGGCTCTGGAAATAAAGGCCATCCGCAAAACTCTCGCAATCATGGAAAGAAGCAGTCTGTGGCTATAGGGATGGTCATTGGCATTGCAGTCTCTGTTTTCTCCATCCTCATGCTCACACTTGCCCTTTACAGGGTGAGAAAGTATCAGGAAAACGAGCAAAAAAGAGAAAAGTATATTGAGAGCCTTCCCAACTCCTGCAGCAGCAGCTGGAAACTTTCCAGTGTTCCTGAGCCTCTAAGTATCAATGTAGCGACATTTGAGAAGCCTTTGCGGAAGCTGACCTTTGCCCATCTGCTTGAGGCTACCAATGGTTTCAGTGCTGACAGCTTGATTGGGTCTGGAGGGTTTGGTGAGGTCTACAAAGCCCAACTTAGAGATGGCTGTGTCGTTGCAATCAAGAAACTTATTCATGTTACAGGTCAGGGAGACAGGGAGTTCATGGCTGAAATGGAGACTATAGGGAAGATTAAACACCGAAACCTGGTTCCCTTGCTGGGTTACTGCAAGATTGGAGAGGAGAGGCTTCTCGTGTACGAGTACATGAAATGGGGAAGCCTGGAGGATGTTCTTCACGATAGAGCCAAAGGAGGCAGTACAAAGCTCGACTGGGCAGCTAGGAAGAAAATTGCCATTGGGTCAGCAAGAGGACTAGCATTTCTTCACCACAGCTGCATTCCCCACATAATCCATCGGGACATGAAGTCTAGCAATGTGCTTCTAGATGAAAACTTCGAAGCGAGAGTTTCTGATTTTGGCATGGCAAGACTGGTGAATGCCCTTGACACTCATCTCAGTGTGAGTACGCTTGCTGGGACTCCAGGTTATGTCCCCCCAGAGTACTATCAGAGTTTCAGGTGCACCACAAAAGGTGATGTGTACAGTTATGGAGTTGTATTACTGGAGCTTCTCTCAGGAAAGAGGCCAATTCATCCATTGGAGTTTGGTGATGACAACAATCTTGTTGGATGGGCAAAGCAGCTACTAAAGGATAAAAGAAGTCATGAAATCTTGGATCCTGAACTAATATCAAATATGTCTGATGAGGCTGAACTATTGCATTACCTAAAGATTGCCTTTGAGTGCCTTGATGAAAAGGCTTTCCGGAGGCCCACCATGATTCAGGTGATGGCAATGTTCAAAGAAATGCACGTAGATTCAGAAAGTGATATTCTTGATGATATGTCAGTGAAAAATTCAGTAATTGAGGAGTCACAAGAGAAAGACACTTAGTCGATGACAATTGAGCAGGGTGCAGAACTGAAAACGTTCTGCTCTACGTCCTGGTACCCCAGATGTGGTTGTAATGATTGAAACTTTTGAAATTACAGAGGCGGGGTTGATTCTTCACATTTTGCCCACTGTACATAATAGAACACCGAACGAGGCAGAAGTTATGGAAAAGGGAAAAGAAAACATGCAAATGGCGTTATCCTCAGTTGTGTAAATTGGGGTAACTTCATTTTATTTCCTTCGGTCATTGCATCCACCAGTGAAGACTTGGAATCTTTGTTCCTTTTCCATATACTTCTGCTTTCTGTCAAGTTTTGCTAACTGATGTGCTGCAATTTGTTTGTTACAAATTACAATTGCTAATTTTTGTTGTTAATAGAAAGTTGGGAATTTGATAAGTGGAATAGCTTTGATTATGTAAAGTTGTAGGCTTGTGGGCAGTGATTTTTCTTTGGATATGTTGAATCATCAAAATTTCATTTGCAAGTTGGTGTGAATTCAATGATCAGTATATGTCATTGGAGAAGCTTATCTTACTGATTCAGAACACATTTCAGTTTTAACTTATTCTGGATTGTCAAGAGTTCAAAAGGAAGAGAGGGGGATAAATTTGATCAATAAAAGCTCCAGAGGGAAAGGGGGTTTCTACATTTGAATTAGTGGTCCTTTTAAATTGGTGAAATATACGTCAAATTGCTTGTGAGTAGCTTGCAGCTCATATTATGCCAGTATTTTTGGTCCAATGTGCTCATTCAGTCTTGGTTGGTACATTATGACTGATTTTTTAACCAAAGGTTTATGGTTTCACTCCCCCTTATTGTCCATAGATTACTGTTCATTAACATGTCATAAGTGCCAGACTTAATTTCCTTTTCGTTCAGTTATTAGGATGTTAGTGGATGAAGACACCAATCAGATTCTTAGGAAGACATAAACTCAGGTCAAGGTTATGATGTCTACTGCATTCTCTGGTCATACAATTCAAGCAAATGGCTACTTGAAGTGCTACGGCATTCATGTGGCATAAACTACCCTGATGACAGACAAAGGTGGGAATGTGCTCATGTTGATTATTATAGATTGTCACGTTGTTATCCTTAGAGATATCCTGATTTTGAAAGTATGCATGGTTGATGGGGAAGAATTATGCATCATGTGCTAAATTGCTACTCAGAGTTCAGGATCACTCATTTCTATCAGTTGACAAATTCTCTCATTTTCCCACCGACTAGAAATGTCATCCCTCTTAGTTCTTTAGTGCACAAATGACAGAGATGTATATCAGTTGATGTCATAAAGTTAAAGTCCAAGTCCATTTGGTATCTTTGACATCATATATCTTGGGTTGGGGAGGAGGGTTGGTGTGTGTGTGTTGGGGGGGGGGAGAGAACTAAGCTTTTGAACTACTTGGGGTTGGAATGGTTGTTTCGGACGTACCTTCTTTCTCCTTTCTCCTTTCTCTGATTTTTCAGACTAATAACCTATGAGAGTGAAGTTACTGGGGAGAGCCTGTTTTCCCACTGTAATGCAATACTACATGTATAATCT
This sequence comes from Ilex paraguariensis, assembly GCA_963454935.2. Taxonomy (NCBI): domain Eukaryota; kingdom Viridiplantae; phylum Streptophyta; class Magnoliopsida; order Aquifoliales; family Aquifoliaceae; genus Ilex; species Ilex paraguariensis. The sequence continues at coordinate 304,783 of CAUOFW020003059.1, forward strand.
TAGGAGTTATTTTTTTTCCTCTGCTTTGCTCATAAACTAACCAGTGGCAAAAAGGATGGGAGGGGGTTATCTGAATAGAACTTGTTGATTACTTGATTTACATGTTATATCATACTGACTGAATAGTCCCCCGCAACTGCTACACCTCTCTTCTGTTTGTCCTACTGTCTGCTGTGTTGGGAGAAAAATTCACGATGTTTTGGGTACTAAATTTGGAACTCTATGCTGTTTCTATTATTTATAAGATTCTAGCATTCTGTTTATTCATACCATCACGGTTAATGTCACAAGACGCTGTTGGTCTCGGCTGTGGACTATTATCTTGGTCTGATTTTCTTTTCCTTTCTTTTATCATTATGGTCTCGACTTCAACTTTACGTAATTAAGTCAAATATCTTTTGAGCCATGTTATGTTATCATTACATGCTCTTGCATACTTTAACCTTTTGATTAGATATTTGTCTGTTCCTATCCTCTCTCCAAATAATTAGACCATCCTGGATTGTTGATCATGTGTGGAGTCCAATTTCTCTTATTTTTAGTTCGTTTGATCTCTTGGCATCTAACAGGTTACATATCTGACAACACTCATTAGTTTATAAGGATTTGCTGTAATGGCCACAATTAATGCATCTATCTTTAGGCCCCATTATCATGTTCCATGTTCCCCCCTTTCAAGTTAAGCACTCATTGCTGCTTGGCCGATCAGCTTCTGGACCTCCATTAATCTCTTCTCTGTAGTTCCAGTTTGTTCTGAAGTTTCTGGTCTACTGCATCAGGGTCCAACTTGGATGTGTCAACCCGAACTCAACCCAAAGTTCATTACTTTGTAGAGGTTTTGAATTCTTGGGTCTTTACCCCTACTGTTACATTGATCTCTAGGGTAAAATTGGATAGTTGGACAGAGGCAGTAAGGCTAGTTCTAAGAAGCCGCTGAAGGCAAGAGCTGGAAAAACTGCATCGGCATACTTCTTGTTGCAGTTGCGTAATTGCCTAAATCGATGCCGTGCCACCAACATCACCATTTTATTCGAGTTTGGCAATGAAGTTTGTTCACTTAAGAAGTTTTTCCCAAGCTTGAACAGTTGGTATTGTTTTGTTATTGACAAATTGCAAGGACCTCTTGTAACCACCATTACTGTTTGTTGTCATGATCATGAACTTGTTGACACTTAGGTTGCTGCATTGTAGAGCAATCAAGTAAATTTTGTCCTTGGTGATGATGATAATGCATATGGGATCTTATTTAAGTTTTCCTTTCGCATCTGTTGGCTATCTTTCCTCTTATACATTATTTGATTGGAGACATAATTGAATTGTAGGTTTAGGGTTCTATGACTTCACAATTATGCTATTCTTATCAAAACCCTTTACCAATTTCTCATTGGACATACCTTATCCATAGTCCACATATCAAATTCAAGTCTCAAATTTCAGATTCCACACATGTAACAGCAACAAGCATTTTGGTAAGGATAACATTACTCTTGTTCTTTTGTTTCTAAAGTCAAACATGAACATATTATGTGGTGATTATCTCAATGTTTATATTCCTCAACCATAGATTGTTCTTTTGTTTCCACGAGAAAGTTAGAGCAATTTATCACATCCCACATCACTTGGGTAGGATTTTTCCGTCGGATTATCGAATTCAGATTCAAATTGAACTACCCAGAATCTGATGGAAACCCGATCCATTGACATGCCTTGTGACCAATCCTAGACCTCTTGAAACTGTTTAGTGGTGGGTTTAGTCCAAGGAGTGGTCCCATTGACCAGAAGATCAGTTTTCAAACGAGTCTTTGGAATTTGGAGGTTCTTATTTTTCTTTTTCTTTCTCTACTTTTTTACCTGGAAATCCCAATGCCATACTTTAATTTCCTTGATAAATATAGAAGGACAGTGATGGAATCTCTCCAGTAGTCTCTCTCTATCTCCCTCTCTTCTCAAAGATTTGGCTCCACTGGACTTGACTTCATAATTTTGTCACCTTTAAGACCTACTGTTTGTTGATGTTACTCCCACTTATTCTACCAAAGGTGTACAAAACTGCTGCTTTTCATTTGTTTCTCTGGGCTATAGTGGTTTTTTCTTGATTGTATTTCAAACAAAAAAAAAAAAAAAATCAATCAGGGATTGATTGCTTGGACCTTTAAATCTAGTCGGTGGCAATTAAAAAGGATGAATAACCATGAATAATTCACTGTGTATTCGCAAAGGGATTCAATTACATATAGTGGGTCCAATATGTAGTGCGAACCCGAAAAAATGTGATAATTTTTTCTTTTTCAAATCAATCACAATTAAAGTCAAACTTACTTAAATTTCGGGATTAAAAAAGTCTTTTGCCTGCGTCAAGTTATTACGACTTGCATTTAACTATTGTTCATGATCTACATACACAATAGAGATCGAAAAAATAACTTCTTTCTGTAACGTATAAATTAGATACATTTGACACTTCCCAAATATCGTATCGATGACAAATGAAGATACTGTATTGGATCTGTACGGTTGAACCGCTTTAGCTAGCATGCCACTTAATCCGGTTCGACCGTGACTCAGGTTCTGGGTTCCTAAAATACTTACATGTTTGGTGACAGCATTGTAACGGGATACTAGCTAAAGACGGTGACTTGGTCAAAACCCATCTTTTTGACTGGGTCCATCAAGGGAAAAAGAATTAACAAAAAGCTGTACAATAAAAAATATCTATATATAAATAATATGATTGAAAAGTGCATATAATTATGCTTTATATATTTTTTTAGATAAAAACGGTTGTGAAAATAAACGACGATAATAAAGTGAAATTAATAAAAAAGAACAATAAAAATACAATTCAAACAATCGTACAATACAAAATTTACATAATTCAGTAATTTGCCTACGTTCACGAAGTTATAAGAATCTCACTATTCTCAAGAAAGAATATAGAAAAGGCGATGACCGTACAGAATCCAAAACCATAATCACTGACTAACAATTTATATATGTGTTGCGTACAGGGTTAGAAAATCGACCAAAATTTTTTTTCTAAAGGCAACGAGGCATGTCCATGAATGTTGCTACGGCTTGGGCCTATTGACCCAAGTCTCTGCTCTATGGATTAAGTCTTAAAAAAAATTTCACAAAATAAACTCCACAAAAAAAACGATGAAATTTGAAATTATAATCTTAAAGATGAACAACGGAGGAGACGATAATCATTGAAGCATAACCTCGATTATGTGGCACGTGACATGAATGCGAACTGTGTTTTTAGCCGTTAATGATAATGCACTTCTTTGTATGCGTCATTCTCTCCCACTTGGCAAAATAGCCAGATTGTTAACATTATCAAACAAAATCTTCAAACTCTGGTGCCAGATTTTGGCTTAATCTTTCTAACAAACACTGTACGTATCTGTATAAATACTAGGGTACCAAAATTTTTTTTTTTTTTTTTCTTTCAACGATCAAGAATGTTCGAACAAATTTATGCAAATCTCAATTAATCTCTTTTCTTATCCGGTCAAAGATGCAAACCTCGTTTCACGCATAAATTAGAATATTCACGAAGAATAATTTTATTTTTTGGTACCAAAATATGTAAACACCCAAAAAAAACCGATAAGTGGTAAGATACCTAATTAAACACATAATGTAAGTTATGGTGTACCTATTTTTCCTTCTTCTTGTATGACTTTGTCTATCCGCTTATCAAAGTCCAACTCAATGTCTTATTTTCAAGGAAAAACTTACGAGTCTCCAACCCTATGATTTGATAAATTACATTGACATATTCTGATTTTTTTATTTTTTTTTACGATATGGTGTCACCACTTATTATCAATTCATTATCATTCTTGTAATGGGATTGTTTGAGCAATTCACGAGATTGTTAATCTCTTGCTAGTTGATTTTGGGTACTTTTATCGAGATCATAAGTATATTGTGCAAGAGGCTATTAAACCTAATCAAAATATTAGTTTAAATGGTATTTTAAAAATCAGACGTCCTGAATTTATATTTTGATAATATTTTGAGGCCAAACTATGAATAATTTATTCCTTACAAATATTTTAGTTTTAGCGTGAATAACTTGTTTTTTTTTAAATCGAAAAAAAATTAATCAAAATACGTATAAATCGACTTAAACATGTCAAAAAAAATAATAAAAAAATAATTGGTCCATTTATCATCCATAAATGTTCCCAAATGATGGTATCAAACAAGTTGTTCTGCATTTGTCTTGTTCCAAGCATCCTTTTCCACATAATGAGGACACCCTTCCTTCCTTCCTTCTTTCCTTTATTCTCTCTGTCTCTCTCTCTCTCTCTCTTTCATGTGGCAAGACAGAGACCGATTAAATAATTCACCTTGGGGGCTCCGAAGCACCGAGTAAAACCGTCTTTAACGTATTGCTCTCACCCCTCATCTTTCATTGATTCAATGGATTATCCGATCCAACTGGTTGATTTTTTTTTTAATTAAAAAAGAGCGAGGACAAGAGAAAACTTCTAAAGATCATTCTAATAGGTCTTTATTGGTAAGATCATGAGACTTTTAACTATGCCTATAATCTAACTAGATTAGTATAGCGAACAAACAACGAACCTTAAAATAGACTCTAAGATTTTAATTTTTAACCTTAATGTAAGAAGTTCGATTGATACCCTACTAAATCACCCCAATCCACAGTAATCCAAGCGAATGATTAGATGTTATACAAGTCATCCTGAATCTGAGGAATGAGTCATAGGAGTGCAAACTCATATGAATTGAGAGTTTGATTCGAACTCGACTCAAACTATAAACTCTCAATTTGAATTTAACCTCGATATGAGTACAAAACTTAGACTCTTTAAGCATAATACTACCGAAACAGATTAAATTTATAAGCTTGGATTGCACAATTTGAGTTGAAATCACATTAAAATTAAGTTTTGTTTTTCGGATTCAACTCCAATATACAATTAACTATTTATTACTTAACTTATTTTTGATTTGATTCGGATGATCTAATAGATACGATTAGTTGGTAAAATTGTTATGACCTGGATTTGAATCCAAAAGAATAGCAACTTAACGAAAACATGTGGTCCTGACAACATTTTTCTGTTTTAAAAGGATACACATGTCAGGAACACAAATTCTGTTTTAAAATGACCTGTAATAATAATATTTACTATATAAGTAAAATCTACTAATTGTTTAAAGACAGAAGGATTAATTACAAACAAGATCCCCAAAGTATATAATTTATCTCATTTTGTTCTCTAATATTTTAATTGCATCATTTTAGTCTCTAAAGTATTAAATATATTTCTATGTAGTCCCTCAAGCAGAAAACGTTCAGATTGCTAACGATTTTTTATTATAATTTTGTCATCTAATATTTAAATATGGGGAAAAAAATATTTTAGATAACTTTATGATCAAATTTCTATCCAAATTTTTGCCAAGAACTTCCCAAATTACACGATTTTGATTATGAACTATCCAAAATTTGGTAAAAAATTATTCATATTACACATTTTTTGTTAAGAGCTACCCAAATTATTTTTTACCCATTTTTAGGTATTACGTGACAAGTTTATGATCAAAATTAGTTAGCAATTTAAATATTGTGTGTTTGAGGGATTATATAAAAATATATTCAATTCTTTAAAGACTAAAATAATATAATTAAAATATTAAAAACCAAAATAATACAACCTCGGATAAAATTAGGCCAAGACAAAATTAACCCCCCAAGTGAAGGGAGATCTCTATCATGGCTGTCTATAATTGGAGGGTTAAAGTTGAAAAATATTAAAATAATATACTAACAAATAAATCAAATGGAGAGAGAATTGTGCTTGTAAACTTTCCTCTTCTCCTTTTCCTTTCATTCCCTTCAAAGATTCCATCCATTTTTCAGGTGTGGTCCACCCAAACAAACCCCACTTTTATGTGCTTTGTAATTGTGATTTTTTTTCCATCATCCCATCATATTTGTTTGTGCTAAGCAATTTCTAGAGAGGGAAAAGAAGAGTAGAGAGGGAGACAGAGACAGAGAAACTGACAGGAAGGTGGATGTTTGAGGAGAAATTGACAGGAAGGTGGATGTGTTTTAGTTTTTCCCTTTTCCTTTCAAGCAAGACTGTTCAGAAATGGGAACACATTAAGCAGATAATAATCTAAGGAGGTCAGAAAAGGGTCTCCTCCATATCCTCTCAGCCTTTGACTGTAGCTGTGTACGTTATCTCAGGTACTTAGCTCATCATTTTTAATCATTGAGTCGTTTACTGTGTTGCCTTGGTTTCATTTTTATTTTTTTTCCCATTTTCGTGTTTGTGTCTCTTAATTGGGAAAATTTATTGTCTTGTTGTTCTTCAATTTGAGGATATACCCTTTTCGTTTTTGACGGTCTATGTAAAGAAAGTTTTTTGCTTTTTGTAGTTGATTTATCTCAGTTGTTGTGGTGCCGGATTTCCATGTTTGTTAGATTTTGATGGGTTTTGGGATTTCAATTAATGGGTTTCATTCATCTAATGAATTTTGATTATAGATCTTTCTCGACTTCCAAACATTGTTTGTTTTAGCATGGAAAACTAGGAAAGGAAATGGTCCCAGGATCATCAAATGCTTTCAGGGGTTCCCCCATAGATTGGTTCTTATCATTTACCTTTTGTTGGATTTATTATTTCCTATTGTATATGTTTCTGAAGGCTTGCCAGAATGGTCCATCACCACTAAATTGGTTGATTTGCTTAAGATTTTTGTTTGGTTGAGGGAGGGAAAAACTGAATAATGGGGTCAAGCATGTCTAAGAGAGCTATAGTTTCTTTTCTGTTGATTTTATTTTAATCGCCTTCCAATCCATGAGCTTTGTTTGTTTTGGCTTTTGACAAACAAGAAAAAAAATAACTGGCATGTTCCCAAGAAAAAAAAAAAAGAAACTTGTCACCAGAGCTTGATTTCAACTGACCCAAAATAGTGTGTAGTACATCAGGAACTTGTTATGTATATTCTACTAAGCAGTGAGGACATGGCTATAGCCTTAATTCTGAGTTTAGTCCTGTTGTGTTATGTTCTACTCCCAATTTGTTTGCTCAAAACTGATTCCTTGTCTTTCACACATCATGCTCATCTTTCAGGTATACATCCATCGCATTCTCCTTGATCTTATAGTCCTGATTTTGAGCTCGTAAAAAGCTGAGGCGGTTTAACTGTCATGGGTGGATTTGATGACCATGTTGCTATAATGGGAGATTGGATGCCTCCCAGTTCAAGCCCGAGAACGTTATTCTCAGAAATGTTGGGTGGTGGTGTTGGCTTAAAATCAATTACTGAACCAAGTACTGGTGAAAATAAATATGGGTCCCCTTTTCCAGCACCTGGAGACCAGGTTATGTTCCGTAATACTGATGAAAAGAATGGGGAAAGAGCTGGTGATCAAGTAAATAAGTTAAGTGCATTTCCTGAGCAGAAAATGAGCTCGCGAGGAGGTCTTGTGGAAAGGATGGCAGCCCGAGCTGGGTGTAATGCTCCAAGGTTGCACACAGAAAGCATCAGACCTGCTGACATTTCACAGAATTCAGAAGTTCGGTCTCCTTACTTGACAATTCCTCCTGGTCTTAGTCCAACAAGCCTGCTAGATTCTCCTGTTTTCCTTTCAAATTCATTGGTAAGCTCTACATGTGGATAGCCTTTGTTAACTCTTTAAAAGTACTTCTCATTGCTTTCAGAACAAACATCTAAAATTATCTTTGTCTGATTTTCTTGCTCAAGCCGCAGTATTGTTTTAGCAGCATTTACAAATGAGAGGACACCATATCCTATTGGCTACTCTTCGGGTTACCTTTCTCAAAATGGAATCATGGAATAATGGTTTGAGTGCTTTGATGTACTGATTTAATATCATGAACAAGTGGGCTAATGATGCAGGCACATATTCATAACTCAAAAGTAAAACTAAACCCACGTTTGTAGTGGTGGAAGCAACAGGTCCCTTATGGTGAGACACTAAAAAAGAGGAATTAAAGAACCACATTGCCTGAACATTCCATTTTGCATTTGGGGGAAGCTTGTTCTTTCTTCTGATTTGTTCTTTAGTGTATTAATACTTTTTCTTCAGAAACATCGGATGAGAAAGTTAACTGGGATTTTGGCATTTATACTCAAGATTGTTCTGATATTAAAGCTGATCACTGAAGAATGGTCTGACAACAGTTTAATGTTGCTTCAATTATTAAGGCAAAATAATTTAACATTCTGCCGTAGCGAGCTGTTCTGTCATGTTTCCTGTATTCTTTTGTACAAATTCTAAACATAGTGCCATCATCAGACCTTTAGATGAGAAGTTGAAGAATTTATGGATTTTACATGCCATAGACCACCAATTTGAAAGCTTGGCAATGTATGCGCCGATTATTTACATGTTTTTCAAGGTGAGAAGCTGTGCAGCAAGATATGTAGATGTTCTTATTCATGTTATTACCACCTCAGTAATGTGGTGCAAGGTGGTTGTCTTTGATGATAGTCACCATTAGATCCAAATTAATGGGCCCTGAATATCTCATTATTGTTTTGCTTGAGCTGAGGTGATTAATATTTCAGAATGCATGGATTGTACTGATGTCCACAATTTCTGAATTTGTTTTATTACAGGTTCAGCCATCGCCAACAACAGGAAAATTCCCATTTGCCACAGGTTCCAACAATAGAAACTCCATGTTGAATACAGAGGCCCCTACTAAGACTAAAGATAATTTCTTCGAGGACGTTACCTCATCCTTTGCATTTAGGCCTGTCGCAGAATCTGGTCCCTCCCTTTTTCTGGGTGCAGCAGGGAAGGTAAGTATATTTTGGGAGATCCATTTTACATCTAAAACTGGAAAAAATTTCATTTATACTATTCATCTTAGTGCTCTCTCTCTCATGCAAGGATTAAAATATCGTTTCGAAACGGTCGAACGTTTCTAAGGAGATTGAAACGAATCAGTGATAAAATCAAAATTTTAATATTTCGAGATATTCTATAATGTTTTGAGATGTATTATAATATTTTAATGCATTTGCACAATTGTTTCGAAATGTTTCAAGGTATTTCAAGATAGTTTGATATATTTCAATTAATGTTTTAAAAAAATAATTCTTAAATTTTTTATTTTTTTCATTATGTTTTCGAAACAGGTCAAAATGTTTTTGAAATACATCGAAACGTTTCTGTTTCCTAGGTGACCAAAGTAATACATCGAAACGAAATTTTGATCCTTGCTCTCATGCATGTGCACAGACAAACATATGAAAGGAATTTTATTCATGACTGAATCTAATGAGGGGCAGGATTTAAATGCTTCATTAAGCAACAAGATAAGAAGTTATCATTTTTGTATTCATTGAGTAGTTTTTACTTTTCTATGTACAGGTGACTCCATCTGCTCATCCTCAGCTATCTTTTTCGAATATTGAGATCTCGGTGCAATCGGAGAACTCTCTTCTACCTCAAAGTCTAGAACCTGCCAAAGTTCCCTCTCAAAATGGAACCACACTCCATGTGCAGACTGACTTCTCTAGACCATCTGCCGAAAAGGTTGCTGGGGGCAATAATATCTTATCAGAACCAGGGGCTTTTGATACTCTTCATGGTAGTTCAGATCATTCTCCACCTATTGCTGAGCATCCAGTGGAGGATGCAGATCAGAGAGGAAGTGCAGATCCCAGTGTTGGTGGTGCCCCGTCTGAGGATGGGTATAATTGGAGAAAATATGGGCAGAAGCAAGTAAAGGGCAGTGAGTATCCACGAAGTTATTACAAGTGCACTCATCCAAACTGCCCTGTCAAGAAGAAAGTGGAACGATCTCATGAGGGTCATATTACAGAGATTATCTACAAGGGTGCACATAACCACCCCAAACCTCCACCCAATCGCAGAACAGCCCTTGGATCTTCGAATGCACTCAGTGATATGCAACTCGACATGTCTGAACAAGGTGGGGCAGGTGCTGATGGTGATCTAGTTTGGTCAACCATGCAAAAGGGAACTGCTGCTGGCGCCCCTGATTGGAGACATGACAATCTTGAAGTGACATCATCGGCCGCACTGGGCACTGAATACTGCAATGCATCTGGCTCTTTGCAGGCTCAGAACGGCGGTCAATTTGAGTCAGGTGATGCAGTTGATGGTTCATCTACTTTTTCGAATGAAGACGATGAAGATGACCGGGGAACACATGGCAGTGTATCATTAGGTTATGATGGTGAAGGAGATGAATCTGAGTCGAAGAGAAGGTTAGTTCAGTTTCTGTTCTGTATTGAATAATTCATTTTATTCGAAAAAATGAGATTGTTTTATGTTGTTTGATATCTTAGAAAAATTGAAGCTTATGCGACAGAAATGAGTGGGGCCAGCAGAGCCATCAGGGAGCCTAGAGTTGTGGTACAAACAACGAGTGAGGTGGATATACTTGATGATGGGTATCGCTGGCGCAAGTATGGGCAGAAAGTAGTGAAAGGAAATCCAAATCCAAGGTCATTATCTTGTTCATGTTTCATCTTTATGATCAGGAGGGTCCTAAAACAAATTGTAAGTATGTAACTGGAGATGATATTCTGTTGTTCTTCTGACACAGGAGTTACTACAAGTGCACGAGTGCAGGCTGCACTGTAAGGAAGCATGTGGAGAGAGCTTCACATGACCTCAAGTCAGTGATCACCACATATGAGGGGAAGCACAACCATGATGTTCCTGCTGCTCGCAACAGCAGCCATGTTAACTCGGGTGTTTCCAATACTCAATCTGCTGCTGCTGCCGCTGTTCACAGGCCTGAACCATCACAAGTTCACAACAGCATGACCAGGTTCGAAAGGCCTCCACTCGGGTCATTCGGTCTGCCTGGAAGACCACATCTTGGACCTTCCCATGGCTTTGGTTTTGGAATGAACCAACCGGGTCTGGCCAATTTGGCAATGGCCGGGTTGGGCACTAGCCAAGGCATTCATCCATATTTAGGTCAGCCACGCACAGTGAATGAAATGGGTTTCATGTTGCCCAAAGGAGAACCGAAGGTGGAGCCTATGACAGAACCTGGTTTGAACCTCTCCAATGCCTCATCAGTTTATCATCAGATGATGACTAGGTTGCCGCTTGGACATCAGATGTAAACTTCATAAATCTTTTTTTTTTTCCATTTTCTTTAATTTCGAAAGTAGAAACATTCGAGTTTTTAAGCATAAATGTGCATTTTACTGCTGATGCATTGTTTTTTTTTCCTATATTTATATTTTGGTAATTGATCTGTGTGAAACTTTTTAAGATGTCATGATTCAGTACTCCCTCCCCTTTGAAAGGAATCATAATGAGGAAGATACAACTTGACCTAAGTCAAGAATAATTTGATTTGCCATATTCCATAATTAGAGTTGATAATCGAGTCGAGTTTGTCAAGTTCGTTTTTTTTAAATGAGTCAAAAAAATTATTTAAAAAATTATTTTTTCTAAACTAGCCTATAAAACGAGTCAAGTTTGAACCAAATTCAAAACGAGCCGAACCTGAGTTGAGTTAAAATATAAATGAGTCGAATTTTACAAGTTCGAGTCAAGTGTCGAGTCAAACTGAATCAAACCCAAAATAAACCGAACTCAAGTAAGTCTAAATAGTTCGGCTCGATTATCAATTCTACCCATAACCTCTCATCGGGCATTGGGTAATTATTCGTTTGTTGATGTATTCCTTTTGAAAATGTTACACCTGTCTACAACTAGGACACAGGGCAAATTTCATCATATCAAAAAAGTTTGAACTGTCTTAATATCATCAAGCGCAAAGATGCAACACTAAAACTTAAAATGTGGAGTGTCAATACACTTTTTCCAAGATCTGCACTTGAGAGAGAGAGAGAGAGAGAGAGAGAGCCGCAGCAGCAGCAGCAGCAGACATGCTCATATAAGCTCGGGTACAAAGTAAAGAAGAGATCAGATTCTATATATGTGCTGGGAACCTGAGTTACTTATGTGTCGACTATGAATACATACGTCTCAAATGCCTTTTCATTAACTATTGGACTGGAGCAAATTAGAACTATAAAATTTGATTGGGGGATTACATGTAGGAATTCCAGATATGAAGATAACCCATCACTACGATTAACTCGACAACTCTTCGACATCCATTATATGATGCCAAAAACCCAAGGCATAAATGGCTTCCATGTCTTACTTCCCACTTGAGTTTGACGGAAGCAGACAATGAAATTTGTGTTTGGGCAACTAGTTCCATCATCTCGTTAATGGCCGCTTGCAACCATCTCCTGCTGATTGTCTACTTGTCTCTGGTGGTAGACTGAGTTCCTGCGTTTAACTTCATCTCTGCCAAGGGTAGAAAAATCAATCAGAACTGAAGTAAATTAAAACACTGGGAAAACTAAAGTGTGAAGCTGCCAAACGAAGATCACATCTATCATCTATGGGGCCCAGTCGACCCATAATGAAGTGGACTCAGGTTAGTTCAAAGTACTTCCATGAGTCTGTGTCAGGTTTTAGGCACAAGTACCTAGTAAAACTCAAACAATAATCCAAGGCTTATTTTTCATATATGCTTTTGGTTTCATTTCGAAAAGCTTGACATGCAAAGCAAAAAAAAAAAAAAAAAATTGTCTGCTCAATCTTTAAATTGTTGACACAACCCAATACACAAAATAAAACCCCAAAAGCATTGAAAATAGGCAGCCAAAATACTGAGCTTCAGTGTGACTTTTGAAAAGGAGTATATTACTGTGAGGCGATGTTTTGAACAGTTTAACACTAACAATATAAATCACAACAGGAAAACAATATAGAAGCAGGATTGCAAATAAACATAAACCAAAAGATTTGGTAACCTGAGACAGTTCAAAATTGAATCGTAATAAAGAATAGCAACTATTCTGCGTTTTCTTTCTTTTTGGAAATCTCCACCACGCTTAACTACAGGCAACTGTTTTATTCCCTTGGCCTCCATTAGCTGCTTAGCAATCCCCAGATCAGTATCCGGATAACAAGTTAGAAGTCCACATTCTCGTCCACGATAGTTTATCCCTCGAGTGTAGACAGAGGAAACAAGCAATGTATTTACCTGCAAAATAATTTAGCTAAAATAAACTTCGTACAAATAATCATCCTTCACAAGTAGAATCTATGTTATGAATGAAGACAGGCAATGAGAATAGATTTTCTAAATTTTGCATTCAATATTCACCATGACGAAAGAGCAATAGAAGCATATCATCATTTCCATTGATAATACATACATCTGGAAGTGAAGAATCCGTGATGGAAGAATCACCAGAGTTCTTGCACAGGAACCTTTTAATATCACCATAGGTTAAAATTCCTTCTAGATAATTTTCAGCATCAACCACAAGAACACAACTCTGTTGACCATCATGCATCCAGTTTAAGGCCTCATACAAAGATAGGGTCAGTGAGACCTTCAAATAGTTCTTGGACATAGCCCGAGAAACCTGATTACAACAAAGAAGATATCAAAAAGTCGATCCACTAATTGAAGTACTAGATAACAAAAAGCATGTTTCAGGCCAGACAAGAGGGGGAAATAAAAGAAAGACAGGGACCAACTTGGCCTTACTTCATAATCAGTTCAAAATAGGAAAGAGAAAATAATTCAACCTTCAATTCTTCCAGAATTACATCGTCGTCAAGTGCTTCATGGTTACCATCATTTTCTATAACAGAGAGTTCTATAGCACCTCCATCATCAGTTCGTCGTGAAATACCTTCCCCATTTTCTCCTTCAACTGGTAAAAGAATAGAATAACTTCTTGATAAACTCTTTGTATCAGATCCCTCCGTCTCCTTGGACTGGTTTGTCACAGAAGGCACCCAAATGGCTAATCCAACAGCCCCCTGCTCACAAATTCCAAAATAAATAGACATATACAAATTTGAGAGTGGACATTGTGTACTTGCAAACCATGTCAGAAGGCAATAACAATCACAAGAAACCAATAGAACACATTCGACATCAAACTGTCCAGGAACTAGGGTACCAGGTCAACTACTTTGCAATGAACAATATGTGAACACATACTAAACCCATTTTTTTATTGATAAGAAATTCACATGCATCACACAAAGGACATATTCTAAAGGACCAAACCTATGGGACTCGAGGAAGAAAGAGTAGCATGATAAAAACTTTTTTTAAGTTTCCAACACTAGAAAATATATTTTTTCCCAACAGTTTCAAGGTCTGACCAAATTTGAGCAAAGAACCAACTAGGTAGTGAACCTCGCACCAATCTATCCCTTTAAGGATGGGAAGAGGTACAGCTAAGCTAATAGGCTATTTATTCACGCATTAGTATATTAAATAGCTTAAGCTACTCCTATCTATTGAACAAATAATTGCTAATCTGTTCCCAAGGCAGAGTCTTGTGAACCATTATCCGTTGTCCGTGTTGCTAATGTGGCTAACAACTAAAGATACCTTCACCCTTTTTTTTTGATAAGAAAAGATACCTTCACCCTTCAGATTTCCGAGATAGAAAATGTGCCAAAAAGCATGCAAACGAAGTAAAAAAAATACTGCTTATTGAAAATGAAGCAACTCAAAATTGAGAACGCACACCATTTAGTATAATAGATTATTGCTACTGTCTATAAAAGATATTCTAGTGTGATGCCAATATCTGGTGGAGAAAATGATAAACCGGGCAAACAAATAAGAGAAATAACGAATCAGGATAAAATGTAGCCTTATTTGACTTCAAGCGTGCATACACTAAGAAGTGCATCTGAGTTGTTGGTAGCAAAAAGTACCATGAGGGGAAGCAAGATCCTGTAATCTCTCGTCAGCTCAAACAGAAGTAAAACTGAAGTCAATGGTACTGAACAAACTGAAGCTAATGTAGCAGCCATCCCAACCTGCAGAGCGATTTGAAGGTTGAAGGAAAATGCAATGATCAGAATTAATCTTCAATACGATCAAAAAGAAGTATAGGATAATTACGAGTCCAAGCTAACAAGCATACACAATAGAAACCTATTACCAGTGCATATGCCTGTGGCTGTGCAATAGCATCACTTCCTGGAATGGCTGAATTAATAAGTTCTCCAGCTGAACCCCCAAATACAGCACCCACGGCAGCACCAATCATCAAACTTGGTGCATACAACCCACCGACAAGCCCAGATCCCTTGCACAGGGCTGTTGCCACAACTTTCGCAGCAGCTAACTGAGCTAGTAGCCAGATTCCAGGTGCTGACGCAGTTTTACCAGTATGCAGAATTTCATCAACATTAGTGAAACCCCAATAGAGTATTCCAGGATACTTAAGAGCTATTATCCCAGCTCCTAAACCCCCTAAAGCAGGACAAACAACAGTGGGAAGTCCAAATTTTTCCTTGAAAAACAGAAATGCCTTGTTGAACCAAAGTACCAATTGAGTGAATGCTACACTTACTACTCCACACAGCATTCCCAGTATCAGATACAAAGGTAATTCTGCATAGGAAGAACAGACTATTAGTAGAATTAGTAGTAAAGGATAATCTAACCTTTTCACTAGATATGTCTATAACCCTAAGTTCGATCAGTTTAAAATTTGAAGCACCGCATAAAATTATTTCCTCCTGGCTTCCTATTTTGTGATTTTTTTATGAACAATTAGGCACGATGATGTCGTGGTAAAAAAATTTATTTTTAGCTTCATGGGAGTGAGAGTGGGACCTAAGCTCCGTAGCCTATATTAGAATAGGACCCAACAAAGCTAGAACAAGATGAAGAAATCAAGAATTGTTTGTGTGATCATTTTCTAGAAATGCCCATTGCTTTGAGTTTGAGGGTGGTAGACTAATTGGAAAAGGACATTAGAGATGCTTGGCTTATGGTTGTCAAAGAGGACTGGTGGACTCATTGGCTCATGGGGAAAGGGTTGTAGCTGGGAGAGAGAGAGAGCTTTCTGAAGAGCCAGGGTATGTGTAATTGGAGAACTTAGAAGAGTTTAAAAAATACAAAAGAAAAGAAAGGTTAGCTTTGCAACAATTACAACAACCACCACCAAAGAGCAGAGTACAGAAAATCACCATCCACTAATCAAATTTATCAAAAAGCAAGACCACACTAATTTAGTTCTCATACTAACTTTCTCTTTTGAAAGCTTAAGCCATGCATAGGGAAAAACCAGAAAATTCTTTTTTTTGTGGGGGTCCCAGCACATGTGCATCTATCTATGTACATAGTGTGCAGTGTGTTTAGCCCATTCCTTATGTTGTGCATAGTTCACTGATCCTTTTTTCCCATTCTCTTGTGTTAGGCAATTAAATAATTAGTCTAAACCAAAAATCTCAAGCTTTGATTTGTTAGTAGTCTAAAAGAAAAGTAGAACTTGAAAGATCATTTAGCATTGAGCGTGCCACAAGCATCTAATTTGAAGTCCGGCGATCAACCTGGTACTTGCTCATGGCAGTTGGTCTAAATGCTATACAACATAAAGGAGGGATGCAAGAATTCAATTTTATTTTTATTTATTTTTTATTTATTTATTTTTTTTTGGGGGGGGGGGGGGGGGGGGGGGGACTGCATTGTTTTTAACTGCTTATGCCAGGCGGATTGAGTTCTGGAAGGTCCCATACATTTTCATGCTGGGTACCACAGCTTCGCTAGTTCAATTGTCAGCATATTGCATTGCAACAATGGAGTCGAATGTCTGAACCCATATGCACCATGAACATACAAAGACAAGAAAATATGTCAAGCATGTGATACAACTATAAATTTTGATAAAAAAATAAGGCAGATCAAACAGGGTTGTTATCTACAAGCATCATTCCATTTTTCTTTTGCAAACACTTACGCCATTACAACATGGATGTATAATGCACTAGTTTTCCCTCCACCTAGAGGCAAAATTTTGCTTACCAACAATAATACTAATATTAATGCATAGAACATAGGAAGAAGGGAGAGAGAAGTAATTGGTATCAAGACACAACCTATAGCCTGGAAATGATGACTCTGCAAAAATTGACATGATCTCAAAAGCAATATGACTATTTTTTACCTTATTGGGGAATTTCTTCATGAATAACTCAACTAGAGTAACCACATATCTAAATACAACGGCAAAATTATTTTGAGAATATGAAAACCGTGCACAAATGCATCTGTATTTTCATTTATAATAACTTGAACTGGAATTAGATAAAATACCAGCAGCAGATTTTAAATCATACGTGGGCACTGCAAAAGCCTGTTTCTCCCCTAGTACAGCATTTGATACAGTGGATGAAATAACAGATGCCAATATTATCATGGCGGTTGTAAATGGAGGTGAGTTCTCTGCACGTTCAGGCCTTAAAACAGTTTCAATGGCAAAGAAGCAACCAGCGACTGCTGCATTAAAACCTGAAGCAAAAGGAACAAATGTATAATATATAACACAAAATTCAAAACGACAAACGAAAGGAAAAAAAAAAAAAGATAAGAGGAAGACAAGGAGAGCGTAAAACTTCTCTTATAATTGACGAATAAGCAAGACAGAGGGGAAAAAGAAGACATGTTAGTTGGAAGCAGTTAAAGAACATCACAAAAGGAAGCTGAGTAAAAAAATCCATATGCATATCAAAAGAATGAACAAAATAGAAATTCTTCCGTCAAGCAAAAGAAATCTATCACTCTACTAAACCTAGTGGATTGCTTCAAATTCTTCGGGAAATCCTGTGGACAAATCCCTCTACCTAACCTGTCGTCCAAATCATTATTTACCATATGATGAAATGAACCTTCCATATGAAAATATAATTGACAAGAGACAGACCTTGAGATTATCCACATCCCCAGCCCCCCAACCCACCACCACAAACAATAACAACAATGGAAAGACTAAGCAAAGGATACTCATTTTAGAGCAATCTCTCCCACTCCTGGACACTATAATGAAGGCCAAATTAGATTGTAGGTCTTTGGTACATTTCAGAAATTTATACAAGATCCCAGGCAAAATCAAACAATTCTTCTATCCATCCTCCTCCTCACAAATCTTCATTATTTTTCTTGCTTTATTCACTTTATAACGCATTTTCCTCTTTTATTTTTGTTCATGGCATGGTTCAAGGTCGCAATGTCGGCCATCGACTCGGAGGGCGCTATAAGATATATTGCGGCATCGGAATGTTATCAGGCCACAAGCAGTGACTCGATGATGATGACTCCAACAACTCGTTTGAGTCAACTGAAACATCTGTAAGTCAACCATAACAGCCACTTATTTTAAGCTGTAGAATTGGAAGGATGGGAAAAGTATGTTGAACTGCAGCTATCATACAACCAAAAAGACCATGCGAATGCAGGGAGCAGCTTCCATATGATAATAGAGGTTCCTACTTCTTAGATTTGTCTTATGGAGAATGATCCTACAGCCACATAGTGACACATATTGACAGCCACACATTCTAAAATAGCAATTATCTCAGACCACCTCGAAAACTGTTCATAAATATTAAAGGGTTTTAAAGTTCCCCCCACAAAAGAAAGTTAATGTCCAAGAAGTAAGAGCCTTAAGACCGGAGTCCAATGTTTGCAAATTCCCCAATGTACTTATGATTGACCCACATGGGATAAAATCCTATTATTCAAGAGTAATCAATATAGAAAATTGGTATGAGCATACCTGGTTCAAAATAATTAGACCAACACATGGGTTGACCATCCGGCCAACAGTGCATCAGACACATTCAACCCACCACATCATGACATGATCTACAATGGAAACCCCAGTGCAAGCAAAAGTTATTTGATCTGACAAATGGATGACAAGTACTTCAAAGTAACACCGACCAAATATAAGTACTTTCAGTTATATTGGAATATATTTAAAAATTCAATCGTTTAACAGAAAGAATGAGTTTTTGATAGCCCTGTGTGTTGAGGGATAAATTTCACAAGGTTTCTGCTTATTGGATGGGATTCACAAATCCTCTGTTTCATACCACAAAGAAATGGATCACACATTGCATCCAGGGATATGTGTGTATGCCAAATCCAAATACAGAAAAACATCCTAAATTACACGAGTAATTTATTGTCCATGCAGCTTAGCAAACGATATGAGAGTCACACCCACCACCAAACCAAAAGGAATGACAAAAACGATCTGTCCAAAGTGCTCATCTAGAAGTAAATGAAGTGAACAATTTCCAATACAAACAAAACAATGCCTGCTAACACAAAGTAGTTTGAACAACATAAACTGGATACCTGAAGATATACCAGCAGCAGCACCAGCGGCAACAAGAGCAATTCTTCTTTCCCTGTTGTTTTTCATCATCATAGAGCATCCATTGGCACATGATTTTCCGATATCTACACTAGGACCTTCAGGACCCAACGAACAACCAGTACCTAAGGTTACAGCAGCCTGGATGGCTTTTACTATGGGAAATACTCCAGCAAGCAAATCAAAACCTTGTCCTTGAGAATAAGTGGACTGCCTTATTTGATCCAATATTTCAAGAAGACCATGTAGCATGCCAACCATAACTCCTCCTGTGACCGGTATTAGGAGTATCCGATGCCAGGTGTCAGCTAGTCTCTTTAAACGAAGCCAAGCAGCTCCCTCATTCGGAGTACCAGCCCACGCCCAGTCATGTATTACATGCACCTAAACAAAGTACTTGAGTGTCAGTCATTGTCAAATAAACTAAACGCTTAGTATTCTATGATGGGAAAGGTACAAACACTCCACTGTTGTTATCACAAAACTTGCAAGATCAAACAACTATGTCATGTTAAATTACAAGTAAATAAATGTCTGAGAACTTAATTTCATCACCGTAAACAAGCAACAGATCTAGATGAACCAAAAAAAACCTAATTAGCAGAATTGAATTCAATTCAGATGTAAGGACATTATATAGCAATAGCGTAAAGACATAAGCTGACCCCTCTGTTGAAGGCAGCGACGCAGAGACCGGTGGCGAGGCCAAGAAGGCAACCAATGAGCAGCAACGCCCATTCAGGAGGAGCGCTATCGCCGAGGATCTCATCACCAGCACTGCCCCTACACATGCCGTGTACAGCATGATCTGGAATCGAAGAATGGCCCCTATCCGGCCGGTGATCCCTATCTGACCGCTTTATACTCAAACGACGTCCCGAAAACCTTCGATCCAAGCGTTTCAGCAGATCTTTAATTCCTTTCTTAGTGCTTGGAGATCCTTGACCTTCCAAGTCCCCCTCTGAAGCTGACGAATTCGAACTCAGCAGTGGATTTTGATCGCTGAATTCGCCTCCCGACATTTCAACTACAACGCACAATTCCATATTTCATACATGGAATATTGTGTGTTTGTTCATAATAATTAGACAACTTAGGATGAAGATTTGACGAGGAAATAGTGAAGGCAATCTTCGAAACGATGCCTTAATGGTACACGCGAAGAGAATTTTAGCTTCAGAATTCAAAAAACCAGGGATGGTTGGTTTGTATAGTTGACAGAAAATTTCAGGAGGTTTTTCTCTCGGTTTCACCTTCCAGGCAACTATGATCCGAAGATTCTCTGGACGACAAAACAAGTAGTGCGGAAATTACAGTTTCGAATGCCTTGTGCGCCCCAATTTTTTTGTTAATTACGCGTCGACCTCGTTGGGGCCAGCCTAATCGCCTAAGGCCTAACGGCTGGAGAATGACAGGAGATAGATAACGAACAAATATTCCCATGAAATATCCCGCACGATTTGTCCAGAGGTGAGGGGTTGGATTTTAAAAAACCATACATTTGGCTTTGGATTTTAAGGGTTCAATTTATATTTATGACGTTTTTTCAATTTAACTAATACTTGTGATTTGCATTTGATTGTTTCCCGGCGGTTATGAGTTTTAAGGGAATTTTAAAACTTTAGGACAAATTATACTAACACCTCCATATTTGTAAGAACAACATAATCATCCTCTAATACTTAAAAAATAAAGTAAAAATCCTAATTTTGAATAATTTAGGTAGGTATGGGTGATATTTGGCCTTCATTTCCGGGAGACTATCATCAAATTCATAAGAGTTTCAATCCTCCATTTTCCAAAACATACAACATGCAATGGAGAACACAACGTTCTAGAGCTTTTGAGCCATCATAAAGGCTTTTTGAAAAAAAAATTCCAATTAAGGATTAATTTGAAAATAATTTTCAAACTCAGCTAGTTGGTTTGACGTTGGTAGGCTTAAAGATGCCAGTTGGTCTGACATTTTTTTTACCTAAAAACATCAGTATAAGTAACGTCTTTAACCCATCAGAGTGATGAGTTAACTCCTTTAAAAAACGTCAATTAGATTGACGCATCCAATTTTTTTAACTTGTAAGAGTCGAATCAACCAATGCGTTCAACACACCACCTAAGTCTTTTAATTAAAGGACATCCACCTAAGTCTTTTAACTAAAGGACTAACTGATTCGAATATCTAATAATTAAAAGACGTTACTCCACTTAATAAAAAAAAAATTAATATTTGTTTAGGTAATTATCATAAGTGACCTCTAAATTTTCTCTCAGATTTTAATGTAGTCCTTAAAATTTTAATTTTTTAATTTAATCTATTAATTATAAATTTTATTTCAATTAAATCATTCCATTAATTTTCATGGTCAAATAAACTGGAGATTAGATCAATTTGATTGATTTCAGCGGCAATCTAACAATAAAAAAAAAATTGGACTTATTTGATCAATTCGTTTGGAATGATTTAAAAAAAAAATTAAACTTATCATGAGTACTATTCATAAGAAAAGTAGTGTTTGGAATGATGTGTTAGAAATACTTTGAAAAAAGTTAAAACTATTTTATCACTTAAATAAGTCCAAAAATAAAGTTTTTATTTATCAAAAAACACTTCAACCCAATCTTGTCGAGTCTCTCGATAACGTCTCAAACTTGGGTCTGTCAACAACCTTTTTCCTGTTTTGGTGGCCATCCACGAGGGGGATGCCGGAGAGTTAGGTGATCACCGACAAGATCTTGATAACTCTTTTCTCTTTCCATTTTTTTAGTTATTGTAAATCTAACCCGATCTATTTCGGACACGCTTTTTAAATTTTTATTTTGTTTAACTTTCTTGGATTTGTATATTATATGGAATATATATGATAGATTTGTCTCTATCTCTCTATTCATCTCTATTTATTCTTTTGAAATTTTTAATTTTACCAAATACACTAATATATTGTTGTTAGGGTTGTATTATGTTATTAGGTGAATGCAAACACACTTTTTTTTATAAAGTACTTTGATTTAGACATTCAAACAATACTTATTTAATAAAAATATTTTTGTTATAAAATACTTTTAAAAAACACTTGCACGGGATAATTCCTACAATAGTTTGAGATAGCGGCCTTCAGCCTGGTGAATTTACAACAGCCACAGGGTCAGAAAAATGGGGGGTCAGGTGAACACCCAATTTATCCCTTCCAAAACTTAAGTCAATGTAAGATTAGAGGTTCAAGCTCAATAAATATGATATTTTGGTTCAATGTTACGTACTTTTGTTCACTTTTCTGAAGGGTATTTATACCTGAATTAATAATGAGTGTCAAAGACCTCAAGTCCCATATGGACATTGAATGTCTGACACACCTCCTTCTGCACAATGAGTATCACACCCCCACCCCAGATCACATAGGGTGAGCAGCGGACTGGCCATCAAGGCCTTAACCAACTATCCCCGTGCATAATTAATGTAAAATACAGCGAAAGACAAATAATAAAGTGATCATTTTCACCGACCTAATGAATACCAGAGAAATAAACTAACATTACCGACATTATTACTAAACTCATGTAAAACAATAATCAATCCATAAGGTTCACTACTTTAAGCAAAAACAACATTGTTCTCAAAACAATCGAATACTTGTCTCAAAACTATAAAAAAATATTTATTTCTGAAGACCTATAATAAAATAAATCTTCGATTCTTCTAATCACTTGTCTATTCGAAGACTTACTCCTCCTCATGATCCTCACCTGAAAAATGTTAAATATTTGGGTGAGCACAAGGCCCCGTGAGTAGCAATCACCTCTAATGAGATTTGAAAATAAATCCCACATTTCATATACACAGAAATAAACTTTGTTATATACATAAATACAATAAATTGTACCTCAATCTTTTTTCACATAACCATGTAAACAAAATGATCTCATGATCATAATAACTTTATAAACGAAAAGACATTTATAGCTCAAAACACTCACACACACATTCAGTCTCAAATACACTTTGTCAAATCATGTTTGTTATCACTAGCTTGATAACTGGCCCCATCTCTTGTCATCACTAGCCCGATGACTGCCCCCGTCTTTTGTTGTCACTAGCCTGATAACTGGCCCTTATGTGCATATCCCTACACCGACCACGCCGGTATACAATCTTGTTATCATTTAGACCTGATAACCCAGTTCCCTTCTCATAAAACATGATTTCAACACACACTAAAATTGTTGTTTTAGTCTCATCGCACACAAAATTTCTCTTTCATCACCAAAATCATTTAAGCAATAATATAAAATCATCTCATAAGTTTTACAAATTCACATGTATAACAATTCACAATTGCAAAAACATTAATTACAACCTCAAACATCAATATATATCATATATTTGAAAAATTCACACACACACACGCCCACAAGTTTAATATAGAAATTTCTCCCATAAGAAGTAATAAACTACTCACATTGATTTCCAAAATTTAATTCAAAGCACTCCTTTCCAACCTCAATGCAATCACCACCTAATCCAAAATAACATGTAACGATCAATCCCTATTTCTAATTTCGTCATTTCGTGATTTTATATTTAATTTACGTACTTTCTACTCTTTGATATATACTTAATATATCCTTTACATATAAACATCCTTTCTAATACGAGGGAATAGGATATGGAAGTATTATGGGCTGTTTATAAAAAGTTTTTAAAATTTTAGGGTCAAATTATAATTTTTGAAACTTTTGGGATCAAAGTATAATTTTATTAAAAACGAATTTTCTGTCTTCAGGCTGCCATAAATTTTCCAGAATTATGTTCTTACAACTTACCAAGTAAAAAAAATACTTTCAGAAGAATAAATGGATCAAAATAAAACTCTTTGAAATTAAATGGGAACTTTTTATAATTTCTAGATTCGTCTTCTTCTACCTAAGGTCATCCAGGTTGTTTGTTCTACCACAACAATTCCAAATCTTTTTCTTTTATTTTTTTTTTAACCTATTGATTAATCAACTATAAGTCTAAATTCAATCTAATAAATTTCAATAATAATAAACGATTACCATGAAACTCATTTTATATATGTGTATATATACATATTACGTAATATCATTATCATCAACCTAATATCATGTGATTGAATAAACTATAAAACCTATAAAATAAATAATAAACTCACATTTAAAAGACTTAATTCACTTGTCTTCTTCCTCCTTCTCTCTCTTTCCCTCTTTCACGTTATTTTTTTCTTCTTTGTTCATAGGACAGTCTCCTCCATAAGCCTTCTCACCAAAAGACCCTACAACCTAAATATATTTTTATATATATAAGGGTTTGACTTATCCAACAATACAACCTTATTTAAATTACACGTATAAGAGTCCTAATAGGTCTCTAGGTAAGACTTTTTATTAGAGATATATTAGTTTTTTTTTTTAAAATTATTTTTATCCTTATATATAAAAATAATTACTCCTAGGTAGCTAATGCACCAAAATAATATAATAATTTTTTTTATATGGGCAATTACAATGAGTGTTCTTCACGCAAGTCTTCTCCTATTCAATGCTAGGATGATAGGACGAGTGCTCGGCGCCATGCCGAGCATTTATGCCTGTGCTCGAGTATCCACATCCCTTAGACTGGCGTCTGACACCCGCAATTGAGCATTGAGTAATCGAGAGAACAGTTCCTTGGAGAGAGCCAAACGTATATATTCGGCATACTAGTCATTAATGCCTAGCCATCATGATAGTAGGCTTAGGCTCTCAAGATGCAGACGCTCATTAATGTCTGGTCACCATTACTCATATTGCCATAAACGAGTAGTCAAGTCGTATTAAATGCAGTGTCAGCTGTCGTACTCGTCTCCCCCGAACCATTATCTTTCGACTTACCTCCTTGGAGTTTATCAGACATTTACAACGAATCCATCTTTAAACGTGTTAGTCTGGGGTCGTAGGACCGCCTAAAATCTCTCCAACACTTATTAAAAAAATAATTTTTAAATTTAATAAGTCATCCTAAAACACTGCTGGTCAATTGTGCTCAAGGAAAGTAAGTAATATGCAAGTGCATTGTTGACGGGGCGCTCATAGAGTTGTAGTGGAATCTTGATGTTTATGCACTATAGTATCACAAAAAAACATATTTTCAAAAAAATAAAAAAATAGCATCACAACAGTAGTAAGCCAAGGAGCAATGCTGTAGGCACCTAACTTCTATCTACTGGACTTTGTACTTAATAGTATTCATTGTTTTTTTAAAATCAATGGTTCATGTCACAAAAGTGATAAAAAAGTGATTTGTTGGTAGGACGAATTGCATGGCATGAGTTCGAATATTTACCGAAACATAAAATATAATTTAATTAGTATATATTTTGAGGTTTTGATTCATGCACTCAGGATTTACTTTCAGTTCTATTCAGACTCACAAACATAAGCAAAATAAATGCATCTTTACTCGTCAAGATAGGCCAAAAAATTTCCACTGCTATCAAAATTTAGGAAATAAGATGAACGATTCCACAAATCTTTTCTCATCTAATTTGTTTATATATTTATACTACTAATAAAAGTAACTTAATATAAAAAAAATTTGATTCACTATTTTACCCTCATAAAAAATTAAAAATGTCACTCTATCCTTTCACACTTAATATTTAAATTAATATCATATCTTATATATTTAAATATCCAAATTACATCTAAGATTACTTTTAATTATATATTCTCTATGTATAAATATCAATTTTTATAAAAAAAATTAATTGATTATATTATTCTTAAAAAATATATGCATCTTTATAAGTTTTGACATAATATTCAAAAAAATTTCAAAAATTCCATCAATATAATAATATTCACCTTATTTATAAAAATAATATTATGATTACTTATTTATTTATTTTTTTCATCAAAATATTTAACCCTATCAATTTTAAGATAAAAAATAATGTATATATCATTTTTAAGATTTTATGTAAAAAGCTTGACTCTTTTTTAATTTAATCTGTTTTATAATATATATTATAGCAATGTATATTAATCCTAAATACAATAAGGTTCCAATATGATTGGTATATTGATAGTTATTTTTATTTTATTTAATGATTTATAAGTGTAATTTTAATCAAATTAATTTTTTAATTATCTATTTTCTATTTATAAATGTCAATTTTTATAAATTTTTTGATTAATTATATTACTCTTAAAAAACATATGCATTATTATAAGTTTTAACAAAATATTTAAAAAAAATCTTTAAAAACTCCATCAATATAATATTACTTATCTCATTTATAGAGATAATATTATGACTATATATGTATATTTTATTTTTTTATCAAAAAGTTTAACCATTTTATTTTTAAGATAAAAAATAATGCATATATAGTTTTACATGATTTTTTAGTCATAGTAAACTTTTTAAATTATGTTAACATTTTATGTGAAAACTTGGATTTTTAAAAAAATTTATTATGTTTTATAATATATATTATAACATTGTATACTAAATTTTATCTCAATTAACCTAACTAATCTTAAATATAGTAAAGTTCCAATGCGACTGGTATATTGATAATTATTTTTATTTTATTCAATGATTTATAAGTAGAATCTTAATCAAATTAATTTTTAAAAATTTAATTTTCAAACATCACTAAAAAATCACTTTTAATTACAAAATTATAGAAACAAAATAAAACATTAATTATTTCTTTTATTTTTTTATTGTTTTTCTTAAAGTTAGAACAACAAATCTTAAAAATATAAAAAGTTTTAAAAATTCTATAATGCAACATGAGAGATTAAAAAATAAGTTTGGTAAATTTAAGATGAAATTTAATTTAAGTACATATATCAAATATTTATTTATTAATTTTTTAAAAAAAAATTATTTACGTGCAACGCACGTGGTGCATACTAGTATTATCAAAAATACATTATTTACTAGAAGAGTAGGAATTTGATTTGGATATTTTCAAAATAACGATTGGGATTAATTCAAATTTTATTTAACAATACAAAATTTATTTATTTCGCTCAAAAGTATCATTTCTCTACATTAACATACTCCTTGTTCGACAATTATATTAATTCTCACATAACTGTCTTCAGACACATCTCTCTTACTTTGTTTCTGTCCGTGGTGACGCACACAAGCCGAAGTAAGTTGCACGCGAGGCGTGTTTGACTCAGGCGCGTGCACACGTCCTCAAGCTTAACATTGACGTGTGAACTGTAAATTCATTTACTTAGGGTTTCTTCGACTTTCGACTTTACCAAAATTATCATTCCAAAATGGAGAGAGAGAAAGAGAGAAAATCTGAACTGAGCTAAAAAGGATTACGTACGTACTAGCCTCGTATCCTCAAGTTTCAATCTCTCTGTCTCTCATTCGGACCAGAAAAGAATCAAGGAAAAAAAATCCGCATTATAATTCCCTAAATACTTGAAAAGGTGTCGTGAATTTGTGACACTCCTACCGTATCTGCAATCGATTGATCTGATATTGTATGTATGATTGGTTATACAATCGAACCTAGTAAGGTTTTGGACCAGTCCAGTTTTGCAAGAATTGACCCAAACCGTTGCTTGTATACGTGTCTGTAGGAGTTGTGGTGGAGGTGATTGTGTTGACAAAAACTATTCGTCTGAACTGGATCTGAAACCCTAAAATGGTGTTTAGATGAGCAATTCCTGTGAATTGGATGAGAGATCTCAAACCCTAATTCAACAGCTTTGGGAACTCAAGAACCGTCTTGCTGACCAGTCAAAGGTAAAGACTAGTATTTCCTGATTATAGAATCGCCAGATCTATATCACTGAACCTTGATTTATTTCAGTATCTTGAGACCATATCAGATTTTGGTACTGATCTTGGAACTGACCTAAAGCATAATGTTAAATTTAGAATTTAGAATTTATTTGAATAAAAAAGTCATTTATGTTGATTTTTTCAGCTATCTTGAAGGAGAGTAAAAGCACAATTACCAGGATGCCCTAAAGGTGCTCAAAATTGAAAATCAATTTGCAAAATCCTCTGGCTTTCCCTATATGCCATAATTTGGTGGATCTTTTGAGCATTTTTACAATTTCTTGTAGATTATGGAAAACGTCAAAGAATCTTGTGCCCGGTTGATTGCTGTAAGGAACTGATTGCTAGAGGTTATACAAGAAAGTTCAATCTTTTTCAAGTGTCCCAGTTCCAACTGTTCAGTTAGATTATATACATTACCCTGAAACATGCATGCAAGACATCGAAGCCCTGGAAATGGAACTAGGTCTACTTATATGGGACTGGGTGGTGTAGCTGCCACCTCTCGGATTTCACCTGAAGGCTCATTTAGAAATCATGGGATAAATAATCCCGATTATCGTGGCTATAATCGGAGTTTTGGGCGTGGCCAGTCAAAGCCCTTTCAACCACCGCGGCCTCCACCACGTAGGGGTGATATTTTTGTGGAAGCAGGTCGATTAGCAACTGAATATCTGGTTTCTAAGGGGTTACTGCCGCCTAATGTACTTTCAGGGAAGTGGCAGAATGGTAGTTTGAAAGTGGGGGAGTTTCCGGGTTTTAGGGCACAAGAAGCAGAGAATTTGCTTCTTCCTATGGAGGGCCGGACATCAGCTCTTTCTCGTTTGGGGAACGCCGGTTCTGATGTAGGGTCTGGTAGGAGAAGGTTTCCTGATGAATATAACTCGGCAGGGTTGAGCAGTTATATCAGAGGAAGGAAAAGAACAGGATCTTTCAAGGACTATGGCTTGGAGTGGAGCCGAGAGCCTGGAAGAATTGGGTCATCATCTGATAAAGCTAGGGCTTCTCCTGATGTGGAGGGCAATGATGATGCTTTTTCTGGATACCTGGAAGAGCAACAAGTTAATAATGATGGTAGCAGTGGGGTGCAGAAGTCTCCACCCGATGACTTAGCACCAGAAAGTGATGGTGTGGGAGATTCAGAGTCTGCTTTAGAAAAATACCAGTTACCAGATAATGTGAGCTCAAAGGGGAGTTCTCCTAGTACTGGGAAAGATCTCCAGCTCGAGGCCAATATGGAGTCCATTGAGAGGACCGATGACATGACAATGCCGAATATGGATGCCAGAGAAGTGAAGGATGGCAGTAGTAATGATGAAAAGGAGAAACAAAGTGCCATGGAAAACACACCCATCCATCATTGTGGAGGGGAGGTTGATATTCCAAGCAAGAGTGGCAATGATTTATTGCGGCTTTGCAGCTTTGCCAAAGTGCCCACCAGAATTCGTTCCTCGTTGACAACCAGGGGTTCAAAGCTTGACCCCGTTCCTATTACCAAAGACGAGAACACCCATGAGAATGAACTTCCAATAGGACCTGGAGCTGCCGTCGAAGAACTTCCTGTCGGTGGCTCCTCAGGTGATGCTTCGTCAAATCAAACTCAAAGTTCAGAAGGCATTGGCTCTGACGCTTTAAAAGCTCCTGCCGTACAGGAAGCTGGGGAATTGGCTCTTGCATATGCTGTGGGCCAGGGAAAATGCACAAGGTCTAAATCTTTCCCAGAGAGAACTTTTATGAATGAGCTAGAATCAAATGTGGGGCCTCCTGGGTTTATGGAGAGAGGTGAAAAAAGAGTAATGCACGACGATGAGAGCCGGGATGGAACTAAGAAGCTTAGAGAATGGGCTCCCTCGATAGATACTCCAGATGATGACTGCTTGCGCCTTTCTAACTCGATGGAAAAGCAGCAGACTTCAAAAGAGAGAACGAACACACCTGGTGAGGGAGTAATTTTGGCTGCTGATCAGACGAGGGTGGACATTTCTCTCTTTCCTAAATGTGGCGCAGAGCAGTGCATTGAGTATGCAGAAGAGAAGCAACTAATTCCTGGTTCATTTAAGACTTTCGACCTCAATCTTATGGAAGCTTCTGATGTGAATGAGAATCAGAACTCTGATACCATGCTTATCTTTCCATCTATTACGGAAAGTGAAAAAGCAGCGGCACCAGTTGATATTGATTTATCCATGAGTAATAAAGGGGAGATATCAGACAAATATGGTAGACATGGAGCCAATGGTAAAGAAATTGAGGTGATTGACTTGGAAAATGATTCCATACAAGAAGACAAGGCCTTTAACGATTCAGAGAGAAAGTAGGTTTCTCTTATCAATATGCTTTACCATGTTAACCAATTTAATTTAATCTTCACATGCTAAGGAATACCGATAGTAAAACGTAAAAACTCATGCCACTACCTGTTCA
This sequence comes from Ilex paraguariensis, assembly GCA_963454935.2. Classification (NCBI taxonomy): domain Eukaryota; kingdom Viridiplantae; phylum Streptophyta; class Magnoliopsida; order Aquifoliales; family Aquifoliaceae; genus Ilex; species Ilex paraguariensis. The sequence goes on from CAUOFW020003059.1 coordinate 335,264, forward strand.
AATTCTAGTAGCTGTATTCTTTAAGCCCTTCTATTTGTTCCATGTGTACTACTTCTAGTTACCTCCATGATTTCTACATTTGCTAGCCATGTGGAAGTTCTCTTCTAAATTTGGAATTGTTCAATTATGCAGGGATGAAACTGTATATACAGGCCTTGAGAGCTTTCCCACCCATGCACATAATTCCAATGATATGCCTGACGTTCAGGATGGTTACGGACTTATGATATCAGAGTTGCTTGGAAATGATATCCCTAGTTGTTCTTCTGTATCAGCAGACATTAATTTTTTGCACAATGACATGGGCCTTGACAATGGAGAGGTATCAATGCAAACTGCTGACAATTGCTTCAACATTTAAGTTGAAACTCCTTCTTGGGCTTACTTGGTGGCTCATTACATTTTATTTACCTTAATGAATATCTGTGGACACCTTTAATGTGTATTGTTGCACACCTGACCTTGGTATAAATCTTGTGCTAGGAAATTAAACCTTGTTAGATTCGATTTCTCGATCACTATTGATTAGTAACTAACTTGCCACTGACTGTTGCAGGGTATTCTTGGTGATGATGATTCAATATATATGTCCCTCGGTGAAATACCATCAAGTATGCCTGAACTTTAATTTATTCGCACTATTGTATTCTTTAAATATACAGTTTCTACTTGATTGGCCCAAGGCTGTCTTTGGATGACATGCTTATATGCCTATTAACACTATAAAGATAGTGCTATAGGATTTGTCATGAATTGTTGCTGAACAGGTGTTATGTATAAGCCCTTGTTGGAAACTCATGCCTATAAATACATGTAAATTAAATGCAAATTGAAATATGAGTAGTATTTGGTATCACAATTTAGGTATCTGTATCTTTGATAAATTGCATTATTATAGAATCCCAGAACTTGGTTTGGACCACACAGTATTGTAAAAAGCACGACTAGGCCCAAGGCGCATTCAGGCCCACTGTCAGCGCTTCAGGAGGTCCCAGGTGGGGCGCCTTCTCCGAAGCGTAGTTGAAGCACAAAAAGCACGCAACTGGTGCTTTAGCAATGGGCAAAAAGCAAGGACTTTTTTTGTAGGGGGTATTTTTTGCGAACTATTTTGGACCACAGATCTGGTGTTGGATGGTTTTATGATGTGCTATAATACTTGATTTTACCCTTGATATACAAATTCATATCCCTAAGCCTAATCATTTTGTTTCTTTAATGCACTACACTGCCTCTCCATTCCAAGTTCTAGGTAATTCTTCTTCTTCTTCTAACCCGATTGCTGCAATAGGGTCCATCTTTTCTTCGGTCTTTTTCTTCCAGAACTTGTTACTCTGTTTATCCAAATCTCTTTCATTCTAGAACCATACTATCCTAAAGTAGTATGGTTAAAAGGCATGAAGCGCATCTATCCCTTCTCTTTTCATGTATTTTTACAGCCCATCTGCTTTTTTGTTCTTCCATAATTTTTCTGTTAGTAATATCGTTAAAGTGAGGTAACCATTTAGACAAGAAGCTTCAATTTTCTCTAAATTAGATTCAATTTTATGCTTGAAGTAGCTGTTTCAAGTATTCTGCTTCAATTTATCTAGATTTAGTAATTTTTTCCAAATTAGCTGCCTCAATTGGTTTTGAAAAGTTGGAACTTGGGTGCTTTATAATTTTTGAAATTCTAATCTATGAAGCACGGACACTCTCGAGAACGTGACGTATCCATCTCGGACATCGACACTCTTCGGACACTCTCGGACACGGGTTCGATACTTTTTTATCCGTATCCATAATTAAATGATAAATTTTTAATTTCGGACATGTGTCGGACACTTTTTTGGTGACGTGTCTGACACTTCTTTAGAACGTGTCTACTACTAAACAATAGACATTTGTTGAAATGTAATTAACAAACCTTAAAATTTTGATAACATATAATTACTAATACTAGACATATTAAAGATACTCCAAATATAATAATAAAAACAAAAGATGCATAAAAGTTTTAAAAAAGAGGAATTGAGAAAATGAGAGCAATTATTTAAATTATATATTAGGTATACATTGTCTACAAAAAAAAATGATAATTATTGACTATAATGGGGATGTTGTGGTCTAAAAATTTACACCTATGACTAGATATTAGGTTTTCTTATCATAAAATACTAATTTTTTTATGAATTGTATATCATTATCACTATATTTGCAATAAATTATATAATGTTATATATAAAATATAATTTTTTTTACCGTGTCCCCAACATGTTCTACTTTTTTGAGAATTGTCGTGTCCATGTTTCGTTGTATCCTTGTCCCGTGTCCATGTCCATGCTCATTAGATTCTAATGTTATAATTTTTTTTTCTAAAATCCCTAGCCCTCTTTGATTGTGACTTGTAATTTTCATGTCTTGCTTGAAAAACTTGTGAGGTAAGAAAAAATATTCACTTGTAATTTAAAACGTGCACCTTGCTTCAATATTGCCCGTGCTTCACTTTGCGCCTTGTGCTTAGACCCCAGGAGAACTTGGGGCTTAGGTGAGCCTTGCGCCTTATAGAACACGGGGATCACTTGTCTCTAACTGAAATCCAGTGAATTTGAGTTTGGCCATCAATGTGCAGGTGAAAAAGTGTTCTTCCTGATTCACCTAGGGGTATTTTGTGGCTTGTGATATGTGCTTGGCCTCAATATTCTTGTCTTTAACCAGAAATTGTTCAAGGATAGAAGACAGCATATATTTTCAGAAACAATATATTTAGCCAAATAATTGACAAAAAGAGGGTGCATTCAATATCTAATTCCTTTTGTGAGATGTATCAACAACTTTAGTGTGAATTTTCTTTTATGATAAAAAGCAAGCATTTTATTAAGATGGAGAAAGGATTACAACTTTAGTGTGAATTTTAATCGTCATCATCATCCTCCATATGTGATGCCTTCACAATTTGCTTTTGATAAGCATGTCTGTGCCCTTCGGATGGGGGTTTTCCTTTTCTTTTCAAACTGGACCTGTGTTAAAGTAATTTACCAAGATTAATTTTATAGCATGGATGTAATGGCGATCACATAGTTGTGGGGAAGTGATATGCTGTCCGGATTAAAATTCTAAATCCAAACAGAGTAGGCTTATTCTCTCAAGGGGGTGATGTATGATGGATGAAGGCTCCTTTTAGTCTATCCAACACGGAAGTTGATGAGACCTGCAACGCTAACTATTGCTATACTAAGTCCAAACATACAAATTTTGCAACTTTAATGTTCATACTGATGTGGATGAGCATGTGGTAACTTAAAATATGTGCCCTGTTAATCGTCTTTATTGTGATCCCTGCATTAAGTATGGGGAGTCTTCTTCTATTTTAAACAGGATAAATTTGGCTCATCTTTTATGAAAATGTAATATAATTATGAGGCAATAAAAGTGAAATGTGTAATAGAGATCTAGAAGGATAGAACCTTTTTTTCTTAGAACGGGAGTAAATCCAGCTTCCTTCCTGTTCTGAATATGGGATTCGGAAATCTTGTTTCTTCTCTTTTACTTATACCGTAGAGTGCTTCTTTTTGTGTAGAAGGTGTGGGGGGAGGGGATCATCTCTGGAGAGCAAAGTGAAGCTTCACAATGGTGGTGGAAGTGATGTGGTTGGCAGTGGTCTGAAGGTAGTGGCTGTTAATGGTGAATATTTAGAGATGGTGATAAAGGGTTAAACCATGTGTTGGTACATGGAGGTGTGATTATGATTTAAAGTTAATGTTGGTGGCACAGGCGACTGGTGTGGTGGTTGTACACTTGTACTGTCATCGGTGAAGGAGTGGTGGCAGAATGGCTGGTTTGGTGGTAGGATACAAAGGATTCCCTATTGCCAGAGCAGCTTGTTTAAAGGGAAAGGTCTGTGGGAGAGACAAACTGCTTAGAGTGTAATTGACTCGGTGGGTTTAGCCTTCTTTTTGCTTAAGTGCAGATATGGCTTTACGATTTAAATGTCACGTCGGTTTAAATATATGTAATTGCAGACTTTCGGGGTAAGGATTAGAATTTTCCTAGAATTGAAGTGTGCAACCAAGTCCAGAGACCGACTTTAGTTGAAAATATTTATAACGCACCATTGATTCAGAAAAAAGGATGCTTTCTGAAGTGAATTGGAAACTATAGACAAAAAGGAAATATCTAACCTGATTTTAAACAAAAGGCACTTATCTATTTACTGGATATCCAACTAGTCTCACATCAAAACTAGTTTATGAGAACTGAAGAAATGTACTTTTACCAGGCCACATTTTTTGGGGCTAAGCATATACCCTCTCTTGTTTATTTTTATGGTGAATAGTGAACCAGGAGATATTTAAGCAATCTAACATAGTGTATTAAGTATTTTCTTTCCTTTTTTTTTGAGCATAGATACCCTGTTGTTATGGTCGTCGTAATATGTTACATTTTTCAAAATGTGACTGGAGGCAATACCACTGCGTAGGATCTAAGTTTTTCCAATCCACTTGTTGGGGCTGCTTCCTTACGTTCAAAGCTAGACTTTGTGCTATATCGTGGACATATCCACAGGGGCAACTAATTTTTATGGCACATTTTGTCGTGTATCTTAATAGTGAAGGGTCCTTCCAATATTTCACATTTATGCTACATAAACCATTAAGTAAATTTAACATTCTTATCTTCATCTCCTTTCTCTGTATAGTTGACATACGAATCTATATAAAACTTTGTTGAATAGCGGATTACAATATTTTTCAATCCTCCATCTCCCTCTCTCTGAACCAGATAAAACTGCTTTTTTGTAGGCTTTTTGCGGGTCTGGGAGCAGCCAACACAGGAATACGACAAACCCTTTTGAACCGTTATGCATCCAGCAGTGCTCAAATTCATTTTGGAGAATGGGATGTGGTATATTTACTACCACTCGTCGTTCTGTAGTTGCTGTCAGTAGCTCTATCCTAGTGCAACTCTTGCTGCCTCCCCTTCTTTTCAGTCTGATCTCACCTGTAAGGAGTGCAACTGAGCTTCCTTTGATGTTGAATGCTTTCCTTCTTTTTTTTTTCATTTGTAACTTGTTGATTGCTGTGGCTCCTTTTAATATAAGACCATCTTAAGGTTCGATGATTAGTTTATGTAGTAGTTAAATGGTTTCCTTGATGTCTCAACTGCCTATACCAACCTCACGTGACAGGTTGACAAGGTAGAAGGAAATTAAGAAATGCAGTGATACACAATTAATGGAAGGCAACATTTTATTCTTAAAATTAGCAAGTGACAAAATGCATGCATATTAGGGGGCATAACTTAGCAACCCATAGCAGTGTAGGATCATTAGATAGTGGTCATATAGAAAAACTTTCCGTTCTGAGCCTCTCAGCCATGTAAAAGTTCCTTGAGATGGCATCCTACTAACATACGCCTTATATATGACTAATGATAATATTTTCAGCTATGCATTGTAGATATCTAATGTCTTTCATATGGTAGAGCTGCTCATGTATCACCATTGCTATTAGTCTTGACCACACCTTGTGACATAATGAGTTGGTTGGCCTAAAAGGAACTGTTGGATGAAAAATATTGGCTGAAAGAGCTGTACCCCAGGATACCTAGTATCGCTGAGTTTCTTGGTATATGTGGTCTGAATCTGCATCGATGGAGGATGAAACAACAGACATAGGAAACAAGGATCAATAAAGAGAAAAGGAGTGTTTTTGGTTGGAGAGTTGTTGTGGGTAGGCCTTCAAATGGCTATTAGTGAAATAATGAAAAGATGAATCTTGCCAACAATTTCCTACATCCTATATTGTTCCCTAAATGTTGAAATACTTTGTGAATGCATTTTGAACCTTTCTTATAGAATCCTCCTAGTGCACTGCACTAAGGCTTTAAAATTAAGTGATTGTGTGATTAACCTTGGCAGCAGATAGTATCTAAGCCTTTTGACTTTTGAGCATCCTTGGACTGTGAAAACTAATTTTTTCAATTAGAATTATTTGGAAGTGTGCATCTTTCGGCGGTCCATTTGGTCTTTATCTATTCAATTGTCTTAGGTTATGTAGGAATCTTTGCTTAGTATTTTTCTGTCCCTCCCCCAAATATATGAGCTATTTTCCCCCCTTCCAAAAGATCATGGGATTTATAACTTGTTTTACGCTCTGCGATGATCCTGCACCAAGACACTAGTTAGCAGTCAATTTATATTCTTTTGAGTTGTAGTATTGTTCATTGTTTGAATAAAATTTTCCGCTTGGTGACTTGTTCAAAGTGGTTGGATTAGTCAATATGTAAGCCCATTGGTCCCTTGTGAGATGGGTGTTTGATATTTACCGATGATTTTATTTAACGTGGTCACCAGATTTCTGGTCGGGATTGGCCAGCCCCGTATATACCGGCTGATAATCCCATCTCATGGCAGGTAAGAGCTGTAAAACCTCCCCAAACCTTGAGAAGGCACAAATCGGAAGAATGAAACTTAGGCTTGATCACCATTAGTCACACCCGTTGGGGTGTAAATTCATTTTATGTTTCTCAGTTTGTTGATTGCAAGACTGGGTCCGTGTCCATAAGAGCCCTCCACCCACCCCCCAAAATCCTTTCTCTTTGTTCTTCTCCCGTTGCCATAATACGGTTCTAATATTTTCCGCCAACAAGTATCAATATCTCAGCTTTTTGGTGGATGAATAAGTACTGTTTCGTCCTTCTTTATTCAATGCATCTCTATTCTGTTGAGAGAGGTGTTTAAGACGTTTTTTGGGGTTCCTGCTATATATGAGATGTCTTTGTCACCCACCGCCCAGTGCCATGCACGAAGTTTCGGAAACTCATTTGGATAAGCAAGCAAGTTAAATGAGAAAGGCGTTTTCATGTGTTGCTAATTGGGATGGTAATTAATGCAAAAGCAAATAATCTAACCTACTCATTATTATCACTATCAGTTCTCTTAATCAGCCCTCAGCTCAGCATACGTATAATAAACTTGAACTGTTCGTGGGAATTGTAATATAGATAGACAAAGGGCAAAAAGATATCCATTTTTTTTTTGTATGTACTTTGGTGAATAAAACACCTGGAGCTGAACGAAGAAAAGCCCGAAAAGGTTAATGATTTGATTGATCCCTTAAATCTCTTGGTAGGAATAAGAGAGCTATGATCAATTGGTCAATTCCCAACCTCTTGCTTTGATTGATCCCTTAATTTTGAAAGAATCAAAGATGGTGGTGAACTCGTTCAAAAGTGTGTGTGTGTGTGTGTGAGTTTCTTTGCATGCTTGACCAAAAAAAAAAACTTGTTCAAAAGCTTTCAGTTTTGGTTTTAAGTATGGTGAAAAAAAAAATAATTTAGTTTCGTTTCTCTTTTTTCTTTCTCTATAATAAAAGTGTAGAAGTTATTTATTTTATTCTTTTATTTAATTTTATTATTTTCACAATCAACTGAAAATTACACTTGCAATTTTATGGGCTTGTTTTGGGGTGAATACAGGTTGTGGTGTGCCTTTGTGAAGCCAGCCACAAAGCCCAACAATTGCATTGTCTGACAAATTTACTCTGTTTTAGCGGTGGGCCTGTGGCTCATGGCTTGTTAGTCAACCGAGTCAAGTCGGGTGTGTGTGTTTTGGGCGGAGATGGAATGAGAATCCGAGGATGAATGGGGGCGGAGGCCGAGACAGGTGGGAGAAATAAGATCTGGCCTGGAGAAACACGCGGCAATATGTGGTTCAAAGATAGAATCAGATCACGTTAATAATGTACGTACACGTGCCTAAATCGCAACGTCAGATTACTAGCGGGACCCACCATTGGTGGGGGTGTTTTTGGTTGTTGGGTGGGGAAAGACATCCAGCCGTCACATCACTTTCACTCCCCTTTGCCTGCAAGTGGGGGCTCTCTCTCTTCATTTCGATGTTCCACGCCACGCTCTATTTATTTATTAATTAATTAATTAATTATGTTTTTTTTTTTTGGCTAATATAAAATGATCGAAGTTGACCAAAACAGTCACTGGTTATACTATTGTAACGCGTTCTCTTCTATTTCTCTCTCTTTTACATATTCATACGACCCTTATAAAGTTTTTCACTCTTCCCACATTCTCCACAAATTATGGTGAATCTCTCAATTATACATGGTGATTAATTTATCATTAAATAAAATTATAGTAAAATACATTGGAGATAATCTTTTTCACACCTAGTTTTCTTTACCATGACAAGACCAGGTACCCGATGTCTACATTTGACCCATACGTGGGAGGAGGGAGAATGGAGGAAATATGATTGTTAAATAATTCGAGCAATCTTAATTCTGTTTGGACTCGATTTGATTTTGACATGTTCAAAATTATTTAGATTATACAATGAACTTGATCTAAATAAATTTTCAAAAGTTTGTTTGGTGAATGAATTGAATCTGAGCAACATTCGACTCAACTCAAGTCTAAATAACATGTTCTTAATTTTAAATAATTCAAGTTTTGTATACAACAAATGCATTTGAAAGATGCAAATTCTTTAATTTATTCCCAAATAGTTCTAGATTATATATACTTCTCTTTACCTCTCTTCTCTAATAGATTTTTTTTTTTAAAAAAAAGTTAACCTTCTAGGTTTTAATGTTATGACCAATTATATAATTATGGGATATCTTTGTTTTTTGAGAAACCCAACTTTGTTGGAATGATAATTAAGTCCAATAGTTTAAGTTATAAATACTTTTGTTAAAAAATTGTGTTCAAGTCCAATTTGAATGCTTACAAATTTCTTTTGTGCCAAACCAAAGCTTAATTAGCAACAATATAAACTCGACAATTAAAATAAACTTGAGCCCGACCAATCACAATAGAGAACACACACAATAGAAACAAGCTAAGCTTGAGCATAGTCAAGCTGAGCAAACCCAATTTGATTAACGCCCCTAGGAAAAAATGAGGTAGCGGCAAATCTTTTCTCTTCCCCAATACCAACCTCTACGATATGTTAGTTCTTCTTCCAATTTTTAAACACCCCCAAATAAACTCACTTTCTAAAGAATGTAGTCTTAGAAAGTCTCTAGAGTTGAGCGTTGTGTTTGAAGAGAGAATTTCTAAGAGTACATCTATATAGGTGAAAATTACTATTTTGAAGATAGTACGTGTCTTGCTTAACAATTATAATATTCTTGTTATGTCTTTCTGCATCGGAATTTGGACCATTTGATTATCATACAACAAAATGAAAGACGAGATGTATGTGATTGGAGTCGGAATCAAAAAAAAGGGGTAGAACACTAGGAGAAAAAAGAAGAGGGAGGAGGGCACATCAAAGGTAGACTATGTAAAAAGGGGAAAGGGTTAGTTTTTGCATGGAGGGGGAGAGAAGAGACAGACAAAGAGGAGGGAAGAGAGCTCGAAAAAGGGCCCAACTCAAAGAAGATGAGAGAGGAGATGAAAGGAAAAGATGTTGTCGACATTGTCATGACCATGGGTTGAGGTTAGTGGTCATAAGAGAGCAGAGGAAGGGAAGAAAAGCGACAAATTGCGTTTCGACAATTTTTCATAAGGGGGCAAATTGGTTGTAGTTTGAGTGCATTATGTATAATGTGCTAAAATTTCATTTATTTGTAAGAAGGGTATATCCTAGAAAACCATTCACATGTCTTCACAAGAAAGGGTTCCTCCTAACATCTACTTTGAGGAAGAATACATAACAACCAAAACTTCTTTGAAAGTTCAGCTCCGAGTGAAAGTTCTGATTAATCATTTGCATTTTAAAAAATAAAGTTATGATTATTTATATCGATTATAACATTTCATGATCGTTACTAACATTCTGATCGATCACTTGCAATTTCACATTTAAAAATTATATTTTATGATTAATCATTTAATTATAACTTAAGATTCTCAAAATATTATAACTTAACCTTAAAATTACAACTTCTATACGTACAATATTAGGTAATTATAAAAAAAAAAAAAAAAAAACTGTGTAAAGCGCCGAGATTAAAAGTCTTGAAGGCTGTCATCTTCAACATTCGGCAGTATGCTTTGAAACTATGATACAGACATGTATGGCAGTTAGTAACCCTTCACAATCAAAGACATCTCAACGACCTACTTCACTTACACTCATGCACTGTTGTGTAACGCTTCATGTTTAAATTTTTTTATTTTAGTAAGCAATGGTTTCATTAGTATTTTTTTTTTTAGTACACGGCGTTCAAGTTTACGTCGACTATTCTCTCAAGTTCTAAGCAGGTCATCGTAATTTGAAATAATTTAAGGATATGTCCCATGAAGAACAAGGGTGACTGGTTCTTAGGGGTGATTCAGTGATCAAGTTTGCCTTCTTGTTGTAATAGCCCTCTTTGAACTTCAAACCTCCGTCTCTCATTTCTTAAATTTTTGAAAACCTTATGTGACAATTTTCTATTAGGGGGTATATTATTTACTCTTACTAATATTATTGAATTAAAAATTAAATAATTTCCTTACACGTTATCTTCAATTTCACACATCGCCTCTTCTGTTCTAACAATTAGTTACAACCTAACCTAATATTATAAATTTCTGGACTTTTTTGGTTTTAATTACGTAAAATCTTGCTTGGAGTATAACTATTAGTCCATTCTTTAATTCTAATTTTTGTATAATTAGGATCACTTCTCAAGTTAGGTAATTGCCCTTGGATTGCTGCTTAAGCTTAACCAACTTTCCCTAGTCATGCACTATATTTGTCACTTCTAATAAATGTTCTTTTAAATGACTAATAATTTATAGTTGGAGTTCGAATTATTATTAAGTCATAAAATTAATATTCTGGCTATGACAGCTACTCCTCCCTAAGCACAACAATCAAAGTAAATTTTATTTCAATTGTCCATGCATAACATAAGTTACTACTTAGTTTTATAGAAGTGCTAGAGGTAATCCGTGCCTGAAAATACGGTACAATGTAAATAGTTTTGAGAGAGATGTTGGAGGCCGTTAGATGAGTTTATTTGAAACTGTTAGATGAGTCTATTTGAAGCCGTCGAATGAACTTATTTAAATATATTCTATTTTATATTATAGATTATAGATACATATCGTAACATATGAATTATAGAATTATTAGTCATAACCAGTGTCTGAAGGTACGATGAAATATAAAATTCAAGTATCCAAAAAATCTATCTCATTATATTAAATAACAGTTTTATTTTCTTCATTTCTTTGATTACATTATTTAAAATTTATTTTTACTCATTATCTTTTAAAAAATATCAATAAAATTTTCTCAACATGTGTATACTATCGTGTATGGATAATGCTTGAAATAAAAATTATGTTAAATTAATAAAAAATATAAATTAATCAAATATTAAATAATTGATGATGTGATTTTTTTTTGGAGGGGCAGAACATGTAACGGATAAAAACTCAAGTTGTTAGGTGTTTTATTATATATATATATATATATATAACAAAAATATAATAAAATTACTTTACTCTAAAAAATAAATAAATAAATTACTTTGAAAATTTATTTCACAAAGACAGAAAAAGATAAATGGGACCTTCATCTGTATAATCCAAATTACAGATTAAAGTCAGTTTTAAGCCATCCCAAATTTATTCAGTGGGGCTGCACATTAATCTCTCTCTTTCATTAATTGTATACAACAAAATCTTTGTTGCAAGCTGAGTAAAATAAATGAGGCTTGACATCCACCTGGGAAGAAAAGAATAAATTGAAAATGGAGGGTTGTTTTTGTGATTTATTTGCTGATTGCTCTATATATAAACCCATTTAGTTGGGGCAAAAAAAAAAAAAAAAAATTAAGTTGGTAGGGTCTTTCATCTTGCAATGCTCATTGCTTTATGCCAGAAACATTAGAAAATAAGCATCAATTATTATTTTTTTCCCCTTGCTATGAATTTTAGGCTCAAATTTTCACAATCAAAGCACAAGCCACATAGAGAACCCAGAATAAAAAAAACCTTTACTATGGGTTGGTGTGAGATCATAACAACTCATAGGCTGATAATCGAACTGAGTTATTCAGACTTAGCTCAAGTTCGACCCATTTTGGACTCTAATTTATTTTTTAAATGAGTTAAATTTGAACAATTTTTTAGATTTGTTTAAAAAAATCAGCATAGGATTATTCGCTCATTTTTAAAATAAGCTAAACTTGAATAATTTTTTAAACTTATTTTAAAAGAAACGAGTTCGACAATTTCAATTCGAATTAGCAAAATTCGGCTCGATTATCAGTCTTACTTACAACATTTCTCTTCTAATTTTTTACTCAAAAAATCATGATCGTGAAATTCATTATACAAAAATGAGTTTTACAATAATACATGGTAAACGATGTATCAAAAAAACGTAATAGACTAAAAAAAGTATGAGAATGAGTGATTATAATATATATATATATATATATATATATATATATATATATATATAAAAGAAGTGATGGAGATAATTTCATGATATGTGATGATACTGCATTATTTAATTGATCATTTGTCAAGAAGCTTTAATGTGTAGTGGGGTCGGTTGATGTTTCCTCTTAGTATCTACAGAAACCCTAGTTTAATGGTAAAGTATAGGAAAAGGTATAAAGAATATGTATGATTAGAATAATCAGCATATAGGCTTTTGGTATGTCTTTGGGTGTTTTTTGGGCATTTTATTATAATTGGGTGTTTGCACATCATATACACTTGTGCAACTAAAGTTGTTAGCCCCAACAAAGTTATACTATTTTATGTTAATTTTACACTAAGTATTAGAAAATGTTGTAATGGAAGATGTATGGATGTGTTTTTCCTTGTGGGAATTCCCTTTTCTTAAGCTGCTATTTTATAACTATTACAACTTTCGAATAAGACATTTATATTAGAGAGAGATAAACACATTCACATAGAGATAAGAAAAGTCTGAAAGATAATAGTACACATATTAGACTCCATAATTCTATACACGGCTCGTCAACTTGAAATGAAACCAATGTAAAGGTAGTTACTTTAAATTTAGTTTATACGACAGAAAATCTGTTGCTGATAGAGACTTGATTACAATATCGACAAAAGTAATTAGAGGTATAATATTAAAAAGTAACCATCAATATAATAAATAGAGGTATAATATCAAAAAAAAAAAATTTCTAATACCATAAACATGTCCCTGTTGATCGATACATTAAAACTTTCAAAGATAGGAATGTAAGAAATCAAAATCTTGATTTTGGTAAGAATTGGCCTAAACACAATCTTATAAGAATCAAGTGTGGACAACTAGACAAGAGCTAATTGGTTGAAAGAATGGGACTTTTTTATTCATGGTGTGTATAAATTTAAGATGTAGAGATATGGTGATTCAATGACAAATAATTAGAGGAATCATATTTCTTACATTCTAAAGTTTGTGACTTTTAATAATTCATCCTTGCTAAAGTTTTACTAACAATTTTTTTTCTGGGTATAATAGGCTCTACTTGTAGTCATAAAATAGATTTGGCAATTTTATTCCAAAAGTCTACATTTTATGTCAAAATTTGCTTACTCACTCTTTTTTTTTAATTGTCAGAGTATTCGGATCAGTTTATGCGTACCTTGTGTAATTCCTCCCCGATTCAGTCATAAACAGACCATCCATACCGGAACTAATGTATTAATGAGAGATAAATCTCTCGTGACCTAACTCCAACGAATTACTAAAATTTAAATTCAGAATGTCCGTGTTTATATCTCATTTTTATTATCACTTGAATTATCCTTTAGAGTTTCCCTCGCTCACTCAAATTAGTCAACGTAGTCATTTAGTTATGAGAAACTTTGAATATCATACTAATTAAATTTTTTGCTATTTTTTCTTCTGAAAAAAATACACTAATTATTAGTTTTATTACACAACTTATCATAATTCCTGTTTTGGTTGTTACAGTCTCAAAGTGGGTAAGTTTGGTTAAAGAAGAATGAAGTCTTATTCAAGAATTTTATAGGGCATATTTTTGTGATCATCCAATACTATATTAATTAAGAATGTTAAATTATAGTTTAGTAATTCTAAATATGATGAATTCAAACACAACCCAAATCCAAATACCCAAAAAAAAAAAAAAGAATGTGTAAACATAACATGATAAAGAGGAGACGATGGTTAATTATTATCTCCTAATAGAACTCATGCTCATGGTAAAAAGAAAGTATTAAAACAAAGGGAAGATAGGAAGGATTACCATTGTTCATTGACACTACTACCATTGTTCATTGATTGCATCCATGACCTAATTGGAGACTTTTGATGCTTCTTCTCTTCTTGTTGATGTTAGTCACACCCATCAAACAGTTATCTCCTAGTTCTACCATTTATAAACATTACCCGTTAATTTCATGTGAAATTTTATGTACAAAAACTATCGTTTTTATATTTTTTTAGCACAACATATTGGACCCATCTACCTTCCGACTTGATTACTTTTTTGGATTATTTATTATAAATTCAAATTCAAATGAAAAAAATATAATATGAAGAGGGTGATTTTTACTTTTGTAGGAAAATAAATCTATCCCTTATAATTTTTTATCGAGAATATCTCTTTTATTTACGTTACACTATTATTGTATTATAAGGGAGAGAGAAAGATAATATAATTTGAATTCACGACCTTAAGATCTAATGACTAGAAATCGACAACGCTAATTTTTTTCTACTGGAGAAATGAAATTAGGAAAAATTTGTTGCAATTAGGGTGGGATAAAAATAAGATGGTAGAAAGTAAAAAAAAAAAAATCGATCTACCTAAAGAGAAAATAAGAGGGAGATAATAAACATAAGTTTGGACAGTGGGTTATGATTGTCAACATAATAATTTTGTCGTCTTGTGGGAGAAGGGGAGCGTTTCTTCAGGTAATTTCTAAAGGAAAAGGGGGCTAAAACTGACATTTAACATGTACATGATAAAAATCAGGAATAAATAATGGAGAAAAAACGAGGCCCTGTAGGGTAGGTATAGGATAGGACAGCTTTGTATCTCTATCTTTCCTCTGTTACTTTCTCTCTCTCTCTGCCCTTCTCTCTCTCTCTCGCTCTCGCATATTCACAGAAGGGAGGTGAATCGTGCTGTTAATGGTACAAACCTGCTTTTTGGTGGAGAGAAGAACCTGATGCCCCTTTTGATGTGTGAGTGGGTGGTGCTGTTTTCTCATCAACTGTGTCTCTCTCTCTCTCTCTCTCTCCTTGTTTTCTAGTCTGCTATATCCGATACTTTTTCTTCCCTACGGCTCCATTTTCTCTCGCATTTTCCATTCAAAACTGTCCCAGAAAAAGCTCCAAAAGAAGGAGGTTTGTATCCGATATCAACCGATTTCTTTTATTTTGGGTTTTCTTTGACCTCAAACAGGTTTTTTTCTTGGGTATCAGTCTTCTTGATTCAGTGTCTCTTTGGGTTTTGAGCATTTTTCTTATTTTTTTTGTTCCGTTTTGGGTTTTTCTCGAGACCCAGTTTGATTGTACCTGAGATCCTGCCTCTCTTATGTTTTCTTCGAGATTTCTCGGTGAATACTTGTACTTGTGCACTAATTAATGTTTTTAGCTGCAATACAAACTGCATAAGTTTTGGAACTGGAGCTTCTTTTAATTTCTTCATCCGTTCACCGTGGTTTTTTTTTTTAGCTTCTTTTCAGCGTTCTAAGGGACGCGTTAGTCTTTCTCGTTTTCTTCAATCAGAATAAACAAATCTGGTCTTTGGGTTTACACTAGATTTTGCCATATATGGTCATATGCTACTGTTCACTCAGACGACTGAAGATTTGATTTTTGGGGTTTCTTCCAACTCTCTCAACTCTTTTACCCTGTATAATCTCTCTCCGGTGACGTTGATTTTGAGTTTGTGTTGTATCATATTTGCGTATTGAAGTGTGAGATTTTCTGTTCATCGTAGAAATCTTTCGGTTCTTCTCCTTCTGCTTGAAAACCCATCTTGATTTACTTTCTGTATATTTGTTTGAAAGAAGTGAGCAACTTCTTCTTAGTTGTTTTCCATCTGGTGAAGCTTTTCTATATTTATCTACTTTGTCTGGCCTTACCCACATAAAATAACGCTTCTTGAAGTTTGATCTTTAGACACATCTTTGCTTGTGGGTTTTGATCTTTTCCAATTTTGTTCTTTCCTTGTTCAATCAGCCTCTCAAATGTTTGTGATTATGAAGTACATATAGATTCTTCATAGTTACTCCTCCCAATCACATAAAATAACGTTCTGGAGGGGTCTAGAATCTTCTTGTTTTTCCTTGTTTCCTTACTTCTCCCTTGAAAAACCTGATCTTATGTTCACCTTCTCAAATCTTGCAGGCTGATAAATGAAGAAAAAGGCTGTGTTTATTAGTGGGTTTGTTTGATCTTATTGCTGAGTGGTGGGGTTTGGAGCTTGTGAGAGGCCTACTGTTATGCTGAAGGCTAAGTATAAGACAAGGCCTAGTTGTGGAGAAAGGAGTTGTTCTTGTGACTGTTGGCAAGACAGCACAAGAAGAGAGAAGCTTATCAGCAGATGTTATCCATTGAAAACCCTCTACCAGATCCGGCGTGTCCTTGTGAAATCTCACAACTGAAAAGTAGTGATGAGAGGGCTTCTGATAAGCTTGCGTTGCAAGAGGTAGATCTGTTCAAGTCAGGCCTCGATGACCACAACCCACTGCCCAAGTTCTCTATAAGGTAAACAAAAACTTTCAATTCTTTTCTGCTTTTACTTTGGTTGTTTTACCTTGGGATCTTTCTACCCATCTGAGATTTTCTTGTGTCACATCCACAGTTGTATGGTGCTGATTGTGATTCAGTCCACGATGGGGCTAGTCTCAGATTCCACCAAGCCCATCTTGTCTCTGATTTGTTCCTGCTTAATTTTAGCTTATTTACCTATTCTCAGCTGGTTGTGGCTTTTAGATAGTCTTCCATGTCTAGTAAAAGTTCTGGATTTTTTTCTGACCAGCTTAAGACTGTCAAATTTTAGCGGCTGTTCTGGATCATATTGTTTGTGGTGATTTTATGTCACTTTGTGTTTATACTAGATTCATTGATCTGAGGGTGGATTGTTCTACACCTCTTGCAAATCAGCCCCACTTTGTCCGACATTAAAGATATATCCCATATTTTGACCCCTAGCTATCTGTATTTTCTGTTTTGATTGGATCATAGGATTTCCTTGCTACTTTACATATTTGGCGTCGGATCTTCAAGCTAAATGTTTCTGTTTCTCTCTGATTCATGTCTTTCCATGAAAATCCATGGATCCATTTGTCTAGTTTTTCACAAATGATATTGGGTTCTCTTTACCTTCACAGCGCTTTCATTCGAACCATGTACAGTTATTTAAGTTGAAGCTGTATGTAATTAATGCTTGAGGTTGTACACACATGTTTGATCTAAATCATTTGAATAATTGGGTTTTTGTTGCAGAGACTATGTTTTTAGAGTCCGGAGCAAGGATATCAAGACGAACTGGCCTTTTACTCAGAAGAATTTGCAACTTTGTCTGAATCATGGCTTGACAGATTTGTTGCCGCCTTTCCAGCCTCTTGATCCTGTGAGAAGCCAATCCACAAAGAGATGCACAGTGGAATGTAGGTCACTTGACAATGAAACTATAAGCATTCCCAATGGTGAACCCTCTAGGCGAAGCAATAATCTTGGGTCACAGACTTCCGATGATGCTGGACGTAGCCAGAAGCTAGCAGTGGATTGTGTACATATAAATACAAGTGGATCTGACGGAGATAAAGAATTTCAATCGAAAGCAACTGTTCAATCTCCTTCTGAAATAGACTCAGTTCCCACAAATAGAAGCCCTTACTTGGAGCTAGAAACTGATACTTTGTTGGAATCCTTAGAAGCAAAAGTTGAGCCTGCAGCTCCTCCTGAATCTCACAAGATTGAAAGCACAGTTCGACACCCGGTTAAGAAGTGCAGATTGATTTTCAAATTGAGTAGCGTTGCTGATCCAAGCTCAAAGGAAGATAGTGCACCTACCAATCTTATGGTCTCAGAAACAATGGCTTCGAAAGTGTGCCCAGTTTGCAAGAATTTCTCCTCCTCTTCCAACACCACCTTGAATGCTCACATCGACCAGTGCCTTTCTGTTGCGTCAAATGTTAACTGGACCGCGAATTCTAAGGTGGTTAAGCATAGAATAAAACCAAGGAAGACAAGATTGATGGTGGATATCTATGCAACTGCCCCATACTGTACCTTAGAAGAGCTTGATAGAAGAAACGGAACAAACTGGGCCACAAACTCAAGTTTTCCTGCTCAAGAGATTGAGTTGTGTGCCGAAGAGGAAGAGCAGAAAGTTTCACCTGTTACTTTTGAGGACACTGATAATGAAGATGGAGTCTACATTGATGCTAACGGCACAAAAGTTCGGATATTATCGAAGTTTAGTAACGTGTCACCAGTGTTAAAATTAGCAGACAATCCTGGACCTTCAAAACTTTTGAAGGGAGGTAACGGAAGCAAATTCCTTTCAACCAAGAAGAAAAAGTCACATAAACATCGCGAGTTCTTGAAACTTGCTCCTCAAAGTAAAGCATTCGGGTCTCCCAAGCCTCGTGGTGGTTTTGAGGTATATGACTTTTGCTTCTAGTTTGTGCTTTTGGTTTTAACTGATGATAATTGTAGTTGGTCGTCCTTTTAACTGGCTATATTCTGTGTTAGTAGACCAAGGAAACTTGTTCAGTGGATGGTTTGCCAATAGATTCCTAGAAGAAGAATGACAGAATCTTAACTAATGTATTCATATGTCTCAACAATTGTTGTTTATCATGTGGTCTGAAACCATAAAAACTTAAAATGTTACATTTTGGGACTGAATGATTTCCCTGCATGATCCAATAAAGTTATATTGGTATCAGGTGCTGTGGCTTCAGTTTGATTCCTTAAAGTTGAGTCAAAGAAAGAACGATGCTGGATTTGTGTAACACAGATTTTTAAGTTTATGTTTCTTAGTCATGCTTTTTCTCTATACAGTTTGCCCTTCAATCAAAAGAATAAAATGCCTCCTTCAGTTTTGTTATAAAATCAAAAGTATAAATCCATTTTACTGCTGTAATTACCCATGTGGTGGTTAAATTTTTTATGAACAGGTTCTTTCTGGTCAGAAAAGAGATTTTGCTGCAGAGGTCAGACAGGAGAAAAATGGGCGCTGCACACAGCGCTTTAAGGCTCAAGAACAGCTCGAACTCAATGATCCAGGAACTATTAGACAATGGGTAGGTTCTAAGCGAAGTTGTCTCACAAAGAAGACCAGTGTTAAAGATGACCTTCAGCGCTCAAGGTATAATGTGACACAGGAATTGCTTGTTGAAAGTGATCAATGTCCTTTATATGTGGAGAGAAGCTGTGTTCCGAAATCCCCAACTGCATCTGAAAATCCAGTTTCTTCTCCGTTGAGCAACAAGAAAATCGAGACGTCGTCATATGAACCTCAGACAGATGAATATGAGGAACAGCCTGCTCCAAGAAAGAAAATTGGGTTTTCCTCTATGGGGTCTCGGGTACATGGAGATGGGAAGACGTCTCTTGTACTACCCAATCAGACCGTGAAGCAGTTGAGAAAAGATGGCACCTATTTGCGTGGTGGTTGCAAGGGTCATAAAAAACATACAGGAAAGCATGGGTCTTCTCCAAGCAACATGGAAGTTGAGATGAGTGCAGGTCCACCCAAAAGCTCTGATAGTTCTATTTTTGACTTAAAATTGTCAAACAGTCATCATGCACTTTCATCGAAAGCTAAGAAGTTCTCATCTTTGAGGAAGAATCTGTTGTCAGTCAACCAAGCATCTGTGCCTGAATGCAAATCTAATTTCAAGAGAAAAAGTTCAGCCCCTAAGAAGTCTCTGGTGCATTGCATATCAAAATTTGATAAAGATGTGGTGGCATGGCAATCTAAAGTGGACCAACAGCATGATTTGATTCAAAAGAAAACTGAGAAGCGGTCTCTTGGTACAACTGGAGTTCTGAAAATCAAAAAGAAGAGAATAGAAGTAAACATCTCTAGAGAGGAGGAAGCAATGTCTTTGAAGAGTTCGTCATTTGCACCCGAGTGTCATGGTAATGATGTGGGTGAAAACATAGATTCTTCTGCCAGAGTGAGCAGTGCTTTGGTAGATACATCAAATGATGTAGAACATGTTAGAAGTGAGGTTCAAACTCCTGGCAAGGATGATGTTACTGAACCAGTAGCCAGCATGGCCGTCAGAGAAAGTTTTATGGGTCTGGGCAAATCTTTACATCCGGGATTTCATGAGCTGGATAGTCCTGGTGCTCAATATGATTCTCTGCATGGGATCGAAGTATATAGGGGACGTTTTTGTGGAGCCGAAGCATCAATTTGTCCGAATGAGTCGGGTTTTGGTAATGGACATGGGATGATTTGTGGGGATGTAGTTGGTAATGTTGTGATTGGCGAGAACACTCATATGGAAACAGTATCGGACTCTAAAGATGGGGAAGGAAGTTACTTACCTGAGGTTGATCCAATTCTTATTCCTGGGCCGCCTGGATCCTATTTGCCTAGTCCTGGGGGTACAGACTCGGATGATCTTCAAGGAAATTCATCATTAACCACAAGCATGGTTCAATCTTCTGAAGATAACCATGATGTGGTTGATAGAGATTCTTCAGATTCTCCTATTTCTGAAACATCAACTGTCTCTAGCTCTGCTGTGGCAAGATCTGATTCAAAATCCTCAGAGCTGTCCGTAGGACAGCAGGCTGTCAAAGACGAGATCAGGACAAGCTTCTCAGGTGCTAGTGTCGATCCTAGTATGGAAAATTCTATCCCATTTCCACAGGCTGTTAACTTAGGAAAGGAAAAAATCAATCTAGAGGATTTGAGAACCAATGTGCTCTTAATCGATAAGGGGCCTCTCAGTTTCAAATATGATCAGCCATGCTGTTGCTCACGGAAGGAAGCAGCATCTCAGGGTTTCGCTTTAAATTATCAAGATTCACCACTTTTAAGGCGACGGACCACGGCTTCACTGCCATTGACTGCCTCCGGCAAGCAAATGATTTGTGATCCAAACACAAGACACAACAGTTTGAACTCGAGGTCTGAAATGTTTTCACTCAGCAACTACCCAACTTCAGCAACTGAAAAGGTGGCTATACCTACCTTGAAATCACCTGCTGGGCATGTTCCTGTGACAGTTTCTGCTGATTCTGAGGTAAAGTTCCCAATTGATGGTGATCATGATTCTGGCAGTCCATCTGTTTCAAATTCTGTTCTCAGGTTGATGGGGAAGAACTTAATGGTGGTCAACAAAGATGGAGATGCATCCCCAAAACTTAGACAGTCCCAGTCTCAGATGATGAATGACCACGCAAAGCCACAGTTTTGCTCGGTTTCTGGTGTCCCTCCTTGCAATGTTCAAAATAAGGGCTGCAATCCTGTAAATCATGTGGTTTCTCGAAGTTCTTTTGTGTTCAACCAGAATCAACTTAACACAGCAGTGCAACCTTTTGATGTTACGTTATCAAATAGTTCCAGAAGCCATGTTGATTTTAAGACACCACAAACAAATTCTCGTGCGTCAGAGGCCATGTTTTCTGTGGAGAATGTAGCTACCGGTTTTACAGCATCTTCAGATGGTCACGACTGCAAAGTTGGACCCACTTTGCCAACTGAACAAAATAGACCTGAGAACCGACTGGATCCATTGGTATATAATGTGGAGAAAATTGCTGCAACTCCTGCCTCTCAACACCGGAATGCAAATTCTACCTCCAATCCTGCTAAGGAGATAATCATCATTGATGATACTCCTGAAAGCGAAACTGATTTGGCCTCCGATGCAAACTTTAATTCAGGCGTGATAAACAGTTGGGAGGGTTCTTCAGCTGGCATGTCCATCCCAATGGCCTCCATATATAACTCAAGGCATGTGAATCCTTTTTATGGTTATCAGCCGCAGTTGTCTTCTCCCTACGGTGGATCACCAATGGTGTACAATGCAGGCTTCCAAATGTTAAATTCTGGGGGAGTGAATGTAGGTCCTGTTCGGTGGAATTGCACTGCCGAAGGTACACGCATACCACATCCGAGTTCTTTAACAGCTTCATCGTCTTCTACAGGTCATCGGAAATCCACATCCTATTATGCTCCAAGATTTGCATAAACAACAAGCTTTCCTTGGGATGGCGAATTCCTCAACGCAGGTGCAATACTGGGCTTGGTGGCAAATTAAGAAAGCCTGCAAAAGTTTGTAAAACGAGTTACTTGGTTTTCTTTCATAGACTTTCTGTTCATGGTAACTGATAGTTTTGGTGGATTTAAGCAGTTTTAGGCAACGAGAAAGGTTTCTGAAGACTAATGTGTAAGCAAGCAACCTTGGAATAATAAGTTACCTAAGGAAACATTTTCTTTTTTAAAGAGTTTATGAAGTTGAGCATTCATCTATATATATCATCAGTAATTAGGGCTGATTTTCACTTGTAGTATGTACATTATTCGCAGTTTCTGCTATGTTTGTCATCGAGATTGCTTGTACAAAAACAAGATCCATAGACCGAAGATGTCCTCTTTTTCTTTTCTATGCACTTTGTTAGGATGTGAAGTAGTAGAATATCCATTGGAACTCATTGCAGTTGCAGATGATCAGCAATGCCATGCTAAACTGATACATTGATGTTCTGTGCGGCATGTGTTTAGAATGAAGGGATTAATTTGAACGAGATCATAAGCCTGGTTTAAGTTTGGGATGGTTGCATGCAATAACGCGCCCCTCAAGAGTAATTTTTCATGAAAGAGAGAGCACCTCAAAACTGAGATGCGTTTGATGTGACCAGTAGGGTAGTAGATGTTTTATAAAGAGTCATCTTTATGTGACAGTAGTAATACTGAAACGGGACGTCCATGTATAATATTACATCAATCCCCAATTTGAAACTATGGTCGAATCCTCCATTTCTCTATCTCTAACAAAACTACTCCATGCAAAACAAAGTAATATATGTGAATTAATCAACAATCCAAAAACAGACTCTTGTGGACCCAGCTGGGATCACAACAGATATATTTTGCATGATGTATGTACGCCTCAGCTGTCTTGTTCATTGCATAAGTAAATGTGCTTCATCTTTATTCGAAGGCTGGCATAAGGACGGTAGAAGCTGGAGGGCCTTTTAATTGTTGGCTCTCTTCTTGCTCAGTTATGGTCTGTTCTGTATTATTGTATGTAATGAAAGGTAAGGTTTCCACTGAAAAACTCTCTCAAACCTCACATATGCTAAACGTGGGACCCTATTTGCAGAAATGACCCACAAGGAGCGTTAAAAGACATAAACTCCTCTCTCTCTCTCTCTCTCTCTATATATATATATATAGTACTTGGTTATTTCTTTGACCTTGTTCTTTTTCTTTTTGCCTTCCCTTTTGCTGCTTCTTTTTGTTCTTCCAAAGGCAGCATAGTAAGTTTATCCAGAGGGGTTTCAAAAACGCACGAAACTAGCTTTGCCAGAACATGAAATATAGCCGTTGCCAGGCCAGGTGATGCTATAAAGGGTACGGACTATTGTGCGTGTGTTTGTGTGTATGCGAGAGTGAGAGTGAGAGAGAGTCAAAAGGAGAGGTGGGTACAAGACAAACAGGTACAATTGGCCGTTGGATTACCAAAATCTTTTGCCATCGGATAACCTTAAATGGGGGGTGTACTATTTACTATGGGCACTCAGTAAACTGTTGCTTGCACTCCACTTCATTATTTATTTTGTGGGTTTGAATTTTAGGGTTATTCGTTTTTTAACCCTAAAGTTTTTTTGTTTTGTAGTGAATATATATATATATATATATTTATATCAGATGGATGACATGATATTGTTGTGGGTTTAATTGGTTGATGGAATATGTGTGGTGGAGTTTGCATGGTGACAGCTTAATAACTCATTTTAACTCTTAAAAAGACTGAATGCTCCAAAGTGGGCCACCCTTTGTCTTTCTCCTTTTCTTCATTATTATGCCCTTCCTGCCTTTCAATAACCCCAAACATTAAAATAATAAAAAGTGGCTTTATTATACTATGAGATTGATGACAAGTCTCCTCGAATCTTTTCTTTTCTCTCTCAATTACCCCCCTTCAAACTCTGTTTTTAAACTCTCCCCATGTATTATGAGGAGTATTATAATTGGAAAACTAAGCCTAACAAGATCAATTAGAGTAAGATGTTTTTAGATTGGCATGATCTTTAAGTGATTCCAATTTTTTTTACAAAAAAGAATGATTTGAGCTTTCACGATCACATTAAAAGTAAGTTATTCACGCCGAAATTAGAGTATTCACGAAAAATAAATTTTTCATAGTTTGATACTAAAGTATTGTCAAGATTCAAATTTATAACATCTGAATTTATAAATCGTCTTTTTTACTACTTAAACTACTTTTTAAAATTAATTAGCTAATAATAATGGTAGACTTCTCCACCCTTGTTTTAATAATTTACCTACCATTAGGTTTGTTAAGTAAACTTGGAGTTAGTTACTTTTCATTTCGCTAACTGGTAGGTGGTCCAAGACCCCTAGTTTTGGCTCCACACGTGTGATTGATGCTTCATGGGTCTAAACCACAAAAAAGGGATGAGTGTTGGGCCTTTATGCTGGACTTTCTATGCTCTCTCTGTAAGCTGAGCCCAAATTCGATGGTGAGAAATTTTCATTGGTGGACCATTCACGAGTTTAGGATGATTTTTGGACAATTTTGGGCCGGCCTTATATGTAGTTCCATCGGGCTTATAACCCCATTCCCGGATGTTACTCATTATGAAAAACAAAAGTCAATTTTTCTTCATCTGAAAATATAAAATAAAATCAAGTCAGTGGTGTCGTGTCAAATCGTATTCGTATCATATTATTTCGGGTTCGTATCGAAAATTAATTAACTCTATTTAAATATATGAATTTCATATTATTTGTGTTTAACACCAACCCAACTAATTTATTATTCCTGTTATATACAGTTTCATATTAAGAAATGATTTAACTTTAACACGCTAATTTATTA
Source organism: Ilex paraguariensis (assembly GCA_963454935.2). Lineage (NCBI taxonomy): Eukaryota > Viridiplantae > Streptophyta > Magnoliopsida > Aquifoliales > Aquifoliaceae > Ilex > Ilex paraguariensis. The sequence continues at coordinate 360,254 of CAUOFW020003059.1, forward strand.
TTGATTTTGAATCGTCTTTTTATGTTATGTCAAAAATTATCACCCCTATAAGTTGATGAACTGATTTTCAACTATAAAACTCTTTCATTAGTAGTAGATAATCTATAAAAAAAATTTAAAAGAAAAATAAATTGAGAGAATTTGGTTTCTTTTGAATGAACCAATAGAGTAAATATTAAATATAACAGTAATATTATGTCACCATTGATGATATGGTATCACCAATCAATAATAAAATCTCAAATAATAAAGGTAAATCTCACTTGAGCTTGCATGACAGAAAGGTAGAAAATTATTTGTTTATACGACATGTTAGTTATAAATTTTTGTGGGGTCCATCTGCTTATCTGTTTTAGTATTATTGGTTGGTGATACCATATTATTTTGCCACATAATATCACCGTTGTAACGAATATTTTAAGAGAATCAATGAGAAAAAGGAAAAAAAAAGAAAAAAAATATACAACCCAAATCTGTAACCCAAATTTATACCTCAAATAAATGAGGACCATTGGATAAGTGGATTTCATAAACTTTTTTAAATGAGATCCATTAATCCAATGATCCCCTGAGAAAATATTCATTATAACGGTGATACGATGTGATAAGGTGATGTGGTATCACCAACTAACAGTACTAAAACAAATAAGTAAATGGAACCCACAAAAATCAATAACTAATATGTCATGTAAACAAATAATTTTTCACCCTCCTGTCATATAAGTCCAAATGAGATTCATCTTTTTCACTTGAAATTTTATTATTAACATGTGATATTATGTCATCAATAGTGACATAACATCACCGTCGCATTATCTCCCTCGTTTGAAATATAAATTTGAGTTACAGATTTTGGTTAAATAGCGTTGCACAAAGAAAAAAGTAGTGATTTTTAAGTGTCGACGTGGCAACACCTTATTGAGCACATTTCCACAACTCCTTCTGAGGTTCAACGTAGAAAATCAGAATTTCCAAACCCGACAGTCTTTAACCTAAACCGACACATCACGAGACGAGGAATGGTTGTTGCGGGGTTGTAATCAAACTGGTCAAAAGTATTCCACGGCTACAATGCTGTCACCAAGCGCCGCCACCGCTACCACTACGATCTACACAACCATTCCAATCTCCGGCACTGACGTCATTTCCCGATCATTCCAAAACGTATCTACCTTCCTCTCACGTAGCCGTCCTTGGCCGGAATTTTTCCCCGCCGTCGGCAACTTCGACCACCCTGGCTCACTCTCCGGGGCCGGACTCCGACTCAAACTCAACTCCAAGTACTTCATCGTGAACTATGCTATCATAATCTTCACCTGCGCTACCTTCTCTCTCATCGGCGTGCCGATCGCGCTGATCGTATATGGTTTGATCTTCTTGCTGTGGCTAGTACTGTATATCTTTCGTGAAGACCCGATGGCTATGTGGGGTCACCACGTGAGTGATCGAGTCGTGACTGTAGGCCTGATCTTGGTCTCGGCGGTGGCTGTTTGGTTCACAGGGGCTTTGACCAATTTGGTAATGGGCACTGGTGCTGGGGTTTTGATTTCGGCTATACATGGAGTCCTGAGAAATCCAGAAGGGTTATTTCTTGATGAAAGCGATGCCATCTCTAACGGGTTGATTGGTTCAAGACCCAGACCAGAGAATTGTCAGAGAGCTGATTTTTCGAATTAGTATTGATTCATTTGGCCCATTCAACTCATTGTTTCTGTGATAATTTTGATCAAAATTCTAACTTCACGAGAAGAAACAAAGAATAGTTAATTTTTATTTTTTGGTGGTTGTTGTTGTTGTTATTGTTGAAGCTTGTCCTTGGAAATAGAGGGAGGGTGGAATTGTTTATGTGTGGGGTTTAATTTGTGGTTTGTAATGTTCTTTTATTTGATTGCTTTCGTTTTGTCAGCAATGCGAGTGCTAAAGATTGTTGGTGTCTCTTAATTTTTATCAATTGGGTTTGTTGTATTTGACTGATTTCTGTTGATTCAATGAGAAGATTGAATTTGTTTTTAGTTAGTTCTAGTTGAGTCATTTGTGTTGATTGGCCTAGTGATATGATTCTTGAACTATCAAACATTATGAAAATGAGACATTAGATTATCATGGATAACAAAAAATTAAGATTGTTTCAGTAAAATACAATTTCAGGTCTAATCTGTCTGTTTCACTGACTTTTTTGTAGGTTGATTGCATGGCAAGATTGTATTGAGCAAAGTCAATGACCCTGTAACTTTAAACTCGTTTAATTCTATTCTTGGATGTTATGGGGAAAGCTGATGACTTTGCTTTCAGCTAAGTTGAAAAGGGTACCAGTTTAACTGAAATTAGTGTCATGCATTCATGTCAAACAAGATCAAGACCAAATTGTTTTTTTTTTTCCTTTTTTGTAAAAGGTTAACTAGTGAATTGACCGGATATAGTGTAAGCAAAAACTGAGCTACCCAAGTTTGAGGATCATATTTTGTCATCCATACTAACAGCTTCACTAATGTTTCTGAGGAGGGGTGATTGAAGCTCTGAGAGCATGCTAGCACTTCCAAGTGAAGCAACTTATATGGGAATCTCCTTATGCTCTATCGAAGGCTCAAAGTATATCATCTTATGCCCTATCAAAGACTCGAAGTATATCAATTGTGCAAGTAAATTAATGAATTGGTGATATTTTTTGTCTTTTCTATTTCATTTACTATAACATAAAATATGTTATTTTTGGAACTATTATATTCTTCTAGTATGTTTATTATTATTATTAATTATTTTATTATTAATAATTATATTATTGATTTGACTGATTGACCTACGATTAAACCAGTGACCTATTACACGATCCCTTTGCGGAATCCATGTCCGGGGCAGTTTTGAAAATTATGCTAATGTCCAAATGAATAATTGCATTCAAGTTCACTCCAACCTTTAAAAGTGCAATTGTGAAGTCAATATCTTATAGATGAATAAATTGAATGAAGTCTTAAAGAGACAGCAAGAGAGTTAGAGATAAGGATAAAAAACCGGAGCAAGACAATGAGAGTTTGAGAGAGAGAAAAAGTTGGAAATCGGTGGTGAGAGTAGAGAAAAAAATAGTAAAAAAGAATTGAGAAAGATTGTTACTTTTAAAGGTAGAAATTGTTACTTTTAGATTTTTTTAAAATACTTTATATATATATATATATATATATAAGGCTTTACATAGACCTGTGAAAATATTATTAATTTTAGGACTTTCTATAAAGTTTTAGATAGATTTCTGAAATATATTGGACCTTTAACTTGGTCTATTCAAAAGGGTCACAGAATACGAAACTGACTTAAGGGCTGAAAATTAAATTAGGGTTGTCTCCTCCCATTCAAATGATCAAAGTGTTTGTATATCTCGTAACAATTGTAGTCTCTGTTTGCACTTCATTATCGAGTCTTTGTCTATAGAACCGATTAAGTGAGACAAATTAATTCATGGATGATGCATAAGGATCAAAGGTAATATATGCGTTATTCCATATTTTATGCATTTTTTTAAATTTGTCAAAAATAATACGTGGACCGTATTCTCATCGTAAAGATGTTCAATGTTACAATGTGGTGTCGCATAATTTTTATTTTTAGTAATTTATACATTAATATATAATAAACATTACATATTATTTCATACTCATTTTATATGAGTGCAACTCTTCAATAATAAAATCATAGGAATTGTAAAACACCAAGTTTTATCATGCTCTTGCTAAAGGGGAGGCTGTGAGGAACAGGGTAAATAGGATTCAAAATGGTGATGGTAAATGGGATCTCACAGATGAGGAGATTGGTGGGGTGGCAGTGGAATTTTATTCTGGGTTTTATAAATCTGAACAACATGAATGTGAAGATGAGTTGTTCTCTATTGTTCCTCAGTTGGTTAGTAATGAGGAAAATGACAGAATTACAGGGATAGCCACTGTGGAAGAAGTGAGATCTGTGGTCTTTTCCTTGTCTGCACAAAGTGCACCTGGTGCTGATGGGCTATCTGGTAAGTTTTTTCAAGTGGCATGGGATGTGAATAAGCAGGATGTGGTGGATGTTGTGAAATTTTTCTTGAGAGGGGGGAAAGTACCTAGATCAGTCAATGCTACACTCTTAACCTTGATACCTAAAAAGTCTAATCCTATGTCTTTTGTTGATTTTAGACCAATTAGTTTGTGCAACTTTACCAAACTTTTGGCAAATAGGCTTGCTTCTTTGTCAACTGAACAGCATGGTTTTGTAAGGGGAAGAGGTATTAGTTTAGTTGAGTGTATTTCTCTGGCACAGCCTATTGGTGAGCTGGATAGGAAGGTGGAGGCAGACAATTTAATTCTTAATTTGGATATGATGAAAGCCTATGATAGGCTAGAGTGGGACTTCTTGTTGAGAGTTCTATCTAGTTTTTGATTTTCAGAGTTATTTGTAAAGATCATTGCTAACTGTTTGGAAAATCAGTACTTTTCTGTTTGTGTCAATGGGCAGAGGAGAGGTTTCTTTTCTTCTTTGAGGGGTCTTAGGCAAGGAGATCCTATTTCTCCTTACCTGTTCATCCTTGATGAAGAAGTACTAAGTAGAGGTTTGAGGAAATTATATCTGGATGGGTTGGTGAAAGGGTTTCATTTGGGAAGAGGTTCCTCTTTAGTCAGTCACTTGCTGTTTGCTGATGACACCCTGATCTTTTTGGGGGGTTATAAGCAGTCAATGGTGAATTTGTTTGCTTTTGTTAAAAGGTATGAGCTGAGTTCTGGGCAGAACGGTTAGTCTCCAAAAGAGTTCTATGTATTGTTCTAAGCATATTACTGTGGCAAGGAGGCAGGTATTGACTGGAGTGGCTTGTATACCTGTTAAACAATGTCCATTTACATATCTTGGTTGTCCTATTATAAAGGGAAGAGCTAGGATCAGATATTTTGAAGAGATATTGTTTAAGTTTAGGCAGAGGTTAGAAAGATGGTATGCAAGGATGTTATCAAACATGGGTACGGTTTTACTTGTTCAGTATGTGCTGAGTATTGTTCCTATCCTTTTGCTGGCCTGCTTGGACTTGCCAAAGACTATCATCTCTAAGCTTAATGCTCTAATGGCAGGTTTCATTTGGTCTAATAAGATGAGTGTAAGGAAAAGACATTGGATTTCTTGGGGGAAGTTGAATTTGCCTAAAAAGGAGGGTGGTTTGGGATTGAGGAAGTTTGAGGAGGTGCAGATGCTTTTAGAATGGAACAGGTATGGAGTTTATTGCAAGGATCTTCTCTATGGGCCCAAGTCTTTTCTGCCAAATTCTTGCAGAGAAAGCATTTATTGAGATGCTAAGGGAAGAGTTGTTGGGGTAAAATTCCATAATTTTACAAATATTAATTACAACATAATTATAAAAACACAATATAACAAGAATTCAATCAAATATATAACACAATAACATGCGATTAGAACAGTGTAAGATAGATAATAATATATTAGAAAGAGCTAGTCTGTCATATCTAGGAGGGTGTGATCATTGTCCTAAAGCAGCTATGCCTCCCCACGTGAAGGTACTAACAGACATATGCAGATCCAAGATCCAAACCCAAATATGCACACAACAGCATCTTCTTAGGGGTCACGTCCACTCGAAGCTTGAGGTAAACTTGACTTGAATCAAAGTTGCCAAAAAACATAATCGGAAGATACATCTACAATATTTATGGAAAAAGAATACATACTACAAAAAAAAAATACTCCCATTAGATCACATGAGCTCCTTTTATATATGTTTGCCACTTAAAGGCATTCAAATGACCAATTAAAACAAAGTATAATTACTCATTTAAATCATATAAAAATCCAATTAAATCCTAAATTAAAAGTTATCCATTAAAGCATAAAAAATAAATTAAATGAGAAATTTTAAAGCTTTTATTTTTTTCAACAAGAGTCACTTTAAATGTCTTGAAATGCTTAGACCTTATTTTGAGAGGGTGGTGGTTCAGTCTAAAAAGATAGTTGGAAATGGTAGTCACACTGATTTTTGGTGTGATAACTGGATAGGTGATGGTACTTTGTTGTGTAAGGTTGAGGTTTTGCCACAAAGCTTCCTAAGATTTCAGAATTGGTCACACTCAATGACAGTTGGGTGCAGTGGAGGGATTCCTGACTGAAGAACTCAGGGATGGGGTTGTGAATTCTGGTCTGATGTTATCTGGGATCTCTTATAAATTGGTGTGGCAGAGTTCTTGTGCTGGGAAGTTTTCTGTAAAGGCAGCTTGGCAGGAGAGTAGGATGAAAGGAGGTTTGAATGTTACTGCTGCTGGCATGTGGGGTATTCAGACTGCTCCTAGTGCCCAGCTAGTAGGTTGGAAGATTTTAATGAAGGCTCTGCCTTTGATGATAGAGTTAGGCAAATTGGCATTCCTGTGGTGAGTAGGTGTTGTTTGTGTTATCAGGAAGAGGAGAATGCTGAGCATTTATTTGTTGGGTGTGCCTACACATCTGCAATTTGGAGTAGGTTGGCTGGTAATAGGTTTTCAGCTTATTGGAAGTGAATGTCCTTTAGTGAGACTAAGAAGAATTTGTAGGGTATACAAGCAGCATTCAATGGCTCATGGTTTAGTTACTAGCATTCCTCTTTTGGTATTTTGGCAGGTTTGGAAGGAAAGATGCAGGAGAGTTTCTGGGGAAGGAAGGCTGCATTCTTACTCTGTTTTCTTGAAAATCTGCAGTATCATGAGGTATCAGGGGAGGAATGTGAGGGTAAAAGTGCAGGATGATAGGTATGGCATTGCCTTGCTGCAATGGCTCAAGGTGAAAGTTTCTTACGACTCTTACCAAGTTGTAAAGGCAATTTGGGTAAGCTGGGAATGGTCCTGGTGCTGGTCTTTTAAAGCTGAATGTAGATGGTGCTTCGAGAGGGAACCAGGTCCTGCTGGTGGTGGTGTTGTCTTGAGAAATGAATGGGGGAAAGTGGTTTTAGCTGGATCATTTTATTATGGTGTGGATACAAATATGGTGGCAGAGTTTTAGGCTCTGTTAGATGGTTTGAGGATGGTGAGGGAGTATGGTTTGTTTGCCTGTAGAATCTTTGATTGAATCAGATTCTCTTGTCTTAGTGAATTCTGTTTTGGGGAAGAGTGAATGTGCTTGGAATTGTTTAGGATTTCTTGCTCAGATTAGCTTTTGGGGCAGATGGAGTTCCAGCTGAGGCATGTATACAGAGAGGCAAATTGTGTGGCAGACTGCTTGGCGAAGACAGCAGTGCAGGACAGCTTCTCAGCAGATTATTCTGGTCCTGTTCAGCTGCCTAATCCTGTGAAGCATCTGCTGATGCAAGACTGCAGGAAGCTCCCAGTTTTGAGATCCAAGAATGTATTGGCGTGCAGATTTGGGTGTTGATGCTGATAATAGCAGGAGGTGGTTGTTTGGTAGTTTTTTATACTTGGTATTGTAAAATGATTGGACCAAAGTGGTCTATTCTTGGTTTTTGTAATTCTTTGAGGTATTGCCAAAATGGCCTTATCTTCTTGATTCTTGTGTTAATTGAATAATATTCTTTTTTTCTTAAAAAAAAAAAAGGTTGAGGGTTTTAGTTTTAGGGATGTATGTCTAACTTTCAACAATTTGTGACATACATACTCATCCACCCTCTGATTGGCCTGCAGTTTTTTGTCCCCGGCACAGAGAGCAATGACACCAGTATTGCATCTGAGAAGCAAACTAGTTACCTTACCTACTTCTTCAAGCACTTTTGTGCTGACTTTCAGGAGCTCCAAGGCTGAGGGATACCTTGTGAAGTTTCTGAATCCTCCAATTGGTAGAGGTAGGACTGTCTTTTTAGTGAAGAGTCATGTCCATTGCCTTCAGCTGCATCAGTAGGGTTGTTTTCATTCGAACCCAAAGAGAAGGAAAGGGAAGCCCGAAGGTGGTCTGAATAGCCTAGGGTTTCCAATTTTCAAAAAACCTTGGACTGTAGACTTAGCAGTGACCAAACCATCTTTCCGTTTGGAAATTTCTGAGTTATAGGGTGGAACTGGATCCAGCATCCAGGCTGCCCATTCACTCTTCGTGTCAAACAAAGCTTAACTAAGAGAAGTGCTGACTCCTCTTCACTCTTCATGTTTTGATTGCTAAAAAAAACTGACCAGAACAACAATAGAAGGCCACCTTCAGGCATTTGGGTCCATTTTCTGAACCTGTTTCTAGTGGCGGGCTTATTCATAGCTGCAGCAAGTAAATTTGCTGAAATGGTTGCTGGGGCAAACCAAACTCCTACTTGAAGCAGTCTTGGAAATTTGCAGCTCCTCAAGCCCTTCTAGTTCCTTCTCGGCAACACTCTTCCTTCCATGCTTTGCCCTCAAAATTCTTGCAGCTTTCAATACACAGGTTCTGCACTTACTCTCATTTGCTTCCAGATTAAATTCATGAGACTTGATTAGTCCATCAATTGCTTCTTTGCCATATTTATTGCCTGAATTGTGGTTAAGAAAACCTGCAATATCATTCTGGTCAATGTGTGGATCAGATTCTTATGTTGAGCAAAGAATCTCATCTCCTCCAAGCTTAGATGGTTAAGGATGTTAAACTAGCGACAACCAAACCCCAAACATAACTGAGCAAATGGCCAGATCAGTAATCTGCTGGCTCTAATTATCTGAGTACTTTGCCCTGGCTGTGACAAAGCAAGCAATGCCCTGAGCTCACTCTCCGATTCAATCCATTTGCAAAAGCCTGATAAATTGTGGTTCTGACCATGGAGGGCTATGAATGCATCACAGCCTCCTGAGTTTGGCATTTGAAGGTGGTGTAACAGAGCCTTTTCCAAATGAAATTCAAGGGACGGAAAATGGAAATGAAATTAGAGGTGCAGAGTCCGGGCCTGAAACTGAACACTGTTCACAATTTTGAGCTTAGTATTGGTGGGGTCATCAGAAAAACCATATTGTGCCATTTTACAAATCATATGGTTCAGGTGGGGGAGTGTAGGGGTTGGACGTTATTCAACTGGGAACCACAGTATGAAACAGGCGTGGGTGGGTGGGTGAGGGTTAGTGCAGTGGGGGAGTATGATTTTCAGGCGTTGGATTTGAGACTAAGGTGGCTATATGTAAGGTGACTGTAAGGCCGAAACAAAATGCCGGGGATGGAGTAGAGATTGGAGAAGGAGAGTTATATGGTGATGATGCTACCAAATTCACTACTATGTTAGGTGAAAGAGAACCTGAAGAAGGAAAAAAGTAACTTGGAACATCCTTACCCGGAAGTTGTTACCTTGATGATTAGGGCCTTGGTATCTGTGGCTGGAATTTTGTAAGGAAGTTCACCAGGTAGTTGTGCTTTTCATGCCTATTCAAACAACGAATGATGACCCTCCAAAAGCTTGGTTTGGTGTTGTTGAGTCTCAATATGTTCAATAAGGGGAAGAAAGATTTAAGGTTTACTTACCAGGTTAGATATTTAACTCACTGAAACATTTGAGCAATGTGGAAGACCGTTAGAAGAGGTTACTTTGATTTATCAGTATGAATTTATGATTAAAGATGCGAAAGTGCCATAGCTTTCCAGAACCCATCATGCTGCAACCCCAAGAGGGGTACTCAATGTTTAGAGTTAGATGTAGCTTAGTTTAAGTCATTTTGATGCCATCAGAAACCACTTGGACTAGGTTCATGGGGGTTTCAGTTTATATTTTTATGTGCACACAATTGCCAATTTGCCACGCTGATGTATGTTAACCAAGAAATCTCCATCTTAAAAGAGTTTTAATTATTATATCTCTGTTCACTTAAGTCTGCGTTTGATTGATATGATCAGCTTAGGTTTGTTTTCTTTGTTTTTGGCCATACAATGATCTGCTTAGTTGTTAATAGATTGCAGATTAGCCAGCTGAGCTGATGTGTGGAACTTCCGGGAATTCTTGTTGGCAGCCAGGTAGTTCATTAGTTATTTGAATTTGCTTCAAAAAAATATATAATAAGCATATGAAAGATATTGATTTTCTACATGACATAGCCTCTACGGTACCTCTCGTCTTGGCCTTTGTTCGCTCTATCACATTACTTTGTGATATGGTATTGTATTGATAAAGTATATCCAAGAAAAAAATTTAGTAAATATGCACTTTTCGGCGACGATATTGTCATCAGAGAGACTGTGGTTACTACCTCTTATTGAAACAAATTTGACTAACAAACAAAATATTAATTAACCCTAATAAAAGTAGATCACTTGGTATCTCAGGGTTGGTGGTGGGTAAACCAAATAAAAGATTGATCTTTAGTAAATGTATTTCCAAAAAAAATCCCATCAAATTGCAATAATAAGAAAATAAAAACAAAGAAATTACATAGATAAGTTGGTCATGGCTCGTGCAGTCACGTGCGTTCCAGATCAGCAGCAGTCAGGCTCAGGCATCACAACTATTCTCTGTTTCTTTCCATATGGGCCACCACCCTCATGTGGCCCATCAATTACCAACTCACGGTCCAAACAATAACACCTAATATTCAAATTTTATAATTCTCATACAGTTTTTCTTTTTCATGGGTACAAAATTCCAAATCCACCGCGTTGCTAGGGTTTCCATCTTCATCAGCTGTAATTAGCTGTATCATTATGAAGAAAAAAGGTATGCTGCTGAACCCAGCATTCATTTGAATTTGGATTTATTTCATTACAATTTTTTACTGTCCGCGTACTTTGAATTCGTCTCACCCTTTCCACTTCAATTTGTCTTCGAAATTCGAAAATTGAATGATTGACTTGCATTGAATTCCACTTGGTATCCAATGCGAAGTTACCCAAACTAAGTAACTGATAGTTTCTGGATTTTTGCTAGATTTGGTCCCCGTGAGCTGGAATGATGGTTGCTTGTTCTCGATCTTGATCTGAATTTTGGGTTTTGGGGGTCCTCCTGCAGTCATACGAATTCGTCATTCGATACAAAGCCTAGGCTTTTTTTCTCATAGGAATGGATTTGGAAAGTGGGTGTTCGTCACTTGAATCTAGGGAAGATGATGAAGTTAGAACCCCTGGTAAATTGGTTAATTCTTCTGACGACACCACCAAGATTGCAAACAATGGCTCCTGCGTTGTTGTTGATGATGATAAACTAGTGGAAAATGCAAAAGGGAAGGGGATTGAAGTTACGGAGTTAGTGAATTCACCTCCGACGATCGCGTCGCCTTTGGGGACAGCCATGAAAGGCTATGGGTTGAAGAAATGGAGACGGATTAGGAGGGAAGTGAATACTGATGGGAGCATTAATGTAGATAGTAGTAAGATATTGAAGCGGGGTTTGTCGAATACGGCTGCTAAATCAATCAAAATTTCGCATTTTTCTGCTGATGTGAAGCAAAAGAGTGCGGGCTCCATTTCGTCAACAAATGCAATGGTGAGAAGTCCGGGAGCTGTGGTTGATGGTTTCATCATGATTGGCGATCCTGGGTCAGCAGTTGGACCCACCTTTAATGCCCGGGAAGATTCCGAGAGCAGCGAGGATCGGAGCAGCAGGTCTTCCACGGCAGCGAGCGCTCCAAAGATGAGGTGTGAGAAACCTGCAGGGGCACGGGATAAGAACAGGAGGAGTCTGAGTGGGAAGAATATGGCTAATTCGGTGCAGCGGAGTCAGCAGGGGAAGGGTCAGATTGAAACGAGTAAGAAACCTAGAGGTGAATTGATCAAAATCGAGAAGGAAAACTCTCATTCCAGCATGGAATCTGACTCGCGAAGCTCCAACTTTGTCTTTATGCAAGGCACTGATTCTGTGACCAGTAATGGGAGACAAAGTGGAATGCCAATGAACTATGATGGAGAAAATAGTGACGAAGCTCAGGGCTGTGATCAACAGTTTAGTGAGGAATTTCAAATTGGTAATGGCAGAAAAGAGATGGGAGAATTTGAAGAGGTGTTTCAAGAAAATTTAGGGGTTGACTTGTCTTGGGAGGCTAAGGAAGAAAAAAGCGAGAACCAGGGGTCCTCTTCAGATAAGGATTCTCTGGTTGAGTCCATCCTTTCACTCCAGTCTGTGCAGGATGCGCTTGAAAAAGGTGGGTGTGTCTTCCTTCATTGCGGGCTTTGATAATTATTATTGTCTTGTCTCCTTATGGTTTTTTTTTTTTTCTAGGCAAGAGTAACATTGGTGTTGGAATCATAGGATTCTTTGAGATGTGTTTTGTTTTTTTCTCTTTCTGGGTCAGTGTTTCTTAATATTTGACAATCTCGACAATAATCAGAGTCAATCAAGTATATAAAAAAGGGTTGTCTGGTGCACAAGCCTCCTACCAATGTATTGGGGGAGGGTTACATCCCGCATGATTAAAAAATATAATGTTTTTATTCTACTTCTTCCTGAAGTTATCTAAGTGGGGGAGTCCCAAAAATTTGAAAATATGAAATAGATATCATTCTATTAATGGAAAGGTCAAAACTATGGTAGCTTTAGATTTTTGATTATTTCATAATTAGTAAGCTTGAAAAACTAAGAAAGGAGGGAGAATTAATATAGCTGTTAGATTAGAAACTCAAAATTTGCCTCATTTTGACTCCTTCACAAGAAGTTAATCCTTTTAGCAAAGATTGATATGTCAGATTAATGGATTCAAGAGACCAGAATGTGGTTAAGGCAAGGGGTTGAGGTAACTAAATAAAGCTTGCATATAGTCTTCCAATTTTCAAAATTACTTGATAGCAAACAACAAGCTAAGAAATACATTAGAACATTTCATTGTTAGTTAAAATTGAGTTGGTGGGACTTGGGAAGTTGGGATATATCAGATATTTGAACTAACATAGTTGAAGGAAAAGATCCACATGCTAAGACTTGGTTGTATACCTTTGTGGGAGATTCTTACTTTACCATGCAGACCTAAAACATTTTTAGTTTTCCATAATACAACTTCCCAAGTGGGGAAAGGTGTTAGTGTTGAGTAAGAATTGGTTTCAAGAGGCCAATATATTGCTAAATGGATAAAAAATTTATAGGCAAATATATTGCTAAAGGGTAGTTACAGTGTTGTAAACGTTGTATTTCACTTTCTTGTTTTTTTGTTTCCGCTGCACCTGCAAATGAGAGGGTTATTGTAAAATTAGGTAATGCTTTCCGTCCTCCTTTCTCTCGAACTCAACTAAACACCAGAAGGAAAAACACAGCTTCCTTTCTTAAGGTTACCTCTTCCACCCATCATACCGTCCCTCCTTTACTTTCCCACCCTCCTAAGGGGGCTGCTTTACTATTTTACAGAAGACACTCCAACTCCGTCCTCTAGCCATCCTACTATGCTCCTACTGTCTGCTTCAAAAGTAGTGATGTGAAGCTGAACAATTGCGTGAGATCCTGTGTAAACAATATTGAATGGACCTCTATTCACTTAGAACCTGTGATACATGCAGTTGGGTGGACCTCTATCTAATTCCTCCAGATATGCTGAGGAATTCATTGCTGTCTTTCTTCTTCTTGTTTTTTGCTTTTTTGTTGGATGGTCTTTCTTCTAGTTTTATGGAATGAGTTCAGTTTTTTTTTTCTAAGTGAATCTTGTGTACTTTGCAGAAGTTCAGAAATTAAAAGACATTGGCAAGGAAGATATTTCTGTCTTCAATGGTAGTAGTTCACCTTCAAAGTTCACTTATGATGACCCAGAAGTCCATGAACAAAGTTCGTCCGACCCATTGCTATGTGATGAGAGTGGACAAAGTGCCTCTCATCCATTTGAAACCCAGTTGGTTAGCTTAAAACGGAGTGTCAATTCTTTGGAGAGCAAGCTGGCGGAGGCAAGGGTCATGCTCCAAATGAAGGAAGTCAAGATTACTGAACTTGAAGCCACACTAGGTAGGAGCATGTCTGCAAAGGAAGAATCAGGGAGCACTGTAGGGTTGCAACAAGAAAAATATAGAGGGGTGGAGACTGAACTTGAGGGCCTCTTCAGTCAAAAGATTGAATCTGAGGTTCAGTATTTAGCAATATCGAGAACCGTCCAAAATTTGAGAGTTGCAGCAGTGGATCAAATCACACTTCTGGAAGAACAAAAAACTCTTGCTTTGGAGCAGGCCCAGATGCTGAACAAGCTTGGATATGTAGAAGGAAAGGCTGCCATGCTAAAAAGGGAAGCTGAAAAGTTGGAGACTTATTGTGAAGATATTGTCGCTGCCGATGACGTTTTGAGGCTTCAGAAGAAGATTTGTAAGTTTACTTGGTGTTTCTTTATACAGTTGATGTTGCTGGTTGTTATCCTGGCACTTTTTGTGTTCAAGTTATCACCCCTTAATGCTGGGGTGGTGGTACCCACCTAATTTTGCAGACTGTGAGTCATTTTGTATTATTCAACCTTCCCTTAAGCAAAATGTTTTGATGTTAGTTTGTTAGAAGTTGATAAATATATCAGATTCCGAGTCTGTTCCCATATAACAGCAATTCTCAACATCAAAAGTTGAAGATACATTCTTATTCAGTAAATTTTGCCCTATGGCCTCGATAGTTGTATGTGCCCAGCTAAAACAAGTGGTGTTTGCTGCTGATAACAATAATTCTTCGAATAAATTATTAAGTATTTTAACAAAATATATATATATATATATATATATTGTAGTGGTAATGGGTGTTGTTGCAAGGTGACATGTCACAATGATTTATCAGCTGTCAATTATTTTATTTTTTTCTTGCTTTGAGTGATTGCTCTAGCTGACCCTTTAGTATATTTTCATAGGCTAAATGCTGTAGTTTTGATGCTCGCATAAATCTGTTAATCAGTCTAATAATCCAAAGTATTTAGTTAACACTATAGTTTTCGATTAATGATGTGCAAAATTAAAATTACCAGTAGCACGCCATGCATATTGAGGTACCGAGTAAAAACACTTTGTTACATTGTTTCCTATTGAACATTAGTAATTTCAAGTTTCAACTTATTTTGTAATCAAGTATTCGTTTTCGAAGTTTGATTTTACTGCTTTCAATGAAACTACATTGTATAGGCAGGGGTTCTAAGAATCATGAGTTACTATCGTGCTTATAAGTAGATTAAGCAAGTCTTTTTGTTTTTTCAACCGTTAGGAGTCTGGATCAATTTACACGTATCTTATTTAATCCCCTCTCCGTTCCGGTAAAAGGCAGGTCAAGGGATAAATCCTTCATAGTCTAGTCCTAAAGGGTAGTCAAAATTCAAACTCAGGATGTTTAGATTTACGACTCGTAATTAAACAAGTTTATTGACTCCTATGGGAACAATAATGCATTAATCTAGGATAAAACTTTTGCTCTCCTGTATTATCCTTTCACATAAACGAAGAACCTTTTGGTTATTGGTAGTAGCAGTACTATAAAATCACATGATTCATGTCCACTACGACACATTCATTAGGCATTCAAACGTCATATAATAAAATAATTAGTGGCTTGATGTCATATAAAGGCCCAAGTTGGCCTAGATTACTAATAATAATCTCAATTAGATAGAATATGTACCCCATTTTTAGTCAAAGAATGATCTTTTATACAAGTCGAGACAAGAGTGCACTCCAACTTCGAGTTAGATCATCTCCCGATATACTTACAACAATAAATTATACATGATATATATATATATATAAACTTGATACGATACAATTCAATGTCAACTTTAATTTTTAAACGTCTTCAATTGGAAAATAACTTAAAAGTGAAAAACACCTGCCAAGGATATAGATTCTTTTGAACTTGGAAAAAAGTAAAAAGTAAAAAAGAAACGAAAATATATAATTAGTGGTATTATGCATAATATTTAGCAATGTCGTTTGGTATGAGAAGGGCAAGGCAAGTGAAAGACTTGTTGCAATCTCCTGTCCTTTTATTTGCATCAGCTCATTGTCGATGCAAAAAATGGAAAAATAATCTAATTTTTACATGGGGCCTCCACTTTTGCATCGACTCTGTGACTCAAAAAAGATTACTTTTTGCTTTAGATTCAAATGTCGACTCCAAAAAACTTTTTTGCATTGGTATATAGCCCACGCAAAAAAAAAAAAAAAAATTGACGTAAAAAGGATTTTTTCTTATAGTAAATTAAGTTTACCCTTCAATGTCACATTACTTATCCCTCAAACGTGTAACACAATAATTATGCTATGAAAAAAGACCATGTTATATGATTAAGGAAAATGCTATTTGAATTTAATTTGAGAATCTAATGAATTATACCTGTTGGATTAAAAGTAGACTTCATATAACATTTGAACTTATAACTAATTCAAGCCTTAGGGGTACTAGTTCAGTGGCTGAGTTTGGCCTCCGATAATTCAAAATTCTCAAGTACAACACTTTTCATATCTCTAAAGACTAAATGTCTTTATTCCTCAAGGGACATGTTCTAAACTCGCTCAGATAGCATTACATTAAGTCAAAAAAAACTCACACCCAACTCAATGATTGTATTACATTTATTCTCTAATTATATCCTCAAATCAGTCCTTATTCCATTACTCTTAAGATTTAACGCTAAATGGCATGTGCAAGGGGATTTCTGAGTGTCAATACGAGCAAGTAGCGCTGTAGCAGTAGTTCTATATGGGACTATGAAGAAAATCAGATGGCATGAAGAAGGTGGTAAGGTATGATAAAGTCAAAAATGATTCGTATATAAAGCTTTGTTTTCATAAGGTTCACGAGAATGAGTCAAGAAAACAGTTGAGCTTTCCTTTTTCTCATCGGCAATAAGAAGTATGTGTTACTTCTTTACTCTATGCTCCCACTACTCCCATTCCCTTCTAAATCACCCCACCGAGTTACCACTCTCTCTCTCTCTCTCTCTCTTTCTCCAATATTTATCTCATCCAACACGCATGTTAAAGAGATTGATTCTCGTCCTCGAAGCAGTGCTCGAACGGAGCACTGTGTCTGTGAGTTGGTCACGCACACACGCATACGTATGTGTGACCAACTCACAGATTCTAAACTTAATAAATAAGATTGCACCCTGGAAGGGGCCGTGATGGTTTGGTATGATTTGTTTCTTTTGACTTGGTCATAAGTCAAGAACTAAGTGGAGAGACTGCTCCTTGAATTGGACAGAAAACTGAAAACCAACAGAATTTTATAATCTAAACATGTAATTATTTGAAAGAAAGGAGTGTAAGACTGTAATTATTTGTTCAGACCGTGGCATATAATTTTCTTATAACTCTTTTTCTATAGTTTTGGGAGATAATTCCACATCTTTGTCCAGACATTAAGACCTTTTCAAATGACCCCACCAAGTGTTCTTTGTGGAATATACACCAAGTTCCTGCTCTTTAAAGGGTAGCTTTGAGGGAGTTCTATGTTCTTTAATTTTAAAAACTTATAAAATATTAATGAATAAACAAGGGAAAAGTTGAATCTTGCAAGGAAAGTTAGAAGGGGTGTGTGTGCTGGTAGAGGGGTTTATTGACTTTTGCCCCATCCTTCTTTCTTTGATGACCATCTCCTTTCTGGACACTACTACCCACTTTTAGTGATGTTTTCTGGGTCACTAATTTTCATCAACCACTTAAATAATGATTAACAAAAGGGAAAGATTATGGTATCGAAGGAAGATGGTATCAAAAACTACAAGCAAATAAGGCTAGTTACAATTTATTTAGGCTCCTTTTATACATCAAAAGACTAATTACAACTCAATAGCTTCAAGTTACAAGTTTTTAAAAAAAAAAAAATTTAATACTAAACAATTCTATTTTGTCGTAAGTCGTACATTCACTCTTATTTTATAACAACTTCGATATAATATTGAAGAGTTATCCATTAGTATTCGTTGTACGCCACTGACTACTTAATATTTGAGCACATTCAATCTGAAAATGTGTATATATATGTGTGTGCGTGTGTGTGTGTGTGTCACGTATTGAGGAGAAGAGCTTCCAAGTAATGGAACAAAGAAATTAAAGTCCATATCCCAAAGGAACTTTAATTGAAAAGGAACCATAAGTATATGCAGCTTCTGTGCATTATCATTCTATTCTACACCAAAGAAAAAACAAAAGGCTTTGGATCTTTCCTTGACAGCAAGCAAGCCTGTTAGACTATCATACTTTCCATGAAGAAAATAAACACAAGAAGACAAAGGCACTGAAGACCCCATTCGAGAAAACAAGAAAGAACCTGGATGGTTCCTCTGTGCAACTGAGTTCCCACCACTGCTACCAAAAAATCAGCAAACCAGAACTTACCCAAAGTACTAAACTGTCAACAAAATTGAGGAACTGACCTTTTGAGCAACTAAGTTCCTAGCTAGAAGCTGCAAAGACTGGGAAATTCAACTGACTATAGCAACTGAGTTGTATGAAGAAGAAAAATAACCATAACCAGTTGCATGTTCAGACTCAAACCCACCTTCATCCTCCATGAGAGGCAGCTCATTGAGATCAAACGTCTGAACTTTACGACCCGTCTGGCTCTCTTCACCGGGGGATGTGACTTGGCTCGATGGAGCTTCCGCTGGCCCTGTCCAGTGACACCTCTTGTGACCCCCAAGAGCCTGGCCTGTAGGAAAAGTCTTGTTGCAAATCTGGCATTGGTGTGTGCTTTCCACCATCATCGTTGAGCTTGCCCCTTCATTTTCTTTGATTTCATCCAGTAGGGTAATGGGATAGATAGAATTTTCAACCTCAGCAGCAGCAGATGATGATTCATCAATGGTGTTTTGGATGTGAATTCTGAATTTGTTGTGGCTGGACCTATGTCCACCCAGGGCTTGGTGAGACGGGAAGCACTTTTCACAGGTGCTGCATCTGTATTGACCTGGCATGATAATTGTACTCACATCTGCCTTCAGATTAAAGGGACTGAGGTCTTGTATTGCCTCCAAATCCATCAGTTTCATCGTCTTCCTCCTCTTTTTGTTCTTAATCGTAACCGTCTGCCCATTACTACTCTCATGATACTTGCAATCATCGTATGAGCATTTCTTGTGATCAAACCCTTCAGGCCTGTCTTCTGGTTTTTCAGCAACACAAACTGTTTCCAACATAGCCTTACCTTTGCCTTCTTTATCCATGTTCATACTCAAGCCACTATTATTTCCAACATATTTGGACCCTCTTTCCTCAATTCTGAGCTTCTTCATAGGATAATCCCCTCCGTTCTCAAATGGTGACTCCTCGACTTCCGAAGCCCGATTTGCGTCCTCAATTTCGGCTGAATTGCTGTTTGTAGCCTCAAAGTCCTCGACCCTTTGTTTATGAGTTAGGCCAGACTCTAAAGAATCTCCATGAGCTAACATGATGAGATCATTAGCAGCATCACGGCACTTCTCATCCTCATCCTCTGAACTGGATAGAGCCCATGTGGAGGTTAAGGCTAAGGCCTTGGACTTACGGCCTCTCTTGGCAGTCACAGGCCACCGCCGAAGAGACACTGTTAGATCTACCACCGATGTCCCATTAATTCCAGCTGAATCAACCTGATCATCGATTTTCTGAGTCTCAACGTCCAATACGGATGAAGATGAACTGTTTTTCACCGCCGGAGGAGGCTGAATTCCCCTCCACTCTCTCTCCGGGTGACATCTCATGTGCCCAAACAGCGACTTCATAGACGGAAAATTCTTACTACAAAGCACACATGTTGGCTTACTGTTACCTCCCAAACAAGCATAGGAGGTGTTATTACTCTTCTTCTTCATAAGATCAATAACTTGGTGTTGCGATTGTATCTTGAACTTGGTTGTTTGGTGGGGTTTGAGCTTTTTGAGAGATAGATCTTTGTTTTCGTGACCGTGAATTCTCATGTGACCCCCCAAAGCTTTGCCAGAGCTGAACCCTTTGTGGCACTCTGGGCAGATCCGAGTCTGATCCTTTCCTGAAGAGCCAACCTGATCATCTTCCCTACCTTCCACCTTCGAAAATTTAAGCGCTACTCGGAGCTTCCCATCGCCAGAAGCCGGTGTTGCAGAGCTATGATTGGCTTTCTTGATTGTTAGTGACTGATTTTCTCGATCATCCTCCATTGAAAGAAACTCAAGAACAACCCCAGCTGAGTGTTTTTATATAGAATGAAAAAGGTAGCGAATGATGTTTGTGAGTAGTTGTGAGATAGTGATGGCTGAGATTGCACAAAAAATGGAGATGGGTAGGTACGTATGACCCCAAAAGTCTCAAAATACAATCTCAAGAGACCTCAGATGGATCAAAGCGATAGCTACCAGAAAAGAAGAGACTATAAGAAACCCTAGTAGTGAGCTAATAAAAAGAAGATTATACGAATCAGGAAGAGGCGGTTATGCTTAGTTGAAAAGATGATTAACAAAGCGAGAAAGGAGAGGAGAGATACAGTAGGAAAGTATGAGGGGTACCCTCATAATCCCAGCTCGAAAATTGAGCTCCTCAATGAAGATATGAAGATCCAAATTAAGATCAGTGATGATCAGATCATGAAACAACGCTGGTAAATGAAAACCCAGAGAGAGAAGACTGAGAAGATGAAAGAAGAAGAAAGCTCATCAAAGGTTAAGGATTAGGAAGAGTCATTCTTAACTGCTTTGTGGAAATTTACTGTCACGTTCTTAGACCCTTTCCCTCTTCTACCGGTTTTTGAGAATCTCTACTCACACACTCACCCATCTCTCTCTCTCTCTCTCTCTCTCTCTCTCCAACTCCTCATCTAGAATCCAAGTTTGAATCGAATTAATTGACCACAAAACAAAAAGGTCATCGTACTAGTTGTGGAGTCCCAAGTAAGGAAGGACTTGGAAAAGACTAGGAAAAAAGATTTTCTTCCACCCAAAAAAAAAAGGAAAAAGGAAAAAAGAAAATAAAATTCTCTTTTTCTTCTTCTTATTAAGCCTTAATTAATGTTTTCCTTGACTATTAGGGTAAGACTGGAGAACTTTCTTGGATAGGACTCAATTAACTGAAATCTCGCAGTCTAATTAATCAATAAGATCTTCCAATATTTTCCTCCAATAAAAAGATTTCAGTCAAATTTTTACAGCCAATGAACATTTTATTCGTCTTTTCAAACAAAGAAGGTTTCATAGAATGGAAAATCTCAGAAATCTCAATTGATTCTTATCTCTATCTTCATTTACAACCATCCTAATTATCTTATCTCTAATCAATCTCCAACAATCGAACTTAAAAGAGTAGTCAACTCAAGTCTGAATACCTTGTAATAAAAAAAACTATCTAAGGTGAACTTTTACGCGCAAGACTCATCTCTCAAATGACAAAATCAAGATTTGAATCACATCAAAGACATGGTATATATAGGCGGCATAAACGAATTAGTCCTTACTATGTCTAAGACCTAAATTCGATCTCCATCACAAGTTGCTTAGTAGTTCATGTATCACTCTCCTTAGAAATAGACTAGAAACTTATGATCATCACATAGGAGGTTTGAAGTTTGAATCTCATCAAAAGTCAGAGAGAAAAAATTAATTCTTACCGAGTCTAAGATATAAATTCAATCCCCACAAGTTGCTTAACTATTCAAATCCTTCTTCCCGAGTATGCTAGATTAGATACATCTATATTTGCAATACATTATCAAAATGGTCTATTTGACTATGACAAGTGAAGCCAAGGTAGTGATCACAACATTCACACACACACACACACATATATATATATACTTGTGCATTGATTTTCTTCAATTCAATGAAGAAATTAATTACCTAATTGAATCTGCCAATAACTACACTTGTACCACGCGGTTTTGAACTCTGTTTCTGTATAACTTCTCAATATTGCCCTTGAATCTCTGACCCGAATATAAAAAGGGTTACTCCCATTTTGTCCATTAAAAGATACAAAAAATTTCAGTTTGTCTTTTGAATGATTAATTTTTTCGTACTACCCCCTCAAACAAATAAAAATGTGACAATGTGATCTACCATCTTATTTTTGTTTGGTCGTCCATCTGTTTTGTGACTCTTAATTGATTGATTTGACACAAAACATTCGGAAGACCAAACAAAAATAAGACGACATATCACATTATAATACTTTTATTTCTTTGGAGAGGCAATGTAGAAAAATTAATTATTTGGAGACAAACCAATAATTTTTGTATCTTTTAGGGGTAAAGTTGGATTTTCAGTAGAAAAGATAACAAGTGGTGGGGAAAAGATTTATAGGATGTGGAGAGGGCAGCCAATCACAGAATTATTCTTAAATGTAGAATGGGATTTTGTGGCAAGATATTGTATAAGGTTGTTTGGACCCCACAACCACAAGGTGTTGTTCACATTATGTACTTAATTATAGTTAATAGGTTTGAACCTTTTAAAAGTGACGTTCAAATTTAGCCCAAACTTATAAGGTGCTGACCCACATTGAAAAGTTTTCGAAGATTGGGGGAGGAAAACATAATTACTTAAACCACTTGAAACAAAATTTGAATGGGTTTTATTATATTTTGTAGCACACCATATACAAATTAAGAATCAACAATAACGTTCGTAATCAACGAGCATTTGGTTTAATGATATTTCTTACCTTATAAAAAGTTTGTCTTCTTAAAATCAAGGGTTCAACATCCCTAGAAAACAAAAAGTGTTATTAGTTGGTAAGACGGACCCTAATTGCTTAGACGAATCATATCCAAGTCTTTAGTGTGAATTTGAATCCCCACCAAAATGTAAGTCTTGATTTAATTGGTGTATAAATCAAGGGACCAAGTCATACACCCAAAATTTGTCCTCGATTCTACTCGGACTTACGAGTTTGAGTGACATAAACGATATATATATATATATAACATTGCAATTCTTATAGATTCGAGTCTTTTTTTTTCCCTGTTATTGTAGATAAAAACGAGTCATTTGTGTGAAGTCTCTTCCAACTAATTTTATACTTTTTGCTATAAAATTTCATTTGAATTAGTGTCTACACGTAGGTCTCTTTCATTTTATTATTATTATTATTATTTAGTAGTAGGAGAGTGGTGTGCCTCCAAAAGCATTAAATACAGCAGATAAGCTATGTCTAAACTTGATGCTAGGAAAAGGAACCTCAGAATTCAAATAGGACCACTATGTATCTGTGCGTCCTCGTCGATATATGATAACAAATCTACTACTAAGAAAATTTGAGAAAAAATGTGTTATTTGTAATCCTATGTAACAACCCCCCGGCCCGGCCACCCCGGGACAGGCGGCGGTATACTACCAATTGATGTGGAATGAGGAATTTTTTCTATTTGGTCTAGTGAAGAGCATGCAATTGGTCTCTCTTACGCAGGATTTTATCATCAACGCAAAGGGTGCCTAAATCTGTCATTGAAATTCAATTAGTGTGTAAATATTCAAGCCTAAGATTGCAACAATCCATCCCTCGGCAGACAACCTAGACCCCACCCCTGGTTCAGACAAAGCATCCCCCCCTTGTGTCTCGCCCCTGATTTAGCCAACCCTCTCAATTTATCCAATACTTTTGTCCTCTTTGGCAAATTATGTAGTACATATTAATGAGGGACCCATTTATACCGAATGGGTCCACCCACATTCGCGATTGGCAAAATGTGCCAAAGAAAAAAAAACAGTGAAAATGTATCGAAGGGAATCTTCCTCCACTAAACTATCACCACGTCCTCGAATTAGCAAAAACCTACAGAGAGGAGAAACCCAGATATATGTAATTCAGAGTAAAATCGAATTTGAATCAATTGCTTTCTCCATTTCATATATCAAACGATATACAATGAGCTGCCCCAATGTTGCTGGTTGTATAACTAGATAACTGCATCATATACTAAAGACAGCCAAGTGCCATTGTCACAGCGTCCCTCACTGAGACAGCACCCTCCTACAAGGAAAAACTTTGTACATGTATAAACCACCAAATAAGGGCCATCATCAGCGGCCCAATGAGACAGCACACTCGTACATGGAAAAAGTTCAGGACGTGTAAGCCATACCAAACAATTCCATGCAATAAACTCGAAGACAATGACTCACAAAGCTTCAAGAGTGGTGTAGTGGGAGTTTTCTACATTACAATCTTAGTCTGACTATCCAAGTTAGCGAAGGAAAGGTATTCCTACACAACTGTTATTACCTCCTACGAAAAGTAAAGGAGTTGGAGGAATCCTAATATGTATCATTGGCCATAGTGGCACTCTTGTCGCCAACACAAGTTCAAAACTAAAATCCAAGATCAACTTTCTATCTGTACATCTCTCGTCTAATGTACAATCTAACCACCACTACGAAGGGTCACCCAATCAGTTCATAAGTTCCTACCCAAATGGACAAGATTCCGGTGGAGCAACTTTGGACTCAAACCTTATCTGGCCCAACCTAATACCACCCAGAAGAGATCCACTGCTGGCTACCTGTGAGTTACATAGCCGATTAAAAGGACTTCTTGTTTTCCAATGCTGCATAATGACATGAAATGTCAATGCACTGAATGTACAAGCAGATGATGTAACTTAAAATGTGAAGAGCATCAAAACTGAACCATTGTCTCAGCAATTCAAGATCTGATACAACACAATTCACTATATTTTATACATATCGTCACCCCTTTTTATGTCCCACTAATTCAGTGACAAAGCATTTTTTTCCTGTAATTTTGATACAGGAAGAAAGTTTTTCAAAATGAAGGGAAAAAAACCCAAACTACAACTATGAAAATACCACCACCAGCCCCAACAACAACAAAGCAAAAGAGGAGGAAAGCATAGACAAAAACAAATAGATTGCTTCTTTTTCTAAGGGGCAGTTTTTGGGTGGGTTTTTGGTTCAGAATTTTTTTTCTTTTTTTTGGTTTTGGGGGGAGTCCTGCCAAAAGGTAACTTAAAAGTACCTCAAAGTTATTATTTATTGAGCTTGTGAGTGCATGGAAGATTGGTATTCCAACATTTCTGTCCGGTATCTCTCCTTGTCTCTCAACCCTTTCTCCTGATACACCTGCAAAGCAGAACCAGCAAGAATCAAGATAACCAGAAGTTGTGTGAGAGTTTTCTTTCACATGTAGGTATGCAAGAGTTCTTGCAATTATTCTTCAGCAGACGGGAGGAAAACCACATTATGCATTTGTTATTCCTGTTAAATTTCTTTAAAACTCGTCCTTTCCCCCCTAGAAAATAACAAGGGCTCCCATCAGAGATTACAATCCCCACAAGACATAACTATCAGATAGCTTGAAGTTCTATATTGCAATCTTTGCGAATGATAATTTTTTTCTTCGGAGTTATCAAACCAAGTAAACATTAATAAGGACTACAACAACCCCTCAATTCTGCTATAGTCAAATTCCAATTTTAGTTGACAGAATCACTCATTCTCTCCACTGAGCAATGACCCAGCTGATTTTCAGATTTTACTGGGACATCTTTACCTGATTTTTCTAGTGAGCTAGTTCGCACTTTAAATAAGGAAAGAACAGAAAGAAAGCAAAGTATATTATCAAAAACAATCACTGGTGTCTATTTGTTTTTCCAGTATCAAAATCTGCCGGGAGTTGAGAAAAAATAATAAGAATCAAAAAACATATGCTTACTAATATATGGTGTCACTTTTGAGATCTTTTTTGTTAAAGAAATGCCGTTTTGGAATTATTTGGAATTTTAGAATGGTTTTACAAATAATCAATGTAACAGCTATAGAAGCAATATATATATATATATATATTTGGTGCCATTCAAGCATATAAGAGTAAGAATAATATGAAAGTTCCAGTAATCTGAAAATTACTTAAAAATTACTGTCTCCAGAATATAAAGGTCCGGAAACCACATTAATATTGTAACAGTATAACTACTACTTTATTGTTTATTTATTTTCAAAATTTGGATAAATGGGGTTATGTAAGCTTAAAAAACAAGTTACACAATTTGATCTTATCAACTATCTAAAATACTTGGCCCTCTTCTAGTCAGCTTAGCACCAGGTTATATAGCTTATTATCCTTGCCCAGGATGACACAATGGTAAATAGCCACCAGTGTGGGAAGTTCATAAGAGCTGGCTTTTACCAGGCCAAAGTGTTTTTATGTTCTAAATAATTGAAAAGACAATAAAGGCCAAGGAACATGATAGTTCGAAAAACCGGAAGTAAATAAATTTTTGTAACTAAATACCATGCTGTCAAAAAGCTTTAATTGTTTGAACAAGAAGAAGGTGAGCCAGGTGTACTTGGCCACTATGCTGCACTTATCATATGCTGACTCCCACTGTATGTGGTAACAGTTCTCTTAAAGCATACCATTTAAACCCTTGCACAAATACAGTAAATCTATAGCATATAAAAAAATTTATCATAAAATCAGCGCACAAAAGAATGGAAACACTAAAAGCGTGTCCACAGCACCTTTTTTTCAGCCTCTGTGAGTCTGTTCCATAACAGTCCAATTTTCTTGGTGATGGATTTCTCTTGCCCATGGTACATTGGCTTGAGCCTCGTGTAGTGCTCAGCAAAAAAGAAATTATAACCACTTCTATTTGACTTAGGCCGGGAGGGGTCCCTCAATGCCAGCTGGTGTCTTTTCCGTCTCCTTTGAGGTGGCGCAACAAAACTATTATGACTCTTGGACATGTCTAAGGCCATAGGAGTATGATACAGGACACCTTTCAGCTTATCTGAACCCAGACTCACAGTAATTAAATATCCATACTCAAATTTTGCATCAATGGTCCCAGTCACTGAACTGCCAGGTTCCAAGTTAGGACTCGCTGGATAACACAGAAATAACAAAATACTTATTACAACTATACAGGAAAGTGGAAACACATCCAAACACTCTTTAACAGGCATATTAAAAACACAAAAATTTAGTGAAACAACACATAAGGAGGTAACAAAGGCCAAACTTCTTTAAGCAGGTAGTCATCAGAAGCTTGCCTTGTGAAATTCTAATCAAGAAATGCAAGTAGATCATGCGTTATCAAAACCTTCTCCAGTAAGATTCTCATTAACGCACGAAATAATTCGAAACAAGCAAAGACAAAATGAATGAATAAAGATATTAATATAAAGCAACTGATCAAGAATAAGTAGTTGTAAGTTACTAAGTGGTTAAATTTGCAGGTAATTTCGAGGTCAGTAATGACAGGGAAGTTCAAATCTAAGGGAAAGTGCAAAAATGAAGCAATTTCAGAAAAAAACAGTACAATCACACTGGCCCATCTCCAATTTTATACGTGGAAGCCAGATGCACAAAATAACTCCTCGTATAGGTTATTTATGCTAACAAAAGCAAGATTAAAGAGATCTTTTTCCAACAACAATGACATGAAGTTATCCTTTCTCTGAACTTCAAGCAGTTATCGCTAATATGGCAGTGACACTGACGCCTACCCTGACCTGGAAAATGATACATACCAGCATCACCCTCAAAAGCATGCAAGGCCTCTGATCCATTGATTACCCTGCTCGCAGGATCTTAGGAGAAACAACAGAATTTTTTTTTTATTTTTTTGGGTCATGAAAACAACAGAATTAGGTATCATTGAATTATACAGAAAACTTAAAAAACAATTTAAAACAACATGAAAGTCAGTTCAAGGTACCAGCCACTGAAATAGAAGGGACTTCTTTCCGGAAGTAATAGGCCTGCTCGAAGTGATATAACAACGATAAATAGAACTTCCGTAAAACAAATGATGCACTTGTTATGGTAGATGGATTAAGACCCACAATCACGTCCTTCCATTTGCGATCTCTTATAACCTGTGACATCATAAGTAGGATGATATTCCTGTGCATAAAATATCCACAGCGAAAGGTGAACGTAAAGGGAAAAAGAAATTTAGCCCTTAGATGGCACATCAATACATCGACTTCAAAACCACAGCGAATGTGCAAATTCGGAGGATTGTAGCCTTCAGATTGCTAGATTTCAACATAAAGACACACCTTACTATTAAACTAGGAAGTTGAATACACCAGAGTATGATATTCAATGCTGATCAAAATGGACTTGCCATAGTGCAAAAACTCCGAAAATAATTGGCAACCGGGGTTTTCTTAACAGACCCAACATGCATTGGAGCAATAAGCCACCACTGTTACATTCACACTTTTGTTGCTCGGATCCTTCACATTATCAACCTTATCCACAACATACATGACATAATCACAAGGTTTGGGAAGGGGATATGCCTACCACACCTCGGCTCTAGGTTTTCATAGAGTTTGTGCCATGGTGAAGTTTGAACATTTCTCCACGTACACCATGAAAGGTCCAGTAATTTTCAAAATTTAGTACTCTACAGGATGACTCGACCAATCATAACAAAAAAAATTGATAGAAAGAATATCTCAAGAACATTAGCATATGTGGCCTTTTGTATCATCATGCTTCCTGTTTACTATTTCACATACAAAAGTCCTACACTCTTGAAAATTGGAACAAAGCACAATGCACGTTATTTCGGAACTAAACATTGATGCGCCATTTTGTTATGAATAACGTGAGAATTAGGGTGTGCTCATAGCTAAAAGCGGCACTGCCAAGCTTTCTCTTGAACATTGAGTCCACAAAAGTTCATTTTCAGATGCTAGTACATAGGGGAATGAATCATACCTTTTCAATACCACCTCGAGATGTGACCTCCACAAAAAGGTGGTGTAGATCTAAAGCTTTTCCTGCTACAGTGGGGACACTGGAAAGCAAAGGAAAAAGGAAAAGATTTGATGGAACATAAAAAGCAAATCATTACTTCCTGAATATAACCGAACTAATAAGGTTTACTACATTATATATGGCTAATACTTCCACCAAACAATCAAAACAACAATTGGTTACAAGGCGTGAACACAAACAACTTTCCCTTGAATAGCTAAATGGGGATTTCTTCACCAGAAAAGTGACCAGGGTCAAAGCTTCTTCTATTATCTGGCCTGCTTGTCTAAAGAATTGCTTTATAAATTGTAACCTGTCTCTGAGCCCATCATAGATCTGCCTTCTTAAAAATTGTGTGACCCTTTAAAATCACATGCATCTAGATTTGATGAAAAAATACCTTTTTTATACATCTCAACAATAAGGATTATTACAAAAAGGCATTTTCCCATATGTCAAACTATCATAAAGCACAACAAATCAAGGAGTGGAGCCATGACTTACATAGCAAGAAACCTAAAATGCACTATAATACTCAGCAAAAGGTCAAAACTACATTAAAAAAGCATTTATACCCTGGCAAAACTAGTTCTGAAACAAACAAAATGAGAAGGCAGGCATATAACTCACGGAAAAAGTAAGAGAGTTTCAAAGAAAATATAGATCAGACAAACATTAGATATTTTATATTCATTGGGAATTGAATGGAGAAATCGGGTTAATCACCATTCAATATTTAGAACTCCATTAATATCAACCCAAGAATAAACTGTGATGTTGTAGAGCATGAAATCGAAGCACAGAAGTGTAAGAAGAATATTGAATAACCCATACCAAAAGGGAAAATATGTCAGAAAATTACAGCAATTCACAAGGAAAGTTACAGGTATCCTCCCACGCAAAAAGAGTAAGTGTGGCAAAGTCTCACACAATAAGGAATATGAAAATATAAATCACACGTGTCCGTGAAGAGAATCAAAAGGGAGAACCCTTAAAAAAAGAAAGAAAAGAAAACAAGAAAACAGGGAAAAAAACAGCTCCACGCGACAAATACAAATGCAACTAAAAGGCGAGGAGAATACACAAAACTAACCAACCAACAGTTCCCAAAACTTTTCCTCTGATTAATTATTAGGCATATAATAAAACAGATAAAGATCCGCATATTTTTAGCAGTTCCTTACACATATAACTTAACTTAGTGCTCAGATATAAAATTAGAATACCAATGAGCTAATCTCTCTGGATTAATTTTGTAATGGATTTGCAGTGAATATGGTAGGCGGTTGATGCCTCTTCTACTTGGGTTTTCTCCCCCTTCAATTTTCTACCTTTCTTGTGGGATAATTGTCCGGGCGTAAATGCTGATTGATACAAGCACTTGAAATACTGGTCCATCCTATACAGGTGGATATTACAGTAGATGGTTTCAACCAGGAACTATTGGCGCTGTCATACATCCAAATTCAAAGTTCTCTTGGCCTGGAGGTAATTAGGCAAACTAAGAAAGTACCAGAAATAAGGGCAACAATTAACTTTAAACCTAAATTGTTACCTGGATATTACTCTATCAAGGCTACTTTATCCAAAATCCAAATTTAGACAATTACACGTTTAAATCACCAATATTTACTGACAAGAAAGAACCAGATTGTCGTTCAATATATTTTGCATAAAAACTAATTAATAATAATAAGGAATATTCTTATCTAACTTGGGATGCCATTTAGGTATCAGGCATCTGGCTAAATCTGAATGTGGCTCAAGCATCAAAAGAAATCTGGAGTTTTGGTGAAAAGGAAAAACTGTTAATATCCCATAGAGCTGTGAAGCTCAATGAAACCAGTAAATTTTTACGAACCATAGAAATTATTGTTCTTTATCCACTGCATAAGTCGTTTTTAATCCTCCAAAAAATATTGCAGACCATGAAATCTAATTGTTAAAGGCCTGATGAGCTCAGGGATCGTGCCTATGGATAACATACAGAAGATTCATTGTTAAACAGATTATAGTTCAACACAATTACTGACTTTAAAGTCTAAAGTATGTTATTAACCATGCAATAGGCCACATAACAAGCAAGTAAAAGGTTAGTGAACCATAGGTTTCTTTCTATAAAATCCAAGAATCATTCTCTGATTCTGTTTAGCATGCAACTCTACTTAGAAACCGGAAGTAATGTCATACTCATTTATTAAATCGTACTAAGGCATTAAGTACTGCAATTCTTGTACACTAATTTTTTTTTTTAAGTTTGAACCACGGAGGTCCGAGGGTGTAATTTTATTAAATTAAATGAAAATTACACCTAGCTATGGGGACATAATAAGCCATACCCTCAATACAATCTACTCA
Organism: Ilex paraguariensis; assembly: GCA_963454935.2. Taxonomy (NCBI): domain Eukaryota; kingdom Viridiplantae; phylum Streptophyta; class Magnoliopsida; order Aquifoliales; family Aquifoliaceae; genus Ilex; species Ilex paraguariensis. The sequence goes on from CAUOFW020003059.1 coordinate 391,091, forward strand.
CATTGGAAACAATAATCATACACTAATTCTTTCGAAGAGATCTTAACAGTAAAGTAAAAAATGAAACCAATCATGAAAAGCATACAACACTAAATTCCTAAAAACAAAACTTTATATTCTTACTCCCAAAACTAAATTGGCTGTTATTTTTTGATATTTCCTTACCCACCAGGCCACCACAGTGTATCCATTGTGAATCTGCGATCACACAAGCCTGTTCAGCCCGCTTTATACACACAGGCACATACATGCACATGCAAATGTGTATTTAAACAAATGAATTACACACATAAGACAGTGAAAAAGAAGAGGGGTGAGCAAAAGAATTCCAGGCACCGAATAGTCCCCATCCACATTAACGTAAACTAATTTTCAGGTGGGGTAAGAATAAGATATTTATAACGTATGCCATAGGAATCAGGGTGGAACATCATCATGAAAACATAAGGAAATTTATAAAACACTACAAATACCAAAAATCAACCTAAAATTGGCCCCCCTAAAAACATGCATACATGAACAATCTATCACTTGAATGCTAAGAACATAAATATAATGACAAAGAAAACCCACTTACCTGAACTTGGTACCGAAGGATGTGTGGAAACCCTGAAGCTTTTCAAAGAAAACATCTGGGTTCTGTTTAATTTCTTGGTATTCAGCTTCTGGTTTAGGGTAAGTCTTGGTCTCGCGGGAGCTATGGTGAGATTGGCCATATGGGCTCTCGCTCTGGGAAGGTGGTTGCGATGGACAATCTGTAGCGTTTTCAGTGGAGGCGTTGGTAGTAGCCGTTATTGGGTCGTTGCCCAGGTGGGTCGACATCTTAATCAGAAGTAAATGGAGACGATGATACCATTTACATGTAGAGTGCGGAGGAACGGGGATGAGCTTTGCTTGTTTGGTTTTTTTTTTTTTTTTTTTATTATTCGCATCTAATCACTTACTCTAACGGTGTGTAAGGCCAGCTGGAGATTTATAAACACATACACCCGAAGTTATTCGACGTGGATAGTCCAATTCTCCGATACCCGGCGTAGTTATCGTGACCGCAGGGCTTAACGGCCCAAAGCATGGGATTCTCGCCCAACATCAAACGCCGCCTACCCTACGAAGAAGTCTTGGTTTTTTTGATTCACGCTTAATCATTTACTCTAACAGAGTAAGGATTAAGCGAAGATTTATAAATACACACTCACACCTGAGGAAGAGCTTTGTGTCAGATTTTGATAGATTCGTGTCAAAAATTATTTTATTTATATTTAATTAATTTATGTCTAATAAATTATATTTTATGTCATATATATTTTTTTTTTATTGACTTCAATTTACACTTAGTTATGAGAGTTCAATGTTTCATAGAGTTCATGTTCAAGTAGACAATTATAAGTATAAATGTTGTAGTTATCATTTGATCAAAACAAGTAGTGCCTTAAACTCTTACTGTTTCAAAAATAAAATTCTTATCAGCATTAAATTTTCAAACCATGACAGTGCAATGGTATGTGTATAGGAAAAATATTTCAAAAAGCAGCAATATTATTGGAACCTAATTCATTGACTTAATTTGTTGATCTAATTCATTATGACTTTTGGATGGACTGTGAGTTCTATCAAACATTGGAACTTGGTGTTAATCCAATGGTTCTACTGAAGTCACATCATTAGATCAACAAATTATGTCGAATTTTTAGGTCCAAATAACATTTTCCTTTCAAAAGGATAAGGAAGGTGGTCCAAATCTAAATATTGTAGCCTTTATTCAGCTCATAAACCTCTTAAATAAAAAGTTACCAAATTAACTTGGAATACTTTGTGGTTTAGAATCCCATGTACCTAATAACTTCTAAACTAACTAAAATTATAATAATAAAATATAATTATTTTAATAAAAGAGTTTGGATGAAACTTCAATAATTTTGGTCCACCCTCGTCAAAACAGAACTCATTATCACCACCCCCAACGACGATAATGACGAGTTGGCTATGCTTTACTGGTTCTTCTAAATCGGAGATTCTTGACTTTGTTGGTCTGATCGCTCGGTCAATCTATATATATATATAGATATATACAGAAATTAGACAAGGATCCGTGGCGCAATGGTAGCGCGTCTGACTCCAGATCAGAAGGTTGCGTGTTCGATTCACGTCGGGTTCAATTCCCTCCTTGATTTTTCTTTTCTTTTTTCTTCTTCTCCTTATCCAAAAAATTACTGAAAAAATTACCAATAAATCCTTTTATTCATCCAAAAGAACCATTAAGTTGTACCATCTTTACTTTACGATAATTAAGTCCTATTTTTGATAATTTATTCCCCAAAAGTTCTATATTCCATTAATAATATTTTTCTTCCAATTTTATCCTTCTCATCAACACACCAATTACATTTTTACCAATAATGTTTATTATTATGACCCAAAGTAAATTATTTCTTTTCTAGTTAGCGTATAACACCAAAAAAAAAAAAGAATGTAAAAACATAATCTATGAATACAGTCATTTAAAAAAGTCCTATCTAATCACTTTTTTTTTTAACTTCCCTTACCACATTTTGAATTAATTAAAAAAAAGAATTATTGTTTTAAGACATTAAAAAAAAAATAGTCAAGCATTCAAAACTACGACATTGTATTTAAGAGATAAAATAAATATTAAGCCTCTTTATAAATTGAAAATGTTGTGAAATATAACTACTACGAATAAAAATTGGGCAAAACAGGTAGGTTCTTCGACGCAGATGGATTACCTTGCCGCTACCAGAAAGCTGACAAGATTTCGCAACCAAATTGAGACTAACCATACCTATTTGGCTAATTAACAAGCTAATGGCCGACCACCCGACCCACAACTGGCCACTTGACTTGATTAAGAAACATGAAATAGTATGTATGTAGGCTAAGACATCTCTCTCTCTCTCTCTCTCTCTCTCTCTCTCTCTCACACACACACACACACACACACACATGAAACTAGTGCGGTCACCCTGCATCAACTGTCAAATGAAAATAACGAAGCAAGAAAAGTCCACAATTCACAACTTTCTGAAACGAATTAGGGTTCCCCCAAGCACAGAAACCAATCACCCAGTCTGGTCCTTGAGAATGAATCCCTAATCCTAGACCATGACCAACACTTCCTATGCTCTTCTATACACCCCCCTCCTTTTCTACAGTTTCTGACACTCTTCCATAGTGAACTAATATCAGAACCAACAATGAAAATTAAAATGCCCTAAATAGTAAATTTACATCTATACCAGCTACTTATCTAGAGGATTTGCTACTGATTTCCACAGTCCCATTGCACATGAAATGAAGAAAATGGGCCACGCCCACACTTATTTGCGGAGTTCACACCCCGATCACAATATGGTATCGAGGTATGAATAGTTCTGCCGCCGGCCATACTCAAGGAGGCTACCATATGTACGATCCCACACTCCGATAAAAAGGGACTCTGTATCAGGACTGAAGGATATGCCAGATATCTCACCAAAGAAATCGATTTCCTGCTCCTTTTCGTACCCACTTTTAACATCAAAGACATGGACAAAGTCTGCGGGCTCTGCCATTGCCATGAATCTACCGTCGGATGTGTAGCGGATTGACCGGATGGCACCAAGGTTACCTTTCAGAGCAGCAACTGATTTAGACAGGTTTCGGACATCCCAAATTCGGCACGTTTTGTCCTGGTTCCCGGTGGCAAAAGTTAAGCCATCAGGGTGCCATGCTGATGCAAATGAAAAATCCAAATGCCCACTCAAGGATGCAACTGTCTGCAAAGATTAGGGTTCAAATTACAACATGCTAGAATATTCAGGCTTCTATCAAATTTGAAAAAAGGCAAAAGGAATACCTTTCCACTTCTAGAATCCACCAGCATACCATCTGGGTTGTCTCCGACTATTATAAGCAGCTTGCCATCAGGACTCAGAGCTGTATGCTGTAACAAAGAAAGAAAACACAAAGCAGCAGTCATCAATCAGCACTTAGCAGTGTAAAAGTGCCAGCCGAGTCCTCAGGCCAAGAAGTGACCTAACACTGCCAAAGCACAGGCAGAGAAAAGAAGGCAAAAATACACACCCCTTTGCACTATGACCAATTGATGCATACAAAAACATATGAACTGAAAAATGAAAGCATATTCAGATTGCAAGAATCTCTAACTCTTCCAGCCATATATTAGAATTTTTCTTTTTTTGGAGAAAAGCCTCTTGATGGTGATCGGGAAGGAGTTGAATTACTTTAAGAGTAAACTATCAGAATTTCGAAAAAAAAGTCATCCAATTCCTTCCCAATCCCCATCACCTCTTCTACTAGAGGACCACATTCAACTATCACTTCAAATCACACTTGCAAAGATCTAGCTAAAAAACAGATATCCATTAGGTCAGGAGCTACCAGGTACAATTTTCAGCAAAAATGCTATGTAGTTCATATAAGTCTACTACCCCCCTCCCCTTAACTCAAAAAAACAGATAGATAACAGAAAACTTACTACTTTTTCACTGACCCAACTGCCCTATCTGCTCGCCCAACCATTGGGTCCATGTCTAAGTAAGAGAGAGAGAGAGACTTACATTCACTGGCCAGGGAAAACGAAAATGCTTAGTAAGTTGAAATTTTTCCATATCGAAGTCTCTAACACCAGAGTCATTATTTGAGGCTATAAAATGAACTGCACCACTGGGAAATTAAACAAGACAAGCTCAGCATGGTTCATAACTAAAAGTGAGTAAAACCACCAGTAAGAGAAAGATAATACCTGGGAGTGGTATAAATATCGACAGCATTAGTGATAGCATTATCATCATAAGTTGTTCTGGAACAGAAACAAACTCCAGGTCTGTCTAAATGCTGCATTAAAAGAGTAAATAAGAATGCTTCAGCCTCAATGTTAACACTTCACAAATTCAAAAGCACAACACCCACCCCCAGAGGAGGAGTTTGACTAAATCCCCCAATTATTCAAAATATGAAGAATTGTTTTCTTTCATTCATACAAATCTGTCAGAATGCCCGAAGTGCTACAAATTTCTAACTATGTTCCACCAAGAAAACTCAGTAGTATGATTGTTTTTGCAATTGGAGGAAATTGAAAGGCAAGTTGCACATGATGAAGTGATCAGTTTATAGGCCTTGATAGATCATCGCTCACACGACGTAAGGCGGGTGGAGTGAAATTAATTAGAGTCCTCAATCTAAGGCCATAGTTAACAAGCAAAAACCGGACACCCTCAAGTGCTGTCACAAGTACACAATAGGTCATGCCCTTGAACCCGGCGCTCATGTGTACCAATTTCATGAGAACTATTTACTTCCTAGGAAATATGAACCAGAAAAATTACTAACATACCTTGCAAATGAGTTCACCCTGAAATCCTCCGGCGACTAGCAACTTATCTTTTACGGCTAGCGTGCTGACTTGCGTTTGTGTAAATCCTTCCAAAAGACTTCCAGGATGTTTCTATATGGGAAGATGGGTTAATTAGTTTCACAAAGACCATAATGAGATGAATTTACAAACTGAATATATATATACATACGTATACACAAATACAAAAGGTTCCAATTGTCCTGAAACACTGACCTCACATGGTGCCACATGTCCTGATACATTGAGGACTTCAGACTTGTTGCAAGTTAAGGAAGACCAATGAATGACAGAGAAATGTGACATCAGGTAAACATCATGTTTTGATGTAGCCCACACCAAATTCCTTAACTGCATTCACCAAACAACAAAATGTGCATATAAGCATTAGTTAACTCTTAAGAAATTAACTAGAAACAGAAAAGACTTCGTTTGGATAGAAAGGAAGATAGCCATGACTTAGTGTAAACACACATAAAGGAGAAGTGAAGGAATATACATTAATGATATATTCAATATTCTCCTACACAACCTTTTACGTGTATGATAAGAACTTCCCCGCATGTAGTTGTTCTCTTACTGTATCTCAATAGTATAATCATAGTAATGAAATCTATGCTGCATCAACATACTCCTTCATGACAGATGTGGGTGGCAGTTACAATTAGTTTCCCCATTTTCTCACTGGTTACTCATACCGTATGCCTTTTTGGTATATTGGCATTCCCTATGAAGGCGTTGGCTGAACAATATCCTCCACTTTGGCAGCTCTTGCCAAAATTATCTCTATGATGGTAATCTCTTAATGTCTCTCTCTCTCCCCTCCCCCCCCCCCCCCAAAAAAAAAAAAAGCCCCTATATAGTTGTTCCTTTTGATCTTGTCAATGGGTGGGGTACAGCCCCAGTTCCTCATTAGCCTCCACATAACCCATGGTATTCAGCAAGTTTCAAATCCATGCACATCCATCGGATTCTCATTCTGAAAATATCCGACATTAAACCCATCCAAACTTTAGGGTTCCCGCGTCCAACTTCACACCCAAACCATTTTGCCAATTAGGTCAATTGAATACCAACAAATTGCTCCAACAGGTGAATCAGTCTTTCTAGGCTTCTCTGATACTAGGTGAATGGATATATATGTTCTTAAAGTACCACAGGTAAAATGCCAAAATAAATATTCAGTGTGTCATACTAGAAAGGTAATGGATGCAGACCTGGATTTCTTTCAGGTTACAAACTTACAACAGGTGCGAAGGCTTATTCATCACCCATTCACAATGGGAGAGAACAAAAAAAGATTTGTAGATAACAGGCACATTGACATAAACTTGTCAGCTGACCTGGAAATGAAGGATTGTCGATTTCACAGATCTTGAATTGCGTCTGAACTCATAGTACAAATCCCCTTTCTTTGTGATTTTGCACTCCTATTCATAATAGAAAAGACAATTGATAAATGTAATAATGAAATTATAAAACAAGCACACAGTTTCATATTACAAAGGACAAAAAATCTGTTTTACCTTCTCTGACCCCTCGCCTGATTGAGGTATATTTTCATAGTTCTTGTACTGTTCTAGTCTAGTTTGCCTATACTTCTCCCTGGTGATGCTTAGCCTATCCCACGGAATACCTTGGATGTCTTTGCCTCTCCTAGCTTGAGCAGCAGAAGTATCTGCCAATTTATTATTCTACAGAAGAACCAGATAACTGGTAATCGGGCTTAACTGAAGAAAAAATTTATTGCTTGAAGTGAATAAAAACCACACCCATAATCAAAGAAAACAAACTTTATGAGAGCACTCAGTATAAGTACAATAGCTCCAACCATTATTTAAGTTGCATGTGGGTTTCGAAATGCATAATACAAACCATGTAGTCATATTCATCCACATCAGAGTCTGAGCCACCCATATCTCTGCCCCGAAATTCATCATCCATGTCATCATCTATGTCTTCCATTTCATATTCATCTGCCATGTACTCAGCATCATCCCCTTGGTTATCGGACATCATGACCTACAAGGCTACAACATAATTAGTTCAAGCATAAAATTAAGGCATTAGCATAAATCAAGTTCAATTATAACCTTGCATATGTACTATCAGACTAGGCAAAACACACAACTAATTTTAAGTTTCTTCATCACTGCTTCAAGTGGCAACCAATGCTTATCAGTACAATCTAAGACAATATGGAAAGACATGGAGAGATGTTGAGCAAAAGTTACAGACACTTAAAAAGAATATATGTCGGATAACATCAACAATTCACTAAAAGCATTGTGTCCAGTTTGTCATACTACTATGAAGCTAATGAATCTAGAAGTAAATTTGTTTGACTTGCCAAGATGACAAGCAGAAAGAAAAATGTACGAGGAAAAAGGGAAGAGGCCTATTCAGTGTCTTCACATTCAGGGAAATGGACTTTCACATCAAGGTAACGAATTAACAAAAAACCACTATTTAGCAATGATAAGTGAAAGGTACTCACTAAAAACAAGCCACCTTCTCATATGTCCTCATAGTTATTAAACCTAGTCTGAACATTGTCCACGCAAAAAGACCAGGTCAACGGCCGTTGGGTCGAACCATAAAATTAAAAATTAACAATAATTATTCATAACAATGAATATGCTAAAAAGTAAAAACTTGTAGTAGCTACAGAAATAAAATGTTTTATGTTAAGAGTAGATCAAATAAAAAACACAAAAAATATTCATAGAAAATTTGACAAATAGGTATTGAAAACTGGTGTAAATAGTAACATGTATTAACCAAAATAATAATAATAATAATTGGAAGAAAAAGACAAGAAGCTAAGACCAAGACATATATCGTATAAAAAAGGAAGAGAAAGCAAGGCTTTCAGTGTGGAGTATCAAGCCATCCCACATCAGAAAGCAATAGGAAAACAAAATGAGCATGCGCCTATAAGAGGTGCACTTCATTATCTAAAGCTGAAAATCACTGTTTCCCAGATACTTGGTGCCCATGGAATTCAGTTCTAGAAAACAATATTATGAACCTCAGTTCAAAGTTGCATAGTTTAGCAAAGTCCCACCATAAAGAGGTAAGAGATATTCTACTTAGGTTCTTTGAATCATGGTATATGACGATATGTGCATAACAAGTGCCACAATGCCAACAGAGAAAAATAAAAACAAGCCTTCAAGATGATATTAATAGTAGTTATGGCATTATATAGTGAACGTCCTGGCCTTCAATAACAATTATTAATTCACAACACACACAAGACTGATAGCATGTGTTCAGAAAATCCACTAATTTCCGAAAATAATCCTGACCCAAAAAAAAAAAAATTTTAATAAATTGCACTCAAACCCTAAAAAGAATGAAACTTCCGTAAGATAACTATCAAAATTTGCACCTTCACACAATAACAAATTAGCAAAACAGAACGACACACAGAGCAAACAAATAAGCCCTAGAATTCCAGACAATTGACAATGGCAGCTTAGATTTATATCTATGTGCTCTGAACATGCGAAGAACATATAGCAATAAATATATTTCTAACCTTCGTTAGTACAGCGGATCAATCAATATCTATTCTCTGATCTCTATGTGTAAATTCTTGTATCAGAGACTTGTCATAGGAACTAATTGCTACGTTGATAGGCGAAATTCTAATTATTTTTCGGCAAATAGATCGCGATCGGTCACCAGGAGGGAGGGAGGGAGAGAGATAGAGAGAGAGCGCAAAAACTATCTTTATCCACCGCCTACTGGTTCTCCTGTAAGTCCTGTCTCCTGGTAGGAAATGCGAACGAAAGGGACGGGTGTAGCGTAAAATCACATGTCCATTGTGGTCAATGCCCTTCCAGTTTCCAAGAATCACCGGATTGCCCTGGCTTAGTTTGGCCTCTCTGCTCCTTTGGTACGATAGAAAAATACTTATCGAAAATTAGATAGACGGACAATCGGAGGAATAAATAAAATATTATATTTTATAAAAAAAAAAAATAAGAAGAATAAATAAGTTGATGAATTAACTTTTTTTTTAATTCACTAAAATCAATTCCTCTAAAATCGGACTAAAAATGAATAGAAAATTAATTATTTGTGTTGAGATATATCTTATTTGTATATATATATATATATATATATATATATATATATATATATATATATATATATATATAAATTAAAAAAATAAAAATTTAAAATAAAAAAAATATTTTTTTCATCTTAACGAGGGCTGAAAATTATCGACTCAACACGATGACACAATTCGAACTCGACACAAATTTTATGACACAAACTTGATTATAACTCGACACGAACTTAAAAATAACCTGACATGTGAACAAAAAATATATAAAACTCATAATTTTATGACTCAACACGAATCTGATATGACACGACTCAATTTTCACCCCTAATTTTAGTCCAGCACAAAAAAAAAATTAGTGATTATTATTTTTCATCTATCAAATCAAACACAACAGAAAAAAAATATATCATTCCTACTTTATATCCTTGAATGATACAAAGTGTATCCCTTCTACTTTTCATCATTCCTATTAAACGTAACATTTCAGACTCATTTTGGGTCCCTAATACTGCAGTTGTATCACCTTAGATAGTCTTTCATTAAATTCAATTTATTTTTAAGTAATACTCACACGATTTTTTTACGGTTTATATCCATGTGCTCACGGAGGGCATATTTAACAAATCACTTTTTAATAAACCCCAAAATTATAGTGGTGTTCCTCATGTCTCGTTTTAATTTCTAATATTATAACTATATTACATTAATCTCTAATACATTTAATTTATTTGTAAGTTATTTATACAAATTATGTTGTTGAGGTTTGTAACGATTTTTTGCCTATATGATACGATACCCAATGTGTGTGTCCAAAATGAATGACATATTGGACAAATAAATGCTTATATCCCCAAAAAAAAATTGTATTGTTTAGGGAGAGAAACATTATCGCCATATTTTTCTCAACGAACAACATTTTATTTTATTTTTTGCTCTAATATTGATTTGTCCTTTTTCATTTGCAAAGCACATGGGTAGAAAATCATTAAATTTTTGGATAATGTCTTGCATCTGGATCATTTAAAAATAAATTGAATACATCATGGACTAATGTGATAATTGTAAAGTGAGGGATCAAAATTAAATGGAGCGCATAATTTAGGGCCACAACAAATTTATAATTATATTATTTTTATAATCAACAATCATAAATAAATAAAAATGATTTTGTGGCTCAAGGGACATGATATTTATTTTTGTTTTTGGTCATTAGTCAGGAATGTTTAGACCAATTTATGCGGATTTCGATTAATCTCTTAATCGATCGGGTCAAATACAAGTCATTCACGTTCGGACTTAGGTATTCACGAGAGATAAATTCCTCATGGTCTGAGTTTAAGGAATTACCAATATTCGAACTTAAAACGTTTAAATTTATAGCTCTTTTCCGATTACCACTTGAGCTTTGAGATTATTTATATTTTAATAAATTACATATATAACTCTCCAACTATGACTATTGTGTCAATTAAATCTTTTGAAATTTTTTTTTGTGTCAATTAAATTCATGAATAATCTAATCGTGTCAATTGAGTTTTTTTGCCTCTACTAAATTTTATAATGAAAAGTGACGAAGTGTGTCATTCGACGCAAATGGTTGAAATAAATTATACATATGGCCTTAAAACTATAACTCTTAAATCAACAAGTCTCTAAAGTTTTTTATGTTAATTGAACCTTAAAATCTCTAATTATGTCAATTAAATCCTTAAAATATCTAATTATGTCAATTAAATCCTTTTATATTATATAGACACGTGAGTGACACATTCTAACGAAAGTAGTCAGAAGGTTCAATTATACAATTAAAGAGTTTAAGAGTTTAATTAATATAAAAAAATTTAAGAACTTAATTGATATAAAGTTTATAATTTGAGGTGTAATTTTTTTTTTTTAACATAAAGTTTATAATTTGAGGTGTAATTTACTCTTTATTTTTTGTGTTTGAATCGGTGGGAAAATGGTATATTTTTTTTTGGTCAGAGTGGGAAAATGGTATTGGGAATTTGGGAGATACTTTTTCATTTGCTCATCCTTAAATCGACGTTTATTCTGGCTACATAACAAACAGCAATCGACTTCAATAAAGATCGCATTAGCAGCCATAGGATTAGGGATGTCCCACGTAAAAAGAATCAGCGGCTACGCGAGCGCAACGTGTCAACATTCTGAACTCTCTCTCTCTCGCTTTCCCCCTTCTTCCACTTCTGGTGGCTCTTTCAAACCCAGCAACGTTGAAGTCATCGCTGAACTGTTTTGTATTATGCATTGTTCTCACAAAAAACCGTACCAGACCCCATGTCCACGTTCCTGAGAAAGGTTTGGGAATCGGTTTCGTACCGTTCGAATTCGAATTCGAACTCGAATTATGATTACACATCGCACTGCTCGTCGACTGGAGCATTTGATCGATTACCTCTCGATATATTTATTATAATCGTGAAATTTCTTGGACCGAAAGATTCGGCGAAGCTATGCGCTGTGTGCAAATCGTGGAAACTAATTGTTGCAGACAATCGGCTATGGATATACTTTCTTCAGAATCAACGAGAGCCATGGGACTCAAACTTCTTCGGCGAAACGCACTTGCGATTGGGTTATCCTCATCGGTACAATTCGAATTATAGTTTGGTTTCTCGAGCTGATTCTATTGATTTTGTAGTTTTGATATTGACTGGCTGTGGCTGATCGCTAATGATAATGGCGTTCAATTGTCATCTTAATTATGGTAATATGTGAATGCAGAACATTCCCTTATCAGATGCCGGAGTTGTCATTCATGCACATCTATGGCCAACGTGCACAGGTCCCTGGCTCTGTTATCATCGAGGGTGTGTATCTCGAAACTCATTGTATTCATACTTCTGTTCCGAAAGTGGAAGCATAGCCTGTAAATCATTGCTCAACTCTTATTTTCAATCCACATATTGGATGAGTGCCTTGGATATATCATAAACTCACTGTCCTGTTTTGTGGGTTCATGATTAATTATTAAGTAGAAACATATCAACCTCAAAAATTAGCAGATTGATTGATTTCACTTACTAAGGTTATTGGTCATAGGTCTTGTTAATAGATTATAGTGCTTCAATTATCATTCTAAATTGCCATATCAGCATAAATTGAGTGGTAAACTAGTAATTTAATTACTCAACATATGTTTGTGAAAATGCGGTTCAGGATATTGCAAATTTGGGTGGAGCAAATATGCTTCTCCGTCTGGGCGGTTCGCAACTTTTTTGGTGAGCTTTCTTCTTCAGCCAGCAATTTTAGGAGTTTTCTGGAGAAAAACCTTCCATATTTAGGAAGTTTGATGCAGTTTTTGAGTGTATTAGTGGTCCTCATCCCTTGAATGTTAGGGAATTTCAGAACTGCTTCATTTTGTCTGTTTTGAAAATTTACCTGATGTTCAGGAATTTGGTAATATTGAGTCTCCCATTTATTCAAGACTCCGACATTTTTTTGCAACAATTTATAGCAGGTTCGTATCCTATTAACTATTATACATTGCACCTTTTTTTTTTTGAAAGTATGCATTGCACCTGAAACTTCCTGAGTTAGTATAGACATGGTCGCACTCAACTCAACTCAACAATGCCTTGCCTCAACATTTTTGAGTAGGCTACATGAATCTTCTTTCGCCCATGTGCTCTATTAAGAGCTGTTCTTGTACCTTGATTTTCAACATTTTGTTGTGGCAACTCTCAACTGAAGATAAATAATCAGAAATAGTGTGATCATATTTTGGTCTAATAGAAAACATGCTCGATATTTGACTCAAATTCCGCATCATAAAAATGTGAATAGCTCTTGTAGTTTGGTGTTTTGCCAATAAATGTACAATGAAAGACATGTAGTAAGCTTGTTTTTGTTGGAGTTGAAGCGAACTCATTTAAATGTCAATCAAGATGCTAATTAGTTACAACACTCAATGTTTTAATGTATCTGGCCTTGAATGATGCTTCTTATCTCTAATAGACCATCCAATCCAAAACTAACCAGTAATGGGTGAAGTGGTCCTTCAAGTATATAAGTCAATCTCTTATACTTATTTTTTGATGTGGAGTATAAGCTCTCTCTATACCCTCTCTTACATGCCCCTTGTGTTCCCATGTCGCTTAACGAACAAACTGAAATAGAAAAGCAACCAAATTGAAGTTGAACTGAAACAAACAGATAAACAGACCGGGATTCAACATTGTGAGATTTTTCCACGAATCATCCAAACCTAGCTCTAATACCATGTTCGTGTTTAACTAAAAATTTATTAGTAGTGGGTGGAGTTGTCCCCTAAGTATACAAACAAATCCTGTGTGTACTTACATTTTTCAATGTGAGATAGAAACTCTCATCACAATCTCTCAAGCTATTTTTATTTATTTTTTATTATGTTCAAACTGTGATCATATGCAGAATGCAAGTGAAAACATCCACACAGCCAGTTATTGTGTCCGTTCCAATCTGCCATTATGATGGTAAATTTCTAATTTTTTTACTCCAAACTTGTTATTTCTCATGCCCGTAGCTGTGTATCCGTGCTTACAATATGATAATTGAGAAGTGATTTTATAGCCTGCTGTCATCAGAGGCATTGTTTAACAGAGATGAGAGATCCACCCCCGGAGTGAGATAGTGATTTTAGTCTGTTTGGTGATGTGTGGCTGTAGTTTGAATGTTTCAATCAAGGACAACAGTTAATCCAAGTAATGAGTTGGTTGATGGAACTCAACAGCTTAAATCCTCTTGACGGTTATAGGGGAATATCCTATGAATAGATAACTACTCAGGACAAGAGGCATTTGCTCCTTGGAAAATCCATAGTCATCTATTGCTTGTAATCCATGAAATGAGCAATTTTGAAAGGAGTACTGTCTATAAACTTTTCATTGGTGGAGACTTTTCAGAACTGTCTGTATTTCCAAATTAAAAGGCTTAGCAAAAAAAATGCTATATGTAATACGTAATTTGATGAGTACCTTCATTTTCAAGTAAAAACTTCATTGTCAGTCCTTTTATAAGGGAAGCTGCCAGCTAGCTTAGGTGGTAAAGTTTCCCGCTTTTCTTTCAATACCCAGGTCTGCGAGCTTATACCACCCTGCCCTATGACATAGCAATTTTCTAGTTAAGTAAATGAGAGGATGAATAAAGTTTTCCATTGGTTGTAACAACCTGAAAAACTACGACTTAGAATTCCATTTGACATTGCTCGTCTTGATTGCTGAAATCCACATACGTTAAGCAACAAACCCTTTCATTCCTGCGTGTGGGCACTGGACAATGTCCAAGAGTCCATATTCTGGAAGTCTCAAATGATTTATGAAATATACACACTTGATTCTCATTCGAACTGTTGCTATCCATATATTATGGAGTTTTAGGTTATGCTTTCAAAGGTTTTCGAAGAAATATCTTAAAACAAGGTCCAAAAAATATCATGAAAATTTATATTGTACAAAGTTGGATGGTTTATATTTGTTTTTGTTGCTTTGTAGTGTGCCTACTAATTAATAGGCTAGTGATTGATCCATCTTCTTAATAGCTTGTTCATGTTGTGTTTCCTTGTAGGATCGAGGCGCTATGATTCCTAGGGTAAGCATGGGCTATCTTTGTTGTTTGGTGTATTTTTTCCCCAATAAAATCTTTATTAATGAGGGAAAAACAGTACAGGCCACGTGTGATACATTTTGAAATACATTATAGCCGATGTATCTCAATTGTAACTTAACATTACAGAACTTCTGTCCAGGAGGGCTTCTTTTGGAATCATAGGGATGCATGGGTTACAATAGAATCCTTTTTGTCTATGAATATATTTCGTATAGGCTTTTGGTATCAATTGTTATGGAAAATTGTAGGATGCTTGATTGTTTGTTCACTTTTTCTGCTTTGGACATCAAACAAACTCCAGCATCCTATGCTGTAGAGAAGAAATGTTTTACTGTTAAATTGACATTCCATTATTCTGTTTATGTTGAAATGGAGAGTAAATTTTGAAGAACCTCATGATCGTTTCTCCTCCCCTTGTCACAATCCCCCTTGTATGATGAGTCCACCTGACCTCTTATTTAATAGTGATTTATGGCTGGTTGAGCTTAAAAGATTCCTTATCACAACTTTCTTCTTTATATTGTAATTATTGTGTTCCAGATACTGAATCTGCCAAAGCGGCTAGAAGACAGCTAAAAGAAACCATCTATATGGCGCTTTTTGACATGAATGTTCCAGCTGTTTGTGCCATCAACCAGGTAGTTGTTAATCATCAAATTTACTTGTGAGAGTCCTTAGATGCTTGTCATCTAAACATAAAATTAGCTCTGCAGCAGTTGAAAGAGAATTCATTATTTTTCCTTTTAATAGATAATTCGCTCTATATCAGCTCACAGTATCGAATGGGGAACACAAAGTGCAACTAGTGTAGCAGGTGGGTTCTTGAAATCTTGTTTGTATGTCTTGGTTGGCCAACTTGGATGTCCTCTTGGGCATAGTTATCAAGTCGTGTATCGGAAGACGTATCGTTTTTTAAAAATAGTGTATTGTATCGTGTATCGTAAGATACGGTGCAATTTTAAATAAATAATAAAAAAGTATATGTACCTTTGAAAAAAAATCATACACTCATAAAAATATAGCATTTCATTAATACTCCACCACCTATTTAAGTCATCAACATAGTTCACTAATACTATAATGCAAAGTTTACAACCATAGTTCACTAATTCAAACACCAAAGAGACTTTTAATCCAAATTTTTAACATTTATTTTGAACTCAATCCATAAAATTAATCAAGATCCAGAAATTTTTATACAAAAAAAAAAATTAGTGTCTTGTTTAGACAAAATGACGTCGTTTCATCAGTGGCGGGGATAAAAAAATTAATGTCTTATTTATATATAACGACGTCGCTTTAAAAAAAAAAACAGGTTTGCTCGCATCGGTCGTATCGTACCGATTCGTATCATATCGTAAAAACGTATCGTGTATCGGACGATACAATACAAAAACGATACATAAATACGATCCGTATTGTTTTACCTCCGTATTGTACGATACGTATCGCGTATCGTATAATACTAACAACTATGATATGTACTGGCTTGTTTTTAACCTTTCACAATCTCCACTTTACCTTTTTTTTCACTTGACCAATAAGAAATTTTACATTGAATTGAAGGGGTAAGGTGAAAGAAATCATAAACAAAGCAAAGTGAGCTAGTGATTGATAGGGTATACTTCATGGACAATACATTACCAGCATTCCTGGCATGACTACCCGTTTACATCATACCATTAGCATTAAGAACACTAAGCAGTTCTCTATTTTGACAAAAAATGTACAGTGTTCAGTATTGTAAAATTGTTCTTCTGGGCCAATCTGTCCTTGTGCATTAGTTCAATACCATCACCATCAGCATTGCCATTGTAAACATTAACTTTTCATAGAAGAAGAAAAACTTTATAAGTGCGGACAACAAGAAAAAGAAAACTAAAATAGGAATTCCCGATGGATACGGTTCATAAAGAAGCGAGGAACGTAATCTTGTCCCACACTAAGGATAGTGTACAGAATGAGTGTGAAAGATTCTTGCATTACTCTCTAACCAACGTTTCAAAGAATCGCTCTCAACACTGAATTCCACAGCACTTTGCTTCTTTACTGTTCCCAAAGTCTTAGAGCTTATCCTGAGACCACTTCTCCATTGTAGAATGGCACACCCATGCCTTTCGTATCATTTAAACCACTTATTGCAAGTTAAAGAGACATTAAGACTCAAAGTTTTGTTAGATTTTCTCACCGGCAACAAATTATTAGTATTCAAACTGTTGAGAACAATAAACCAAACAAATGCATTGACTTTTGAGTGCCCTTTTGCTTTGCAAATGAATTTGTTTATGGGAAAAGAATGAGCGTTTGGGGTATCCAACAAGATAGAAGTTAAAAAAAAAAAATAGCTGCAAGAAAAGAGACATGATCTATCCGCAGTCCAAAATCGATGACATGAGAAGTAGTAGGATGGTTCTTATGAAGAATAACGAGCAAATAAGCTAAATCCTTTACTTCTCTATCATTGAGGTGCTTAAAGTGACTGATATCCCAAGAGTTAGATTCCTCCTACATAACAAGAAAACTAGAAATAAGAGCCTCGCGAAGAAAAGAAAGGATGAGATCAAAAAAAAGCAAAGAAAAGAAGGGCAATAAAGACGTGTAAAAACAACTTTAACTAGTGATTGTCCTTCCCAAGTTCCTTCCTAGAATAGAATTTTAAAACTCATCCCAACCTTGTTACGCATCAGAGGAAGAAGAGAATGGTATACCTGTGAAATGGATTTTCAAGGACTTTTATGAATTGCATTATGTTTTGGTTTAGAATCTCAACCATTATGCTGAAGACCTCACTTACTCCTAAAAGGAGTTAGGTTCAAGTACCAAGTCCCAAACCCTGGTTATCTCTAGGCTTACATACTTCCTCAAAAGTCACTTAATGATATCTTCTATTATCTCCCATACCTTACTAAAGAAAATCCTCTTCATCTTCTATAGCCATTTAGCAAGATCAACCGGATCCTAGACAAAGACAAATAATATAGACAAGTACTAGACTTGCATGCCTTTATCAAAGTAATCTGGCTCCCGAAGGAGGCATATGCCCTTTTCCTACAATCTAATCACCATTGTTAACATTATTGTTCCATTTGGGAGTTTGGTTTAGATAAGGCTATGCTGCCTGCCTTCTCCCCCCAAACCACCCAATCCCTAAAAGAAAAAAATGTTGTTTTTTTGAGAGTTGGCATTGTATCTCCAAAATTGCAGGCTTTTTCTAGAACATTGTGGCAATTTATCATGTCATATACATATTCTTCTAGCTTTAATTAACTAGCGGGATATAAGGAAGTTCTATAGATTTTATGGAGTTGGGTTTTGTATCCTTTCTACTTCCTTGAGTTTTCACTAATTTATAATGCGTTTAGGGACCGACTTGATGGTTCATGATTTCCTCTCTTCCATGCACAGTTCCAATCATGTAGTGAATTTAGCTATGAGATTGTGTATATGAAGGGAGTAGGTTTACTTCTGTGATCTCACATTGTGCTCAACTTCCTTTAAGTTGTAGGAACAGATACCTACCTTCAAACTTATGTAAAATAAATGAAGGCCCACCAATGCTGACCAAGCATGAATATGATCTGAAATACGATTGAAATTGTATGGAACTCATATGCAATACAGTTATTTTGTTGAAAACGGCATGTAAGGAATATATTGTTTTTAGGGCAAGTGGTTGTGTTTATCTTTGTTGTTTGTCAAAAACCAAACCTATTAATTTAAGAGCTAGAAATCTTCTCACCTTTGCCATATTCCGACATTGGGATGCAATTTTGATTTCTGGAAGCATCACAGGCCTCCCATATGCGTCTATCTGGATGTTGTCCTTAGAAGTTTGGGAACTTGGTAGTGTACTCGATGATTGAAGGATCTACGGACTTACATTAACTCCCCATTACCAGTCAGAAGACTTCAATGTAATTGGGAACCATCGGGAAAAGACTTGGTTATTGGCCTCCTGAGTACCACTCATTTATTTAAGTGATGAGCTTTCAAGAATAGATAATGCAATGTGAGATTCCATTTGGGATCTGCAATGTCCCTGAAGTGGTGGAGACCTACTAATTGGACTTAGGTCTTCGACTAACTGACTGTATTGCCTTTTACATGAAATACACCTAACAAATCATGTTTCATGACCGGTCTGCACAGTATTTTTGGCTGCTGTTGGTACGTATACTAACATTCTTAGAAGATATATCTTAGTCAGCCGCAACATGAAGCTATGAACCAGAACTCTAATTCGAATTAACATTCTGCTAGTGCAGTATCACACTGAAGGATTGGATGCTTTTGTTTACGAACTCATTCTCATCTTTGTAAATTGCATCAAGAATAGATTCTTTTTTTGTGTACTTTATTCTTTTTGTTTTTGACATGGAATGACCAATTAAATGTGTAATGTTCTTTCTATGTTTTACCCCTCTAATTCAATCTCTGTTAGAAGTGCAGGCAACTTTAGCTTTATTCGCGGCTAGAAGGACTTCAGGAATTGTAGTTAACATTGGTTTCCACCAAACATCTGTTGTTCCCGGTAAGCTATCCCGATCCTCTTCCTTCCGATTGAATTTTGTTTCAGTGTAGTGTAGTGGGCCTTAATTTATATATGAGAATGTTGTTGCCGTGTACTGCATTAGGCCTTGATCTGTGTGAAATTTTGGATGGTTGCATTTTATTTCTTAACTCACTTTGATTGCTTAGATTGAGCCCTCTATCATTGCCTGTTTGAGAGTTAAGGATCCTTTGGTTCCCTTCATGTTTAAGATGATGCATGGATGTTTACTTTTTGTAATCCACTTAACTTTGCTCTCAACTTTTCACACGTGATGCATACAGTAGTTCAAGTGCTTGACATATACGTTACTTATTGTGTACAGTAGTGCTTGTCATCCGTTCTGTGTGTTCTCTATTTTGTTCTGCAGTTTTTCATGGCCAAGTAATGCGCAAGGTGGGCGTGGAAGTCATGGGAATGGGGGCACTAAAGCTTACTGGATTCCTTAGGGAGCAGATGCAACAGCATAATATGCATTTTGATTCATTATATACTGTGCGTTCATTGAAGGAGGTATCAATTCATCCTTTGTTCATCCACTACAGGATACCATTTTTATGCTACATGCTAATAAGCCATGGGCTTAACCTTTTCTGTGATTGTTCGTGCTCTAAATAGTGCCACATGATCTTTGATAATCAGGATTGCTTTATTACTTTAGGGGCACTTAGTGACATTGGTTGTTATAGGTTCTTATATTGGGGGATTGCGAATTTTTATTATTGTGAGCAAAGAACATGAACAAGAGATGTTATGTCTCCATCTTCGAAAACTATTTTCACGTTTAAAGTCAGGTAGGTATCGTTCAGATTATCCTCTAATGCACTGGGAAGACACTTAATGACATGACCCGACCACCTGAATTCAACCCATTTCCAGTTTTAATTTAATGCATGCCTTTAAATTTCTTTCCTCAATTAAAACCTGTTGAATGAACTTCCACACTATAAGTGGGACCATAAATGGAGTGAATTTGGACAAGATCCAATAAATCTAAATATTTAGTAAGACAAATTTTATAAATTGAATAAATCCTTTTTCATTCAAAATTTCTACATAAACTAATGGTCGTGTTTTATTAAAATAGGTATAGTATTGGCCATTGCATGTTAAGTACGTATGTATTTATATGGGATAGGCAACATCATCGACATATGTCACATTGTCGATTTTAACATTGGCATTGTGAAGTTAATGTTGGTCAAAGTTAGGAAGCTCTATGGAGTAACACTAAGTCTCCAAAATTCTTTTTTTATTTTATTTCCCACAATAATGTCCCTTTGGTGTCTTATCTTATAGGATCAAGGACAGTTTTTGTCTTCCAAGTCATTTACCAATCCTGAAACAATGTACAGTGAACAGAAAAACTGAGAGGGTCCTATCAGAAAGTTTTATCCAAGCCACTGTTGGTAAAGACATGACGGAGATCATTATGATTGGCAGCATAAGTATAATATTGTACAGTTTGGTGTTACACTGTTACTCCACTGAAGGGGCTGTTGGAAATAACCATAAGTACAATATTGTATAGTTTGGTGTACGATATTTTTTTAAGTCAGATTGGATCATTACACCAGATTCTGCAACTACGATGTTGAATCACTGGTCAATGGATCACACAAAAGCATTAAAATCCATTGAAAGGCATGCTTTCCAGGCACCTTCAGAAAATAGTGGAGGGGTGACCTTTGTGAACTCAATTGTCAGAAGCCCAGATAACTTAGCAGTCCATAAAGGACTGTTTCTATCTGTTTAATTCATTTAGTCATTCATAATGATTTTAGGTTCTTTCTATTTTTCCGCTCACATTTTTAGGGTAAAAAGCAAGGGAGAGAGGGGGCTTTTTATAAAGAACAACTATAGATTCCAGTTAGTTACTTTTACCTTGCTTGTACTTTTCTGGTGACATTTTGTCGCCTGTTGCTTGATGCTATCTTCCTTGAATGAAATCACAGAACCTGTGCTATGTCGCTCTTGATTATGAAGCTGAGCTAGCAAAAGATACACAAGCATCATTTAAAGTTGCAGAAGCCTTGTTCACTCTGTCGAAAGAGCGCTTTCAAACAGGAGAGATTCTTTTTCAGCCACGGCTTGCAGGAGTGTATGTTCATGTTCCCTTACATTCTGTTACTTTATAAGATGGTGTTTTTGAAGCACTCTTTCAAAAAAGAAATAATATTCATTTTTAATATTCTTGGACATCAAAAACTGGTTTTTAGTAGTGATATAATAAAAATGTTGCCAAAGCAAGTTCTTTTGCCAAGGCTTGAACTGCTGAAGCACGAACCTGATAAAGCAGATGAATATTGTAAGATCGTGACTGGTGTTTATCACTATTAATTGAGTAGTCAAATTTTCTTTTTCTTTTTCTTTTTTTAATTTGGAGGAGGGGTAGGAAACTGTGGAGATTTCTTTGATGAGTGATGTCTCATAGACTCATACCCATTAGCTTTGTGTGCTGTTTCCTGCTGCTTTTCTCTCTGTATGATGCATTTGCATTTGTGATGTCCCTTTTGGTACAGGCGTGCAATGGGTTTGCAACAGGCTGTGGCACTTTGCATAGATCATTGCCAAGATGCAGAATTAACAGGCGATGATGGTTGGTTTAAGACTGTAGTCTTGGCTGGGGGGGTCTGCGTGTTTACCGGGACTATCAGGTAGAAATTACTAATTTAAATTTTAAAGATAGGAGATGAGATGAGAAAATCAAAATTTCCAATTCTGTCGGTCCTCGGAAATTACTAAAGGAATATATATGATAGGGTAATGCATAAAATATGCAACTAGGATGATATGCATTTAAATGCTGAATGGAGGTTGCTAACTTTTTGAACTCCTTTTTCCAGAAAGATTAGAGAAGGAACTGCATGAGTGTCTTCCCCCATCCATGTCCAGTGGAATCAGAGTTATCCCTCCCCCTTATGGTACAGATTCTGCATGGTTTGGGGCAAAGCTTATCAGCAATGTAAGCTATCGCACTTTCTAATCAAACATGATTTGACATTCAAAAGATACTGATGTTAACATCCATTATTTCATGCTTATCCATATTTTAGAACATTTATAAGTTTGAGGGAGATTCTCCATCAAGTCCTCCTCAAGTGATTTTGGGTTGAATCGTAATATTTCTTAGTCTGAAAAAAAAGTAAGACAGGTTTTAATAACTCAGAAAATTATTCAGACACTATGGGGTGCCCGGGGTAGGCCACATGCTATGCATGTGTTTGGCTCTCTCTCATTACATCTAAGTGGAAGAAAAGAAAGAGAGAGGAAGTTATTTCACATAGATTCTCCACACCAAAATTGCCTGACAAACTGCTCTCTTCCCTTACTAGATGGATTAGATTGAATTGAAGCAGACTGTTATCCTTGACATACTTGGTTTTAAGGTCAAAAGGAAATATGTGTAAGACTATATATCATGGTCCATCATTGCTTCATGATTTAAGTGTGGCTGTTTTTGTGTTGATGCAGCTGAGCACCTTCCCTGGTTCCTGGTGCATGACAAATAAGCAGTTCCAATTCAAGTCCAGACGCAACCTTATATGGTGATATTTTCATTATTTCCACTAGCACTCTTTTGAGAGTTTACTTAGTCAATGAACTGGAGGCAATGAATAAAGAAGACCTAAAGTGTCAGATGGAATTGTTGTATCATTTTCTGAAAACAGAGAATCCATATGCTGTTAAAGTTGGATTGTGAGCATCCTAGAATCAGAGTTACTGTAATTCTTTTGCTTCAACAAAGTTGTGAGCGGAAAGGGTATGCACATTCATAAGATAGAAGTTGATGTTTACTTCTAAGTACCATTTGTAAGCCTTACAGACAGAAATGATTTTCTTCAAATTATTGGGAATGGTTTGGTTTTAAAATTGGAATCCTTTTTCTTGAATCTGCACCAATTTCTTCAGTCGGATATCTTGATGCGAAACCATTCATACGAATTATATGCACAGGAATGACCCCATAGTACCATGACAGAAACACTATAGTCGTACAAATTATTTGCCGAGATGGTTATAATTACAGCAAGCGCTAAAGTCAGCTACACTATAGCTATATTGAGATTTTTGTAATCAGAATAAAGAACCTGGTTTTAGTCTTGTTGCTTTATGAGATGTGGGTAGAAAGATGGATATTTCAGCAGGTGCACGGCCCTTCTGAGATGGTGATGAAAGAAAAAGAAATAGGTTTGGAGCAAGAGTTGCTAGATAGACTGGTGTTACTTATCCCTTCAATGTTTGTCTACTCCAAGTATTATGATCTTCCAGATTCAGTACTGTTCAAGATTGATTAAGGTTTTCCCCTACTCTTAGTTTTGGACTATGTTGAATTGCTTTTTTGAGTGTGATCCTTTGACTGTTTTTAACCTAAATGTTGTTTTCTTTTGTTTTCAGGAATTGGATTACGTTTGAACAAAACTGCTATAAGCTGAATTCACTCCCTTACTAGCAAGTAACTAATTCATCCCTGCAACATCCTATAGATATCTTTGGCCCTGCTATGATCAATATCTGCCACCACAAACTCATGAACCATGCCATCCACCTCAATGAAGCTCGACCCACATATTGGCTCTGCATTTGTATCCTTCACAAATTTCCTAAGTTCATTTGCATCTTCTCTCTCCCCCACATCAGCAAACAAATGAGCTGCTAACTTATACCTCTCACCAGATGTCGGCTCCAACTCAGTTAGCTGCTTGAATGCATGTTCCCCTCTCTTCACGTCTTTATGTATCCTACAAGCATTCAGTAATGCACCCCATATGGCCGAATTTGGTTTTTCCAGCATTGATGAGATAAGTTCCTCTGCCTCTGTCAACCTACCAGCACGACCAAGGAGGTCTACCATGCATCCATAATGTTCGATGGATGGTCTAATGCCATAGTAATGCACCATCTGATCAAAATACCGGTGGCCCAGTTCAACATGCCCGGCAAAAGAGCATGCAGTGAGGATGGCCACGAAGATAACATCATTCGGGTGAGTCCCATTATCAACCATTTCTTGAAATAGTTTGAAACATTTTAAGGCTTGTCCATGCATGGCAAATCCAGAAATGATAACTCCCCATGTCACCACATCTTTCTGGGGCATATTCCTGAAGACCTCATAACTACACTCAATGCATCCACACTTGGCATACATGTCCACAAGAGCAGTTCCTAGATAGACACTAATCTTGACGATTTTTTTGTCAAGATAAGTGTGTATCCACCTTCCCTGATCCAGTGCTCCCAAATGGGAACAGGCAGATAGTGCACTCACTAGGGTTGATTCGTTCAATGGGATGTGGGAAGCCATCATCTCTCTGAAGATCAACAATGCCTCCCCATACATTCCATTCTTTGTGTATCCTGTTATCATTGCACTCCAAGATGCAGTATCTTTTATGTTCATTGTATCAAACATTTCTCTAGCAGTGTCAATATCACCGTGATTCATGTAACCGGTAATCATTGAGTTCTTAGCAAGTACATTCTCTTCAGAGAATTCTGCAAGAACTCGTTCTGCAGAACTTAGGCAACCTGAATTCGTATACATATGTATTAGCGAGCTATGAACGTGAGTATCTGATCTTATTCCAGCCTTAATTATCTGGCCATGCACTTGTTTACCTTCGGAAAGGGCTTTCGCGTGCGAACATGCTTTGAGAAAAAATGTGTGAGTGTAGTTGTCAGGTGTTAGGCCACGCAATAAGAGTTTATCATATAGTAAGATTGAATCATGAGGGCACTTACCCAGTATTAGGCCTCTAATAATTGTATTGTAGGCAAATATATCGGGAGAAAGAGTTGTGTTAAAGACTGCTAAACCATAGTCGATTTGGCATGCAGAAACGCACGTCTCAATCAGCCTACCGGCATTCAGGGGGTGTCCGATCAGTCCTGACATGATCAATTGAGCATGTAGTTGTCTGATTTCCTGGACGTCGTGGCACATTTGAAGCAAGATAATGGTTTTGGGATTCTTGTAGCTCTCTTTGAAGGGAGGTGGTTCTGTT
Organism: Ilex paraguariensis; assembly: GCA_963454935.2. Classification (NCBI taxonomy): domain Eukaryota; kingdom Viridiplantae; phylum Streptophyta; class Magnoliopsida; order Aquifoliales; family Aquifoliaceae; genus Ilex; species Ilex paraguariensis. The sequence continues at coordinate 416,707 of CAUOFW020003059.1, forward strand.
TTGGAAGCAATGGATTTACCAAAGAAGCAGCCATGTGAAAGACATTGTTATAGGAGAAGAATCATTCAGCACTGTTACAAGAGATTTATTTGCAGGAAATGAGGGAATTCTAAAAAGACCATTCAGCTTATGGCTATTAGAAGAAGAAAGGGAATATATGTTGTGGTTTGGTGTAATCTAAACCATCCACAGCCACACATACCATATCCGGGCAACAAATGACAAAAGGACCGATACATCCTGGTCTACAATACTAAGATCCAAAGTAGCAAATGATTGAAGGAGTTGCAACTTTGGTCACAGATACTTATATGCAAATTTTGTTAATCTTCAAGAATTTTTTTTTCTTTTTATGACAGGTGCTCATCCCAAACATACATAACTGCAACACAAATCCGAAATGAACACAATCACCAATAAGCACACGGAAAATGCCACTTGACTCTAATTTGGAGACCTAATTCTATACAATTATTGAATTAATAATCAGTTTCATTAAATATTAGAATTTACAATTAATTTAATGATTACATTAAAATTACATTATTAGGTCTTTAGATTAAATCTCCAGATTAGCTGTCTATAGTATTGCTCATAAACACGCACATGAATTGAACTCTGGGCATTATCAGGCTAGTGTAACATGGAAGCTCTTGTAGCCCCTCCTAGCACTCAATGGCAAAAAGGCCAGGTGGGTAGTTCCCGTAGTGGTTGAGGTAGCTGAACAAGGTTGAGGCACAACTATTTGATACATCATTCAATTCCACAGCACAAGGCATAGCAAATTCTTTGAAAGCTGCTCTGCACAGCATTGTTTAAGTGGGTAATGTGGGCCTCTGCACTGCACAGAAAATGATATTTGAGCCTCCAAAACAAGGGCAATAACCAGAGTAGAAAGCCTCCTGTAAGCATTAGCAATGGGAAAAGATTCGCTATGATCCGACAGACTTGCACTGGCATTGGCTGATTTTGTTGGTGATAAAGCAGAGCAGGGCATGCAAGCCTTGCTTCCTCTCCTGGCATTCACTGGCAGAAGGTCCAGTGGGTACTGCCCATAGAGGTCGATGTAGCTGACTGAACATGGTCGAGGCACAATCAATTGATACATCATTTTATCTCCCTCTACATAAGGCCAAGCAAAATTCTTTGAATACCATGTGAGAAATAGCTAACCGGCGTTCCCAAAAACAAACACATGGGCTCAGTTTCTCAAACTTCATTTGTTGAATTTCATTATATAGCGGTGCAAATTACATCACATATGACTCCAAAAAGCATTGCATCATCCTCTGATAAATTGAAAGAATGACAAGGGAGGAATACAAGAACACGCCCAACTGTAAAACTTTGCATTAAGCCTTTTTTGCTCTACACTGTCGAAAATCTGATTTGGGGAAACAACCCCCATGGCTATAACTCTAGCTTCTTGTTAGTAACTGTTTTTTTTTTTGTTCAACAAAAAAGAAAAGAAAACGTCTGGCTGGCTGTATGTGTAACTGCCCGGCCATGTCCCCAATAAGGCATACTTTTTGCACTGACCTCTTGAAATAATATGTTCAAGATATGCAGGTTACTCCAATTTCAAGTTGCAGAATTCAACAAAATAACCTTCGCTGCAAAAGAAACCTAGCCGTCAGAGCTAGTCTGGAAAGGATATACGAAAACAAATGCAATTATTGGATGGTGAATGAACATTGGGATGAGTGGAAGCATAGTTTATTTCGTTCATATAAACACTTGGTATGGTGCTTCAAAAGACTGACCAACTTTCCTCTCTCAGGATATTAAAACTTCAAATGGAGCACAACAGAACTGGGTTCAGGTTCTACCAAACTAAACAAGCAAATATTCGGTGGTGGAATAAACCAAAAAGGGTCACAGAGAAAAAAAAAATGCCCCTAAAAGTCATCTACATGCTTCCTCAGTTCAATTGTCAATTACTAGGATGGTCATTAGGTTCAGGCGTTCACCTACTGATGGATCTATGCCAATTTTTTTTGTTCCTTTAACAAATATTCATCTGAAATCATGGACAGCCAATTTTTTTAATGAAGAGTGACTTACTCGAAATTTGGACTCCCGCAGATTCTTCAGCAACTCTGCAATCTCAAGTTGCTTCACCACTGTAGCATGTACTACCTACAACACATTAAATAATGAGTCACTCGAAAAGAGTTTGACACTTCAATCAGGGATGATGAGGCTTACTCTCTTAGTTTTCTCAAGGTCAAACTCCACCAATTTGATCCTGTCCATTGACTCCTGAAGCATTTGCTCCTTCTCCAAAGGAATTTCAGCAGGCTTCTTGTTAAGTTCTTCGAGTAGTTTTTCAAGTTTTTGAAGACGCTGTACACAAGGAAGGACACGATCTTCTTCACTGACAGCTTCAGGACAAAGAGGTGAACGGCTATCTGGATTGTCTTCTAACGCATTAGATGGATATATGTTGTTATGTCTTCTCCAGAACTCAAAGGGTACACTACGAAGAAATGCATGCAGTTTGACAATAAATGATATCAATGTTCTTGCCATATAACGGAAACTCCTCTTTACAACCTTTTCATTGATTGTGTCAAACCAATGGATCACCTGGGCTCCTGAAATAACAGGTTAATATCAGATATAAATCTCACAAAAGGATGATAAAATAGAGACCGATTAATGTGACTATGAACAAATGCTAAAATTAACCTAATTTCATTTCACTAGGTCAGCATTTGAAATACTCTAAATTTATTAATGCAAAAGAAGATGATGAATAAGAAGAAGAAACACAAAATGAAAAGAACACTTTGTTAATGAATTTTAAAATTGCTAGTCCAGAAAGAAAAAAAAAGGCAGTAACAACAGGAAAATGCATTTTCATCATTCTTTGGAAGACAAAAATTTTTGCTCTACCTGTGTGCAACTACCAAAGCCATTATCAAGTCCTAACCACTATTATTACCACTCGAATCAAAGCTCTTGTAACATTCCTTTACTCTCTAAAGATTTTACCAACTATGCTTTAACTCTTTTATGTTGGTTTTGCTTCTGCAGAAAGTAGATAAACACCATGAATTTTGGAGTAAAACTAGAATAAACACTACAGCCTTCAGTCTAAAATAAAAAAGAAGCATCCAAGAAACAAAACCAGTGCTTCACCCTGTGCTTTGGAAAATAATTTTCATGCAGCGGAACCCTCTCTGAAGGAATAGATAATAACCAACAGAGAAACATACCTTCTGAATTCAGGTTCAAGTCGCTCGAAAAATTCTCCGCATCATAACCTTTAGAAGATTGATTCTGAGAACATCCTATTCCTTGGTCAGTGCCAATAGCTCTATCAGCCTCGGTAAAGTGATCATCGCAACTGTAGTAGATAACTGGCTCAGCAGCTCCATCCTGGATGATTACAATTTTGGTGAGAGAGAGAGAGAGTTCAGCCTTCTGATTAACCTAGCAAACTGGATCTCAGAAGATTGCCCTTGACCCAAGGGACGCAGGATTTGAATTAAATATAGGAGAACTCACATCTTCACAGACTGGACCAAATTGTGAATACGTAGAGCTAATTTGTTTTGTTGGAGAACAAGGGTCATCAACAGCTACCGCTGGTTCCAACCTAGATGTACTACCACTTCTTCCCTGAACACAAAAATGAGTCGTATTACACAGTATACAAGATATCATAAAGCCCATCAACATAATGCAGATCCAAGCAACTTGCCTTCAAGGGGCATATTTGTATATAAGAATCAAATTTCTGCAGGTCACCAGATACTCTGGTGATTTTCCTCACAAATTTTGCCTCTGCATTATATACAAGCTACAAATGGGACAAACAACTATGATTCAGAATTACATTGGTTAACATAAAAATATGGTACAATTGTTTGGATAAGCAAACACTCTCCTACTTGATATCATGCACGATAAGATCATGCGTAAGACACAAAATAATGTAAAAATTCCACAGAACAAATTAAATTATGCTTACCTTCATTATTTCAGGATCATTCCACGGACCCATATTAGACCTAAGGCAACCTCCTTCAGCAGAACAAGTGCATGAGCCACCTAAGAAATCAGGCAACTGACTGAAGAAGGAAAATGTAATCAATGAATAGATGATCTTATTGCTGAAGATTTATATGAGGTGGAAACAGGAGGAAATAGGCACACCTTGGGTCAATGGCTTCAAGTAATTTGCCCAAGTATTTAGGCTCCAATACCTACAAATTGGGAATATCAATGAGCAGTCAGTTAATGCTGCACTAAATGGGTAGAAAGGTAGAAAAGCCTAAGCATACATTCCTTACCTGTATTTTCGCAATAGTCTTTGCATCAAGAAATTTCTGAGCAGCAGGCCAAAGCATCTTCTTAAAGCCAGGACCAGCATTAACAATGAACATCTTATGTAGAGTCTGTAGATCAATGTGGGAAACAACAATTGGAAAACCAAGCACTCAAATATCGTCGAGATACTGGAAAGGTCCATGAAGGTAATTGTCAAGAATCTCACAACACAGATTTGAATACCTCAGGGTAGTAATTGTTGTCAATTTTTGCCATGGATGACAGGAGGCCAGCAGCTGTTGGCGTGAAATTCTTAACACCCTGCATGTCACAATAATCTATTATCGGTAAAATTCTGCACAGATGAAATTGCAATAATCAGTTGCTAGTAGAGGAAGAAACGTTAAGTTTCTTATTTATGCCCCACTGTCAATAATATACGCATGTCTTCTGATACTGACTCAGAAGACAAGCGCTAAATGCAATACTAATAAATTCTTAACCATATATGTTTACAAAACAATATGCAGATGATAAATATCTATATTCTGTCTGACAAAGCTATAAAGCGCTACTGGAATACATAAGTTCTCTAATGAACCGCGCTGAATTTCGCAATGCTGTCAAGTGATAGGGTAACATACCAGGCCTTGCACATCCAGAATTGTTGTTGATGAACATATTTGTCTCTTTGCTGCAATGGAACATGCAGGGAATTTCTCATGTAGAGCCCTCTCAAACTCTTGAACATGGTATTTTAAGTAGCGATCAATTGTGGTTGTACGCATTAATTTGCTTGGATAAGCTTGGCCAAGCTTTTCAATGTAAACGGGCCTGCCTTCCCTATCAACTCCATGGTATCCTTGAGGGTAGTACTGCAAGACTTCTTCCAATTCTTCAAATTCAAAGTCCTGAGTATCAGTTGGTTCAGTATGTTGGTAAGTTAGACAGCCAATAATTGGATAAAAAAAATAGCTTTAACAATGACATGCTTTGAATTGTTAGAAAACCCATAGAACTCATATGCCCTAGAAGTACTGGCATAGGTTAAGAATACAACTATATGTCATGGTGCTATTATACAAATTGTTATCATTAAATTTAAATAAAATTACCACTCTGATTTGCAACTGCTTGCCCAAGAATATTTAGATATTTCAAGTGCTCCTTGTCGATATTAAAAGACTGGTCGAGTTAATTTGTGCAATTACCTCCAGTATGGTGTCTATTCCATAGTCTTTCCTCCAATTTAGCATTTCTTCCCACATCTGTATGGTTTTTTCAATATTAAAATCTCTTGCTTTCAAGAATCTACATGAAAAGAAAAGAATAATCGGTGGTCAAACCAATAATAGTCGGTGCACAAAATTAGACATAAGTAAACTAGCTGACCAATAATAGTAGGCACACAAAATTAGACATTAGTAAACCTAGCTGAAAACCCAAACACCACAGCAGTTCACCACATTATGCGCAGCAGCTCACAACTAAAAAACAATATTCCTCGCGTCTGAACATTTTTTTCCCTTTGAGTCTCATCAACTTTAGCACATGAAGTTAATCAAACCCAGAGTATCATTTCTACTTAAAAAAAAAATTGTCCCTAACAGATGAAGATAGAACAAACATTACCATTTAGAGGTCATTTGTTAGGCTTAAAGGGTCCCTTTTATTGAAATGAAATAATATTAACTAAACAGTTGGATTCCTACAGTCACATGTAGGACACAATGGCTGCTTCAATTTCCCTGAATCAAGGTGGCTAATCAAGCAAATTGAGAATTGATTACACCCAACTTAGACTTCGAATTTGTTCTTATAACTCAAATGATGTAATGGTTTGTAGTTCATAAGAATTAACTCACCTCAACAGTGTATGATAGTCATCATGTCTAGCTGGCAACAAATCCCTGTCAAAGAGTTTTTGACGTAGATCATAGACAGCACACTCCTCTTTTGCATCACGTACGTCCTCTATGGAAACAGAAGGAACCCTGCAATCAACTTTCCTTTTTCCTCTTTTCTTGAGAGAATGAGTGAACTTGTTGGAAGCATTTATTGCCTTCTTTTTCAGAACTCCAATCTTAGAACGCCGTTTCTCATCTTCAGAGTTCTCAAAGTCTGATCTCCTTTCTCTTATTTCATCGCAAGCCTCAAGTCCTTCTAAGCCTAACATGTGAAAAATCACAAGAAAAACTATTACATTTACTCTAATCACTATAGAGTGACATATATCGTCCTTAAAGAGATTACAGAATATTACATACCTGACATTGTGGCCAGGGACAGAAGGAAGAGACTTGTCCCTAAGATTCACAAGAGAGAATCAGCTCCCTAGCAAAACAATCCACATGTATGTTGCCTTATATCATCAAAACCAAAATAGTGACTCTAACAACAAAAACATATGAAAACAAATAAAATTAAACTAGAACAAAAAAAAAGAAGAAGAAGAAGAAGATGGAGGACTGTGGTTTGAAGCAGGTAATGTAAATCCTTTTGATTATGTTGGATAGAGTTAGAGTGTTGGGTCATAAAGGCAAGTTCAGTCTGATGACAGTTTGTGGTGGACAACATCGAAGTCAACCCCCTCCCCCCTCCCCAAACAAAGCTAAAAAGCTTACCCGTTTTTCTTTCATTTTTCATCAAAATTAAAGGAAAACTCACACTTCCCCGAGAAAGACATAATGTTCACTCCACCAAGTAAGCTTTTAACACGCAAAAAAACCCAAATATTTGCACAATCTTAGAAAAGCAAACAGATCTGAAGCCACTGAATGCTCCAATCATCACACAACTACAAATGCAGGGCTTCCCCTTATTTACATAAATAAAAAAAAAAAAAAAAAGAGATTGTTTTCAGTCACTTGTTCAATTTACGAGCTTCACCAATATATGACACAGTCCAATCAAAAGGCAAAATAGGATTAATAACAATTCAAACTCAGCTGAAGATCTTCATTATCATCCAAGATTTAACAGAAACAGAAAACAGATCAATAGATTTCAAACCCAAGTTCTGACCTCTGAACCCAATACGGAAATGAGAAAAGCCAGCAAAACCTGAGTACATCAACCATTACTTGTCACATTTATACAACAGTAACGTTCAGAGGAATAAAAGGACTTTAAATTCCAACAATGCCAGTTACCCTTTAGATCTCACACCATGTTATTAATATAAAAGAGTAAAAGCATTTCTCTTTTGAAACGTAACCATACAAATACATGTATATGAACACACACAGAGGCTTAAATATGAAATATATATTCATATACACATAAGAGAAAATCTAGAGGAAAAGTGATGACGAACCTCAAATTCAATAAAACCCTAAAATAAGAGCTGGATTGCAATCCGCAGAGCTATTCTATTGGTGTCGTGTTTGCAAATTGATACATATATAGAAAAAAAAAAAAAAACAATACTTCTGTATACAGGAGATGGAGATTTTCTGAGAAAGTTTACAAATTTTCTCAAGAAAATTCTCGGTGAAGCTGGTAATGGAGGAGGAAGATCTGGTGATTACACACACGCATATAGTATGTGTGTGTATTATTCTCTCTCTCTCTCTCTCTCTCTCTCTAAAGCACTCAACCAATTTGTGAAGGTTCCAGCGCCTCTTTCCTTTGCTTTTTTGTCACCACTGTGTCGTTTTTATTTTATTTAATTTAATTTGATGAGACATCCAAAAAAGAGGATCATGTTAAAACCGGACGTGACGGTGACTTTATAGAATAGAGAGCGTAAGGGGTAATCAGATTCTCTGGTAAAAGTAACGGCGTGCTAATTATTTACCATTTTTAACCGTTTTCTTTTTTTTTTCTGTTGGGGTTTTGACTCGGTTTTCTAGAAGCACGGCACAGCTAGGCTGGTGGTAACCAGGTCTAGATTTTGACGATCTTTCCCGGTAAAACGATTTTGTGCTTATCTGGAGGCTTATCCACGTGTCACATTGTCAATTCTTCACGGTGGTTGGTGACTTTATGCTTCAGGTCTGGTTTATTATCATAGTCTAAACGGGTAATTCAAGTACAAACAAAAATAAGTCTTAAATTCATACGTTTTAAATTTAAAAATATAATAATTTATTAAGATCAGTCTCTTGAGTGTTAGTCAACTATGTGGGACTTGATTGGTCGTTGCACGTGTTGAGAGGCCGGTGCATGCAACATTCTCTGAATAAAAATTATTTGAGAAAGGTAATTTTCTTGGAGTGAAATTGTTTTGGTATCATATAAATGAGTAATACTGATTAATTATCAAAATTATTATTTTATTATATTTAATTATTAATTAATTACATATTATTTGTGATTAAATGTGTTAAATTTCTTAATTTTTTAGTTTGATATTTTTTATAGTTGTTTGGTTTACTTTACAGGTAAATTGGTTTATTTAAAATAATAATGGATAATACAAGTGAAACAATCACTAGAGAAAGATTCACAATTGATAAGGATTGAAGAGTCATGATTAAAATAGAAAGATTTAAAGATATGGTAGCAATTTAATCCTTATAAAAGTCCAAGTTCAAAGATAACTCATTTAGAGTTGGATTAGGAAAGTATCTAGAAGATAAAGATTTGACACATCTTCAGTATTTTAGTTATAACTTTTGACTATGATATCCGATTTACTTGATTTTTGGGATTGGAAAGAAAACTTCAAGAGTTACAAAAGTGTATTTCACGAAATTTTTGTGATTCAATCTTTAAATATGCGAAATTCAAGCTTGAAGTCTGGATAGATTTTGTACCCGCGCCCTAAAGATTTTATATACGGGATTTAACTTTACAAGATTTTTTTTTAGAAATGAATTCTTTTCAAGTCAATCTTATATCTTTTACCTATACTTAGGATTTATTTTTAGTATAAATAAGGGTTCTCATTTAGAAAGGATTATTATTTTTTTTCCCATTTTTTTTTTCTAGTTTTTGTTCTATGTTCTATGACTTGCTAAAAGTCCAACTAAAGTTAGGGGAGATACTTTCAATGAAGCACGATACTTATTATTGATTCGATGTTCTTTTTAATGCATGATTTATTCTTTTAATTTAATTCTTGTTTTCTAGTAAAGTTTTTGCTCTGTATAATTTTTGATTCGTTTTGCCACGTACATCGAATGCTTGAGATTCCTTGCGAGTCAAATAACTGTTTATTTCATACTTGAATTAATTAATTAGAATTTCTCACAAGATAGTTGATTTATTATTTGTAATAAAATAATATTTACCTGTTAGAAAGCTTGATTTATCATAGACTCAAGAAACGGTGAATGCTTGTGATGTACAAGTAAATTCTTATATTTATTCAGATAATTTATTAATTATAACTTTTGATGTTTTCATATTATCACCGCTAAATATTCTAATTGGAATCATTCCTCAGTTGATTCTTAATTGAGTTCGAAAACTAGATCATTAATAATTACTATGTGAATTTGAAAGGGTATCCCCGATGCTTTAGTATTTTCAATTATTGTTTTAAAACTAAATTTCAAAATATCTACAACAATTTCTTCAAAATAGTTTTCTTTTATTTTTCTTTGTATTCTAAGTTTTTCACAATTCCCTATAATTCGATATCGAACTCCCGAGAAGTTTATTATTTCGCATAACTTGTACTTGGGTGATCAATTCTAAAATTATAACAAATACTATACTATAGAGTCCTAATTTGCAATCTGACCTAATTAATATAGGTTATTAGATTAGTTAATTTTTTTTATATTTTTTTGGGGTAAGATTTAAAGGATGGGAGTGGAACTCATAACCTAACCATTTAACTCACATTTTTTTTCTATTTTTGAGAATTGTACTATCAATTCTACTCTAAAAGGAATTATATATCATTAGGTATTGGTAAAAAGGTCATGCATGATTGAAAATTAAATTAAACCTGAAGGGTAGTCTAGTGGAAACGATGATGAGTTATAAATTTAGATATCTTAACTTTAAAACTTGACAACTCCCAAGAGGCTAGACTATGAGGGAGTTATCTCTTATAAATTTTTTAGTCTTGATGTGAATAGTCTATTTTTGATCGAACTAAAGAGAACATTAATCGAGGTGAGTATAAATTGATAAAAACACTCTCTAACCATAATAATAATAATTATTATTATTAATTACTGTGTAATCGCAAATAACTTAACCATCACTGGTCCTATTTAAGAAAACTGTAGTAATGAATAAAATTTGTCTTATCCAGCAAACTGGCATCAGCATGCTTACGGAGGTTTATGTCACCGTTTAGTTTACATTTTGGTTTTACCTTGCAAGAAGTTTTTGCTTAAAGTTTTTTATTTGGATTGCACCTCAACATAACCCTTTAATGTATCTACCAATTAATTACAGCTTCACCTGTTTGCTTAGGCACTTTCCAACCGAGAGAGAGAGAGAGAGAAAGAAGAAGAAGGAGAAGAACCTGATGGTACCCTCAGATAGTTGGATGATGAGTCATCAACCAGCATGGAGTGGAAATAAAAGAAAAGCTAGCCCTTCATAGTGCATACTGCCATAACCATTATTTAAAGCGAAGCAAGTAAGTTCTACATCCATTTTCTCAAAGCCGACATAACTTTATTTCATGTTATGAAAGATTTATTTTTCAATGAAAACTTTAAATTTGGTATAAATAGTCTGTTTTTAATCTCTAAATTTGATGTGAATGATTTATTTTTAATTGAATTAAAAAAAATTAATTAAAATATATATAAATTAATCCGAATAATCTTAACCGTTCGAACAAAAAAAAAAACAAAAGTGAGGTTGGTCCACATCAAGGTCAATAATTCCATTTGCTGTCCATAAAAAGAACAGCAGCATGTGAGAATAAGAGTTAGTTGAACCACCTATCTCTTCCTCTATCCACCAAAGTAGTTCACTTTTTTCCACATATCTTTGACCCTATCCTGACTTACCTGTCATTTCAACCATAACAGTCCTCTGTAACATGTAAAAACTTTATTAAAAAAAAAAAAAGATAATGACAGTTTGAGAGATTTACCAATGGCGGAAGGGGGACCATGTGTCTTTGAAATGCACTACCCCATACATAACAACAACAACATGGGATTGTTGTATAGTTATGTTTTTTGCGGTGATGCATTGATGATAGTCCAGTCCAGTCCTTAGCCCCGAGGGGCCAAAAGGTATAAGGTAAGAAGAGAGGAATTGGGGAAGGCGACCCCACGGAGAGGAATGCAGGTGTCGGTAGAGAAGTCACCATCCAAACCAAACCTACAGAGACACACCAAGAGGGGGCAGTACAGTAAAGAACAGTCTCTTGTCTCTGTCAATCTATTAATTGCTATGCATCGACCTATCATTGGGCAATGGTTGCGTTGCGACATTACTGTCAGGGTGGGGTGTGTTTGGTTTGATTTGAGTTATTAAAGGGTAATTAGTACAATAAGTACTTCATATATTAAGTTTAGGTCTAACTTATTATATTTATTTACATTTTTATTATTTTTGTAGTATCATTATTGAAGGTATTTTTTTCACTATTGAAATAACTGTATCTATCACATTTTTTGATGTCACAACAATAATAAAAATACTCATGATAAATATCGATATAGCATTGAATATTTTTTTTGGTAATATAGACAACTCCTAAGTTTAGATCTAAGTTATTATAAGTCTTGATCATAAAAGTTTGCCAGTTTTGGATCAATATTGAAGTGTCATCTCACCTCACCTCATTTCGTATAAACTAACTAGTTATTTTTTGTATCTGAAGGCACAAAATAATAAAAAAAATTATCAATAATAAACATTTGTATTTACACTTAAAACTAAATCACAAATATATAGGAGAGAGAACATAATTTAAGTACTAGTCGTAATGAATGTGATTGGTGGTAGAGGTGGTGGGCGGCAATGGTGCTGGTGGTAGACGGTGATAATTGTGGTGGGTGGCGACGACTGTGATGGTAGTGACAGTTGTGGGTGACAACGATAATGGTGGTGGGCTTTGGGTGACGATGGTGGTAGTGGTAATGATGGAGGGGCGACGACGGTGGTGGTGGCGGGTGACAGTGGCTAGCAGTAATGGTGTACGATGACAGATGATGGTGGGTGCTGAAAGTGGGCAACGTGATAATGGGCTGATGATGGGTAGCGGGATAGTGATGGTAATATTAATAAATATAAGAATGAGATGGTGATAGTGGTAAGTGGTGGTGGTAAACGACGGTGACTACTTTTTTCTTTAAAGTATTTGTGATAGGTCATAAGTACTAAAAATATTTTTAAAAAATTATTCTAAACACACCTTTAGGGATATATTTTTTTAATTAAATTTGAGATGTTAAATATTAGCCGTCGGATTAGCGTTAAAGTAAAATTTAAAAAGATGTCAACCGCAAGAAGTAAAAGTCATTTTATTTATTTTTGAAATTTGAATTGTATTGTAATTTATTATATAAATATCAAATAAAATAAGATTTATGAAATGTAACTTAATAAATACTAAAACCAAACTTTTGTCATTAATAAATACACATCCACAAATAATCCAATTATTTGAATTTAAAGTCTGTCCGAATTGTATTGTCGTAAAAATCTGATGTCACCTACAAAACTAGTGGTGGGTGGATGACGACAAAGGCTTATACGGTTTCAATTGTCTTAACGAGTGTCGGTTATTTTAATGAGGCAACAAGGGGACAAAGGAAATTGTCTTATGGTATCAAAAAAAAATAAAAAATTTGAATATTACATTTTTATTTATCAAATTTATACATATTATTATTATGAGTATTTTTATCACTAAAAAAATGATAAAAATATTATAAATCATCCATAAACGTAATATTTTTTATACCGAAAAAAATAGTTATCACAATATTGTTAAATCATCTAAAAAAATAATAAATTTTTTAATTAAAAAATAATCAACAAAAATTATAAATATATCAATTCAAGTAATAAATTTTAAAAGTAGAGTATCAAATTTTTATGGGTTAATCTCATTTTGCACCTTGAAAGATTGTTTGAATTTTAATTTGCACCCTCAAAGATCAAAAATCTTAATTACACCCTCAAAGATAGAAATTTGAATCAATGTGCACCCCCAAAGATTAAAAATCTCAATTTGCACCCTCAAAGATAGAAATTTGTATCAATGTGCATCCCCAAAGATTAAAAATCTCAATTTGCACCTTCAAAGATAAAAATTTGTATCAATCTGCACCTAAAATTAAATTAATAAATTATACCTTGATCCCCTCATGTTTGTCACTTAATCATTTGAACTCCTTCACATTTAGAATATTCCCCTTACATCTCATGACGTTTATACATGTGTAACACATAACCACTTTTTATTGATATATATTAATATAATCGTTAAAAAATATGATTTTATCATAATATAAAATTATAATTTTATATTACTTTTTATTTTGTGGATTCGATATACTCTAAAGTTGAAAATCAAGCTTACCATTTGAATGTCTAATAAAATGTAGATATTTATATAAAAGGTAATATGAAAAATATTATATAAATATTTATATTTTATTAGACATTCAAATGGTAAACTAGATTTTGAACTTTATAGTATATTGAACCTATAAAATAAAAGGTAATATGAAATTATAATTTTTTATTAAGATAAAATTATATTTTTTAACGGTTATATTAATAGATATCAATGAAAATGGGTTACGTGTTATACGTGCACAAATGTCATAAGATGTAGGAGTAATATTCTAAATGTGAAGAGGTCTAAATGATAAACTGACAAATATGAGGGGATTTAGGTATAATTTATCAATTTAATTTTAGGTGCACATTGATACAAATTTCTATCTTTGAGGGTGTAAATTGAGATTTTTTATCTTTGGGGTACACATTGATATAAATTTCTATCTTTGAGGGTGCAAATTGAGATTTTTGATTTTTGGGGGTGCACATTGATACAAATTTTTATCTTTAAGGGCATAAATTGAGATTTTTAATCTTTGAGGGTATAAATTAAAATTCGAACAATCTTTCAGGGTACAAAATGAGATTAACCCAATTTTTATTGTTGATACTGTAGTTAAGTCCAAGGAGAACAGGACAAAACAGAGATTTAAGGTTTGTTCTCTCTCCCTATCTGGTCCCTATTTAATGCATTTTCAGGCCAATAATTAACTAACTATTCATAAATAATTACTTTGCCCACGGTTGTCAAACGGTAAGTGTCGTATTATACGTGACATACCACATTCATTCTCTCTCTCTCTCTCTCTCTCTCTCTCTCTCTCTCTCTCTCTCTCTCTCTCTCTCTCTCTCATTCATAAGTAATTAATCTATATAATAAAGTAATTTATAATTCAAATTTTAAAAATAAAACAAATAATTTTTTCTATTCCCGATTAAAATCGTTTTAAATTTTATTTTAAAATTAATCTAAAAACTAATATTAACACCCTAAATTTAATAGAAAAAATAGGTCCCTAAAGGTGTATTTTGAGTAACTTTTTAAAAGTACTTTTAAAAATTATTTTTCATAAATACTTTAAAAAAATAGTGTTTGAAACTGTCCTACCATTGTCTCTACCACCAACACCGTCGGGGACCCCGCCACTGCCACCGACACCACCACCACCAACAATGTCGCCGTCACTGCCGCCATCACCACCACTGTCTCCGCCGCCGCCTCCACCACCGCTCCCACCACCGTCGACGCCACCGCCACTGTCCCCGCCCCCGCTACTACCACCACTACCATTATCACTACCATCCCCACCGTCGTCGCCTCCACCACCATCATCGCTGTCGCCACCACGGTCATTGTCACCCACCACAATCGTCATTGTCTCTTACCACCACCACTGCAGACCACTACTACAAATCAATACTTGAATTCATTTATCTCTTCTCTATATTTGTAATTTGATTTTAAATATGAATACAAATATGTTTATTGTTTACCATTTTTTATTACTTTGTGCCTTCAGGTACAGACAATAACTAGTACTCCCTCCGTTCCTAAATATCTGTTGTTTTACACAATTTTTTTTGTTCCATAATATCTGTCGTTTAATGAAACCAACACATAATTAATATTTTTTCTTCCAAATTTACCCTTAACTTTTCAATTCATTAGATTTGATAGAGGCTAAATACCTTTCACATTTTTTTCCTTCCCAATACGTATTGAATAAGAGTATTTTAGTCTCGTGCAATTATTTTTTACTCATATTAGAGTTATTTAATAACTTTCTTAATCCCTGTACAAAAATCTTAAATGACAAATATTTAAGAACGGAAGGAGTAACTTATAAGGTGGGTGCACCCCCAAAAGCTCATAATTTCAATTCAAAATGTACATACATACACAAAAAAAGTATTAATAATAAAGAGTACAAAACTATAGTATGAATGAGGAGATTAATATAGATTTAATCTAAATCATCAATAAGAGGTCTATTCAAATTTACCTAAAAAATGAAATTTCAATTTGGTTCAATCGTAGCTTTAACTCGAATATTATTTATCTTTAAATCACATAAAATTGAGTTGAAATTCATCTTCAATTATTTAGTTAATCAAGTTTAATTAACTAAATAATTAAGAGTTGAAATTCATCTTCAATTAAGTTTAATTCAGATTTGATTATAAAGTAATACAATTTAGAACTAAAATTTAAATTGTATATGAATTTACTAATTCACGTTGTGTTCGAATTGGACTCTAAAAATCAAAATCCTTAGGCCTAAGTATTGTCCAAATTTCCGCATCATGAAAACATAAACATATGTTTAAATACTGAAGATGGATTCTGGTGATGTTTAAAACTCAAAGGCATGAGACAATTGCTTGAACTGAGAAGCTTAAGGCTTAGGAAGAGTGACTCGTGAATATGAATAATGTGAGAGATTGATGCGTGGCTAAGCCTAAAGGCTTCGTAAAACGTTACTTCTTCCGTTTCTAAATATATGTCGTTTAAGGTTTTTGCACAGGGATTAAGGAAGCTATTAAATAACTCTAATATGAGTAAAAAATAATTGTACAAGAGTAAAATACTTTTATTCAATACGTATTGGGAAGGAAAGGAATATGAAAAACACTTAGTCTCCACCTAATCTAATGCATTGAAAAGTTAAGAAAAAATTTAGAAGAAAAAATATTAATTATGATTTGGTTTCATTAAACGACAGATATTATAGAACAAAAAAAATTGTGTAAAATGACAGATATATAGGAACGGAGAGAGTATAAGAAATGTAGAATAGAGGTAAGAGTTGGAGAATGAGAGAGAACACACACAGACTACAATAATTCACCAATTGAAAAGTTTGGTTAATTCACTATAATAGAATTTCTTGCTCTTTGAGAGGTTTTCTATTATTTGGGGAAGAAGATAAAGGTTACAATTGTAGAGATTAAAATTGGTCTCTCGTACATAGGTGATTGCTCTTTTATTTATACCCATATATGGGGTGATCCTGACGTCATCATCACATGGTCTCTAGTTTATTAGGATTTTGTTGAGACAATATTTGACCGTTAAAGGTTATATTCTCTAAGTCTGAATACGCTATGATCTTCCATGTTTGCGAGAAGTCAAACTACTTGAGTCAACATCTCATTCCTTTGGATAGCTCGTGAGTAAAAGAGCTCAAAATGTGCTCCTAACTTGAGTTAGAAATACTGAACTTTCCTCGTGAGATGATATGAACGACCTGGTCATCCTTGCTTGAGGTTGTACTTAGACGACTTGGACACCTGTGTTTAGGTATGCAACTGGAGGTCGGGGGAAAGACTTTATTATTGAACCTTGTTCTAGACGGGATATAGAAATATCCTTTAACTCATTTTTGATATTTTTTTTTTTATATCATCAGATTCAAATTGGCATTCCAAAATTACACCCCTTGTAAGTCATGAACCAATTTGAAGCTTAAAAACTCGAACTAAACGGATCCGATTCATGATGTCCGTAAAAATCAACCCACTAAGAATGCCAATGAAGCCATTTATTCAACAAATCCAACTCAAGACTTGCTACCACCAATATTTAGCAAATTCCAGAGAGTGTAGGATCATCTTCAATATATTTTTTTCTCTAATTTCTTTCTTAGTAAATCACCTACAACAAATTTAAACGAGATTCGTTGTCCATATGTGCGCTACTTACCTACCAATACCATGGATGGAAATGAGGTAATGTACCAGAGAAAACCTGTATCTCAACAATAGAATCTAGGGTCAAAGATGGGTTTTTTGGTTCAAGTTCAAGGGCAAGAGAAACAATGGGGACAATCAAAATCATACAGTAAGCCTTGTTTGGAGTCATTCAATAATTAGTTGGTGTAATAGGGACATGTCGGGGAGTTCCTTCTGTCCCCTCGGCCTTCTACATTGGTATATGCGAGTAATGTATTATCAGTGGGTAAATGTAAGAAATTGTATGGACCACCCTTCACTACAGCTGTCAAGACTCTTACAACAATATTTACATATTTTCGATTGAATTTTGAAGAGAAAAACAAAAGACTCAATATTCATATCTTCTTTTTCATTTTATTTTGGGTTTTTTTTGGAAGGAACTTCTATTGTCAGTGTTATTTTTCATATATGAGTGGGTCTCATTATTATTTGATCAAACCTCAAGGGAGGTGGATGTAATTTACCCAAGACTCAAAAGTCAAATTTTTTTTACCTTATAGAGAGGGAGTGGCCTGCCTTCCAAAGGTGCCTAGGAACACATTCCCCACCGGCAGGGTACAGAACAAGGCCATCTCAAGGCAAGGCACATCACCACTCACAGGCAACACCTGTGTAATCCTGTAAGAAAATTAATGTGACGATTGTCAATTGTCGAATGTGTCTTTTTGTTACCTTGACTCTACAGAACCCTTGCCTCAGCTATCAGACCCATACTCTCAAGTCACAAGCTTGGGGGAAGTGTTAGCTGGATGCCATGTATTGGCTCTGGAGTGCTACGAGTTCGACTTTTATATGCCAAGTCAACAATCATAAGCATTGTATAAGTGAATTAGTCTCAAGATATAAGAAATGCATTTTCTGAGAATAAACCCCCTTCTCCACCATTAAAACACCATCTTTTTAGGCATTCCACTTATCGAAAATGAAAGTATAAGAGCGAAAAAAAAAAATCATTTGGAAATCTATCTAATATTATAGATAAGAAGTTGAATGCTCAACCTATAAAAACACAATAACAACTAAGAAAGATCTTTCTAAAGGTGATGACAATTCCACCCGTAACTCTGCAGATAAGCATACACAAATAGTATGCCACGCCTCAAACCCATCGATCTTGGTTTAAACCATCACCCCTACGGGTATTCATAACAGCTTTTCATACAAAACACAAGCATCATTTCAAGCCATTCACACAATCGGAGAAAAATGGGTAGAATTAAAATGGTATGTACACACCTCTCTCATGCAAGCATTTTATAGAGCAAGACCACATATAAATAAACTCTATTCCAATATATGACCACCTAAAATGAAGCACACATCCAAGTTCAACAAGGAAGCAGGATCAAACTCCTTGAAACAAAGGAGAAAGAACAAAACTGACCAAAGTTCTCGATCTTCATGATCTTTTGTTCTTTTTCTATTTATTTACTTTAGACCTTAAATAACACATATTTCAAATCCAGATCACAGGCTCTTATCCCATGGCATACTTCTGGGTCCAAGATCGAGCAGTTGTCTCATACTTGACTCTATCAGTCTTGTACATATGAGCAATTTCAGGCACCAGAGGATCATCTGGGTTTGGGTCTGTCAGCAATGAGCAAATTGAAAGCAGCACCTGCACATTTCCCACATGTCAAAATTATGGTTAGCTAATACAAAATGATAACATATTGAAGACCACAACACAGTTCACATTTCATGCCCAATCCTAGAGACTCAAATTGATTATTCAACAGTAGTCTTAACTTTAGCTATTAGAGACATGAAGAAGATGCCAAGAACCAAGAGCCAAGAGCCAAGAAGAATGCTGCAAATTACCTTGGATATTGTAAGTGCAGGGCTCCACTGCTCTTTCAGAATGTCAAGGCAGATGCTACCATTGCTGTTAATGTTTGGATGGAAAACTTTGGTTTTAAAGGCAACCTGCCAGTACATAACAAACATCTACTAGAATCCAGATACCTTCAAGTACTGAACATAAATCAAATCACAGAAATACCCCTATTTATTGTGCGAGTAAAAATACAAACTTCGACTTCAGCAACATCTGTGATTACAGATACGATTTCGCCGGCCAAACAAAATAGTGAAATACACACTTGTTTGCTGCCTTTTAAACTTCCAAACTTTGTGATAAGCAGCTTGGATCATTGTTAAGGGCAACCAACTTGGTATATGCAATTTCTCCACTCCCCTACTTCAGTAGTTTGACAGACTAATGCACTACTTTGTCTCAAAACATACTCTGAATATAAAATTAATCAATTAAATGCACTAGTTTGTCCCAACATCATCATTCACACTCACACCTTACATCCTCTGTATTAGATTTGGCTACAACATTTTACATTGATATAACTTCTCCTATACAATTTATTGTGAATGTAAATGCACAAAACAGTAAGTGAGATGATGGTGATCATGTCATTATCAACTTTTGGTTAGGTAATTGGTAGTTTATCAGCTTATAGGCAGAGATGACCCAAAAAAGTCGTAGCATAAATCAGCATAAACAAGGTAAATCGTTACCTTCGGAGGCTTGAAGGGGTAATCTGGAGGGAAATGAATCGACACAAGAAAAACTCCCCCGGCAAAAGGGCTGTCTGATGGACCCATAATCGTTGCTTGCCAATGGAACATGTCTTCACCAACAGGGCCTTCAAAAATGCAAAATTAAATTATGAATCATTACCAGAATAACGTACAGGGTGTTCAAGGAAAATAAACATGTAGCACTCAATTATTTTCTCATACAATTTGGACTTTAGGATTCCATATAGTCCCAGCAGCTACAAAACCATTACAACTTTGAAAAATATTATAGCAGTTTTGACTAACTTATTGACATTTTGAATTTTGATCATCAAGCAAAAAATATCAATTAACTGTCTTTAGACAAGCTAAAGAAGCCTCACACTAAGGATAATTGAATGAACCTCAATATTTTTTTTTTGTTTTTTTTTTTTGGGGGGGGGGGGGTGTTGTTCGAATCTCAAAGAAATTTCTTTGTAAATTTGAGGAAATGGAGGGCACTTTTCTTTCAAGCATTTTAAGCCAGTTTCCAAATGTAGAATTAACTAACCAGCACTGCAAGAAGCAGGAGGGTCCTTTTGCAAATCCTTCAACTCCTTCTGAATCCTCTTTGAAGCCATTGCAGTTTCCTAGACGCTGAAGCAGCTGCACAGAATCTCACAGCAAGGAAAATCCAGATCAATCAAATAATTCACCAATAACCAAACACACCATACATTACAACAAGGGCACCATCAATTATCAAAATTGAGAAAAAAAGGAAAAGAAGCAAAATAAATCTTTCATCAGAAAGTCTAAATGTTGAGAACTCAAGTGCCCAACCACGAATCTACAATACCTCTTCAATTCCCCCAAGTAGAGAACACATAATGTATCCAATAATTATCTAATTATACTCCTATAAACCGGTAATATAAACAGTGTTACAATTTGTCCTCCCAAAATTCAATAAAACATTACATCTGCAAGATTCCAACAGAAATCAGGAAGCCAGAAACATTTTTATATGAACAAACAAACATTCTTCTCATCATGTATTGGTTTCTAAATTGATCGCCCTATAAAATGAACAAAGCAAAAAAAAAAAAAATTGCAAGTGCATATGAAGTCAACTTATCCAGTCTTTTTCCAACTGCATACCATAGTAAGGCACACTAACAAACTCTTAATGATATAGACCGAAAATCTTCGTGATTCCAAGACCAAATTAATAACCACACTCCTCAAAATCCACACACAAGCAGAAGATACATATTCAAGCACAAACAACCACCATAAAAATATCAGACATTCCCCAAGGGATTACAAATCCTTGTTTTCTATTCGTTCAGACAAAGATTATATTGTTATGCTGCGGGTCCAAAAAAAAAACCCTGAAAATGTTCTCTCTCAACAACCAAACAAACCCAAAAAAAAGTAAAGACGAAACCCCAAATAAAAAAAAAAAAAAAAAAGCCAAAATTCTTCGTCACAACATATTCAAAATTCAGAATCAAACCTAGAAACGTACATCATAACGATCTGTACATAAGAAACATGAAAAATTTTAAAGCTTTAACATTCATAAAACGTCCGGGCGAATCTCATAGCAAACAGAGATTTTAGACCGATCAATCAACAGATATAGAGTTTCCCTATCATAAGCATGCATAAAGGAGGAGAAAGAAACTCTTACCGAGTGAATCGAGTCGCTAGGGTTTGCTTCTTCTTCAGTTTACGAACCTATCCCGAGTCCGATGTACAGAACTTGTATAAGACCATACAATACCATTGGACACATTATATAAGACTTTGAGCGCACCGCCCGTGTCCTTATGGCGATCGATTCGATTGTGAGTTCATGACATGCACGTGCCCTTATTTTTTCAATTACGCTTCTTATTAATTGGCCTCTAATGACATGAAGATTCATTTTTAAATTGTATTTAGGGGCGAATTACACTTTGAACCTTGAAAGATTTTAAAATTCTCAATTTATACTTTTAATATTTAAAATTTTTACATTACACTCTCAATTAAGCCTGTTAATCATGTTGGGTGTCATATTGGGTATTAGCAAGTTCATGTCAAAAAATAATTCACTCATACCCAATTCGTTTATTAATTTGTGTCTAACAAGTCGTGTAATATCGAAATTTGCGTCGTGAATGAATTATATATAACCAGTATATAAACGAGTCGTATCATGTATTTTTTTTGATTAATTTCACTCATACGTAATTCGTTTATTAATCATATCGTATCAAGTCCACTTATTTATGAAGCAAGTGATTTAAGTAAGATCCAAACTCTCTATTTTTTTGTTGTGTTCGCAAGTCGTATCATATTTTGGCATTCTTACTCTCAATGTCATAAAATAGTTATAGTATATGAATTTTCACTTTAACTTCTGTTATAATTTTTGTCAAATTTGTTATGCGAGCCTCGTACTAACTATTGTGAGATTTGATGACAATGATAACATAAGTTAGTGTGAGGATAACATTACAATCATTTTATAACATTGAGGTTTAATGTGAGAAAAATAATAATAAAAAATACAAATTAAATATTTTAAAATCTCTTAAGGTATAGAGTTCAATTCACCCATGTATTTATACTTCCGCTTAATTAAAATTAAAAAAAAATAATAAATGAATCATACATCCCCATGTGTGTGCTTTTAAGATTCATATGTAAAATGGATCTAACCAAATATTATGTTGATTTTCAATTACCTAACATAACTCTTGTTTTTCTGTTCAAACCAAAAAGACAAGCCTCGTAAAAAAAAACATATAGTAAAATATGAAACAACCGATTAAAACAACTATCACGCAACTAAACAAATTGAGGGTGGAGAATTACGAAGGTCGAACAATGAGTGGGGATGGACTGCGATCAGGACATCTTAGTGACTATTTTCTGTATTGAAATTAAAAAGAATGAACAGTCATTGAAATGCAATCAAGTAGGCTAAGATGTATTGAAGTTTAGGACATTCAATATAGGATTTTATTCATTTCCTAAAGCAAAGTGATCTCTCTTATTTTTTAACGATTGTTACTAGAAATATAGGTAATAGTTGTACATGACATTCACACATATTATCTAACTTATTTGTTGATCTAATGCATCATTTTTTACTTTTTTAATAGGTTAATGATAAATATCATTAGAATCAACCAAGATTAATATTAATTACATGCTTAATAATTTTAATATAGGACAAGCAACAAAATGATTAGCAAAAATAGGGAAAAAATATTGCGCCGACAAGTACTGGTTAGTGTCGTAATTAGGGGTGTCAATCGTGTCGTATTCGTGTGACTCACATATCGTGTTATTTTTGTCAAAACTCATAAAAAAGAAAAATCTATTTAATGTGCTCTGAATATTAAATATTAGTCTAAATTATTTATTATGCGTATTTAATAATCGTGTTAATTTTATAATTGTTCATGTCGAGTTCATATTAACGGAGATCATATTAACGGAGATCCGAGCTGACACCCCTAATTACAATTTCATGCGTAAAAAAGTGTAGAATCCAAATCCCTCCAATATTGTATCCTCTACTTTCCTCGTTACTAAATCACACCCCTTGTATTGGTGAGAGAGAATCCACACCCATACGTGTCTTACTTGAATTCCAATATTAGCCAAGAAAAGAAATTAAAAAATATATATCAGAAAGAATCTCACTCATAAAGCTTAGATTGAGATTGAAGAAGCACCATGACAGGTGGTGGTCGCAGCACAAATCTTTGCATTTAAGAATGCAAAGCAGTTTTTGTCCCCATGGAACACTTATTTTTCAGAAAATGGTGGTCCTTCATTGATTCCCAGCCAATAAAGATGCTCAAGGCCAAGGGATACATCATTTACAATGAGAGTTGGATTAAAGGCAATCTTTTCAAGCATCAAGTTACAATGATTAAATGCCCAAGCTGTTGCAATGCAACACTGAGAGGACTATTAACTTGGCATCTTACTGGGAACATAAACATGAGGAAAGTAAGTAGTAAGAAGAATCTAACAACATTCTGTCCTCAAAATACAACTAAGTTTCTTACAGTGGTTTGAAGACGTCAATCCAGTTCGAGATGTATGAAGCATACATCAGCAAATACAGTGAGAGTGAGTCTACTGATTCCATGCCCTGTCCAAGTCGCAACAGAATAATTTTCCAATTGCATTCAAAAGGCAATGTTATTAAAGGATCAAGCAGAAAAACAAATACCTTCATTACAGGTCTAAAGTAGCTTTACTACACTTCGAAGTACAAAAACTCCAACCAGATGACAAGACAAGAAAGCAACAGGGTAGACCTCTATTCGCCTCACTCACATATACATATCATACCTTACATCCCCACAGAAATCCCCACTGTAGCAAAACTCCCATCACAACTCACAAGCTTCCAATGAATCCAGTAATACAAGAGCCAATCTATGTGGCAATAGAAACAAACTTCATCAAACCCCAAGCCTCGAATTGTCTTTCCTACGGGACTGCAACTAAACCTTCCCGTAGTAATAAACACACCTCGTATCATATAAAATATGTTAGAACTGGCACATAATCATGCCAGTGCTCCGATAGCAGTTGGAGGCATTGGTTGGCATAGCAACACCTGTCCCGTGAGAACTGCTGTCTAATGGCATAATAGACCCACCAAATAAGCTCCAAAAGCCCACTAATCATGGGGATTCATCAATCATCACACCCTAGTCTTGGCCCTCTTCATACCAAGGTTATTGTGGAAGGGGGACACAGAACCAGACATTTGTGAACCTTCCTCACGGAATGTACCATTGAGCATTGCAAGCTCCCGTAGCTGCTGTTTCTTATAAAAATCCTGAAATTCATCCTGCAAATTGACAAAAGGGAAAATTACAGACAATAAGAATATGAGTATTTCCGACCAAACCAAGTAATAACAGTTGGCAAATCAACAGCTCCATTCCTAGGCAAGGAAGGAAAAAACTATACCATGGGCTTGAGCAAATCCTCGAGTATCTCACGAGCTTGCATTAGACGAGCATCCACTATCTCAACCGGCAATTCTGCCTCAACAAGTACATGAAGGGGTTCATTCAGGTGCTCATACCCTGGTTTTCCTCTCATCATCTCTTCCTTCAAATTATAAATAACAAACATGATGATAATGCTTTTCAGAAAATTGGTTCAGAGAAAAAATTTGGGAGGAAAATTTTTGAAAAACAAAACAATCACGCATATCCTTAACGAAGGAAGCCGCAACCAAACCCCCCTTTTCCTCCCAGTTAGGTATATGTACAATGTTTCTTCTGGTATGGGTGTCTACATTAATTTCTCTTTCAACATCTGGCTGCCATTTCAAAAGATTTTTACAAGCACAATCACTGCTAGATAGTATCGTTTGAGGAATTTCTATGTTGTCTCAGCATATCAATAACAATCACTCCTTTTGCTAGTGATGAGAAGAAGTGAGGAAGTGATGGAAAAACTAAGCTTTAACTTTTTTAATTGGTAATTCATTACTAATGCTGCCAGTCAAGCAATTCACATCCCATGATAAGTCCAAACTCAATCCCCCCATCTAAAAGAAGATAGAAAAACCAAGAAAATAAAAAACAACCAACATTCCCGGAAAAAAGAAGAACAGGGCATAAAATGTGAAGAAATGAAAAATGAAATAAGATGCTACACAGGATGAATGTAAAATATGAACTTTCCCAATCTGCTCCCCTACCTCATCTCCATGAATTATTGTGTCAGAAAAAATGCCATCGTATACAATAAACAACAGATGAAAGATGATTTCATCAGTACCTTGGCAGGATCCTTGATACTACCATGTCCTCTGATCAGAACACGGCACTCGGTACTAGCTTCCACGCGCTTGAGAGAATTCCCTCTAGGACCAAGGAGGCGCCCAACGAAATTAAACTGCAACAAGAAGTTGGCAAAATGAATTGCAAAATTAAATGCAGCAAAACTACAACACAAAAAGGCACACCAGAACATGAAAACAATTCATACATTAGGAAATTGGTCCACTGGAATATCAACCCTGATCGTTCTTTTCACTATAAGACCAGAGGAGCTACCTTGAGAACCAAGCCAGTTTTGCGCAGATGAGGGCTGCCTCAAACCTGAGATCTGAACATAAAATTCAGAGTTCAAACATTGTTAAAAATTACAAAAGTGATGAAGGCAATGCCATACTTTGCCTTTCATTCCTTTCCCCTTTTTTTTAATTAATTTCTGCTACATAAGAAAACTGGCATACTGTTTGTGACCTATATCTCGCACTTAGATCCTAAATTACTAATCTCCCACAATAAAATTTCAAGGAAAAGAAAACATGAACAACTGAAAAAGTTAACATACAAATACAAAAGAAACCAGTGAAAGTAAATAGGTGCACCTCAATAGGCATAACATCTAACATCACACACACTTTGATAATCAAGGATAATCAGAGATGATCTTGAATTTACTTGAATCCTAAGAGATCTGAAATCAGAGTATTGAAACTAGAATGCTCGAGGCATTTCAACAACCAGCAGGTGTCATGAGGTTCTTTTGCAAGAAATGAGAGCATCCTCAAAAGCTGTTTAAACAGAATAATAAGTTGAAGTATGTTAGAACTTAGAACACAAAAACCCATAAAATTGAGTTTTCACATTTAGTCTCCTACAGTAAGGCAAAAAACAATAAATAGTCAGCATGAATATATAAGAAAAACAAGCCTCCTCCAGTCTTCGCCCAGATGTTGGAGAAGTCCCAGTTCAATACCTCACATTTACTCCTTCCACTCAAAGAGTACTGATTTCCTATCCAGGAAGAATTTATAATATTATGCATCATGTGATGAACGTAGTTTTACACTGACAATAATACTGGGAACTATAGCCATAAGTAAGTAAATTCAGACAAGGGATTCTCAACCAATCTACTTATCATTCTTGAAGTTGTTAGCTTCAACCTATCAGTCATAACAGAAGTGAAACTTCAAAAAAAAGCATTCAAAAACAATCAAGTTAGCAAGAATAGAAAAAATATTATGTCAGGAATGCTTCTGAAAACAGTAAAAATTAGATTATAGAAGTCATGTTAATGATTAGTATCCGTACTTCTGAATGAAACTGTGCAGCCCATCTGTTCACATTAGCTCCTCCATTTGAAAATAGTCCTCCTGAAGCCAGGGGGCTAGCATGTTCAAGCCCACTTTGATCTAAAACTGATGCATTCCCCAACAATGTGGTTACACGCAATATTTCTGCTCCAAAAAGGTCAATTTTCAAGAATAAGATGTACCAGTTAGCATTGGTTAAGAAACTAGTTAGCAGTCACCACAATATGGATGGACAACACGGACAGTTTACTCGGTAAGTTAAAAATCAATGCTTCCTCAACGTAACTATATCTTAGGAGAATATGTCCTGGAAGGAAAGAGAAAGATGATTTAGTTGAGTTCAATCCTCCTAAAGCCCATCAATAAAAGAAATCACTGAAGTTATAGTTTTAAAAATCATAGCCTTTAACTCAGTTCTCTTTTTTTGTCCCCTTCGGCAGGGTCAGGGGAAAGGGGATGAGGTTTGAAACAACAACCACCTGTGGACAGTAAATGAACCCTTACCACTGGGTCACTCCCTCGCCTCTCTTTAACTCAATTCAATTACATTCCCACTATATTAAACAATAATAACAACTTTAACTTAATTTCAAACATCTAGGTAAATTGTTACCCATTAATAACAAGAAAACAATTCGGAAATAAAAATAGTGGGGAACAAAAGGAATTTTCTACAGGAGAGAAAACCAAAGGAAAAACATCAGAGGAAAAGAAGAAACACCAAGCCAATATACCTCTCTAGTTTAGGCACTTCTAGGAAGTTGGCATATGAATTTGCTAACCAACAGGAAAAGGTTATACGTGATCATTCTTTAGCTTCCAAAAATCAAGAAAGAAAGCGCCAATTTCTGGCTCAAACAGAATCATCAAAATCCTCAAGACTCTAACCAATATCCTTCCTTTCTGTTTTCTACAGATCCTTGAGTATTCCTCCCTTCTTTTCATATTCTGGACTACTATTTTGGATCTCACTTTACAACAAATTGCTTAACAGCAATCGCCTAATTGAAACATATTAGCTCATAAGTGGAAAATATGAACTGCCAGCTAGAACTCCAGGATGCATTTTAAGAAGAAACTATTATGACGCATTAAAATATGTAAGAAATCAATCCAAAAGGAAACATACAAAGGACCCCTAATATTGACAGCTTTATAAATATTTTTAGATCCCGTCGGCATTTAGCCCCTGGTGAAC
This sequence comes from Ilex paraguariensis, assembly GCA_963454935.2. Classification (NCBI taxonomy): domain Eukaryota; kingdom Viridiplantae; phylum Streptophyta; class Magnoliopsida; order Aquifoliales; family Aquifoliaceae; genus Ilex; species Ilex paraguariensis. The sequence goes on from CAUOFW020003059.1 coordinate 445,002, forward strand.
CAAAATGCCCACAAACTTCATCCTCAGCCAGAAATGTATAATAGGCTGCTGGCCCTCTTAGACAATACATAAAGAACAGAGAGTTTCGGTTTATTTCTTCCATGAAGTACATTCATATTACCCATTTTACAAGAAGTAACTTTGACAGACACATAAGTTGGGGCTATCAGGTAGCCAATAGTCTCAAAAAATTTGGAATACACATTTTTCTTGAAGCCTTGGAGCACACTACATCACCCAAAAAAGATGAGGATAGATATATGCTTTTGGTAATCACCTCAACTTGAAGAGAATCCAAGCCCCAAATACCTGCATGAAAAACAGCCCTAAATCCAACCAACACACTCATCTCTAACTTCAAGAGAGAACAAACCCCAGAAAGTTGACTTTTGTATTTTCTCATCAGCTGTATCCATATTCTTTCTTGTCTCCCTTTTGTCCACCAATCCATGACATGGATAAGTAATTTTCAATTAGCGACCACGTGCTTCTCAATATCCCCCCTTATATTCCTATCGAAAAAAACATCTCCTCCTTATATTGTCATCTGCTCAACTTAGCATCCTCAGTTGACCACAATCACTCTTTAAACATGTTTGACTTCCCAACCTTTTCACTAAATAGCAGAACTAGCCATGAAGCCATCTAACAAAATTCCACCCCCGGATGCATTTTCAATTAATAAATCTCCACTTCAACAAAAAATTCTGGCACGGATCACTTTTGGCTATCCCCTATTCATGGGCTTTCAGTCATACTCTTTCCTTCTTCTAGTTACCTAAAGTTACATTTGTTATATTTATTTGCTAAGTCATTCCATAACCTTTAGATATTGATGAATCATTCCACATGGCCAGCTCCCAATCCATCCTTATTCTAATTTATTGAGTAATTTTATAGCCAATGCATAGCATTGTTCATTTTCGCGCTTCCTACATAAGCCACTCAATTTCAGCCTATTAAATGCAGGAAATATATAGTGAGTCCATGCAAATCCCAGTATAAAAACAAGAAGGTAAGTTAGCGATGGTCATGGTCTGACAATAAGAAAGGAAAGTGGAGGAGAACTTAAAGGCTGGACACTACACTAAAACCCTAACCTTTCTAACTAAACCATATATGCACAAGGTGACAATACCACTCTACTATCTTACTCCTTAAAAATCTCAGTGGCATTCTCCACAATTTAACATTCCCCTGGATACTACACTAAAACCCTAACCTTTCTAACTAAGCCATATCTGCGCAAGGTGAAGATACCACCCTACTATCTTACTCCCTAAAAATCTCAGTGGCATTCTCCACAATGTAACATTCACCTTGAAGCCAAATTACGTCAGTTTCAGAACGTAACACATCAAACCAAACTAGCTAGAAATCTTCTTTATCTTGTAGATACAGTGGTATAAATGAAGCTGAATAACGATAGCGCTCAATGAGATGAGATTTGACAGTTAGCCAGTCTGAAGTCCAGAAGGACTTGTAGTTGCTCAAAAAATGGAAGTTGAAAGAATAACAAGACAAACAAGAGGTGGGTAGACAAAAGAGAGGGAAACAGAGTGTTGCATTACATAAGTTAATTGTACAACTCCCATGATCAGATGCTAAAGCTAAAGTACATGACTAGGTCCTCTTTTCCCAATAATATCAATGTTCTACCTCTGTTTTAACAAGTTGCACATAAAAGGTGGGGGTCATCATTTACAATTTACACATCTTTTTGAACTCACAATAACCAACCACCAGTCACGGTAAGTCAATAAATCTGAAGCATCAAATGAGGAAAATATGCGGACCTAAATATGTTGACCTACAGCTACGAAATTAAAGGGGATGGCTAAAAGAACAAGCCAAGAGGCTAAATTTTTTTTATTCTCCTTTTTTAAGTTCTATGCCATTATGACTCGATCATTTATGGAATAAGGAAGGAAAGATTCTTCATCCTCCTCTGATCCTCGGGAGTATGTATCTAACCTCATCTATTTTCTAGTTTTCTCCTCTTTAAGGTGGCAATTAAAATCACCTACTTCTCTTTTCTTTTCATTTGATGTTCATTTTATACGAAAATTACTATGGCCATTACCACATTTATTCGTGACACATGAAATAACGTAAAGGTTTCTGAACTCACCCTGATTCAGCAACCGATAGATATGAGAAAGCACAGGCACAAATGGACTGAGTTTGTGACGCTCTGCCAATAACTCAGAGAGATACCTGTCATTAAGCAATTAAACCTATTAGAGTCTGTGAAGTCCACAAGCAAGCACCTATGGAATCAATACACTCAGAAAACTGGTGATGTAACAGTTCCATATGACCACTAACATCAGTAGCTGCAACAACCACCATAAATAATCTAATTATAGCTACAAAAAATTAAATTTGAACAGCCCATTTGAGTCACCAATGATTACTTTATGAAAGTCATTACAAAAAGCTGTTTTTCCCTTATAGACTGCAAACTTGAGATGATGACATCATGACTACAAGGCATGTGTTTACATCTCATGCAGATGACGAACGGCTTCACTATATTGATGGTACAAATCTAATGCTACCGTCACTGATTGCATGATTTTGAAGCAGTCAGTGTCACTTCCAAATACTAGGACTAATCTTACATCATCAGAGCAAAGTTACCATTTTGGCATTTATTATAAGAACTGTTTTGCATATAACATTTATCTTCAAAATCCACCTAATGGACAACATACCATTCATATCAAAGCCAAAATGCCATCAGAAGTAAATGAAAAGTAATTATATTTCCATACGAAATGCATTTGATTACACTACCATACAATGTAGCTGATCCAGTATCCTAAATTCTCAGCCAATAGCTCTCCTATATGATACCAATGAAAGAATGAATAGCAAACAATAGAACAATAATAAACACATATCCCCCAATTATAGCGGCATGCAATACTTAAACGTAGATAAAGAACAACTTTTGACCCAAAAAACTTAAAACTCCTATCATTCTGCTATTCGCACTCCTGAGAAAAAAAAAAAAACTGATCAGAAGTAAACTAGCTAAAAAAAGTCAGATTGAAACATAAAATCAGATCAATTTCAACACAGAAGTGCACGAACCCAAACTCAGTTTAGATAAAGAAACAATCGCTAAGATAAGCTAGAGAATTAGAAGCCACAGCAATCAAAAATAACAAAACTTAAAGACTCATAACAAATTGACCCATATATTTCCAAGGTCTCGTCACCACACCAATCAACTACCAAAAAAACACGGTGAATTGAGCAATATCTGTAGGCGAGAGCATACTTTTCTTGCTCAACGATGGCGGTGGAGGCGGAGAGAAGGCCGCCGAGGTGAGGAGAGTGAGGAGCGGAGGGCGAGGGTGAGTACGCCATGTACCTGCCGGAAGACATGTTTTCCGGCGATATCGGCGTCAGATCCCGGCCAGACTGACTCACACAGCTACCCACCGACCGGCGTCGAAGCACACAGGCTCTCTCTCTCTCTAGATAAATCAGCGTCGGTGGAACAAAACCTAATGTAAGCCTCCGTGTATTTATTGAAGGTCCAATGGTCAAGACACACGAACAGTGCTCTACTGTACCTTTCGACAGGGAGTTGTTTTCATGTATGTACCACATACGACGGAGCTGCTAGTCACGTAATAGGTTGCTGGATAAGAGATAATTTAAAAAAAAAAAAAAAAACTTTTCACGTATTATATTTTTTGAAAGGAAAAGAAATATTGGGTAATAATCATTCGAACCTCCGAGTTTTGTCTTAATGGCATGGACACCCCCCTCATATTTTATTAATTATAGTGAGACACTCCTTCACATTTGAAACTCGTTACACGGACACCCCTCCCTTTTCATGGCCGTCAATAATTAAAATGGAAAAGGGTGACATCACCTTAAAAAACTCTTGTAATTCTAAAATTAGCCCTCATTAGTAAGATTAAGTATTATATATTAGAATTTTTTCAAAATATATATAATAAAAAGACTATTAGATCCCTCAATGCACTTTAAAAACATAGCACAACTCACTTCCATTTCCACTGCGTGAAGAGCTTTGAAACCCACTGAGTGAAGAACTTAAAAAACTTGTGTAAGTACTCTTTCTCTCTCCCAATTATTTTCCTGTAATTTTACTATATAATTCATCTACAATGCTTTGATATGAAGCTTTGTGATGTTTTTATTCCATCACTTATGGTATCTCTCTCTCCCCCCTCCATTACGTTCAAACACCCAACATCATTGTCTTAAACTGTCCAAAGCTCTACCTATTATGGATTTGCTTGTGACAACATATAAAATCAGAGGGGGTTTGTGTGTTATATTGACATAACTGAAGGGGGTTAGTGAAATCCACAAATGTACATATTATTTTTGTCAATATTATTTTACTTTGTGCCAACTTAGGAAGAAAAATGTATTTCTCATATACAAGTAGAGCTGGTGGTACAAGTGATGGACATGAGAAGCCTGATTTAAGATTCATCGGGAAAGCAATGCAACTGTCGGAAGAAAGTTGTTATCAAAATTGTCAAGTCAGAAAAACCAAGTAAAGGAAAATTATACTTCACATGTGACAAAGGCGGTTGCGAATTTTTTGCTTGGTGCCATCCCGAGGGAAACTTCAGCAATCCTTATGGCAATGTTAGGCGACCAAATGAATGTCATGGAATAAGACCAATATTTGGTAGTTCAGACTTAGACTATCCTTTCCCTAATACAAGGGTTGTTGTGATGGATGGCAACCCTACTGTGATGAAGATCTTGGTCATTGCATTGATCATTATGTTTTTCCTCATCATAATCCTTATGATGCTATTAATTAGCAAGTTATAAGTTGTGTTGTTCTAATATTTTGATTATGCAAGAACCTGTACTTCATCATGTATCTATGTATTTCATGTTCAACTCAAATGACAAAATGGTGTAATATTTCATATAGAACTAGGCAGTGACAAAAAGGTATTATATAACTGGATTGTTTCAATGAAAATGCTTATATTCTGTATTCTAGACAAAAATAACATGTGTCCTACCATATGCACATCTACTATATACCTGTCCCACAAAAAATAACATGTGCCCTAACATCTGCACATCTAATATATACTTGTCCTAGACCAAAATAACATGTGCCCTAACATATGCACATCTATACTCCCCCAAGGCTCTAAACTCCAGTTGATTGAGCACCCCTGCCACATCCCTTTACCCCTCCCTCCATTGCAGTCGTACTTTCAACTATGTTTATTTGAGAAGTTGTATGTGAGGCATTAGAATGACTTTGTGATCCAAGGGATGTTTGTGATGTTGTTGGTCCTTCGTTGCACTACATAATAGAAGACAATTAGAAAATACATCAATTGTATTCCAATAAAATTTGTAGGATGTTATTTACCTGACTACTATTGGTCACACCACCATTCTTGCCCTTTGCTTTAACCGATGCTATTTGACATGTTCTTTTGTTATGCCCAAGTTGTAAGCAAATTTGGCACCTTATTGTTTGGGACCTCCTTATGCAACTTGTACCAATTGTTGGCTCATCTATACCTCTATTTCTGATGATTCTAGGCCTTCCAGGTAGCCAATGCAGGGGTGGAGGTTATAGAGGTTTTGCCACTGGATCCCACATCATCTGGTCCACAATTAGATGGATCATATCTCCATGAACAAGCAAATAAGTCTCTTTGGTGTAACTTCTGTGACATTACTTCTCAATATTTCCTCTTTGGGATCCTATTGCAGCTGTTGTGTGATTGTAAGGGATCCCAAAAATCTGTCATTGTCTACAAGAGCACATCTCAGTTGCCAAATTGACTGGATATCAGGTTCCCTCACGACTTATGTCAAATTCCAAGTTCCTAGCAAATAATATAAGACACTTCATACTGTCCTGAACCACTTTTTCAATTGTATCGTAATGTTTTTGGTGACTAATTCCTCTCGTGCACATCCTTTGTGGTACCTTTTTTGAAATCTCACCATTAACTTGCATCTAATTCCTTCCAAAATAGTGAGTATTGGCTTATGCCTATGTAGTCTCATCCAGTTGTTAAATGATTCACACATGTTATTGGTTATGTGGTCACTTTTAACAGATTCATCAAATGTATGCTTAACTCATGTATGTACATGGACTTTCATAAGCCAATTATAAGCATTAGAGTCATGTAATTTCATTAACTCCATGTTGTCTCTAAACCCTACCACATTATAGGCCCTAGCAGCCCTCCAAAAAATTTTTTTAAGTAAAGGCCTAGGGAACTTGGATTTGAAATTATTGAAGCAATGCACACAACATCTCCTATGCTTAGCTCCTGGGAAAATCTTCTCAAACACTTTATCAAGTTCTTATGTTCATAACAACAATAAAAACAAAATAATAAGAATTATTAACAAAAATAGAAACAAAATAATAAGAATAATTAACAAAAGCATAAGCAGAATAATAAAAATCATTAACAGAAACAAAAACAGAATAATAAAAATCATTAACATATAAACATAGATTACCATATGATTGTTAGACATAAAGGTCCATGGTTGGGACCTGTCCCCAGCACCAATAACTGCATGCAGATTCTCTAGAAACCACTCCCAGCTCTCCGTTCTCTCACTTTCAACGATTCCATATGCCACTGGGAATAATCCTTTATTCTCATCCAGTGCTATTGCAGCTACAAGGACCCCACCATATGACCCTTTGAGGTGGCAACCATCAACACCAATAAAAGTACTACAATCGTCTCTAAACCCCTTCTTCATGGCACCAAATGCAATGAAAAATCTCTTGAAAATGAGATTAATACTCACTGAAGACTTAAAGTAATCAATAAGTGCAACAGAACTAGGGGTACTTTTCAAAACTTGTCTAACATATGCTGGTAGTAACTCAAATGTCCAATGATGATTACTCTCTATTTCTTCCATAGCCCTCATTTTTGCCCTATATAGCCTTATAGCATTACTTTTAATTTTCCATCGATCATTCAATTCAGATTGCATACTCTCCAATGTTATATTTGGATTGTTCTTGATGACCCTCCATAACTGTTTTGCAACCCAGGTGTTGTTTGCCTCAACCACCTTCTTATACCTAATACAGTTATGCTCACTTTTGTAACTCTTCACCTTAAAAGTAGCCTGATCCAGAGAAGTGATGCATAGATCCTCCATTTGCACCTTGCAACAACACAATGCACTGTGACTCTAGCCCTCTCATTCTTCTTCCTAATCACTTTGATCCCTTTTTTAATGATATAGTCTCTTAAAGCATCCCTAAAAAGATCAACATTCTCAAAGAACATCCCCTTACATAAATTCCAATCAGAGTTTCCACCATTCTCAACAAGAAACTCAGTTTCATATTCAAATGTATCATACACTTTGGATTTTCTCTTTCGCTTGCTATCACCATTCATAATCTCTACATTATCAGAATCACTACTACTCCTACCACCTTCATTCCCAGATTGATAATCTGAGAAGCCATCACTACTTGCATCCCACTCTTTACATGTGCTAATTGGCCCAACATATTGGCAATCATTCCTAGAATAAGGAACATCATCATCGCCTCTCCAATTCTTATCCTCATAACTAAAACCATATTCATCGTTCTCCTTATCATTATCTCCCATATCAGTTTCCTCATTTCCAACCTCAAACTGAACATTTACAACATCTGTTTCCACATTTCCAACATCAGATTCTGCATTTATAACACGTGTTTCCACATTATCAGTCTCCCTGTTTTCATTTTTACTTGCAACCATATTATCAACTTCCCTGTTTTCATTCGCAACATCAACAAAAATATGTATCTCTCTATTGCTCTTATACATATTAAACACATTCACTAAACATTTATCATCATCAACTGTCATTCTCCTATCACCATGTGCCCTATTTACAGTGATTTTATATGTCACTAAATTTTTTTGTATACCACCAAGTAATATTTTGTCAATATCGACTACCAAATTCATATGACAGCACTCATCTGGGTTTATTCCATAAATTGTCACAATGGTATCACCACTATGGACAACTATATCATGCTCAAATTCACCCATTTTTTTTTAGAACCTGATTAATTCAACCCAAATTTCAAAAACAAAACCCAACTACAATTTTACATCAAACCAAAAAATCAATAAACGAAAAAAAACATTGCATAAAAGACATTATACTTACCAATGGTTGCAAGAGAATCAACGCTCATCATTCTCCAATAGTCATGAGTTAGTTTCAACTTGTAGGTGTCGCTTATGATTCCTATGACTACAAGAATTTAGACTCGCTCATGAAAAATTTTCATTCATCAAAGCTTAGACACTTATAACCAGGGTTACATAAAACATTTGAAAAGGTGTGAGCAAGGGTTAGATCTAGGATAAATTGGGGTTCTGAACATGCTTAGATTCAAACACACACAATGACTGATTCTAAAAATGAAATTTAGGGTTTGAATCGAATCTACAATCTACTGGGGGCTAGAGGTTTGAATCGAATCTATGATTCTCACTTAATTTGGGGTTTTACATACCAGATTTAACCTATTCTAGGCCAGAGAAATTGAATTTCTTTGTGTGTGTGTGTGTGTGGCAAACAACGGGTTGTAGAAAAGTTTTGATTTTTTAGGATTTTGTTAATCAGATGGATATTTATGTCATTTTATACATTGTGGTTTGACTAGCAATATTATAATTCAGTAAAATAGGGGTTATTCTTGTCATTGCACAACTTCTCTTAACTCCGTTTATGATAAGGGGTGTCACTGTAATTAATAAAATGTGAGGGGTGTCCATGTCATTAAGACAAAACTTAGGGGGTTCGAATGATTTTTACCCAAAAATTATTTTACATTACAACAATAAGGGTAAATTACAGTTACACCCCCTAACATTTGGTTTTATTATTAAAAACACCCCTAATATTTCAAAAATTACATAGAATTCCCTAGACATTTAAAACTTATAGTAACCACACCCCTTCCAACTAATAAACATTAGAATGGTTCATAGTCAAAACTAATGTCATTGATAATAATTTTTAAAATATCAAAAATACCCTTTAAAATTAAGTTTAAAAATTCAAATATTTATTCTTCTTACCCCATAATTTATCTCATCTCTTATTTATCATTTCTCTATTTTATGTTTTACAATCTATCAAATTAATAAGTTAAATATTATAATTTTTTGTTTTTTATACAACATATTAATATAAATTCCATTTATCAATTAGATTTGTCCCAAATCGACCATTACCACCATCACAGTTAACCTCCCTCTATCGCTGTCTCCACACCACGGAAACCACCACCTCCTCCTCCTCCTCCTCCTCTCTCTCTCTCACTCTCTCTCTTCACACGCATGCATAAAGCATTGCCCATGCCCAATAATAGAGTAACCCCACCACCTCCATCTCCACTTTCATCTTCACAACCACCAAAACACACACACCACCACCATAGTCCAGCAAAACCCCACCACATTTTTCAGTGTTGAATATCATATATTGTTCTCAAGTTTCATAGGTACTTTGTGAAGAAGACTGTACAATTTGTTTGGATGTGTGAGCAAAACACATAGTGAGATCTAACAGTGAAGAGTGTACGCGCATAAATTGAACGGAAATGAATGGCAAGTATTGAAGCATTTATATATAACGAGAGAAATCTATATAGACTTGATGTTTTACGGTTTTTTTTGAAGAAAAAAATCAACAAAGTTGTTGAGAGTTTGTAATTATTGGGACTAATTTACTCCCTCTCTCTCTTCCCCTTCCTGCTCCGCTTTGCTAAAGACATACTTTCGATGGTTCTTTTGTTGCTCGAATCTCAGTTGCCTCACAAAACTAAGGCTATTTTTTCTAGTTTGTGATAAGTGAAAGCATTGTTCATTACTATACTCAAGCGAGCTATTGCAACAATCGCATTTAACAAATAAAATAAGGAAAACTGGAGGTGGTAGAGAAAAGCTTGGACTCTCAATTATGGCATGCTTGTTCAAGGTCATGTCGAACACAACCTCACTAATGTTGATTTTGGAGCAATCCCTGGGGTTCTGGTATTGATTCTTTGTCGTGTGGCTACTGTGAAGTTTAGGGTTGGGGTTAGGGATATGACTTGAGGTTTAGGTTTGAGTTTGGGTTAAATGGAGGGGTAGAATAGTCTTTATAAAGATAGTTAACTCCATTTAACTACTGGGGTCTTAGTACAATTTTTGAAACACGAGAGTATCCGTGTAATAAAACCAAATGTTGTGAATGTAATTTATCCTTATAATAAAATTATAACCTTCTATTTTTGTGATAAGCATGGTGGCCCTCAACGAAAGGTGCCATAAGGAGCGGTTATTTGAGCCTCATCAATAATGCTTGTCCACTGTCAATTAATAAAGTTGCCTCCTTCAACTAATACAGGTCATTAAAATTATGGGAAAGTCTACAATTCTCCCGAAAAAAATGTATTACTATTCAATAGAAAATAATGATCTATTACAGACAATCATGATCAACCATAGTCTTTCAATATGGATCATACCTTTTATAATTGATCATGTCTTTTAAAAGTTATAACTTACGTCTCAAAAAAGTTATAATTTTTTATACGGTACTGAACTTTTCCATTAAATTATTAAATCACATTTTGATGCATTTTTATTATAGACATTATTTTATTTAATTAAATAATATTTTACTTGCAGGTATATGCTATTGGTAGTTGGGATGCTATTTTTTCCATATTCATTAGAAAACTACATCTCTCCATGTCCATCCACTTATTTCGGAAGCTGATTCAACTTACTAATTGATTAAGTCAATTATTATGTTGTGGATTATGATGTTTTGCGAGTAACCCTCTTGGACTATCTTTATATTATAGTCAATTATACGTTACGTTTGCAAAATGCATCATCCACCCGATAGTATAGACTTTTAAAATGTTACACACACTGATAATTCTTTATATTTTTTTGTAGATAATTGACATTATGCTTTTACCAATTTGTTCCTATTGTGGTCCCTTTAATTAATCGTTTGTTGTGTTTGAGTTCAACACTCAATAACAAGTGGTTCGAATATCGGGTAAAAAATATAAATGATCCTTAAACTCTGTATATTGTTTTAAATTAGTTCATGAACTTTAAATTATCTAAATTTAATCTCTGAACTTTTTATCTTGTTTCAATCACATCTAGAGGTGGCAAATGGGTGGATTGAGTTAGTTATGGGTTGGGTTAAATTAGATTGGACTAAAATAAATTCAATATAATTTTTACTCATGTAGTAAATGGGTTATAACGGGTTGAGTTAAACCGATTAACTCATAAAATAATTAAAACTTTTAATAGACACATTAGTACATCAAAACACACACACACACATTAGTAATATACCAAAATATAAATATACACACACACACTAATTTACTAAAACACACACAAATTAATACACTAAAAATATACACACTAATACACCAAAAATACACACACATATACTAACACAAAAACTAAAATATATTTAATAAAAAAAATATATAAATAATGGGTCAAGGTGATTGTGAGATGTGGGTCAACCCATGAGTCATGGGTCAAGTTATGAATTGTGGGTCATGGGTTGACCCACAGACTATGTGTCGCGAGTCAACATGTGGGTCATGGGTTGATCCGTGGTCATGAATAGTGTATTAATGTGTGTTTTTGGTGTATTAGTGTGTGTATATTTTGATGTATTAATGTATATATATATATATAGTGTAATAGTGTGTGTATTTTTTCGTATATTAGTATATTTATTTAATTTTATTACTTGTGTTATTTAATAAAAAGATAAATATTCAATTCAATGGGTATCCATTTGTAATCCATATTAATCTGCTTAATTAAAATGAATGATATTACTCAACTAATTTAGAACTCATATTAATTAATATAAGTACTCAACCTATTAATTTATGAACGAATTAATGGATAATGGATTAAAATTGTCACCTCTAATCACATTCTTCTGTATGTTTAACGTCCTAAACATGTTCAATATAAAACTTTTTTGCATAGAATACGAATTAGACGGGTTTATTGTATAATAATAATAATAGAGTTATTAATGTTTAATTCTAATTTGACTTGCTAATTTGGTGTTCATATTGGATTGAACAATAACGCAATCTCAGACTGTCCAGCCCAAATATTGAATTGGGCTGAAATATGATTGGGCCTTGGGAAAGTGAACATATTATGGCGCCCTCGGTTCATCTGGAAGCATTTGCGAACAACAGAAAGAAGAAGGCGATGATGGAGGAAACTATACCCTTCAAAAACCTACACAGCAGAGAATACCAAGGCCACAAGAAGAAGGTTCTCTCTCTCTCTCTCTCTCACACACACACACACACACACACACACACACCCCTCCATTCACTTCATCTTCTTTCGTTATTCAGTGGAAGAACCCAATTTGAGGAATCGAACTTAGTACTATTTTTTAATTGTCTTGGTGTATTTTAAAAGGTGCATTCAGTGGCTTGGAATTGCATTGGCACGAAGCTCGCCTCCGGTTCGGTTGATCAAACCGCTCGCATTTGGCAGATCGAGCCACACGGACATGTAAGCCTGTTGATTGTTGACAATTTCCTTTTTGCTCATGTTCCGACCTTCTTATAACAATTTGTCTTATTTGCATACGGTTATTGTTCCCAATTTAGGTTTTTTAGTTTATGTAGAAATTTTTTGTTTTTATTGGTAAAATAGGTCAAGGCATTCTCGAATTCTAAAAGCTCAGGTACCACTTGTCATGTTAGGCGTTAAATTGATTCTGAGGAAATCAATCCTTCAAACTGCTAGTCATTTTGGATCTTGTACTGTAGAATGCCAACTGAAGTGATGGAACCAGTGCTATAAAAAGAGTCTAACAAAGCATTGAGTAGCAGTTTTTTCTTTCTTTCTTTGCAGTTAAATTTGGGAACGTGCCCTTTTCCCGGTTGTGGAGAGCAGCTGATAGCTTGTGTATTTATTAAAGGTAGGCTATTAGGAATCTAAGACCAGCTCTTGGCAACAACACTTATAGTGTGTACACTCAAGAGTGGCCAAGGGACTATTGAGAGTGTCACTGCTCGCAAAGTTCGATAGATGAAGCATGAATTTCATTCCCAGTCTTGTTGTGACTTGAAATTGTCATTGCACTCAAAGTTGGACATTAGTGCTTTCTCGCTCTTGATTTATGTTTTGGGGGAGGCATCCAATTTGTATTTTTCAATATTCGGTCTTTTGATAATTTGATGCACTCTTTAAATTTCATGCAACACTACGAAATGAATTAAAGAAGAATTTAATTGATGGGGAAGGCTTTTATTTGTTTTTCATGCATGTGTTTTTCCCTATATTTTTTGTGTGTGTTGGGGGGAGGGGGGGGGGGGGCGCATTTTTGGCCAGCAAACAATGTAGATCATTGTGTTATGTGTTGCTGTATTTTGACATTAGGTATCTTTAAGCTCAAATTTGCTCAACAGCTGATACTAAACATGTTTGTCAGCTCTCAATTCCTGTGATTTTCTAATACCAGTAGAACACTGATGTCTGTGTTTCTATCTTTTCATTCCTTCTTGGAAAACTCTCTTTGGTTTCATTTCTATGGCATTGCTAGTGGATCACATTGGACAGCAATTGGCTTATGAAATGAGGTCTAGCATTCAAATCTACTTCACATTCTTAAGGAGCTGGTAACATTATTTGGAGAAGCGCTTTTAAACACCTATGTATCAATTGCATGCTTAGTTGAACACTTCCAAAGTTGTAATTACTTTAGATAAGTGGCTGACCTAATCATTTATTTTTTGTTTTCCTGTTGATTATTCAAGGCAATGTGATATATTTATTTTTTTGGCAATAAAAGGTTGTTACAAGGAGAATTCTATTTTGGACTATCGAATATTGCATTCATTTGGAGTGTCTGCTGCAGGGTAAGGCTAAAGATATAGAATTAAAGGGGCATACTGATAGTGTGGATCAGTTATGCTGGGATCCCAAACATGCTGATTTGATTGCAACTGCATCTGGTGACAAGACAGTTCGTCTGTGGGATGCTCGTAGTAAGTGAATGCCATAATGCATAAGTGTGCTTGAGTTCTATCATGGTTTTGAAATAGGTACTACACTGTAAATGTTAAGGAAAAAGAGGTCTTACAAAACCTCTCTTTAGGGGAAAAAATTGCATTGTCTTTGGGATAATATATGTTTATATTCCTTTGAAACAAGAAACGCTAAGGACTGATATAAATGAAAGTATATTTAAAGAATAATGTGGACCACTATTGTTGATGAAGTAAAAGTTCGTGGGCCTTAAACTTTTTTGAAGACCTTTCAAACTAAAGTTTCATGGAATTGGGTAAGAAATTGAATGGTTCTGTTTCTCTCTTTATCTGAAATAGCTGCACCACTTTGGGGTTGTTTAATTGGTTGGAATTTGGGAAAAACGAAAACGAATTGCAACAGCACTGCAGAAGATGATCATTTACGCGTCTTTTGGATTCTGCAGGTGGAAAATGCTCACAGCAGGCAGAACTCAGTGGGGAGAATATCAACATTACTTATAAGCCCGATGGGACACACATAGCTGTTGGGAACAGGGTAAACTTTACAGTCTATTGTCATTGCTTGACCATTGTGTAGAATTCAATCTCCATGCTAAGTTTTTCCTTTAGTAATCTGTGTTTCTGTTGTTGTCAGTTTCCATGGATCCCTTATGGCAGGATAATTCTTCAATTAATATTTTGCGTCTTTGCTACCTTTTAGTAACTTAGAAGTATATGTCCATTTTTCTCACCCTGTTCTCATATATTATATAGGATGATGAACTGACAATCCTGGATGTTCGAAAATTTAAGATGATTCATAAGCGCAAGTTCAACTATGAGGTAATCTCTTGTTCCGTAATACTGAAAGTTCTCCTATTATCTGTTTAACAAATGTTAAAGGCAGTATAATTTGGGTCTCTGTCCCAAGGGAGGTTCAGAGCAACCACCTACTTCAATGATAACTTTACAAGTTTGTTGTTCTAGGCTAAGGGTTAAGGTAGCTGGTGTGCCTTATCTCTCTGCCTTTGTGTTTTTTGGGCTTTCTCTTGGGGCGGTGAGTGTTTCAGGCAAAGTTTAATCCCTCCTACATATTGATGTAGTTATTGGTCCTAGTTGTGCATAGCTGAACCATCTCAAATGACTTTCCCGATATGGAACCCACACAAGTTAGAAAATATATCATCATATAGCTCCTCAATTTCTACGTTTTTGGAGGATAAATATATACATAGAATTTTTCTTCTTTTTTCTATATGTCTTCACCATTGGTAGGTAATATTGCACCCATGCCCCAACTGTTACGTGAAGCTTGCATCTCTCTGCCTTTAAGGGAGGTGGGAGATACTGGTTGCAGACAACCCTTATCAGACTGACTTTCAACCAATCTTTTACCCTTATGATGTTGCCCTCCAACTTTAGATAGCTAACTAGCAGGTATTTCCCCATTGCTGAGCCCACCTCTTGGCTCAGTCACTTGAGTCGTGCAGCTTTGCACATATAAACTAGGGAGGAGAATTGTTTGTAACATGGACTTATAGATGTCTGGCCTAGTACGAGGAATTCCTCTGAATCATAGTTTTTTTATTTTTTATAATTTAATACATAGTGCTCCTTGATTGCTGTTCTTACTAGGTAAATGAGATCGCATGGAACATGACAGGAGATATGTTCTTTCTGACAACTGGGAATGGTGAGAACAATTAATGGGCAGGCAATTGGCCTTGTTGCAAATATGTATTTGATTTCAACATCTAATTTAGATGATGTATCTTCTCTATTGACTTGGAAATTTTATTCATTTATTGTTTATACTCATTCCCCAGGAACTGTTGAAGTGCTAGCATATCCATCCCTTCGAGCGGTTGACACCCTCATGGCTCATACAGCTGGTTGCTACTGCATCGCAATTGACCCACTAGGGAGGTGTGATTTATACCCGACTCATTGTTGTTGCTTATTTATTTCTGGTATACATGTTCTTTTTATATAAAATAGCAGTGTTGAGGTTCAGAACTCATTTTTTAAAGTCTTTCGTAGTGTCCTTTGTTTAAAAAATTATGTTATTGAAATTTTGAGGGTTACAGTTTTGAATAGAAATACTTAATTATGTAGCCCTTCTATTGAGGTGTCATGTAGGCAAACCCTTTTAACTTTTGCACCAGCCTTTTCCTACTATGGCAGATATTTTGCTGTTGGAAGTGCTGATTCCTTAGTAAGCCTTTGGGATATTAAGGAGATGCTCTGTGTGCGAACATTTACAAAACTGGAGTAAGTCACATCCTTTCCTTTTTGATTTGTTTGTGATCTTCACATGTGCAAGTTACATATTTTCACTGGGGAACTTTCCTGATATTTTCTTCAGACATTGGTTTTCTCCATCCTTGGGCATGGCTTGACCTTTTCTATCTTATTCTCAGATGGCCGGTCAGGACAATAAGCTTCAATCACACTGGAGAATATATTGCTTCTGCCAGTGAAGACCTGTTCATCGATATAGTATGTGTCTTTGCCCCTTTGGAACTTGTATAAGTTTTCTATATTCAGCAAAATTCATTGAGTCTTTATGTGAAACTCAGGTCAGGTAGGACTTATCTTTCCTAATTGAGTAATCATGCTCGTGTTCGTTATATTACAAGTTCTTCTCACTGCAATAGTTCTGTCTTCCTTTAGGAATGTAGAGCATAACAATCTGTTCAACAGCATTTGCTTTAGATGGCCAATATTTCGTAAATCAAAATTAGATTGCTAAGATCATCATACTGTTATTCAGAAAGAAGTTAGCTGAAGAATGCTTATGTTGCCATTTGAAACAGTCTAATGTCCAAACTGGACGATCAGTCCACCAAATTCCATGTCGAGCTGCTATGAACAGTGTGGAATGGAATCCAAAATACAATTTACTTGCGTATGCTGGAGACGATAAAAACAAATATCAGGCTGATGAAGGTATTTTAGCTTCTTGCCTCGAGTAGTAGCAACAAATGGGATCCCAGACAGGATATAACTCGAAATATTAAGTAGCTGTGATCGTGAGTTGTTTCAAGTTGTGGCCTACATGCTTTTCTGAATTCCTTTTGTGAAAACAGGTGTGTTCCGAGTATTTGGCTTTGAGAGTGCATAGCGAAAGGTTGCATGGGCTGCAGTGCAGTGGAGTTGAGAGTTCGGTTGGGGGCCGATGTTTTCCCTCCTGTGGCTCTTTCCATCTGAAGGGTATTTCTGTTGATGTTTATTTGTGTTGTACATTATTGTGTTCTAAAGTGAGGACACAAGCTTCCAAGCCATCAGACCAAGATGGTTCATCCCTCTAATAAGGGATAGGACAAAGTACGATTAACAAAGACACAAGGATTGAAGCCTGTGGAGTTATTTAAAGAAGTAAAAGTGTCTCAATTTAATCAAGTTCAAAGTGTTTGAAATTGAGCCACATTTGTAAAGGATAATCAATTCCAAGAAATCGAAATTTGACTTGTTTAAATTGTATCTTGACCTGATGTAATCTTCAGATTTACTACTGCACTGATGATGTAGAAAAACTTCTTAAAAACTCCGAGGATTAGCCCAGCGGAGACAAAGATGAGATATAAATTCACAAGTGGTGATTTTGAAATTTGGCAATTTTTGGGGGGTTAATTTATCAGGGATTTATTTTTCATAAATTTTTTAATTTTTGCATAAGTGATTTGTTTTTGAATGAACTTCTATTAGAGAAAAAAAAAAAAGAAAAAAGAATTGTGTAACGCAGCAATGCAAACATAGGGTTGACATAAATCTCTAAGTTGAAAACCAGTATGAATCTCCTTCGTTAACAAAAAGATGCCCCACTGAGTTTACCTTTTTGTGAAAACGAAACCAAAATAACAAGGTACCAATTGGAATTTAGTAACTTACTTCGTTAATTCCAACGACGAACAGCTGGCCAACTAAAAAATTTAATGGCCCAACTTACGCCACGTGTCAACCGACCAGCCTGCCTGTCTGACTGGTCACATCACCGAACCGGTACCAAGTATTTACCTTTCACTTTGGAACCTGAACCAGTTCTCCCCGACATGCAAACCTTGGAGTAATGTTATAAGAATTAATTTGGGGATTTAATTAGATATTTAATTTAAAATATCTGCTTTTAATATAATTATTAAATTAATTTGTTTGTTCTAACGTTAGCCCACTTTCAATCTAATAATATCAGTTACTATTAAAGTAATTCCAAATAGTCTTGTCCTAAAGGCTAATCCGTTGGGCAGGCCACCAAGTCAATTCAATAAGGGCCAATAATATATAGACCCTAAAGCTTTTAAAATTTTCATTTTAGCCCCTGAATAGAAATTTCATTTTATGGCCTTACAAGAATGAAATTTCATATTTAAATACTCCAAAAATATTCCAAACTACAAATATATAATACTATAGGACATTTGATTTCTATCATCAAAGATATCATAATGTTATTTTATTCCATAAAAATCATTTTCTAATTGGACCTTGTCTCATGAAAACTTATTTACATGATAATATGCCACGTTATTTATTCATTCGATGAGTGAGACTCATTCCCATACAAATTTATTATTTTTTTGTTTTTTGGGTAAATCATCTTAACGCATCAGAACAAAAAATACTACGATTTTTTATATATCAAACAAAAAGTAACACTTTGAATCCACAAGAAAAAATAGAGAAAAATTTTGAAATATAATATTATTTAATGATCAACTCGTAGTACAAATAAACAATACAAATAGAAACAATCAAAACTCTAATTGTTCCCAAAATAGAAGCAAATTCCTAAAAATTATGAAAAATATCAAAAAATATAAATATGCAATTTTCCTAATTAATATAAAAGCATATGTCGTCTGGAGTCCAAGGAAATTGACTACGTCAAATCTATAATTTATTATTATTTTTTAAATTTTTTCCAAAAATAATAAAAATAAGATTTTGAGGACCTAAATGATAAAATTTGGTTCAAAATTAAATGAGTTAATAGTTAGATGATGAGTCTTAATAGTTGACCAGATCCAGATCCAATTAAAACACCACTGGTTTCACTAAATTCAAAGTCCGACTTATTTTGTCTCTATTATTATTTTCTACCCTTCCGTTATTCTTTCAATAATAAATGATAGTTTATTTAAAAAAAAATAGAAAAAAATGTTTATTGGAGGGATCTGATCTGCTAATAAAAGCTTAGGGCATGATATGAAAAGTTTTAATCCTTGAAGGGTTAGAATAAAAGACTTCAAATCCTTAAGGAGATAAGATGCCATTCACCCATTGAATAATCCCTGTAGTTGTCCTTCTTCCACCGCCAGTACCGGTAACCAGTCAGTCTCCGACCAAATATCCGTCCAATGCCAATTTTCATCGCTCATTTCTTGTCACAAAAGAAAAGAAGACGCAGACTAATACGCAATGGACAAGTATATATAGACTCGAAGCTACATAGAGGGCTTTATCGAATTCGGAGGATTAAAATGCATCTGTACAACGCTTGGCTGCCACCGCCAGTGGTGGAGGAGACTAAGGGAGAAAAACAATCGTTCGCTTATGTGGTGACGGCTGTTAAGGAATCGTACCGACCGGACGATCCTGAATCTGTCTATTCCACTCTCAAATGGATTTCTGTCATTGACCTGTGAGTTCGAATTACTTACTACTACTTCTTCCTTCAATTTATGATATTCGTATATGTATGTGTTTGTGATTCTCGTGGAAACTGAACAAATTGTATGCTCTCTGCGTTTGATCACGCGCTAAAATTGCTGTTGTTCGTTCCTGTCCCAATAAAAGGTGCATATTTTGGCTTTGGAGAAGTTGTTGTAATACCATTGTATAAGTGTATTGCCTTTTGTTTATTAAAATCTGAACTTTGTAGACTGTTTTCTATTGTGAAAATAGTTAGTCGAGGGATCAATAATGCTGCTGAAAAAGAAAGAATGAATGGCAACAATTTCTTCATTGATTAAGAAAATAAATTTGACTCCATTGTTCATGATTGTATGCATGGCCGTTCAATTTGACTGTATTCTATGTGAATTGGTATAAAATTCGTTCTGTTGTTACTAATGAACATTAATCTTTGTGGCTGAATCATTTCCCCATTTTGAGGTACGAAATTAGGCAACTGTATTCTGTGTTTCTTTTAGAGTTAATCATTTGTCATATTTGTGTTAGGATTTAATATGATGATATTTTCCTTCTCATTAATTTATATTCAGTTTCATAAAGGCAAAAAGTGATGTATCTTTGGAAGACGTGGCTGCTGTTGTGGAAATTGGGTTAGAATTATTTGGAGTATCACAGAACAAACTTTACGTCCAGGTGCTGTTCCCAATCTCAGAAAGACTTCTCAGGAATGTTTACTCATAATCTATTTACTTTTTACTAAAACTATAGTCGCATTTGTATTGATAGGTTAGATGGGGAAATATCCTAGTGAAATTGTTGAACAAATACCGAAAGAAGTTGACATTGAAAATTCAGTGGCGTCCTCTCCATGATACTTTGATGCATGCACACTTCAAAAGGTCAGTTCTATGTTTGTACTTTACTGTTATACTACTCTTCCTTACTACATGGTTTGTTCAATGTACCATGGATATTGCACAACATGAATTATGCTCCCTTTGCACTCAAGGGGCATTCCATCTAAGGCTCTATGTTTGGATGCAATTTTTCATGGTGACTTCATTTTTCGATAATTTGTTTTTAAATCTATCTATATCAGTTACCACATTTTGAAATGGAACCCCTGAACATCTTGGTTTGTTTCATTCATTTATTATTTTGTATCATTGACATGTCAAAACATCCGCCTAGTTAGGGGTGGAGCCAAAAAAACTTGTTTCTGGGTGGGCACTATATATTTTAACAAGCGTAATTTTTTTCTTGTAATTGATAAAAATAGAATAATACATTTATATTTAATTATATCTTATTTAATTCTTAAAAGTTCATTAAACTTAAAAGACTAAAATTGTTGAACATAGTAGATACAAATGACCATAAAAAAAAAAGGGCTAATTTTATCATTTTACCAAACGAAGGCTAATCAAAACTATTTAGAATTGATTTTGATGAATTTTTATATGTTGAAAGTTTTGCATAAACTTTATTATTATTTATATTCACAATCATATACATAATAAAATATATTCTCTATCATATCGATGATAATTACTAAAATAAATGTTAAAATTATAAGTAAACTCATGGATATATCATACCTTTTCTGGTCTTGATTAAAAAATAAGGTGGGCACAATTTAATATATTGAAAAAATACTTAAAATATATATAAGTAATTTTAGAAAAAAAAATTTGAGGGTGGTGGCCCCCCCCCCCGGGCATTAGGTGGCTCCGCCCCTGTGCATAGTTAACCACAATTAACTGTATCTTGGGCTTCTTGTTCTTGTTGTTTGTGTATCTGAAAGCTATTTTCTGGTTACAGGAATACAGGCCCAGAAGGATGGAGATTGAGACAGCGACATTTTGAGACAGTTACTTCCCTTGTTCGATCCTGCCGGAGATTTTTCCCACCAGGTTCAGCCTGTGAGATATGGTCTGAATTTGGGTAATTTTCTGAATAACTGTCTTTACTTTAGTCATTCTCTTTATATTTAGAAGTTATACTGATGTTTCAAGTAATTAGCAGATCAATTAGTCTCATCTGTTTGGATTTTAAACTACTCTCCTTTGCAAAAGAGAGTATGCAGTGATCTGCCATTTTGGTTTAGTGATGGAATCATAACAATCTCTTTACATGTTGGCTTGAAAAAAGTGGTTTTTCTGAAGATGGCTCCTGATTTAAGCTTCCCCTCTGAGAAAAGGAAGATTCTTTAGTCAGTCATTTGAGTTTTATAACCACATATAGGTTTGATTTGTTTTGCTGCATGGAGTTATAATTACATCTGGATACAAGCAAAGTCAATCTAACATGTCTTCATTAGGTGTGAGGAGAGATAAACCAGTGTTCTCATAATGTATGTTGGTGATACTTTGCTTAGATTTGAAAATGAGTAATTTGGAAGCACAGATAGTAAAAGACTTCAACTCAACTCAACTCAACCTTGATCCGATTAGTTTGGATGGGCTTACATGAAACTGTCAGAATTCGATGCAGAAAAATTGGGCGCAAATGAAGTATTGTTTTAGTAATTGAAGTTATTATTCCTAAGGGCAATTTTCATCCGTGAAGAAGATATATGTTGCACTGACTGAGGGAGACTCATCTCTGGTAGCTGGCAGAAGCAGGCTGGCCCATTTGTAGTTTAGGTCTCTCAGGACAACTTATTCACTATTCAACTTGTTATGTTCATTTTTCTGCGGTAGTATTATAAGTTCATGCATGCTCTAGTAATTACTTATGTGATCTGCTAATAGAGGTGTCATTTATGCTTGAGGTGGTTTGATTGCTAGGGTATATGTTGGTGTAGGCTTAGCAGGGTCCATAAGTACTATAAGATAACTTATGGTTGTTTTACTAACTGGTGGAAATGCAGTGATTTGGAGGTTAAGGAATGTGTTAGTTGTTGCATGATTGGAAAAATCTAAACTTAGATCAATTGCTCATGGCAAGTACTAGTTGTGACTGATTACACTTAAACAATTTGATTTTTTTTTTTTTTTTTGGGGGGGGGGGGGGGGGGCTCTGCTTATATCTCATGAAATTATGCTAAACAATTTGGCATCAGTGTTGTGCACTGTCCACAGCAGCGTCATTGCTGATATTCTCACAAAAGACTAGATGTTCTACTTTTACTGTCTGGTTAGTAACTGGGTTCTGAAAATGTATATCCAACAATATAAGGGGGACATTTGATGGTTAGGATATTGTCGCGGAACATTTTAGTTGTTTTACTTTTAAAGAGTATTATTTATTTTTAGTAATTATCCTCATCTGATTCAGATTAAGGATGGAAGGGAACTTCAAGTTTTGGGTTTAAGTGTTAGTAATGAATGAGATTTTCTTTCTTATTTCTTATTTCTTCTTCTCATTGAGTGAAAACAATGCAGATCTCTGCTGGAAAATCCATGGCACAACTCAGCATTTGAGGGGTCTGGGTTTGTGAGACTGTTTCTTCCAGCAAATTTGGACAATCAGGACTTCTTTACACAGTAAGGAACGCCAATATTCTACTGTGGGATTCTTTATAGATTTTGACACGACTTACTAGTGCAAAGTATTTTTCTTTTGTTGTCATATCAGCGACTGGATCAAAATATGTTTCGATCAGTGGGATTCAATGCCCAATTGCCAGTTTTGGAACAGTCAATGGGCAGCTGTTACCGCTCGAGTAATAAAGAATTACCACTTCATTGACTGGGAGTGTTTCTTACCAACGCTTTTTAGTAGATACTTGAATATGTTTGAGGTGAGTGTCTGGTATGTATCAAATTGGTAACTTAATGCTGAGATGTTGGATAGGCCCCAATACTGATGTAAGTATATATTTTCTGTTATGCATTAATAATAGATTACGAAAATTAGAATTTGTGTCACACTCAATGTGTAGTTTTTTGGTTAGCTTCAATTCTACTAGCTTCAGGACTTGTTTCTACAGAAGGCTTGGGCTTAATAACTTCAGCACTTCTTGCTAAAAAAGCCCCGGGGTTTAATAATTTAGAAGAGGATAATCTTTTTTAGGTATGGGAACTGTAAAGCATGTTTAGGGCTGTAGGAGACATATGTAGTAGTGTATATGTGAATTATATGTTTTGTTTTACATTTAAATTCTTCAAGTTATCACAATGTTAAGTGCAATCCTAGGTTCCTGTGGCAAATGGGAGCGGATCATACCCTTTTTACGTGGATGTTCCGCAAAACACAAGGTTCTTATTCTCCAATAAAACAGTCACTCCATCAAAGGCCATTGCAAAATCGATTGTAAGACTCATATACTCATGCTTATAACTGGCAATGCTCAGAAATAGATATGAATCCCTCTTAATGGATCCCTATTCCTATATTATATTTCTGCCAATGCAGGTTTATTTATTAAAACCTGGTGGCTCTGTGCAACATCACTTTGAGAAATTGGTCAACCTCTTAGAACAGTTTGTTTCCTAAGATTTGTTGCTTACATCTCATTTCCAATGCATTTGTTTGTTTATAACATATATTTATCAGTTCTCTGTCTTTATTACTGTAGATATTACCACCCCTCTAATGGTGGTCGCTGGACTTACTCATTAGCTCGTTTTTTGTTCAACTTGGTAATTATGTTCCAGAAACGCTTGCAACACGAGCAACAGTAAGGAATTGTGCCTTGATGGTGGTATTAGGTAGTTCTGCATTCAATTTGGGATTCTTTGAGTTTTTTTAACTGAAGTGTTGGTTCAGGGGCGAAGATAACAGAAAAAAGGCAGATCTTTTCCTAGGACCATTGCAACGAGCTTCCTTTGTTAATGCCATGCTAATGTTAATTGATCGTGGTCAGTACAGCAAGAATGAACATCTTTCAGAAACAGTTGCTGCTGCAACTTCTATTTTGTCATATATAGAACCCTCTTTGGTTCTGCGATTTTTAGCATCTCGGTTCCATATGGCCCTAGAGACAGTAAGTGGTGTTGCAGGGTTTACCTTTTGTTGTAATTTTGACCACATCTTGACTTATACATATGTGAAATGTTGTTCCCATTCAAAACATCCTGAATTCATTTCACCAAATGATATGAAGGGATAGATCTGTTAAATAGAATTTGTTTTTACCGTTGAGTAGTGCCTGGCTGTTTGTCTGATTGCATTTTCTTCTTGTCTGGTCAGATGACAGCTACCCATCAGCTGAAGACTGCCCTGACATCAGTAGCATATTCTGGGCGATCTTTGTTTCTCACATCAATATCAGCTCTGCCAATGAAATCAGATGATGTTGGTGGTGCTGATGCATTCATTAATCTCCTGATAATTTCGTTATCCAATGCATTACTTGGCATGGATGCCAATGATCCACCCAAAACCTTGGCTACCATTCAATTGATTGGTTCCATATTTTCTAATGTAAGACCTATCACAGCATATATGAACCGCATGTGCATGGTTTGTGAGGCTTTTGATTAACTTTTTTTTTATTTCCAGATGGCTACACTGGAAGATAATATAGATGATATGTCCCTCATGCCAACAATTTGCTTTTCTGAATGGCTTGATGAGTTTTTGTATCGATTGTTTTCTTTACTTCAGCACTTGGAGCCTAGTAGTGCACTGTAAGCAATGATATTCAAATTCCAATTCATGCTTCACCTCTTTTGACTTAATGCAGTCTTACTTATTTACATTCTTACTACTCATATTGGTGTCAGTCTTGTTAACTTCCTTTGTGCATTTGTGTGAGAATGTGAGAATAAGTAGTTAGTGGCGCTGCAGGAATGAAGGCATCCATTCACCCGCACATTCAGGAACTTTCTTGGTTGAGGATGGTCCTTATTACTTCTGCATGTTAGAAATCTTGTTTGGCAGGCTTCCAAAATCACTATATAACCAGGTCTAGGATCTTGAATTTTGAATGTAACTCTCTCATTTTTTTTTTTTCATTTCTCTGGGATAAGATTGCATGAACTTTTTCAAAAATTTTTGAACAGGCTCTGAAAAAAATTTCCAACTTTGTGAAGACAAATATTCTTCCGGGTGCGATTGCAGAGGTTGGACTGCTTTGTTGTGCCTGTGTTCATTCAAACCCAGATGAGGCAGTTGTTGACCTTATTGAACCAATTCTTCTGTCTGCTATATCCTTTTTAAAAGGGACACCTATTACGGGTTTTGGAGGGAGAGGAACTCCTGGTGCCTCAGTTTTGAGCAAGGTTTTTTTTAGATGGTTTTTGTCCTTCATTTTATGTTTGAACCTGCATTATTAATGTTAGCTTGCTTTACCATGTTTTAATGAATGTTTATTGTATTTTTGCTAGGCAAAACCTACTCTTTCTCCGGCTCTTGAAACAGCAATTGATTATCAGTTGAGAGTATTATCACTTGCAATCACTTATGGAGGTCCTGCACTACTTCGTTACAAGGATCAATTCAAGGATGCTATTGTTTCTGCTTTTGATTCCCCATCTTGGAAGGTTTCTTTTTTCTGTTTTTGGCTTGTCATTCACTTTAGTATTGCCAATTCAATCTAATAGCCTAGTATGATGTGTACTTGGCTAAGCAAGAACACTTGAGAAGGGCCATGCAATGGATGCATGGTGGATCTTCACAAACACTTACTTGCATATCAGTATGTCGCACCTCGAATGTTCCATACGCAACATAAAAATGATGCTAATTTCTGGCTCTGGGTCAGCACTCCTAGACAACTTGTGATCGACAGACATTATACATTTTGGTATTGCTTCTATGTTTTTTTATTGGACTTTGAATCATAAAAGATACAAGTATGTAAGTAAAGCAAAATCCAGTTAAGGTTCATGTAAGTTTTAAAAGTTTGGCTGTATGAAATAGCATAATTAAGCTACATTAACATTTTACCAAATGAGAATGTGTGGGGGATAAGACAAGTTGTCATATTAATACGTCCATATGCAACTGAATAAGTATATAGGCATACATAATTGAAATGACCTGCATCTTTGCCACGGTGGTGTCCAATTTTCGTAAGACTTGGTTATTGAAGAGTCCAGGTTGTGTCTTTTCTACTTATATATCGTGTCTTTGTCCATGCAACATTTGTAAATAGATTGTTGTTGAACTAGTTTTTCAAAAGTTTTAGCAGTTCTTGGGGTTCATTAGTTTAGATGTTGACAACCTGTTATGATTTGACAGGTTAATATGGCTGGTGATCATGTTCTCCGATCTCTCCTTGGAAGCCTGATTCTTTATTATCCTATTGATCAGTACAAGTATGTCCTGAATTCTTTTGGTGGTTTGGATGATTGGTGTTGCACTGTCATGCATTATATATGCATTGTGCTTGTGTATCTACTTTTTGAGTACTATCCAGATAGACTTCCTGGATTCTCAGGTGTGCTTTCCGTCATTCTGCTGCTGCTGCATTAGAGGAATGGATCAGCACAAAAGATTTTTCAAATGATAGACCGTTGATGTGCCCAAAATGGCATGTCCCTAGTGACGAAGAAGTTCAGTTCGCAAATGAACTCTTAAAGCTTCATTTTGAGTCAGCTTTAGAAGACCTTCTGAGAATATGCCAAACCAAAATTCATTCTGATTCAGGTATTACCCAAATTCTTAAGTATTATCTTTCCTTAGTGCAATCTTTACTTCCTCTCTGGGACAGGTGTAGTTTGTGGTGGAGGTGATATTTTATTTAGCGAGTTTAGGTTCATGCTATTGCTACCTGCAAATTTTGTTCGAAATTTTGTTTTGGTGGGTCACAACTTACTTTGATTTGACATTGTCAAATAGTTTCTGTTACTAATTTGATTGTTATTATGATTATGATACTCCTATCTGACGATATACTGTTGACTGCCAAGGAAATGAGAAGGAGCACTTGAAAGTGACTCTTTTGCGAGTTGACTCTTCATTACAAGGTGTTTTGTCCTGTTTACCTGATTTCAGACCATCCCCTAGAAATGGGATGGTTGAAAATTCAGGGCATATTTCTTTCTTGATTGCTGGAGCAGCTGGTTCAACTGTTGGTAGCACTGAATTGAGGGAAAAAGCTGCTGATATCATCCATGCAGCTTGCAAGTAATTCCATTTCTTCTCCTCCTCCTCCCTTGTTCTTGCAAACTTAGAGAAATGTGCCTTACTGATCTCTTCAGTAATTTGCAGATACCTATTGGAGAAGAAATCTGATGACAGCATTCTGTTGCTTCTCATCATTCGTATTATGGATGCCTTAGGAAACTACGGTAATGGACCTTAGATCCAAATCATTTGCAGCCCCTTTTGTATGTTACTTCCTGTTTGACATCTTTCGTACCTTAACCTGGCATACAGGAAGTTCAGAATATGATGAGTGGGCAAGTCACCGACAGGCTTGGAAATCCGAATCTGCTGCCATAATAGAGCCTCCAATTAATTTTATTTCGTCATCCCATTCTAAAGGAAAGAGAAGGTAAAGAGTCCTATATTAAAATCTTACTCCATATTCTACTGGATGACACATCAAATTTGGCCTTTAAACTCCTATATTATGCTTCCATCCCAGGCCTCGGTGGGCACTTATTGACAAAGCGCACATGCATAATATGTGGAGATCATCGCAATCATCATATCATCTGTTTCGTACCAGTGGGAATATTTCTCCGTCAGACCATTTGGTTCTTTTGATGGATGATCTTCTTAACCTCTCCTTGCATAGCTATGAAACAGTTCGGATGTGAGTTCAGTACTCTTCTACCATTCTACTGTCGGAAAAAAACATTAGCACAGTCACTTTTGCTTTTTAAAAAAAAAACTGTGATCATACATTGTGACTGATAAGACATTTTTTCAGTATTAGCCACACTGCTAGATTCCTATTATGCACCTCATGAACTAGTAGGATGTTTGTTGTTTAAGTCTTTGCTCTAGAAACAAAGTTGTGGGATGATTATTGGCTTCTCATGGTGCAAATATTAGGCCTTTCCTAATTTATCAACCTTTCAGTTAATTCTGTAATGATAAGGTTTGCCTAATTGCTATGACAAGTTGAGACATGGTTTTTCTTATTTAATGATCATGGCTTTTTGCTGACAATCATATTGTGGCTAAAGGTTGGCAATCTAAGGTGAAGTTTCAGTATGTTGAGTTTTGATGATAGCTTAATAGCTTAGCTGCTCTTTTGTGGTTATTATTTGATAGGTTATAGTGTGTTGTTTATACACTGTTGAGCCGGTGCTAGACTTGAACTGAGGACCTTTTGGCCTTGAGTTGTTGGGAACAAGTTTTCTTTACATAATTTGCACGAGTTCCAAAAATGGTTGTAGACACTAGACATGAATTGGCAATATAAGAAACAGTCTGAAAAAAAATCCTGTTTTTCGTGGCGGTGTAATAAGAAATTCTATGAGAAGTGGTGAACCTGTTTACTCTATGGTTCCTCTGATCCTTCCTTGGTTGTATTTTGCCGATAAGAGTCATATTTAGGTGTTCTATATAGATTTGTCATATCTGATTTAAGTTTTTGAATTGGCCCTCAGACTTGCTGGGAAATCTGTAGTGAAAATGATGAAACGATGGCCACGTATGATTTCAAAGTGTGTGCTCACTCTTACTGAAATCTTGCTGAACCCCAGCTCACCAGAATACACAGTTTTAGGTTCTTGTGCTATCCTTTCTACGCAAACTGTTCTCAAACATCTGACTACGGTATTCCTCAGGCCCAAGTTACTTGAAGCATAATTTATCTGATGATTTACTCTTACACATCTTTGATCATCTTCCAATCCAGGATACCAAGGCGTTCTCATCATTTCTTCTTGGAATTCTTTCCAGGTAACACTAATTTGATACTGTATTGGTATTAGCTTGGGATTATTTTGTGGCACAGTGATAGCTATGTGATCTGTATCTTAATTTCTGTGTGTCTGCTTGAAGCTCCCATCATGAGTCGCTGAAAGAACAGAAAGCAATCAATGAGGTAGGATCTCATATAAGGTCATATAGAGCTCATAATTGTCTTTCATTACTATATCGTTATTTTTTGAGTTTGTGTTATGGGGGGTGTAATATTTCGGGAATGTTCACAGCTTTTTGTCAAATACAATATCCATTTTGCGGGAGTGTCTAGAAGCATTTTCAATTCATCTAGCAACCATTCAGAAGGAACGGATTTTGCGGCTTTGGTTTCTGCGATTGGTTCTATGAGTTTTGAATCCACCAACTTGCCCTGGCGGTAAGTTTTCTATTGTTTGAGCCAGTAATACTCAAATTCACATACTTGTTCTAATTGGTTGTGCTATTTTGCGCTACGTTGGCCTATTGGGTGGATTTGTTCAACCTATGGTCAACGAATTAGTACATGATCTGCAGACTCTGTCTACTGGCTACTGTCCAAAATTATTTATAATGCGGGCTTGGTGTTTCTTTTTTCCAGGTACAATCTGATGGCTAATAGAGTTCTGTTGTTGTTGGCTATGGCTTCTAGGAGTGATCCTAGTTCATCCTCAAAAATTTTGAGTGAAACTGCTGGTCAGTTTAAAGTGCATCCCATGGTTGTATCATAAATTAAGTTTTAACAAACTTCGTTTCTCAAATTAATATTCTTTCCCTCATTTTCTTCGTAATTATTATTAGCAACTTGAGGAGCAAAATAGATTCAACATTCTCGACATCGCAATTTTCTAATTTCAAGGCTTATGCTCCTTCTCAGGTCATTTCTTGAAGAATTTGAAAAGTCAACTTCCGCAGACCAGAATACTTGCAATCTCTGCTCTAAATACACTGTTGAAAGAATCACCTTACAAACTCTCAGCTGAGGATCAGACCAGTGTTTCTGCGGATTTACAGGGTCATACCAAGTTTTCTCTTGAAGAAGCTTTAAGTCATATTTTTCAGGAGGAGGGATTTTTTAATGATACTTTAAATAGTCTTTCCCATGTTCATATAACCACTGATACTGAAAGTGCGTCTTCCGGAGGAAATCATGGAAATTCTTCTTTTCAGAGTTTTGCTGACAAATCCATCACCCGTTTCTATTTTGACTTCTCAGCGTCATGGCCTCGTACTCCTAGTTGGATTTCGTTATTAGGGAGTGATACTTTTTACTCAAACTTTGCACGAATATTCAAGCGGCTCATTCAAGAGTGTGGGATGCCTGTTTTGCTGGCACTTAGAAGTGCATTGGAGGAGTTTGTTAATGCTAAGGAGAGGTCAAAGCAGTGCGTGGCTGCTGAGGCATTGGCTGGAGTGCTACATTCTGATGTCTCTGGTCTTTCAGAAGCATGGAACTGCTGGATGATGGCCCAATTTCAGAATATTATTCTTGCACGCTCTGTGGAATCCATTCCAGAGTGGGCAGCTTGTATACGTTACACAGTTACTGGGAAAGGAAAACATGGCACAACAGCTCCTCTTATGAGGCAAAGAATCATGGATTGTTTGATAAACCCTTTACCTCAAACTGCTAGTACCACTATTGTTGCCAAGCGCTACACTTTCCTTTCTGTTGCACTCATAGAAGTATCCCCACCGAGAATGCTAGCGGCTGAAATAAAGCTCCATAACAAACTTCTGGAGGAGTTGCTGGCCAATATGACACATCCCTCTGCACAGGTAGGCATTCTTCTCATCTTTTGGCCAATGTTGATGGAACACTTATTTTGATATAACTATATAGCCATGTGTCTTAGTGGGGTCTCTTCGCCCCATCTTATTGCCCAAAGTGCTCATATGGGGTCTCTGCACGGGTAGGTATTCTTTTCATCTTCTGCCCAATGTTGATAGAACACTTATTTTGATATAACTGTATAGCCATGTGTCTTAGGGAGTTGGAGGGTCTCTTTGGCCCATCTTATTGCCCAAAGTGCTCATATGGGTAAAGATGTTTAAATTGTTATGTGACCGTCTAGGTCCCCCCCCCAAAAAAAAAAAAAAAAAAACTAACTAAAAAAAAAATTGTCTTTTACAATACAAATATGTTGTTGCTTCACAGTCTGACTATTAATCTCAAAGTCTGCAACTAGATTGGTATGTGCATCATTGTTTACTACTGTAGCTAATTGATCAAGTCTCTTTTGTTGATTTTTTTGATTCTTTGGTTACAGCATAGTTCTGCCACCATAATTTGATTTCATAGTTCCACATTCAAATTTGATCAGTTTGTTTACCTTTTCGTCTTTTCCCCATCGTCTTTAATTTTCCCCTTCTACAAAACTCATTTCACCCCCACCCATTCTCAAATTTCATGAAAGACAAGATACTTTTGTATTTGACTCCCTGACTTGTCACTAATTCAAGATATCCTTTTATACCATTCTGCATCCCTCGAAAAACTCTTTATGAGACATCCTGTTTCCTGTTCTTCTCAAAAACTGTTTGAGAATTCCAAATTTCAAAGGTAAGGGAACTTTGAATGCTGAGATTGTATGCTTGAAGTGCAGCATAAATCTGTATGTGGCTGGATTATGTCAAAATATAAATAGATATTTTTTTCTCTGTTTTCTATTTTCCTAACATTTTATTCACCTATTTATTTGTAGTTTTGCAGCTGAGGGAGGGGAGGTCAATTCAAGATTTGTATCTTAATTCTTTCAAGTTAAATATTACGATTGGTTGATTTTTCTGTTTGTCATGGAAAATTCCTTTGCAGAAATGCTTTATGCTTGTACGCACATGAATAGTTTGTGAATTAAGCCCACGTTTGGAACTCTCGATATTGGTCAATTGCCTATGCATGAATGTATAACCATATCACTACTTGTTTAAGTTTCATTCATACTTCTTGTGATATAGGAGACATACAAAACATTATCCTCCCTTCCACATATTTTGATTAGTGATGTTGTTTTAGAATTGCAATTTGATGCAAGTTTTGTATCGAACAGGTGAGGGAATCAATTGGTGTTTCTCTTTCTGTGTTGTGCTCAAACCTTCGGCTTTATGCATCCTTCCCTCATAATCATTCAAATGAAGTGGGAAGTGGGGGTGTGGACAAAAAAATTGGAGTTAGTTGGGATCAATATCTGATAGGACAAGCATCTGAACTTGTGATGAATATCCAAAATACTAGCCCGTCTCACAGTTTAGTGGTCTCATCAGATACAGTTCTTGATATTGGTATATCCAATGGCAATGGTCAGGATGATGTTAAATGGATGGAAACGGTACTCTCTTTTTTGTTTTTTAAATACATTGAATTAAAGCAGTGATCATTTTTTATATCCTTGTTACTTGTAATGATCATATCTCTCTCTTAATGTGTAGTTATTCCATTTTGTTATCTCATCTTTGAAGTCTGGAAGATCGTTAGTCCTACTGGATGTTATTGTTGGACTTCTATACCCTATAATCGCCTTACAGGTGTGTAAATTGCAATTTTATTCAGTTCTATTCCTCGGTTTGTAAAATCTGCTTTCACATAGGTTTGGCCAATTATTGAACTAAACCAACTGAAGTATGGCATCTTGAACTCTTTCTCGAATACATAGTGTTCAATGGTAGAAAAAGCTAAGCATTTACATTCATAAACAACTCTACTTGTATTATGTTAATTTAGAATTGACAAAGAACAGTTTTGGTGGTGCATTTATTGGATTAGGTAGTGTTCACTATGATCCTGATTATTGGGCATTAGACCCTGTATTTATGTAATACTGTTGGTTCTTTGAAGGAAACATCACACAAAGATTTGTCAACACTAGCCAAGGCAGCTTTTGAATTGCTGAAGTGGCGGGTTTTGTGGGAACACCATCTCCAAAAAGCCGTATCTATTATTCTTTCTTTAGCCAATGATTCTAATTGGAGGACTAGATCTGCAACTCTGACATTTTTGCGGACTTTTATGTACAGGTATTGTACTTATTTTGTGGGTTCTGTTTCTCATTGATTCTTCTTTCATGGATAAAAAGCCCTAATACTTGGATTTGTCCTTTTATGTTTCTTTATACTTGTAATTATATACTTGGAAGACCATAGTCCTTTAAGAGCACTTTTGGATGACAAATTTTGAAAAATCTTTGAAATTTAACATGAAGGGATTTAGACAATTTTTTGTTTAGGTAAATTTCTTGGATCTAGATGTCTTTGATTCAAGCAAAAGTCATGGGATTCGTGCTTACTTTACAAATATATTATATCTTTATCAAATAATCAAGATAACTATGCCAAAAAATCTCTCGTGGATTTGATTGATAATGTTGGTCATACTTTGTTGGGCTCATTCTTTAACAACTTAGCATTAGAGCTATGGTTTCTTGAGGTCTTGTGTTCAAGTCTTACTGTCTTTGTTCCTCCATTATGTTTGTACATCGCGATGCATGACGTCCATGGTCCATGTGTACATGTCTATGCACTTGGATGTATGTCTCCTCCATGTATGAGTGCACTTCACACATGAAGGGCAGTGTTGAGAGCTTGATATATACTTTTGGATCCATTCTTTAACGAGGTAAGTATTTGGAGTAATTGGTAATTCAGCATATACAAAGAACGAGATTGATGTGAAAGATTATGAAGTTATGTGGAACCCTTAAACCACCATGAAGTTATGGATGGCTTGATTTGTTTTTTCCCAATAGAAAGTAGGGGGATGAAAAGATGGATGTCTTTGATATAATAAGGCAACTCAACAAGCAAAATTCTCTTCATTCCTGTCTTGAGAATTTTACAATGACACCTATTTTGATAGGATTTTGTTTGAGCATTTAGATGCCTTAAATCCATTCTTTTTTTTGATCAGGCCTTAAATCCCTTATTGACATCCTCAATAGGCTTCAAAATTCTCATATCTGCAACTAGGGATTCTGAAATTTTGATTTGGTCAAAAATTCCATGCCCTTGAATAAACTAATTTTTTTTTTTTTGAAAAAAAATTAGTTCCTACTCAATTAATCAAAGTTAGAACAAATTCATATCCGATTCATTGACAAGCATTATTGGACCCTTGCATATTTGAATTGAATGCAATCTTTTGTTCTGTTTAATGACCCTTGCATAAACTAAAACTATTTTTTTTTTTTTGGCAGTAAAAAGTTAGCTTGTAGTTGTCATGAAAATTTTGTCTAGAGAACGAATTGAAATCCATCTACTGGTCAACTCTAAAGGGTGAATCGATTTTTGTCATATGCACTTCGTTATGTCCTATATCCTCTTGTAGATGATTGTCTCGACTAAATTTCTTCTATTACACTGTTTGGTATCTTTGAAATGATGCTGTTGCAATCTAAGAGACATCTTATATAAACCATTGTCACTGTAAGTTGCATGCTTATTATATAACAGGCATACTTTTATCCTCTCTAATGTGGAGAAGCAGCAAATCTGGAAAATCGTTGAGAAGCTACTCACAGACAACCAAGTTGAGGCAAGTTTCTGGCTTTGTGTAATTAACATTTAACATTCAAAGTAATGTAAAATACACAATATAACTCAAGTCATGCAAGGAAGTCCATTTCTTTGTTCTGATAGCCAGTAACACGTTTTCATGCTAATTATATCCTAGAGACTGCAAGAACACAATTTCTGATTTCCTCACCTACTGGTTCTATATCAATAATAATTTTTGGTTTGGTACCTAAGCCCTCAAATGCAATGTAGGATGCAGAGATGCTGGTCATATGGGCTAATTAATTAAATATCTACATCCCTTTGAGGAGTTTACAACTCTTTATCGAGGACCAGAGTAAGGATCAAATTTTCATTTCGGTTCATAGTTTCAATCAATTTGGAAACAAAAATATTTCGAAAACACGATGGAAACAAAAAAAAAAAAATTTAAAAATTTATTTGCAAAACATTGATCGAAACATATTGAAACCCATGAAAATATACTGAAACACCTTGAAATATAGGAATTTAGATATTCAATTACTGATTTGATTTGGTTTCCATGAAAACAAAAACAATTTCGGCCGTTTCGAAACTCCTCAGACCAGAGTCTTTTGGCAAGAGGGGTTTGATCATGTCTAATTCATTGAGCTTACCTTTGGATCAGGTAAGAGAGCATGCTGCAGCAGTTTTAGCTGGCCTGATGAAGGGTGGGGATGAAGATCTAGCCAGAGACTTCCGTGGAAGAGCATACAGGGAAGCAAATATTTTGCAGAAAAAGAGAAAGCAGAGGTCATTTTCCTGAATTTGGGGTTTTCGTTGATGTTGGTTATTTGATTAATGACAGGAAAGGGATTTGGATTTTGGAATGGTGTGAACTACGTCACCCAAATTCAGATCCCTCAATCACCATATATGTTCTTAAACTTATTTTTTATATTTGTGCATTCTGATCTAAGAGTACATTTGAATTCAGAAGGGTGATTTCTGGGCAGTCCATAGCTTCCATACATGGTCCTGTACTTGCTTTGGCAGCTTGTGTATTATCAGTGCCTTATGATATGCCAAGGTATGCCCGTGGTCCAACATGAAAGATTTGCTTTATCATGTATAATGTACTTTACGGATTTTGTTGAAAAAATGGTTGAGATTCAGCAGTTGGTAATTTAGGTCACGCATGAATTGTGATATTTACAAATTTACTATTTATGAGTGACAATGAAGAGCTTGAAGACAATACTGGAAGATCCCAGTCCTGCCTAGACCTAGACCTGGTGATATGGGTTCTCATTTTGTCGAGTATGGCAGTTTGTCAATATAAGTGGTTTGCATCAAAGTGATACTTCTGAATCCACTGAATATTTTTTAAATTACACAGAAATCTTTCTAATATTTTAGTCAATAAAATGCTTTTAGGGATTCATCAGGGCAATAGGATTAGATGTGATTCAGTTGGGCAATGGATGCTGCTTCCAATCATTTTAGGGTTGCCAAAGCATGGGTTGGATTATCATCTTTACAGCAGTATGCGCTTTCGATTTACAGAGTCTTGTTTACTATTCAAAATACCTTGGGCATGTCTTGTTGAAAGCACCATGCCCAGACTCCAAGCCCATTATCAGCTTCAGGTTCAATTAAAAAAAGAAAAGAAAAGAAAAAGAATAGGCAAAACTAGCTGTTATTTTAGGTGTCCAGGTTTAGTACGGGAGAACAGCGATTGTTTTCTTTCTTTATGTTTGTCTGGCTCGCTTACTTGTCATGCTAAAATTTATCTTGTCTGCAAGGAGTCAGGGGTGTTCCTTTTGTGGAGGCTCATTTATCGTAGCTGCTCTTTGAATTGATGCTTATTGATTGATGTTCTGTGAAGTAAAATAGTGTCTTTTATCATTTGATTTTTATTTATTATAATTTTATCATTTTGTTACAGTTGGTTGCCTGAGCATGTAACTTTACTGGCTCATTTTGTGGGGGAGCCATCACCTGTGAAATCAACTGTTACAAAAGCAGTTGCAGAGTTTCGGCGGACCCATGCTGATACATGGAACGTTCAAAAAGAATCATTTAGTGAAGTGCAACTTGAGGTGCATTTTGTATAAATAATCGTATCTTTTTAACATGTTTTATTAGTGAGTTTGGGAATTGCTTCCTCAATTGTAAGTGTTTGTCCTCATCAATCTTTGCAGGTTCTGGCGGATACATCATCTTCATCATCGTACTTTGCTTGATTTACATTATCTCACGAGAGAAGGCAAATGATAGGGACATTCAGAATAACATTGTTACACAATATTTTGTATCATTGACAATAATGTCATAATTTAGAAACTATGTTTATTTACACTGTATCTGTTGCCATGAATTTATTATTTTCAATTATGTTGATATCCTTGCCCTTAGAATATTTTGTGTAAACTCCCCTAAACTATAGGATTCATCAGATCATCAGATGGTAAATCCCATAAGACGCAGTCTGAATTGAAAATGCTTGATCCACTTCTGGCCACTTTCCCACCCTCAGATCCCTCTCCATTTTCATCCTCAAGTCTCTCATGCAGACGGCCTTGCTGATCTCCTGCTGTGCATGTGCTTTCAGTGCACATACTCTGGCTCCATGGAGATCCATCCCCGTCATTGCAGAAAGATGAAGGGCCATAGTGAAATCCAGAGACAGATACCGGAAAAGCACTGCAGGCACCAGCAAAATTTGCAGATGTCATGCCAGTGGGGTCCCAAGGCTTGTTAGAAGGTACCATATCAGGCTCTTGTATTGCCCTTGATAATCCGAGCTTGATTTTCTCAATGGTGTCATCTTTTTCGTCATGTTTACTGGTACCATAAGTAACTATTGTGTTAACTGGTTCTGCAACAGATTGTTGCAGCTGGAAGTCGATACGCTTCTTGGTAAGGAGGTGAAGCATTTCATCTTTAAAGCAACCTAAGGCTGCTTCGGCCAGATGAGCAACCTGTGGTGGGGCTAGAGTGGTGGCAATCTCAGCCATGAGGTGGGAGAAGGGTTTGTGGGTAACTGGATCAATTCCCATGCCTGAAAGCTTCTTTTTAAGCTTGGTGTTCCAGTGATTCTTAACATCGTTGTCAGTTCGTCCAGGTAGCTGGGCAGCGATTAGCGACCAACTGTTACGAATAATCACATTCAGTGCAAGAATTAGATAACCAATTGTATGTCCTATGCATTGTATGAGAGTTTTTAGGGTAAATATCCGAAGAGAAGCATGATAGAAGAATTGAAACGAGGTATAGATCGATGACTGATGTACCGGTTCCCAACAACTGAATGAAGCTTCACAATAGTCTGCTCTTCTGAATCAGAGAATTGGCCGTGTTTGAGATCAGGTCGGAGGTAGTTAGTCCACCGTAGCCTACAGCTCTTCCCGCATCTTTGGAGACCTGACATGGTTGTATAATACAACTTTGAGTCGATTTTAAGCAATTACATTGTCATCTTTTATCACTGGCCAGGGGAAAAAAAATTAGGAACACAAACCAGCATTCTTGGGGATAAGGCGCCAGTTACGGGTGCCGTGTTGAGCAATGTAAGAAGAGAGCTTGTTGTCTTCTTCAGGTGTCCACTGTCCCCTCTTCACGTTGTCCTTCTCGCAGCACGGAATCCGGCCCATCTCTCTCTTCCCTTTAGCTTTGTCCTTAAGAAATTATACTGCTAGGAGACGAAGCTTTTTTAGGAATAGAATGACAGAAGACTAATCCAAGAAAAGAATAAGCCTCCCTTAGCCAAACCAATTCCTTTAAATTTCTGTATATCAAAAACCAGGACAGAGAACAATAAAAGAAACTCCTAGTTATGTTTTTTATTTTTTGGGAATTTTGTGAGTTTAAATAAATAGGGATATGTTATGTGGGAATGCAGTCATTAGATGGGAAAAAGGGTTATACATGGAGGGAGTTGCCATCAAAGGGGCATGATTTGATTAAAGAATTCAACGCCATTGAGCGTGTGAGAGATGGGCCGGTAGCTCACCCACAAGACGCCCGGTCAACTCCTCTCTCTCTCAGGTTGACTGCCTCTGGGTATGCAAAGAGTTGGGTGGCATTCTGATTTGGTCACACAAAACCAATTTGAACTTTGAAGTTGCATCTACTCGCGAAAGTTAAGGTTGTGCACGTGTGGGTGATTCCCACATTCCTGAAAACAATCTTCACTCACTTACACTGATATCTTTGTGTTTTGCTGTGTTATACAATTTCTTATCCTTTGCATGACAAAGCTTTCCAGAAAGAGTGGCTGGTGGGTGTAAGACTCGTGTTTCTTCTCATTTTGGGGCAACTCGTTGCCTTCCTAAGATAAAAAAATGACCCTGATAGTGATCACTTGGGATGACAATGCGTAAGTTTGACTTTTTTTAGACCCGCATTAACAGATGCCTTGTGCATTAAACTGTCTGAGGTTCACTTTGTAAGAACTGTGCTTGGCAGGTACTATTTGACACCGTACATTGTCAATAAAATATACACATAAAATATTGTACATTTTTATCTGACAAAATAAATTGTACAAAAATTATAGAATTATTATTTATCTATAATATTCGTTAATCATTTTACTTATATTGAATCTTAATTTGACACATTGATTACTCATGTTAACTAATCGTGTTATTTTTAAATTTTATGTTGAATTACTTTCAAGTGGTGCCCTGCCCGATAAGACAATGGTCCTGATCACTTCGGGATATGCACTGCACGTGTTATTTCTTTTAAGATAATCATTTGATTGTTTAACATTAGGGGCAAGTATGTGTCATGAGTTTGGGCTTATGAGGATGAATTTAGGTAAAATAATCCAACAGACTAGTAAAAATTCATTCCTGTAGCTTCCCACTTTCACCAAAAATGTATTCCACCTACAAATGTTAAGTCTCAATTTCCACTAGAAAAAGGCCTTCCCCTTAGCATGCCTACAGACAGGAAATTCCAAATTGGAATTCAAGGAATCCAATGCTATAAAAAAATTCCTCCACCAAGGCTCCACCCCATCCATTGTTTTCTCTTTATAATCTCTCTACCAAACATAAGAAAACTTGTAGGCCCCCATGTTTCTAAGCTTTTTACTAAAGAATCACTCTAACAAATACCAACGGAAAATATTTCTAAGCTCGTGGTATTGAATTCAAATATTATACTTGTCGAGTATAACATTTTTTACGTATCATGATATTTATGTTGATTTCCTGTGTTTAGTTCAACTATATCTTTCTGACCTCATAGTATTAGATCGATGAAATGTTCACCAGCTGCTGGAATTATTGAATCCCTGTGTGACTGTTAAGAATTGGTGTTGAATCATGATGTTGTTACAATACGTTGTATAGTTGATTGTTCGTATAGGCTGCCACTGAGTTCCATTATATCATTACTTTTCTGCCTTTTTATCTTTCTTTTCATTTATATATGTTTTTTTTTTTTGTTTAAGTGAAAGCATTTTCAGTGCTCTTTGTTTTTTTACTTATATAAGCACATGATTGAAAAGAATATATGGAAGAAGAAACCTACTCATGCTGTTTGATAGTTTTGGGTTTGTGTTTGTTCCATGTCTCGTTACAGTTTAACAAACCTTGATATCTTATTTTTACTGCCAAGACATTTTGTTGCTCCAAACTCCATAGTGTGGAAGACGTTTTGATATTTCAGTGAGTAGGGTTCGTAATAATGACAAAGTTGCAGCTTTACTTGTTGCTGTAGATAGTGTTGTCACGGAGTTTGTTCGTGTTTGGTCATGTGTTTTGATGGTTATGGTTGCTTTGTGGCCAATGAAAAAAGGAAAATGGAGAGAATCTAGGCCTAGAATCAATCAGCAAAGGATATACAACAATGAAACAGATGCATTACACAATGCTTCGTATACTTGTCTTCCATTTCAAAGCAAAATCAATGGTGATTGAATCCTTCTAATCTCTAATCCATAACCAAATAGAAGCATCGATAAAAATGAAATGACTATGTTAAGTATTAAGGATTAACAATATATTTAGCTGAACTTTGCGGTTAAAAGTCCCTCAATTGATCCAATCAAGGCAATCATTGTTACAAGCAAGCAAACAATGCTAAATATTTGAAGAACAATCCACTTTGATGTCCAGGCTCTAATATTCCTCTGCACACAATACATTTCCACCGGAAAATATATAGACAATGGCCAAAAGTTCAAGGCTCCTAACACTCCCAAGACCTGGTTGAAGTATGGGAAGATCATTGCAATTGCAGTTGTTGATGCAACATAAGCAGTTCGGAAACACAGCCGGAAAAGATTTAGTTTCAGAGTAGGCAACCAGGGGAGTTTGAGAGTGTAGTGACTATTGATAAAGTCACTGTCTGGGAACTTCTCACCAAACCATTTGTCTACAATCGCAAAGAATGGCTGACTGAATACCTAAAAACATACCCAAACAAGGTTTTTGGCCAGTTCAAAATCAAAAAGAAACAAAGAGATTAAGGGGTATTATGTCTGATATATGAAATTGGTACCTGATATCCTCCAACTAAGTGAATAACGATGCAAGCATTTGCAAAATCAATGAGCCAGTATGGCTCGTAGAATCCGAAACCAGTCAAGAGGTTCCCTGGAGTTTGATCACCAAAGGCTGCATATCCAAAGCCTCCACAGCAGAGGTAGAAAAATGTTGTAATACAGATTGCCATGGTGGAGGCCTTCTTCATGGTCTCATTTTCTGGTGGGGGTGACTTCAGAGTATCCTTTGATATTGTGTAATCTCTATTATTTATTGCATCAAAATAGAAAAAAAATTAAAAAAAATTTACTCAGAAGCCGGAAAAAAAAATGTTACCTGTATTTCCATGAGAATTATGGAGTATGGATAGGCAAAAGCAATATCCCCCAGTGCCTGAGAAACTGACCATACTTTCTGTGCTGCTGACATTGAGACTCCTTCAATGCTACCCTTCACTATTCCATCTCCTGTAATTACATGTTAATGAAGCTTAATGTTCGTTAAACTATTATTTACTCTAAAAGCCTAAGTTATGAGAGCATTTTCAAATTTAAACTTAATTTTAAATTTGAGTCAAAATGGCTTTAAAAACTTTTCCAACCTTTAGATTCAAATGTATATCAAATCAAAAAAAAATTTATTTTGAACTCAAATTGAGGGAGATTCAAATTCTATATCAAATATCTTAAGGTAACTTTTTATCCTATTTAAACTCAAAAGACTCATTCGACAGAACAAGTTTTTGCCTCTCTTGTCTCTATCTTCAAGGCCACTATCATCGTTGCCGACTACACTGCCTATTCTTGCCTATATTCTTCGCCGGTAAATTTTTACGCCTTCTATCTCTCTCTATCATCTTTCTCTCTCATAAACTCTCATTCTCAAAAGCTCTGTCACACACATATTCGATAAAAAAAGCTCACGAATTTACCACTCAAAAAGGTTGGTACTCTTGTCTTTTCTTGTGGTTAATATTAGTGAAGTTTGTAAGAAACAAGTTTTAATATTGGATAAAATATTTTGGTGGGAAAAAAAAAATGAGCTTTGGGACAGTAAGAATTTTAAAAAAAATTGAATAGATATTTGAGTTTGCTTATTAGAGTGTTCTATATCAAATTAAATTTATACTTAAATTTAAGTCATTGCTGGAGATGTTTTTAGAAAAGGTACAACTTTTAAGTATTTATAAATTGCAACCATGTTAACACAACTCAAGAGTAATAGAATCCCGAGCTAGTGTACCTATGACTTTTGCAGCCCCGAGTCCTATTCCAATGGTGGAATAGGCGAAGGACATGATCGCCGCGACAATTGAGAGCCATTGTATATTATGGAAATCTGGTGCTTGAGACATGACAACTTGAACAGCTCCAAACAACAGCATAAACAAACTATTTCCAAATTCACATGTAGCCTCATGCCCGTACTTGTGGTAACAGTTTGATATCTGTATCGCCCTGAAATTCGTTACAAGAATCAAAAACACAAAATAATGTTACATGCTTTTCAAAACACAGTGATCGATACTAGACCAGACAAATTAAAGTCTTCAGCTAAATTGGCCAAGATTTCACCTTCATAATCACTATAAAGATTAATCCATATTGATCATCCTGAATAAAAATAAGAAAAAATCACATACATTTTTCCTCCTCCTCTCTTCTCTTGAGCCTTTCTTTTTTCTTTGTTGTTGTTGAATATAGATGGAGGAGGATTTTTAGTAAAGGAAAAGTTGATGGTGGTGTGAAATTTTACCTCATGCTGGTAGCTGATGTAATGACGTAGGCAATTCCAGTCCCATATAAGTTTATTTGTATAAAAAGTCCACATACCCACGCAGTCTTTTCTCCTGAAAATGCCAGTTTAAGTGTCTATAGACAAGAAAATAGAACTAAGTGCTGAGATTAATTATAAATTTAAATGTTATGAGTTTAAATTTTGGTAATCTTTTAGGATTAGTTCATGAAAGATTTACCCTTCATGAATACTTTAGTCCCGGTATAAATGATATGCCTTTAACTGGACCGGATAGGGAATTAACAGAGATGCATATAAGTTAATTTACACACCTCTAACCATTAGACTATCTATATATATATATATTGGAAGAGACAAATTTAAACAAAAATTTTGGATGAAGAAAAAGTAAATGGTAGTAAGATCTTTTTAAAAAATTTCTCATATTAAGAGTCTGTTTCTTTTTTTTTTTTTTTCTGCAACTCTCATATATTACCATACGGGGATGGAGCCAGAAATTTACCGTAATAGGGGCAAATTTGAATAATAACATGATAAAAAAGATTGAACTAGTAATAACTTCAAAATCTTAAAATATTAATTAGTAATAATTCTATTCAGAACATTTGCAATATTTTCAACTAATGTTTTATTATTTGAAATTATTGTAAAATAATCTCATTACCAACGTAAAATGTGTTATTAAATACCGTGTGTTATGCTTGCCTAAAACTTTTAGTAAAAGCGGGTTCAAGTAACCCACTTTTTTTTTTTAAATACTATGCGTTATTTGAAAATCGGGGTTGTTAACTCTGTTTTTATTGTAAAAATGTGGATATTTACTTCACTTTTAACAAATACTATAATTTGATAAATAAGATTAAAATATCATAGATGGATAAATATGTTATATTTTGGTAAATAACTCCCTCACAGATCGACTCCGCCACTGTTACCATTGCATTATTGTCCACATAATTAGTGGCGTCAGCTCTGACCCGTTGATACGAACCCGATATTAATCCAACACGAACGATTATGAAATTGATACGATTATAAAATACGTTAGTCTAAATTAATGTTTAATATTTATAACACATTAAATAAATTATTTTTTCGTGGGTCTTAACATGAATAAGACATGATTAACATGACATATGAATCACACGAACACGACACGACTGACACCTCTACACATAACCACTTCATTTCCCAATTTTTCCTAATAATTCAACTCAATAACAAATTAGCCGCTTGGTTAGCATGGAAAGCAAAGAATTAGTACTTTAAAGGCATATTTGTTTTGAGTATAAAATTTAGGTGGTATAAGGTTTTATATCCATTCTACTCTAATCTAATAGTATATTATACCCGGTGTTAAAGTATAATCTCATCCTTCTCCTTGTTTGTTTATCACAAATATTATCTGTATAATACCTACTTAAAAAAGTCTGCGGCTAACCAATATAAAAGACAATTTTAACTTTTAAAAAGTCAAAAATTGTGGTTAGATTTTTATATGAGAATTGTACCGGAGGGCATTTCAATTTTTTTAGTTTATAATATCTATACTAAGAATATAATACCACTCCTAGGTGGTATTCATTAAGACCTTTTACAAGGCATTATGGCTACTGTTCATAGCGGATCAGTATTACGACCCGAAAAATAGTACTGACTATAAAATAT
This sequence comes from Ilex paraguariensis, assembly GCA_963454935.2. NCBI lineage: Eukaryota > Viridiplantae > Streptophyta > Magnoliopsida > Aquifoliales > Aquifoliaceae > Ilex > Ilex paraguariensis. Next base: position 489,867 of record CAUOFW020003059.1, read on the forward strand.
CAAACAAACAACATATAAGATGAGTCTCACGTACTATTTTTCTAATACCAATTCTTTATACCACTCACACTCAAAGAAAAACGGTTCCTAAGAGATCTAAAGCGGAATAACTTACTATTTGTTGAAACTTTTAATCAATTCAATAATTATGGTAGATTCAGACGGTACTTACCTAAAGTGGTGTGAACAGCTTCGAGATAGGACCGATTTCTGATGGGACCATGTTCAGGATGGGGAGACCTGTGGCAGTTGGATAGAAGGAAGCTGGAAAGAAGGGTGACGAATGCGAAGAACAGCATGGACAATGGACCTGCGATCCACCCTAGCTGAGCCAAGCTCCACGCCAATGATAGTACACCCGACCCGATCACTCCAGTAATTATATGCGCCACAGCAGTCCACAAAGTTCCTTTCAATTTCAAATTCAAATTTCAAACCATCACACACATTACTTATATGTAGTATTCAGTAGTCATATCACATAATTGAAAATACTATGCAACATAATATTAAATTATTTAAATATTTGATATTATTATATTAATATGATTTGAGATTAATTTTTACTCATTATTTTACAAAAAAATTGACAATTTTTTTTAAAATACATGACTTTAAAAAATATTAATATGTGTAAACTATGGTACATGAAAAATGTCATAATTAATTAAAAATTAAATAAATAAATAAATAAATATGTAAGGGATATAAATTCAAAAAACTGTATGTTTTATTGGATATGTTATTAACTCAACAAATACTATGCCTTCAAAATTCCATAGAAATTAAGAACCAGAATTGATTTGTTGGTATTTTGAATGGATATTTGATTTTCAAAAGCAAAAACTAGGATAGTCTCAAAGTAATCTGGAAAGGGTTTCGACTAGAAAGTCGGTTCGATCCCATCCATACTTGGGTTTAAAAGAAAAGAGGAAAAAAACAAAAACCAACTATCCCTTTGTGTCTTCTTCCCTTTTCAATTTCTCCTTGGAAGCACTTTCGTGTTATCGTCGTCGTCATCATCATCGTTGTTAAAAAAAATATTGCCAAAAAGAAAAAAAAAAAAGAAGAAGAAAACAACGATAACAAGGTGTAAGATGTGGAAGACGAACCAGTTCTCTTGAAGGGAGGTTGGACTGGTGATGATGATGGAAAACCTGACCGAGACTGCAATAAAGGGTTCTCATGATCATGATTTTCTTCTTCTATTCCCATGATCTTCAGTGTTGTTCTGATCCCTTCTGTTTTGCCTGTGCTATGACTATCTTCTTCTTCAAAACTATGGCTTTACAAATACATATACAGTCAATGCAAGCAAAGTTAGCATCTAAAGGAAGGTATGGCCCACGTACTTGGTTGGAGTTTCTTACGCACTTTCTGTCGCGTCGTCATTTGTCCACCTAATTACTTCGATATTACAGTTTCTGTGTTTGGTTGGTATGACGTATAAGTTAAATTCATTTGTTTAACTCATATTCCTTCTATTTATCAAATTTGTTTCATATTAAATTTATGTCGGTGTATAAATCGTATTTTTTAAACATGTTTGATATGTAGTCAGGTATAACAATTTTATTTGTTATCCGAACCCAATGGGTGGTTAATTTTAAATTCATTAATTTTGTATTGAATTTACGAATCGTTTTTAAAATTCATAAGCCTGTATCGTTAGCTTCTTTCAAAATTTAATTTAGAAGGTTGGAGGATAGTGGATGGTTTTGAACTTGCAACCCCTACAATGGCAGGGGAGGGTGGCTAAAGAGGGATCTAGACTCTCTCTATTGTAATTTCACTCAGTTTTAGATCACTTATCATTAGTACGCATAAAATTCACTATTATCTAGTGGATCCGTCACCTATATACGGTGAATGATATATCATTAAGTCAAATTGATGAAATATAATGTAGAAGATCACAATCCGTTGGAAGGGCAACCGACCAAGACTAAAACTAGTTGGAAAAGTCAGGTGTCGTGACTGGCGACTATTGATTATAAGTATTTTGCTGCATTTTGGGTGGACTTTTCAAACCTAATCTGAAACATGTGAAAGAAGAGAACTTTCTGGGATTGTTCAACCATTATTTTCTTTTGCTGATTATATTAATTGCAGTGTCAACATCAAATTGTACGTTTGTGAAGAAATGGAGAGAGAAGCGTAAGAATTCAGACTCATTGGCAAGCCAAACATACAGATTATTCCAATTTGTCCCCAAGGCTATCCAATTGAATTGACAATTCATTACCCAACCACCACCCCAACTCAGATATCCTTTTGACAATTCACTTGCCAACTTGGGCTCAACCGAAATTTCGTCCCACAAATGAGTCGGTTAGGTGTTTTTGCTGAATTCTCCGGCATCTTATATATTCACATTCTAATGCAAAGCAAGCACTGGCAGTAGACGGAAAAAAAAATAGGGATTCGTCCAAAGTCATTTTGTTAGGATTAGAGATGTACCATACGTATTGAATAGTTGACAAATAAATACGAGAATGGACTGAATCGTATCCCCGCCCTGCCTTGGCCCGCCCCGCTAAGCCCGTACATATAGAATAAGACAGAATAATAATTGGATCCTATGGTGGACAATTTATCACAAAAAAAATATCCCACCCCAGTATTTGTTGAATTCTCCTACATCTTATATATTGGCATCCTAATGTAAAGCACAAAGGTTTTTTTTTGTCTGGACATGATACTAAAAAATGGAATTAGAAATAAATAAAAGAATACATCAGTTTTGTATTGTACCCTCAATCATAGATAAAAATGTCTAATTGTTCACATATATCCTTAATTAAAGGAATTCCAGTTGTCCAAGTATGATCTTAGTCATAGATACTCCAAGTCATTTGTTGGTACAAATTCTTGCACAACTCAAGAATTTTGGTTTACTTGGGTTAACTCTTTGGGCGACCCCCTCAATAGTCTTTACCTCTCAACCTCCTCCATTGAGGTCAAGGACTTATATGGTAAGGGAGAGACGACTCTCAGTAAATATGGGACGAAACTTCGCACGAGCACTGAGAGGTAAAGACTACCGGGGGTTACCCAAGGGGTTAATCCAAGTCAGCCCCAACAAGGAGTCCAAGTCAACCAAAATTCTTGAATTCAGAGTTGAGATCCAAACATGCGATTTCTACCCCTAACGTCATTTATGCTACATCATGAAGAGAAGTGACATATCCAGCTCAAGTGAGGAAGGTGGAACAAGCTCCTCTGATCACGTGCTGACTAGAATGATAAGAGCTGGGGCGAATCTACGGTGGGGCAGTTGCCCCCACTGCAATTTTTAAAACGTGTGGGCTATATTTAGAATTTTAAAAATTTAAGACATTGCCCCTACTTAAATATTATAAAAGTTCATGGGTAAGTTTGTATTTTACATACAAGTGTGACATCATTTGTCTTTGATTGACTTTTAGCTGTGAGCTCATATGTTTGGGATTTTCTATGAAAACAATAGAAAATTATGGAGTGATCCTACTCGCCAAAAAAATATTAAGCGATCTTGGCCGTTTATATACTTGATTTTTTAGATTTAACAGTTTTAAATGAAATAAAAATTTGATTAAACAAATTTGAATAGACGGGCATATCAGGGGATAAGGGTGTAACTCGAGCGGGTTGGGTTGGTTGAACAGTCAACCATAGGTATATAATTTTTAACTCTAATCCTACCTCGGATTGAGAGACTCAATCCGAGCACTGTTCGAGTTTAATTTGGGTGGGCTCAGGTTGAATTCGACTTAATAATTTCGGACTACTTTACAGGTTTAATTTGAGATGAATTCAAAATAAACTTATTGTTCTAAATCTAATACATATATGCACGGGATAATTTCTGCAATAGTTTGAGATAGCGACCTTTAGCCTGATAAATCTGCAATAACCACAGGGTCAAAAAAAATGGGGTCAGGTGAACACTTGACTAATCCCCTCCGAAACTTAAGTCAGTGTAAGGTCAGAGGTTCAAGCTCAATGAATTTTCTATTATGGTTTAATATTGCGTATCTTTGTTTTCTTTTCTGAGGAGTATTTATTTTCGGATTAACAATGATTGCCTAAAGACCTGATTACGCCCAAAGAATAACGCGGTAATTGTAGCACAGTTTTGGGGTGTCGATTCCACATAGAGACAAATTAAAAGAATAATATAATGAATAAAGAAATTCAAGAAAAAAAAATATTAAATGATTACTGGATAATAAATATTAATTTTACATACAAATTAAAGTGAAGCAAAGTGACTAACGGAAAAAATATTCAAATTTGACAAACAGTAAAGCGTTGGGAATCCCTAACACAAATCTGATATTTTAATTATTCTTAATTCATTGAACAACCCAATTGAGAATTTAATTCTCAAAATTTCCAATCGAAAGATATAAATTTATAAACCAAGATTAAACTCAATATAACACTTTGAAATATCATTCACCACTTTTAAAATACGTAAATTATTATCACTATTGAGAAAATTTAACGACGATAATATACTCAAGAGGTAATATTGGAACAAATAATTAAATCAATGTAGATAAATAATTGGTCCAAACATAATTAAAGAATTAATCCATTCAATAGAAAAAGTATGACTGAATTTATAAACAGAATAAATTCTATGACTATTCGGAGACAAAAATATCAACAATAAATTGAGATTGATAAAAATAAAAGAGTTTTAGTAATTAAAAATTAACTGCATAAATTAAAAATAAATAAAATATTATCTACTGTTCAAGTTTATCCCCCGCCTTGGGAATTTAGTTAGTCATAAATATGATAAGGAACAAAAATCTCCCAAAAAAAATCGAGCAAAGCAGCCATCGGTATTTTTTTTTTTTTGATCTGAACTGCGTCTCTGTTTTTCTTCGCAACCACCGGACAAGAAAAAGCCAGTCGCCACCTCCAAAGCAAAAATATATAGGTTTCTATCACTTTTTGAAAAAAATACATTTTTTCCCCTCTTTACTCCGGTCTTTCTACTTCACCTCCTCTTGATTCCAACTTTTTTACTCCGACCCCTAAAACCCAAATCTTGTGCAATTTGATAAAGATGAAGCCTAATAAAACTAATAAGTGCCGGGCCCACGTGACAGGCCTTTTTACTCCATGGACTGCCATTAAAATAAAAACAAATATAAAAACTCAATAATAAAATTCTTAAACTATTAAATATAAAGTCTAATTGTAAATTATTTTTCACCAAATTATAATGCAATATTTAAGATTTAAAATATTATAAAATCATGCTCAAATATATCTCAATGTGAATAGATATTAAATTCAATAATATAAATTATATTTAATTATTTCTATTCATATTTTAGCACTTTAATCCAATAATAAGGTATTTAGAATACATTTTCGCGCACTCATCAAGACCTAAAGTCTCATCTGAACATTTAATATTTGACACACCTCCTCCTGCGAAATGAGTGTTCTCTACTCAAGTCTTCTCCTACTCAATGCTAGGATAATAGGACAGTGCTCGGCTCCATGCCGAGCATTTATGCCTGTCCCCCGAGTACCCACATCCCTTAGATCGGTGTTTGACACCAACAACTGAACATTAAATACTTGGGAGAACAGTTCCTCAGGGAGAGTCGAACGTGTACCTTCAACGTAATAGCCACCTATGCCTAGCCATCATGATAATAGGCTCAGGCTCTCAAGGTGCAAACGCTCTTTAATATCTGATCACCATCACTCATATCGCCATAATGAGTAATTAAGTCGTATTAAATGTGTTGCTAATTGTCGTACTCGATTTCTCTGAGCCATAATCTTTCGACTTATCTACTCAACGATTATCGGGCCTTTGCAATAGATCCATTTTCACACGTGTCAGTCTAGGAACCGCAAGACCATTTAAAGGTCTCTCCAATATATTACATAATATTCATCTAAATTAACAACCAACAACTTCAATCAAGTTTTTAACATAAAAATCATAATACTAAAAACTCAATGTTTGAGATAATGCAACCATAATCATATAGAACACAAATAAACATAGTCAAAATCTCTATACAAACATAGAAAGCGCACAATGAAGACTTCAGAAAAAATTAACTCTAGACTTAAAAATGTATTTATATGATTATGAATATTCGGGTTGAACTCGATTTTAATATTCGGGTGCAACCCAATAACCCAAAGGGTCAACCTAAGGTCCGCTCAAATTGAATTCGAGTTGGAGTTTTTTGACTCAAGTTCAACCAAGTATTAAAAATTTTAGCTCAAGCCTTAATTTTTTTAAATTGGGCTCGGTTGAAATCAGGTTAGTCCGCCCAAATTTCACCCCCTGTTAGGGGATGCGCCAACACGAATCAATTTAGATCACATTCAATTTCTTTTTTCCAAGAACAACAAAATATTTTTTATTTAGATAAATCTGAGAAACTATTTTTTGGATTTTACAGTTGATCTTGAATTAAAATAATTGATTTTAATATTTAGGATTGATTTCAAGTATCTCAAAAATTATGATTTGATCAAAAAAAATTGTAACTTGAATCTTAAAAGTTGTAACATGACTCATAAAAGTTGTAATTTTGTAGAATTTATGTTTTTTCTTTTTTGTAAAAAAACTCAAAATTTTATATAACAACCCACAAGGTTTATAAATTTCAGTATCGTAGCCCCATTGATATCAAAGCTGAATTTCAACTCTAAATATCATCTACAAACATGACACAAAATTAACTAATAATTAAATTGCCCCCACAACTAAAAAAGTCTGGCTCTGCCCCTCGATAAGACGTCATCCTAATGCAGAATGACCTTGTAGTATGATCTTCCATAAGGATGGATGACCACAACATATTCAAGCTTAATGGTAGGTCACAATGCCATCTCCTTCTAGAGGGTGACGTTACACTTAGAGAATGTAGCGTTTAACAACACAATATTTTCAACAAAATCTTAACAAACTTGGAAATCATATAATTATAACGTGAGGACCACCCCTATTACCAGTGTAAAGACGTTAAAAAAATGAATTATAATCTCTACAATTGTAATTCTACCTTCTTCATCAAGTAATAAAAAACCTCATAAGAACATGATCCTCCGTTAGAGCGGATTAACCAAAATTTTCAGCTGATAAACCAGTATAATCCATGTGTTGTGACTTGTCTTTAGCACGTACCATTGTTCTCATTATTCACTCACACACTATTGTTTACAAGCCTTAAACTTAATAATGATTAAGTTTAAGAATGACAGAAAATTAAGACTCGAGAAAATTATCGTAAAATAATAAAATTAATTTTTATTTAGTCAAAACAAAATTTAAACAAAAAGACATCAAATAATTTTTCTAATACATTTTAACCCAATTAACGTTCTGTAAAATTTTGTATATTAGTTAATGTTAATTTTTCACTAGTATTCTATCAATGGAAACAATCACAAGTTCGCAGTAAAATCATTCTTCATTTAGTTGTAAAAATTAGTTGAGATCATTATCGATCTTATAGAGAAATTTCCTATTCAAAATAACTTGAAATATTTTTGAGTTACAACGTTTTATCTTTTATATACAATCGTATTTTATTAGATTATAGACTACTATATACTAAAAAAAATAGTAAATGATAACTAAAAAGTATTCTTAAAAAATAGCGAATTTTATGTTAGATAAAGAGAAATTTTTTTTTTTGGTCAATATACAATTAAATCAGGATAGTTGCATTTGATATATTCAATTCAAAAATAAAACATTTATTTTAGAGGATTATCAGATCACTAATTTATTCAAAAAAGAAAAGATTAGAACTATTATTGAAATTTTAGGGAGCAAATTTAAATAATTTTATGGGTCTTTATCAAAGGTGGTCAAAAAGTGAGGGGATGCAAGTGCCCTCCGTGGTTCCCATGTGACTCAGCACTTACGTTGATGCTGGTTTTCTATTTAATATTATTGTTAGGAAGTTAAAATTTTAACTTATAGTATAAAATTAATCACAAAATAACAATTAAGATTATTATTATTTTTATTTGCTTTTATCAAATAGTATAAAATTAATCACAAAATATTATTACCTGCTTAATAACATCTTTTATGCACGACCTCAATGTCATTCAAGTCAACTAATTCTACAAATTCTCACCTACTTCTTTCTTCTCTCTCCCACATATCTCTCTTATTTTCTATTAGTTCACTTTAATTTTAAATTAATTAATTAAAATAAATCAATAAATAAATAATTTTTTATTTAAAATAAAAATGGCATACCATTAATATTCGATTGTTTGTATTGTGGAGTATTTTCATGTCCAAGGTTATTTCTAATCCTTTTACAAAGCACGTTCTCCCCAAAATAGATCGAAATTAGGATAAATTTCAAACCATCTAAAAGGAATATGATTTCAAAAACAATGAATTAATTATGGAGCAAATTTCATTTTCACATTCTATATTTGAAACTAGCAATGAAAAAAATTGAATAAAATTTCGATCAAATTTAAATAACTTAATTGAGTTCAATTTTATCAAATATATACTCAATTTCTTTATTCATATACATGTTTTTCGAACTACACTATAATCGAATCGGATATTCATACATTTTAATTTGAGTCGGTGAAATATGGAATTAAAAATTTGGATTCGGGTTTGAATTATTGATCAACAAAACAACTTATGTCCAATTAGTTGGATTCAAATGATACTCATTCTACACATGGAAGTGTGAAACTACGAGGGATATAATGTATAACTATTCCTTTAAAAACGACGACGTTCTCCTGGGCGCGCTCCGTTCTTTTGAGACCTCTTTAAAAACGATTTTTGCTTCAAGCCCTAGTCTCACATTCTTCGTTTCCTTCCTACAACAATGAAGCTCGTAAGGTGTGTTCAGTGTTTGTCCTCTTTTCTCTCTTCCTCTTTTCCTTGTTCCTGATCGGTTTTCCAAGCAGTAATCTGATTTTTTTTTTGTTTTGTAGGTTTTTGATGAAATTGAACAATGAGACGGTCTCAATCGAACTCAAGAACGGCACTGTTGTTCACGGCACCATCACTGGTACTCTCTATCTCTCTCAAATTCATTTAAATTCTTTATATGCAATTGCTAGAACCTGGGCCTTGTTGTACTTTGAGTATTGTTGTTGTTGTCCTAGATTTTTGTGGAGTTTAAGAAATTATTGGGAAAAAGTATATGCTAAGCAAATGCCATGGGTGTTTGGGCTGCTTTAGTTTAATTAACCCAGTCCTCTTTCTCACTTTTCCAGCTTTTGCCCCATTAAAAATCCCCCCACCTTAGGAGGGGTCAGGGTGGTTCTTTTTTTTTTTTTTTGGAGGCTTCACGAGGATTGGATCATCTTTTTAGTGGTTAAACCCCATAGATTTTAAAGGAGTGTGTTTACTACTTTTCTTCTTTAATTAGTAGTGATTGAGTGATATCTTTCTAGCAATTTATTTGCCAAGCAATGCAATGTTGCAATAGATGAAGCTGCTTTACCTTAAACAATTATTAGCATTGTCTAAGGATAGATGCTTCTTTGACGTGTTCCCCCTTTTTGGCTTACTTGGGATGTTAGAGCATTGTCTTATATCTCTGTTAAAGTTTCTTCCAGTACTATAACACCTTTGAGGTTTGACATCATAAATGTTTCATGAAGTTTGACATTGGTTTTAATTTGCTCCCTCAACTTCATTTTTTTTTCAATTTTAACCTTCCAACTCTTAAAATTGAAACAATTGACCCCTTCCATTAATTTCTCATGGTAAAACAAACTGAGACACGAGACAGCCACAAATGATAGCATGTGAGTTCTATCAGGGGCAGAGTAGAAAATTTATTTTGACTGTTATGTACATCTGTCTCTCTCTCTCTCTCTCACACACACACATTCCCTATGCTAATAATCTTTCTCTCTACCAATAAAAACCGAAAATTTAGACACCATTCGGCCTCCTCCATGCATCCCCATCCCTCTAGAGAAGCCCCTCCCTAAATTGGTAAGTATCACTTTTTTTTTCTGTAATCTTTGTGACTGGTTCATGGATGGAATTTGTTTAGTGAGCTTCTCAATGCTATAAAATTGAGTATGTTTTACCAACCTCAGAGTTTGAGCTTTTACAGGAACCATCATTTTAATGTGGTCTCTTTGCCAAATAAATCTATAAGGAAAGCTCAATGTTTTAGAAACACATAAAAGAAGCCAGTCTAAATGTCTAATACATTTTGTTGAACTCAGTGAGGTGGAAAGCCTATAACCACTGTGTACATCATTTGAACCTTCTTATTCTAGCCCAACGATGCCCTAGTGGTAGCACGAGAACTGGATTTTTGACTTTTTACTATTGTGCTCTGGAGCAAGAGAAATGCCCAAGTTTTTAAATGTGTAATCCAAACTCCTAAATCCTAATGTAGCCACTGACTCACTGTTGATTATCAGCATGATCCCAGTCATCCTCATAATTGCATTTTTCTTCTTTATCTGCTTTGTTTAATTTACATATTTGTTTCCACATTTCTGTCCTCACAGGCCTGTCTGAACTCGATCTTTTTTTCTGTTTTTGAGTCCTGTACTATAGAAAAAGTCTATGCTCCAAGTTAAGGTTTTAGTTGTATGGATTTCATGCAATGCAAGTGACAGACTGCCATGCTGTCACGTTCAATCAATTTTTTTTGCCATGGGGTTTATGCCTTCCACAAGCATCTTGAACTAGATCGAATTAGAGAAACCATTTTAAGACAGTCATGTTTTCTTCCACATGAAGAGCTGCACATACAAACTTGAGACATTAATTTTGAACCCCATTTTTTGACTGTTCTTTTTGCTGGTTTATTGTAGGTGTGGATATTAGTATGAACACACATTTGAAAACAGTGAAATTAACTCTGAAGGGGAAAAACCCTGTAACTCTTGATCATCTAAGTGTTAGGGGCACCAACATTCGTTATTATATCCTTCCTGACAGCTTAAATCTTGAAACTTTACTTGTGGAGGAGGCACCTAGAGTCAAGCCCAAGAAGCCAACTGCAGGTATTGCACAGTTCTCTCTTGCTTCATTTTCCATACATTTTGATGGCTGTAGGTTTCCCTTGTTTTTTACTGGCTTTGATCTTCTCTTTTAATTTCAGGGAGGGCTTTGGGACGTGGTCGGGGCAGAGGGCGTGGGCGTGGACGTGGACGGGGCCGTTAGGTATGTTGTGGTGTTCCAATTTTTGCAACATCTTTCTATGTAGTAACCTTCTGTTGTATGGAGATTGGATTGGCTGTCTATTCATGATCTTTTGGAAATAGAAGGGTGAATTGCTGTTTACTCTTTTTATGATACTATGACCTTAATATGATTAGGGTTGATACTCTAATGCTGTCACTGGGAACAGCTATTTCCTCATATTCGTTGACATAATTCTGCAGGAGCCGTTTTAATTACAATAGGTTATCCATACAGCTAATGGCAGTGATATGTTCTTTTGTTGTGTTTATCATCTCTTTTTGCTGTTTTTTTTTTGGGGGGAGGGGGGAGGAGAGACTTGAACTCTTGACCTAAAGAAGACAAATGCTCCTTTTGCTGTTTATAGGTCAATTTGTGCGTTTGATTCATGTCTCAATCTGTTTGGGTGAATTTTATATATTTGTCATATGTACTATACTAAAATTGATTAAAACCCGTAGATTTGGGGTTTTTTGATTTCTAACCATTAATTGTAAAAATAATAAAATAATAAACAAAAAAAACCTTACATGTCTCAAAAATTTAATACACAAATGAGTATCATCAGAACAATGAGACTTCTTATCTTGCTGACTAATTCCTCCTTTAGGATTGACCATTTTAAATCTGACCAATTATGATAAAACTATAAATTAACAAAATGTAAACCATCAGCAATGGGACCTCGTTATTCAAAACCCTAGATAACGATAATTCTGTAGGGCTCAATGTGGATGATGATGTGTGATTTAGGGTTTTGCTTGTCCTCAGAGTCGAAATAATCCTGTTCCCAGGCATGGTTCTCTCTCTCTCTCTCTCCAAACACTCCATCTCTCTAGATTTAAGAGGTTTTAGGTGTCTCCGTGTCTAGGTTTGGCAGCTGTAAAATCTCTGGTGAGGTTTAAGAATGAACCGGCCAGTTCACTGATAAGCGTGGACCACTCTTACTGCCAATCTCGCCGGTATAAGCATATATTTGATGGGCCTCCTGATTGTGCTAGTACGTTCCTTCGTTATCAAAAAAGCCCACCAACTAATTCCCACAGCTAGCCCAATTAAAATAGGAGTTGGGATGAAAACTCTGTTCAGTGGGGCTACTTTCAATCCATTCATACCATCTCATAAATCCTATAATTTCAAAACTATAATTCACATCTTATTCTATACACATTCCATCAGTGATTAAGTTCACCTGATCGATACAGATCCATTAAAGTATTTAGTATATTCTTTCAATCTCATTATACATACATGCCTCAAATGTATACTTTTGTTAACCCTATATCTTTCAAACCAAAGTTTCTTCTCCCATTCCCCCTTATACACTCCACACACACACAAAAAAAAACGTTTTGAATGGTATGGGGTCATGGCGTGGGGAAAGTTCAATTCTTCAAATTAGATTGAATCTTTGAAGATTAAACAAACCAGGTTTGGTTTGTAAGCAGTTCTTGAGCATTAGTACAAAATTGGAGAAGATTAATACAAGGTTGATAACTAAGGACCAAAATTCTCAAAAGTAAAACATTAGGTTGGACTGACCGCCATGTGCAATTCTCTATTTTTAGCCAGAATCATACATCTGCACAAGGTTGGGCTCATCCAAACGTTTCCATCTGGCTCTCTTTTAACGGAAACGACATGATCTATATGATTCCCTAATCTACTATTATATTCTCAAAACTATGGTTTATGTACCTAACAAGCCACAGACTCATCGTATGTCTGCCACGAAACTCACTTTCCTGAAGAAGAAGAGTTAGTTTATCAACCATGGCCGGCACCAAATGTTGTCCTTTTCGACTCTGACAAAAACACACCATGTGAGCCACAATCTAATATTTTCACGTATATTTGTATACTCAGTATATCCAGACATCTTCGATAAATCTATCATGAATATTTTAAGTTCCGACATAGATGGTTTGCTTTTGATTGGATTGGAAAAGAGATTAGTCGAGATGCGCGTAAGCTGACCCAAACACTTGTTATCATTGAATCACAAAAAACAAACTGAGGTGCAAGCAAACGCTAATAGCAAAGAAATATCATAAGGTTGAAGCATGAGTGTAGGATTGAATTCTGTTGGGACTATCAAATCCAGTCGTTGGATGAATATAATATGAAACATCATATCCACTACTCTGAAATGTTGCGTGCATTAGCCCAAATGATTTCCAATTTAATAATGTATAATCCTTGGGGCATCACACAAGTCAGTAATCCCAACCAATAATCCTTCGTCTTTTTTTTTTTAATTAAATCACACTATTTTTTGTACGGTACATTAAATAAAGAGAGTTAGTGGCAGAGCATTATTTTTTATTCTCAATCAATTATATTCAGTGGAGACACCATTCATTGAATTAACTCTTAAAAAATTTTATATTAGTTGATGAAACCATATAGTATTATTATTATATGAGTCTTACAAAGGAAAGATAAGATTGAATGATTTTTCCTTGTGCCAATCTCCATCTGTGTCCCCATCATACTGTCATCAGATTCTGGTTTGTAGATAAAACCTCTCTTCCATTCACCAGTAATAGAAGAGACGGAGTAGAATTTAGTTTATTGTTTCCTTTCTTTACTCTCTAACTCTTTCTTCAATAATTGCCAACAAAAAAAAAGGCTACGACCCTAAAACCGTCTAGAAGCTTTGGCTCGTGCAAGCCACGTCATAGTTAGGATTTAGGATTGATAATTCTATCCATATCTATATTAGCAATGTAATACGACATGAAATTTTTTGTTAAAATATTTAATAAAATACATAAAAATTTAATTGTACAGTTAAATTAGATATTATCGCACATTTATCATATTTAAATTATTTATATTGTGGATAAAGAGAAAAAAAAATACATATGTTAATTTTTGGACATCGAAAATGATAAAATTGTCGATGTATATTAATATTAGGGCTTTGAAAAAAAAGAATAATATTTGTTAGTTTGCATCTAACATATTATGTAAATCTCAATCTTTGTAAAATTTTTAGAGGATCATATTACTCTTAAAAAGATATATAAAAATATTATTCTTTTTTTTTTTTCTAAAATCTCAATATTAATACACATCAACAACTTTATTGATATAATATCATTTTTGGTGTCAAAAAATTGATACATGTATCTTTTTCTATTCATCCACAATACCAACAATTTAAGTATGATAAACATGAGATAATATTTAATTTATCTATATAATTAAATTTTTATGTATTTTATCAAATGTTTTAACGAAAACTTTCACATGCAACGCACATGTTGCATTGCTAATTTAAATATAAAAAAACTTAATTTTTTATAAAAGCAAAATAATAAATCAAATTTTTTTCATATAAAATAGTTTTATTAGCAATATAGATAGATACAAACAGTCAATAACTCCGAAACGATATCTATATAAAGAAAGTGAATTTAGAATTAATATTAATAGTTTTAGAAGACCTATCAAATGAATTCATTGAAACAAATCTAATTAAATAACATACAAACCTGCAATATATATATATATATATATATATATATATGAACATAAATTAAATAAATTTTAATGGCCGTGGCTCATAGTAAAGCTGAAGGGTCATTTTTGGAGTTGAAAATATATTTGGCTGTGGCCTACGCCTACCATAATTTGTAGGAAAACTAGTCATGAATGCCATCGTATTGGCAGCGGGATAATAATAAAAAATATAAGAAAGACAAAAATTTTAAAAAAAATTGTGTGTAGTTAGCATAAGAATAATGAAAAAATATTTTTTTTTCATATTTAAATTTTTTTATAATTAATTAATTAATTTTTTCTTATAAAAAATATAAGAAAGTTATGATTTATAACAACTTTTTATTTTATCCTTATTTTTTTTAAATATATTTTTTCTATTAATTTTAAAAAAAATTGATATGAATTTAGTTAACTATAGAATTTGGTTTAGAGATCTTTGTACTAATACTTGTCTCATAATTAAATTAGGAGCCACTTTGAAATGATTTAACTTTTAATTATAATGTATAATTTTTTTTCTTTAGACGGATTTAATAGAATTAAGGATATTTTAGACAATTGGAATCAAACAATAGATTAATTTTTGTTTAAAATTTTTTTTCAAGTTTTTTATAGTAACCAAATTTATACATGAAAATATATATATTTTTTTATTTCATTTCACTTTCTATAATTTTTTTTTATTACCACTTGCAAGCTGAAGCTGATTAATTAAAGGCTCGGCTGAAGCCGGAAAGCGACAGTTTTTCTAGAACCAATCTCTCTCTCCCTCCCTCCCTCCCTCTGTGTCTGTGCCATGTCAGCCCAAGGTTTGTTTGCTGTTGCACACGCCGTTGGAAAACTGCTACGAAACGGGGGGAAAAAACAAAAGGTTGGCGCAGATGGGCCCCACAATTCTTCCTTTCTTTCTAAATCCCCTCGGCGCCCCTGCTCTCCCCACAAGACTCCAATCTTTGATCTCTGTATAAAGGACCCCCCCTCTCTCTCTCTCTGTCCAAAGTCTAAACACGCACCCTTCCTCTCCATTTTTCCAAAGCGTAATCAATCTCTACTCTTTCGTTTCGAAAACCCTAATCCAAATGATCGGAACCCTAATCCTCCCTGCGGCAGCATGCCTTCGATTTTCTCCGGAAAACACCGTACAATTCGTGGAGACAGCAGGATCTAACCGTAAAAAGTCGATTTCCGGCCGGATTTCTTATAAATCAGCGATTCACGCAGCCGTTGCCGAGGCGCCGGCTGTGGAGACTAGAATGCCTCCTGCGAGCCTCTATGACGTACTGAGAGTGAGGAGGAATGCATCGCCGATTGAGATAAAAATGGCGTACCGGAGCTTGGCCAAGATGTACCACCCTGATTCGTCTCATTCGGTGGAATCGGACGGCCGCAATTTCATCGAGATTCACAACGCATACGCCACGCTTTCTGATCCGGAGGCCAAGGCGGTTTACGACCTGAAGCTTAGTATAGGTTCACGAGGGCCACCTGTTGGGTACCCGTATCGATCTGGGTACTACCCGACCCGAAGATGGGAGACGGATCAGTGTTGGTAGTGAATAGGACAGGACCCAAATATAATATTGATGTGGCCACGCCAAGGGTAGAGAACTCATGTAAATACTCAACTGTTGCTTCCTGTTTTTTTTTTGGGTGCATCTGGTTTTTTTCTCCATCAGGAAATGAGTAAATACAAATCTTTTTTGTTTTTGTTTCCGAATTCTTGTTTTTGATGGGGAATGTCAAAAAGCATTCAGCAAGTGTGAAGGGATTTTCACACTCGATTCTTCGATTCTTTAAAAGAAACCATATACAAAAATTTATATAATAAAACAAGAGTGTGTTTGAATTTTATCTTTTTTTCTTAAAATCGTCACCAATCACTTACCTCACCTATCATCCCTTTATCAAACTAAAACGTCAAATTACATCACTCATTTTTATCACATATATATTTTTTCCCTACAAATCATACCACTTATTTCTATCATATATTTAATTATTTAATATTTAATTAATTTGTAGTTAATATATTTTGAAAAAATTTAATATAGTGGAATCGATTTTTTGAATGCTCGAATTTTATATTTTATCGTGCCTTCAAGTACAGGTTAGGACTAATATATCGATAAGAGATATACCTATAAGTATTTTATTTGATACGATATTTAATGGATATATTGATCCCAATGAAGAGCTCGTGTTTCATAGAATGGGAAGCATTATGCCACTGGAAAATATTTTTTCTGTGTTGAATTTTTATTTTTTGATCAAAAAAAATTACGTTGTATCTATATTTTTATTAATTTTTAATTAATAATTAAATATCATGAATTTTAAATTTGATAGGCAAAATTAACAGACGGGTCAGTACGGTAGTGTTACCGTTATGAGGATCCCTCCCATATGCACTTGCGTCACGCTAGGATTGATTTTGACCCAATTTCTCAAACTTGTGGCAGTGGGGGGTGTTTGTGTGTTTGACGGACTGTTAGGAGAATTGGAAATTTTTTTTTTAGTCGAATTATAATTTTCATTAAAATAAAGGAAACGAAACTTTACATTATGGCTTTACCCTATGCCTATTCTAGCTTCTTTGAAGAGGGTCTGCACTAGTTGTCATGTAGAGATATGACTGCCAGTTAAGAAGCAATGTACCTTGCCTACAGAGCATGGCCGCTGAGTTGCAAGATCTCTTTGTGTCTTAAGAGAATTGGAATTGTTTTCATGCTGTTTCAATTAAATGGCACGGGCTATCCCATGTCGGATAGTTTTCAGGTGTGGATGAGTTATATAGAGACTGTCTCACTTCTACTTTTAAGTAAAAATATTATAATTTTTTTGTGATAAAAAAAAAATAGATCTATATCCAGGTGTGTCCCATGTGGGTTTAATTGCAACCCTCGAAGCTCGACTAAGATCGCGTAGGCTTTTGGGCCTACATGATGATGGGCTGGTACTATTTTATATCGGATAGTTTTTGAGTGTGTGCATAGATTATATATAGACCACCGCATTTTTGTTTTTAAGTAAAAGTGTTTTAGTTATCTTGTGATAAAAAAAAATTAAATGACATCAAAGAAGAAAACAGAGTTGATCATTCAAAGTCAAATTCCACAGAAAATGCTACGATCTGGAAAATTTGTACTTAGAAAAATGTACATACATATAGCAGTCAACAGACAGCACTCTCTCACAATTGATTTGCAGAGAATTTCCGCATCTGCCCTATTCTTAATCACAGCCACATATCAATATTGCTGACCAATCAATCCTCGGCAGCCGCCGGCGCTTTTTTCCTTTGAAACCTTCCTCTCTTTTAATTTTTTTTTTTGATCTTAAAATAAAAAAAAAACAGATATTTAACCCTCCATCATCACCAAACAACAGGCAGTAACAATATGAGTCAACACTCAGCACTAACACAATTCCAAAATTTTTTTTGCTCTACAACAAACAGGCAAGCAAGAGTGTTTGAACTAATTTATATTAACAACAAAACTACCGATATCTATAAGAAAATTTTCTTTGTTAACACACTAAAATTAACTTGCACTTGTCACATCACCTGAACTAAAATGAAGACAAAATATCAAAAAAATATTTTTTTAATACTATAATCAAACCCACGTTCCTATGAGTTAGGGTTCATGTTTGTAACACTCTCCAACCACTAACATGCCCAACACGACACCATGAAAGGCCATACCACATGGCCCACATTATACATCAAAATAAGCCCCTGAATGTGCCACCCCACTCTCTCTGGTCGTACTGCACAAAAAAAATAATACTGTGGGCGGACATGCCAACAGTCAACAAAGAATTGAACCTCATATTCTACAAGTGACAACAACAGAAAAAGCAAAAAATGAGAAGAATACATAGTTCTGTCATAAACCTGGAGAAAACATTAACTCGTCCACCAAAAACTTCAAACAAATACTAAATTGAAAAACTCAAATCCCCAGCCCAACTATTTCACAGACTTGAACCTCGGGGGGTAAAAAAAAAGGAGAAAAAAGATGAAGAATTACAAGAAAGTTTGAATCTACAAATTTAGTATCCTTCCAACAAATTACTACACCTTTGTACAAACCTTTCTAGTTTGTTGGCATACCCTATTCATGTCTTATCTCTCTTATCGAAAAGGAATCATTTACAAGTCATCAGCATGGAGTTGATAATGTGCATGACAACACGGATACTTGATACCTCGCCACTAGTAGTAGTAGGAAGGCTACGATGATGGTTTAGTATCTGATAGACTTGTTCAAAGATGGGACGCACATGCATTGCTATCATTGGATCAGCTGGGTTTATGGCAATTACTATGTCCCTCATCCAGGACAGTTTTTGGGGAGTATCCTTGCTGGTGTCACAAGCCAGCTGCTGTAAAAGTGATAGCAGTACTCCTTGGCTCAAAGGTAGGGGATTCATAGACAAGATTCTCGGTAAATCAACCTGGTGGAAGATGGAAACAGCGAATTGAACATATGACCAAGTCAGCATACAAGAGTAGGAAAGTTCATTGAAGAATTCTGGTAACAATTCCAGTATAACTATAGGATGAGTTGAAAACTGGAACGCGAAAGAACAATTTTATTGTAGGCAAATGTAAGTCTGAATTTCAATGAAGTTGCCAAGAAGATGGCTAATTTTTGGAAGTTAACTGAAGTCCATCATGATTTCAAACCCCAATCAGAATTCCAAGATTAAGTCCACCAGGAATTGAGACCACGATCTCAAGCGCAAGCCATAAGCTGCAATGAAAGGCTTGACCACATCAAATCATCCACCATAGAGGAACAAGTGCATTTCATAAGGCAGTTTATCGTTGTCAAGCATTGACCACGAGCCTTTGTTCTCTAAAGGAATAATGACAGTTTCCTTCTCAAATTATTCTGCAAGAAATGGTAGCACCCAACGGTCCCCCACCAAAAGTATAGATAGCTCATGCCACAGCTGGCTGTCATATTCTTGTTTTTGTTCCTCATTTTTTTTTGGTTGGAAATTATTTTCAAAATAACAGAAATCATTATCAAGTCTAGTAGTGCCACAAGCCCACACAATCCGTATAAAAGTTATCCAAATTAAATGAAGTACACATAAACATACCTGAGAGCATAACCAGGATACAATGGAAACATCACTTCTTTGCAAAGCGGCAGTGAAAGCCTCGTCATATTTGCATTCAGATACCAATCTAGATAGCTCCTTAGTTGGATCCAAAGGGGGCTCATTCTATTGAACACATAAACACTGAATCAGAATGGCTTTTTTTTTTTTTGTTGTGTTGTTTTTGACAGCTGAAGTCCAATGGACAACAAAATAAAAAAGGCTATTGCTTGCTTGCAGAATTTCTAACAAATAAGGAAAAATAGGACAAACCTTCTCATGAAGACCACCCAAAGCTCCATTGCTCAGCTGGCTAGCCAACGGATTTACTGCTTTTGCATTTGCCCCGGCAAATGCAAGGGCTAACAAGTTTCTTTGACCATCAGCCAATTCACCACTTAGAGTTTGCGTCATAGTTGATGCTGAATTGATGGCATCCTGCATGAGTCAGCTCAACATCATATATCAGAAATCATATAAATAGCATATATTAACCCAAGAAAGCAGAAAAAACATGGGAAGACAGATGAACAATTAACAGGTCCTTAAAAGTGATCATGGAAAAAAAGGCTGTCGGTGTTGTAGCATACGTCAGATGACTGGGTAATGAATGTTCAAAATGACACAGTATTCAAAGTAGAAGAAACGGGAACCCTTATAAACTAGCAGCAGAACTGGACAAAGTGTTTTTATCTCATAAAATTTGGCCAGGACTCCATACTCTTAAAGCAAGAGCCAATGATGAATGTGCAGAGTCGAATTGCTGCTGAGCTGCACTTCTGTGGTCAACCATTCCTTTCTGAAATGTAGCATCAACTTGCTCAAACAAAACTTTGCATGACATCTCAAAGGCAGGGATCACCGAAGCTTCCAAACTGGATTTCAACGTTTCCTGCACAAAAAAAAAAGATGCTTCATACAATAAGATTAAGAAAACTTTCAGATTCATTTGGAGCACACAAGTCTATTGATGCCACATCCTTCATGCCCTCAACAAACAAACAGGCTCAGTTCTACCAATTTCAAATAAAAGGGAACTAAATTAAAGGAAGTTTAAAGAGGTATACAATATAAACTAGGGGAAAAGTAGACAATGAACCAGCAATTGTGGGGTTGACAAAACAGTCAGCAATCCACCAGAAAAATAACAAATAAAAGTAGTAGCATAACTTTAAAAACAATACAAAACTCACTATATTCAAGTTACAAAGGAGTACTTATGAATATCAGAGAGAGAGAGAGAGAGAGAGAGTGTGTGTGTGTGTTACTTACCAACCATGCTATCCTCATAAACTATAATTTTTATGACGCAATGATACCAAGCATAAGGCAACTATAGCTTGGAAATCATTGCACTAAAACCCACATGTTTATACTTCAACAAAAGTACGTCAAGTCTAGCATACACATGTTCCATGTTGCTTAACAGCGAAATCTTAAAATACATCTACACTAAATCATTTAGAAAGCATTGTGAACTAATGCACACCTGAAGAGCTTGCTTGCCAGAAGTTTGAAATTGTGCTTGAATTTGTCTTCCAACAGTAGCTTCAAGTTTAGTATTAACCGACTTCTCCAGTTGATTCACTGCCTTATCACCAACTCCTCTCTGCATCACACAGCATCAATTAGATTGCAATATCCAAACACTATACCAGAAGGCTCAGATCTTCAGAATGCTAACCTGGAAGGCATCTGCAATAGCTGTAGATAATGTCTTTTCAATAGTTGGAGTAACTGTGCGGGCCACAGATGGTCCAACCGTAGCTAACTCCTTCTTCACAGTCTTCTCCAACATTACTGGCAAGTCCTTGTTGAGATAGTTAGTAATCAGATTTGTTATATGCTGTGTGCGTTCCCGTACTAACTTCTCCTGTTTTGCATTATCTTCTTGGAAACGGGCCCACAGAGCATCATTATTAGCCTTGGTGGCCTTCTCCATGCTCCGCCCTAAAGCTGCCTCAAGTCTTCTGCCTTCTTTGGTAACTGGGACTGCAACCATCATCGCCATCTGCTTCTGCATTTCCTTTTGCATGGTTGCAAGCTGAAATCAGTGGGAAAAAGGAAGAGACAGATAAGCACAAAAAGAGAAAGGAAAATGTGCATGTTGCATCTGATACGCATAACATACATCGTATAATACACAATGTTGAAACCTACTTTTAGTTGCCAACACGTTGATATAACGCCACTATAAGCAAAGCCTGGTTTGGCAATACAATACTAATATATTGCTCATTGTAAGACAACGAACAGCACAGAAGAATATGCATGGAACCAAGCAAATGATGAGACGTGAAACTAGTGGAGGGATCAGAAGCACGACTATACCATGATACTGAAAATATATCAAACAAGAGGCCTGAACAGAAAGAAATTGAAAATTCTTCCGGAGAGGATACACATGACAGAAAAAAATGACATCCATGACAACCTAAAACCAACTAAACAAGTAAAATGGAATTATCCATGCTTATGAGAAATATATGTTTCAAAAACTAAGAAATGAATAACATAACACTTCTACTAGAGTAAGATTTAGATAACACCAAAAAAACAACTGGATAATTTTATTCCCACAAACCAAGCACAAGGTGTCACCACATGAAAACCTTTGGTTAATAAACTATCCACTATGTTGAGTAAACAAACAATTTTAAGAACAGCGAAGACGAATGTATGATGAAATTTTTTTTATGCTATACTCAAAGAGATCACCTGATTAAGTGTCTCCTGCATAGACAGAATTTGTGAAAAAGCAGCTTCCACAGAGGGAATACTAGGGATAACACCCATTTCATTGGAAGAATCTGATGAATTGAAAACACTGGGTGATGGTAAAGATGGACCTGATCCTTGACTATTCTTCCCCTTCTGTTTTTTCCCTTTTGTTATTGGTGCTGGCAGTTGTGGAACTGTGGCAGGCGTAACTGACTCTATAACCTTTCCCGATACATCCTTTGCAGAGTCAAGGACATCATACTCAGCACCCAAAGATTGGTCAACTTCTTCACTCCTGCTAGCCCCATCAAGCTGCCTAGATTCTTCCTCAACATAAGTTTCATCTGGTAAAGCATAGCACTCCCTAGCCATCTCAATACTAAGATCCGATGCCTGAGAGCAAAAGGATTTCTCCTTATTTTCTGAAACAAGACTGTGAAGTTCTCCCTGAGAACCAAGATCATTACTCTGGCTAATTTCTTTTTCATCAACAACTTTAACTTCCACCTCAACATTTTGCGGGTCGTTATTAATTGTCACATCCTGAATATTTGGCTCACTCTCACTCTTCTGCTCAACAACATTGTTCATATCAGAGGACGAATTGGACATTAATATCTCAGAAGGAGTCACTAAATGAGTGGGGTGCTTAAATTTAATCGGTTGATTGAGAACAGTGGAAATATCATCTTTTGAAACCTTGTTTTCGTCGCTCATGGAATCATCTCCTTGAACCTCAGACATGTTTGTGTGAACAGTATGCATTTGTCTGTCAACTGAAAGCTCGACTGTTTTCTGATCTCTGCCACGATCATAGAGTGGGGAACCTGGCTCAAAGTTGTTTGATGGACTTCTAAAACCAGAAAGCTTTCTAGACAACCTTGGACTCAAAGGAGGAGGAGGCGAGGCAACATAAGATATATCAGTATCACTGATTACCACTGGCGAAGAAACAGTTTTAGACTCCATGCTCAAAGACGCAAATTCTTGTGAAGTGGCCGTCTCAAGAGAAGTAGAGCTCACAGGATGTCTCACTGTAGGTGCACTGCCAGATTTACTTTCACATATAGAGGGTTTAGGAGCTGAACTAGATATAGGAATCTCAGTTGGTTCACTTCTAGATGGCTCTGAAGTAGCAAATCCGTCAGCACCAGAGGCAAGGTGTGAAACAGTTGAGTCTGACTTCCCCCAAACCACATTCTCCAACGGGGGTGGCAAGCACTGGGATAAGTCCAAAGCATATTGTTGAATAGCCTGCGTCTGGACACAATAAACCTGAACAATTTGTTCACCATTGGGTAATAAATCACCCGTCCCCGTAAAACTCAAGATTGGCATAGTGACAGTGAACTCTGCTATGTAATCCATACGGGTAGTGGCTGGATTAGGACCATATTCTAAATGTACTGCATATATGGCATTCTTCTTCGCATTTGCTAGTAAGAGCAGACCTGCTTGAGACAAGGCCACAACTTGATTAAAGAATGCCTCTTCGACTTGATCTTCAGCGGAGCTCTTCAATTCCATTTTCTGGGTACATAGCCAAGATTCAGCATCACTAGGAAGCAGCCAGCCTTCTTCACTTGCTGATGTCCAGATCTTCACTTCCCGATTCAGTGGACCCTGCAAACATCGCATAAGTTAAATAAAAAAAACACATCTGACACAAAGGCATGATGAGAAAATATAAAAGGGAAATTATATGTACTTTTTAAAGCCCAAAAAGCAAATATGCAGGCACCCAAATAATACCATCATGCCCGTATCGCAAGGAAAAGAAATTTTGGTAATGCTGGGCTAACAAAGAAGCTATTTTACGGGGATAGATAGCAAAGTTTCAATCTGAAATAGCATGATTACAGACATACTGAATGAAAGTACTGAAAGAAACGTTTTTTATCTAATAGCAGGTACCCCTGTGATAAGTATGATGTGATCTGGGCGGTGAGGGGCAGTCAAGAATGTAGCAGAATTGACAGGTTGGCCGTCATGTGGCCTCAGTACTGCAATTGGTTGCATCTTGCGGTCTTCCCAAATCTTTATCTGCACACAAATATATTATTGCATGCAGATGTTAGTAAAATTGGAGTAAAAAATAGGAAATACTGACCAAATAGCATGCATATGGATGCACAATGGCAGGGAAAAGGGCATCCATTACATAAGAAAGTGTCACATACAGCAGGACAAAGAATGGTCTCTTTTATCTCATACAATTGTTCAACTAGGAGAGAATCCATGTTTTATTACAAGACTATAGAAATGACTGATGAAACACAAAATTTGGAAACAGTACTTTTAGCTACATTATTATAATTCCTGGCTTCACTTCTACCAACAATTTTAAATACCATTCCCGTATAAAAATGAACTTTTCTTTTTTTTTAAAAAAAAAAAAAAAACAATAAGATACAACCAATAGATGAAAAGACTCAACAAGTTCTTGAAGCAGCCAAACACAATGATATTGTCTAACAGATCATTTGCCCCTACTCCACAGCTACCCCAGGCTAGCTTATGACCTCCTATATATTGACATCCTGACAAAACACAAGTTCCAACTTTTTCATTTTTTTCCAATAAGTAAGACGTAACAACAGGATTTACTTATCACAAGTGAAAACCCTGTAAATATCGTCATAAATGGAATCTAGCTTCAATAAGTTTTGAGCTCTCACTGTCTGTTGTAACTTCTACCCTCAACATGATTGCTGCCTTTCACTTCGTATGATTGCACATCTACACTTTCTCAAATTGTGTGTTTTTCTTTTCCTTTTCTTTTTTTTATGAGAACTACCTCTACCAGATTCCTTCCCCTTTTACCCAAAATAGACAACATACGGAATATGACCAATTTGAAAACTCCTCAACCAACTTGGCACATGTAACTTCCAAAATTGTCTCCTAGAAAAAACAAGACCCAAAATAAGTTTTTACAAAAAGTTCAATCAAAAGAACATATATATGTTCACATGCAGTGGCAAAGCCAGAAAATTATTTCAGAGTGGGCACTGTATATTTTAACAAATTTAATTTTTTTCTTGTAATTGATAAAAATAAAATAATGCATTTATATTTAATTATATCTTATTTAATTCTTAAAAGTTCATTAAACTTAAAAGACTAAAATTACTGAATATAGTAGATACAAATGACAAAAAGAAAATATTCTTTTACCAAACAAAGGCTAATCAAAACTATTTAGAATTGACTTTGATGATTTTTTATACGTTAAAAGTCTTGCATTAACTTTGTTATTATTTATATCCATAATCCTATTATCACTTAACTATTTATCATTCATTCGATTACTCAATAAAATATAGGAAAAATTTCAACGACACCCCCTCTAGTTTATCATATCTTCAAGGACACCCCCTCTAGTTTCTGAATCTTCAATGACACCCCTTCTAATTTAATTTAAACATCACTAACACCCCTACCATTAAACTACTATTTCTAACAAAAAAAAATTCATCTAAAATACCAAAAATGCTCCTACATAACCTCAAGTAATTTTTTTACATAAAATTTTATTAAAATTCTAGCTTTTAAAATTTAAAAAAAATCATAAATAACAATTTTAGTAAATAATTTGTTAGTAAATACTAATTTGTTATTTATTAATTCCTAAATTTATAAAAAAATCGAGCCTATTAAAATTTTTTTTTTTTACATATTAAAATTTGAGCCGATTTGAACTCTACCCGAGTTGTTAGCACCGATTAAAATTCTCTTTCGAATCGATTAAAATTTATATTTTTTTACTTATTAAAATTCGTGTCAATTAAAATTAGATTTATTAAAATTTAATTCAATTAAAATTCATATATTTTTATATATTAAAATTTGATTTGAGTCGATTAAAAATAATTTTTAATTGGCTCAAACAAAATTTTAATTAGCCCAAATTCTAATACATAAAAAAAAAATATAATTTTTAATTGGCACAAAATTTGATATGTAAAAAAATAAATTTTAATTTGCTTGAATCGAATTTTAATTGATTCGAATTTAATTACGTAAAAAAATTAGAAAACAGAGGGGGTGTCATTGAAAATATACTAATCTAGAGGGGGTCTCATTAAAGATATGTTTATCTATGTTTATCTAGAGGGGTGTGGATGAAATTTGTCCTCAAATATATCATGGACAATTTAGTAAAATTGCATTCTACTAAATATTTTTAATCTGACAGGGGCGTCATTGAAGATTCAGAAACTAGAGGAGGTGTCTTTAAAGATATGGTAAACTTGAGGGGGTGTGGTTGAAATTTTTCCTAAAATATATTCTCTAACATGTCGGTAATAATTACTAAAATAAATGTTAAAATTATAAGTAAACTCATGGATATGTCATGCATGTTCTGGTCTTGATTAAAAAATAGGGTGGGCACAATTTAATTTATTGAAAAAATACTTAAAATATATACAAATAAATTTAGAAAAAAAAAATTTGAGGGTGGGCATGTGCCCCCCCTGGGCATAAGGTGGCTCCACCCCTGTTCACATGAGTAACTAATTCCAAAAAGATATCAATAAAAACAGCTTTAAAAGATGATCAAAAGAATTGAACACCAGCAAGCTTGAGGACAATAAAAGGCAAGAATATCAAGAAAAAGGCAAACCGAGCCATCCACTGAAGCAGAAACTAAACGGGAGGTCATCCATTGGCACATCGATAAATCGGTCACTTCTCCATCATGACTACCAACATATTGGACCCCATCGATCAACTTGTCTACAGGGCATTTGAGAGGTTCCTCCGCTGAGAATACTTCACCTTTTCCAACTTTTGTGGTATCAATCCTCAGAACAAGCTTTCCAACACCAACTACCAGGACTTCCTGCAAGAGAGAATGCAACATCCATTAGTAAAAGAAACCTATCAGCAGACTCATCTGTCAAGATCAAGAGAACTAACACAGAAAACTATACGGATTAATTGTCGAAACAAGACATACTTGTTTATGACAATGCCAACAAACTCGTGGATGAGCAGATTCTGCTTCCCCTACTATCTGAATTGCGATGACAACCTTTCCTGTAATTTGTGGCTTATCTTCTTCATCTGGACCTTCAGCAATCTTCCATACATAAACCCGCCCATCAACACTTGCACTGCAGGCATGTACATTAGCAGAACCAAAGACAAACCAGAAGAAGGAAGTTCATGAATAACAAGTATGGTGCTACCTGGCCAAAAGGTGAACATCCTCAGCAAAGAAAGCCATGTCTGTTACCTTCTGAGATAATACAAGTTAATAAGATGAGTATACTATTTTAGGCAATCAAAAATCTCAGCAATACCAGAAGTTTTTTCCCCCCTTCAACAATAGATGTGCTCTGAGATATTAATCAGCATAAGACAAATTTTGAGATTTCTCCTTTGTAGATTTCATGATATGAGCAAGCATCGCAAATAAATGTTCAAGATCCACTATGGTGTGCAGAAAATTAAAGAGGATATTAACGATTCTCTAACATAATATAAAAACAAAAAATAGAAAATTAGTCAGTCCTAAAATATAACCCCAAAAAATAAAAGACCGGCAAAACATGTAGAAGTAGAACATCTTATGCAGAGTAAATCACCTGGAAATGTTACAACTCAGCATATGAGCTAAATCAATAGTGTAATTAGCTGTACAGTTTCTTCTGATTCACCAAGATAGTCGGAAGTCATGCATTGTCTCAACCCTCTCCCCTTAAAGATGAAAGCAATTTAATCCAACTGCACACATACTAAATTGAATTTGTTATTGTGAAGTATGAAGAGAGATTGTACTCCTCATGAAAAGATTATGACCACCCAAAGTAGGTTTACATGTGTTAGAATATAAAGAGGTGTGCAATACAACTTCAACCCCTTTCTCCATTATCCCTTAGAGGAATTATAGCGAAGTTAATAAAGGTGTTCATCCATACGGTTCCGGATTCCATGGGTAAATACATTGAGTTTTCTTCATCTGGTCTATTTTGAATCACCACTTAGCTGGGCTACCTCTCTGCCTTTTCTTCCATTCTCTTTCTCTATCTCTCTGTCCCACAACTTCAACTTCAACTTCCATTCTCTGCCTCTTCTTCCATTCAACGTCAACCTCTGTGTCCCACAAGATCAACAGTCTGTCTTTGATTTTTAACCATCTTTAATACTCAGACTATAGTTTCTCAAATTCTAACATATCCCTAAATTTCATATTTTTTAGAACACTTCGATATGCATATATATTAGCCTTGCATATATTTTTTGTCCCGTATTTTCAATTAGTAGGATCTTACAATTCTCGTTCCAGTCCTCTACGATCCCGATCCTATAGCCTTTCCTATCAATCTAAGGTAGGATTTTGATTTTAAAAACCTTGCTATTTTGTCACATTTATGGATGATCATTCTCATATAACTTGGTTATTTTTGATAAAATCCCGCTCTGAATTATTTTCTCTCTTTTAGTTGTTTCGTAAGTAAATTAAGACTCAATTTGGATG
Source organism: Ilex paraguariensis (assembly GCA_963454935.2). Taxonomy (NCBI): domain Eukaryota; kingdom Viridiplantae; phylum Streptophyta; class Magnoliopsida; order Aquifoliales; family Aquifoliaceae; genus Ilex; species Ilex paraguariensis. Next base: position 518,882 of record CAUOFW020003059.1, read on the forward strand.
CAACATTCGTGTTACAATCTGACAATGCTAAACAGTATACCTATAATCCTTTTCAGACTTATTTCAATAAAAATGACATTGTACATCAATCTTTCTATGTTTATATACCACAACAAAACGATTTTTGATAACATACCTAATTTCATATTTTTTATAACGGCCGAGCAAAATAGTCATATTTTATTGGTTGTCACTCACGTTCTCTATTTCATACGCATGTTCCTCCTCGTTTTTGGGATGATGGTGTCTTGATTGCTTGTTACCTTATTAATTCGATGTTTTCTACCGTGTTACATGCAGCATCTCCACAATCGATTTTGTTTCTTCACTCTTCATTATTTTCTCTTCCCTCTAAGGTGTCTGGATGTGTGTCCTATATTCACAATCTTGGCCCAAGTTTTGATAAACTATGATCCACATGCTACTAAGGACATTTTCATTGGTTACTCCCGTACTTAGAAATGTTATCACTAGTATAGTCCTATTCTTCTTAAATATTTCACTAGTGTTGATGTTACTTTTGGGGAATCTACACCTTATTTTTCAGTTTTGTATGTTCCCTTTGATCATTCTATTGAGTTGTCTCCTATATCCAACCTTACTCTCTTATCAGCTCCAGTTCCCTCATCCTCAGTTTCTTCGTCGTCGCTGATCTTGAGTTCATCTCCTCCTGACCCTTCACCTATACCGTCTACCACACCCCTTCATGTATATACTCGTCAGTCGCAGGCCACCTGCTACAGCTCTACCACGGCTTCTACGTTGTTGATATTGTGATTACAAGTGATAATTCAGTGGGTATTGCCAAGTTAAAACAGTTTTTGTAGTATCGGTTTCATACTAAAGATCTAGGCAAACTTAAATATTTTCTTGGTATCAACTAGATCTAAACAAGGCATCAATTTGTCTCAAAGGCAATATGTACTTGATCTTCTAGAGGAAACAGGTATCTAGGTGTCGACCGGTTAATATCCTTATGTATCCAAATCAGAAACTCTCAATGACTAAAGGTGAATGTTTCTCAAAACCTGACTAGTACCATCGTCTCATTGGGAAGTTGAATTATCTCATTATTACCTAACCAGATATCTCAGATGCAGCGAGAATAGTGAGTCGGTATATGGAAACTCTCTGAATTGTGATGCTATTATTCGTATTATTTGATATCTCAAGCGAGCTCAAGGACATGGAATACTTTACAGATCACATGCACACTTTTGATTAGAAAGATTCAAAGACAAAGATTGGGCAAGTTCTCTTTTAGATAGACAGTCTCCTCCTAGATATTGTACCTTTTTGGGTGGTAATTTGGTCACACGGAAGAGTAAGAAACAAACAGTAATGACATAATCTAGTGTAGAAACTGATTACTGATTAGATAACAATGGCTCACACATGTAGTGAAGTAACATGGTTACAACACTTCCTTCAAGAAATTGGTTTTCTAGCACAAACTTCGCTTCAGTTGTTTTGTGATAATGAAGTTGTTGTGCATATAGTTTCTAATCCTATGTTTCGTGACCGAACGAAACACATTGAAGTTGATTGTCTTTTTGTTCAAGAAAAGGTTTTGTGTGTAGATATTGCCACACTGTTTGTCAGATCTGAGACTCAACTTGCTAATATGTTTACTAAGTCTTTGACTATTTCTCAATTAAGGGATATTTATTCTAAGCTAAGATTATATGATATATATTTGTCGGCTTGAGTGGGAGCGTTAGAATATGAGTGGTAGTCTTGTAATAAGGATATCCCTTAAGGGGTACATTAGTCTTTTGATTGTTTTTCACATACATACATACATACATATATATATATATATATATATATCAAATAGGTAGAGAGGCATGTTATACAACTTCAACCTCTCTGTGTCATCTTTTATTCTCTCTCTCTCTCACTCGTTCGCTCTTTTCTTAATCCTAAATCTCTCATTACAATATGGTGTCTTGGTTTACATGGTTAACAAGTCTCTCCATTTATTACTAATTGGTTTTGGCTTGATTGCTCTAATATGGTATCAAAACTAGGTCTTGAGGGGTGGTCAAATATCTTACCCATTAAATCCTGCGGTTAGTTTCCTTGTCTATTCTGGTTCAATTTATGAGTTAAAGCGTAAGTTCATGTTCCACGAGAATAAAGATGTGAAGGGAGCTTGTATCCCATATGAAAACATTAGGACCATCTTCAGCTATTTTAACCAAGGTTTTTAAAATTGGATCCTATCTTAGATCGATAGGGGAGGTTAAAGGATCGGAATCATAGAATCGAGTCGAGAATCGTAAAATCCTCCCAATTGAAAGAATGGGAGAAAAACATATGTAGCAGTACATAGAAATGTTATGGCCAAACATAGAAGTTAGAGTTATAATTGAAAGTTGTTAAACTATAATTTGAGCACTAATTAAGGAGGGTTGAAAATCAAAGGTGGAATGTTGATGTTGTGGGTTTTACGAAGAGGGATTTTGTGAAGAGTAATAAGAGAATTGAAGCAATTTGATCTTAACTTTCACACAGAGAGAGAGACAGAAGCAAAGGAGAGACTGAAAAGTTAAAATGCTCTTAAATAATAACTTTGACTATTTTACATCCAAATAAAAAAAATCAAAAAATGGAAAAAAAAAATGGAAGAATATCTAGTTATGACAATTTTCAACTTTTCAACTAAAGATATAAAAGAATAAAAGACTTTTTTGTAAACGAAATAAACTTTATGTAACTTTTCTTATCCATTGAAATTCTCCAATAGGCTAAAAATTATATGAGGCATTCACATTCAGATTGAGTCTTCAATTATTACAACGATAAATATAGATTAGGTTTGCTCAATAACTAAATGGGTCTAACAAACAAACCCAACAACTTGGATCAATAAAATAGCAATTTAGATCAAGATCCTACAATCCTATAAGATCCGGATCACAATCCATTAAGATCCTAAGAATTTGGGATTCTAAATAAGATTCAGATCGATTTGCTTGTATCGGATCGCTAGATCAGGATTTTAATAACCATGATTCTAACTGGCTGGTCCCTACACTCATTATCAATTTGTTTGAGTTAGATGCTTCTAACCGTTATTACCTTATAAGTTAGATGCTAGTAACAGTTATTATTTCTTTTACACCAATTTAAAATGGATTATCTTGTAAATTCTAAGCCTCCAATTTTTCAAAGTAGGTTCTATGTCTCCCCTGGTTATTATTCGTTATCACCTACGAGAGGGATGAAAGCATATTTCAGCTTAAAGACAATAGATGATCATCAAGATTCAAATTTCAAGTATTGTTCCAGAAGAAAAAGGGAGAGAAGGGTTAAAGTCTACATAGCAACTTCATGTTATGCAGCATGGATAAGTTTAGCTTGGTTTGTCAACATGAAACTTTATTAAGGAAAAAAAGGATGAATCAAGAGTGGGATTGTACACAATGCTTACAAAACTGTATACAAATAATGAATTTTTGTAACGCCTATTGTATTGTGAGTCTAAAGGCTAGTTAAAGCACAAGGGATTTAATGGTGAGATTTGGAACTCCGTGAACTTTCAATTTAAGGAGTACAGTGAACGTGATTCTTAGTTATCTTTTTGATTACTAGTCAATCCAAAGTTGAAGTACTTAATGATATGTTCGTGAAAAATGAAAGGACATTTCATAATGATAAGCACAAATGCAGCAGGATATGTGAACAATTAGATGTTTTCCTAATAAAAGTGTTTTATAATGACATATGGCAACCATTTCTAACATTTCACTTCTTTACACATTTCAACAAATAGAAAAATGCAGCCACTCCTCAGTTGTCATATCAACTATAAATGGAATCAAATATTGCAAAATAGGCAGCGTGAACTATCACTGTCACATATATAATTTCGATTCAGTAAAGACCTGCATAAGGTACTCAGTTCACGTATTCCCCTAGATATCCAATGTATATGTCCCTCTTCTAATCCATTAAATGATTTAAGTCAGGGGAGATATATAAAATCCACTTTACAACAATGGTCAACATAGAGTGTATTCCATTTCCATTAAACCAACAACACAAAGCAAGCCATTTTCAGCTAAACAGTCAATGAAACAAAGTCAGCTCTAATAAGATAAAAAAAGGCAACACACAAAATCAAAATTTTGATCTGACAAAAGGAAACCAACCTGAGAAAGCCCTTTAAGCAGTGATCGCAATGCAGTGTTTATATTAAGCACTCGAATAGCTCCCAATTTCAGCCCATAGCATATGTAAGTCTTATTGACAGCAATTTGACGGCCCACAACAAGGCCAGGATCCGAACCATACTTGGTGATGGGAGTAACCTCAAGTTGAGGCTGAATCTCACCCGGCAACCTAGCATCTATATCATATACAACATGGCCGCCAACTAAATGCCGTCCCTTCGGAAGCTTACTGCTTGGCATACGCATCGGAGCAGAGTGTGCAGCATTAACATTTGGCCCCGAAGGCAATATGGGGACAGTTTGCGGCACTAAAAAATCAGAACCACCAGAAGAGGAAGGCTGAATTGGAGAAACGGGCATGGTGGGTTGTTGAATAATTTCAAAAGTGGAAGGTGGAGCACTTAACAAAGCCATTAGAGTGGCACCAGGGTTAAGGTTACTTTTAGGGTCGGGGCTTTGAGGATTAGCGAACTGGGGTTGAATAGGGGGTGTAGGAAATGATATAGATCTCTGGTGGTGCAGGTTAGCAAACTGATTATCAAGTTGTGGAGGGTATTGAGGGATATGGAGGTACTGCTGGTGGTGAAACGGTGAGGGTTGATGAGGGTAAGAGTATGGGCCACCGGTTGGTGGAGGATAAGAAGCAGAAGGGGATTGAGGATAAGAAGTGGGAGGGAATAGTGAAGAAGAATTAAGATTTTGGGGATTAGGGTTTGTTGCTGTGGTGGTAACAGGTGCTGTGGGTTTGAAGAATTTGTGCACATCAAATTGTCCTCCGCCTGGTAGATTTGGATTTCCAGGTGAAGCCATCAACAAACACCAATTCGATCGAGTTGGTATGTGGCTATTGACAAAGCGATCCGACTGGAGAGAGAGAGAGAGAGAAAAAAAAGTTTACTGTAGCTTTGCAGATTGAGATCCGAGTGGAGGGTTAAGAAAGCTTGGATCAAAAGCCTAGATGCATAGTTCTCTGTATAGTGAACGGAGGTGGGAAGATTTCTGGAAGACCAGAATAAGAAAGGAAGATGAAACAGGAATAATATTATTTACGGAAAATTATAAAACTGACACTTAATTTTGCGATAATATCACTTGACCCCTCTTCAGGTTTATGTACTGCCACTAGAAGCCTCAAACCTTCTTTCTTTTTCTTTTTTTTTTCCAGATATGAAGATGGCTAAAAGTGTTCCAAATAAACTCTACATTTTCATTTGTAGAAATGGTTGAGAATGGATTCATTTTTAGATATGAATAATAACTAAGTCTCACCAATTACATAATATCTTCATTTTTTTGGGGAACGAATTAGATACACTATTTTATATTGAGATGCAATTCAAACGGCATTCAACAAGATATGAAACATTCGCCTCGAGTCCAATTCAACCCAAGCTCAACTTGAGCAACTTTAACCCGAGTCTAATTCATGTTTGAATTTTTGAATTTGAGTTGATCTCGAGTTATACAATTTGGGTTGTAATTCAGATTAAACCCATATTAAAAATGACTTTCTTATTAATCAAAACTCTAATTGAACCAAAAAAGGTGTTCAAATTTTTGTTCAACCCCGAAATTGAACTTAAAAAAAAAATTCACATCCGCAGTAGGCTTAAACATCAATAAGAGTGGGTTTTGTTTATAATTCTAATTCTTCATTTTTTAAAAAAAAATCAGTTTGAACTTGATTTGTTAAATTTGGATTAGATTCGAATTGAAATCGTCAATCCAAAGTCCCAACTTGCATATTTTTCAAATTCAATTTCGGTTGTAATTCTTTTGCCCAAACTCAAACCTCACCCAAATATTAAAAATCTCAACCCAAATGACTGAAAATTTTCGGGTTGGTTTCCATTTCAACTGTCCAAATTGTATCCCTAACCGTATAAAAAAAATTAATATAATGTCAATACACATATATTAAATTGTTTAGCCCACTTCATTTTTTATTTTGTTTTCACAATAAGAAAGAAATGACATGACCTTCCTTAAGAAAGAAAAGATTCCATCCCATGACTCTAAGATGCTTTTTAACATAATCCAAAGAACCATTATTAGCTTTAAAAGTTCCTGCTAATTGAATGTGAATTTTGATTGATCTATTAAAAAATTGAAAATTTTAAGGAGATGTAAAACAAATAATAGTACAGTAGAAGAAAATATGAGTAGGGCTGGGCTGATAATCGAGTTAAGTTAGTCGAACTATTCGAATTCGACTCGTTTTGGGTTTGACTTATTTTCTAAATGAGTGGAGTTTTAATAAATTGGTAAACTTGTTTACAAAAATGAGCTCGGCTCCGATAAAAAAAAAAAAAAAATTAGCTCGGCATGTTGAATTCAAACTCACAAAACTCGATTCAATTATCAATCTTAGTGCTAAGAAGAAAATGAAAAGTCACATATATGATTTTTTGGTTAGCAATTTTTTACCCTTGACTTAAATCATTCATTAACTTTGTGACTTTGTCTTATCAAATTTTAATTTGAGTGTAAAAAAAAACTCAGAACTGGAGATTAGAGTAAATTTGAATCTCCGGTTCATACTATTTTGTAGACCTAAATTTAAATTTGGGTAAAAAGAGCCAACAAATCATCTCCAACCCATGGCCAGCTCAATAGTCGAGTGGAAAAAGCATGGGCTTTTGACCTACACATAAAAAAGTTTCCAAATTTTAAAATTCAATAATTTAGTATAGATCAAAAATTAAAACTCATTATTATTTAGTTTAACAAAAAAAAACTTCTAAAAGATTAAGTCAAAATAAAATTTAGAATTTCAGTTTAAAAGTGTAGTCCACCTCACAAATATACATTACACATACATATTTATTAAAGGACAAAAAAATGTTAACATTTTAATAAAAAAATATAATAAGTATCTCTCTCTTCCACAAATTAAAATAAATCAAACACATTTTTTATTTATCTCAAACTTGATTTTGTTCTCATTTCAATACAAAAACACTAACTAATTAAATTGTTAATTCTCATAAAGGATCCACAATAAAAACTAATTAATATAAAAAAATCAATAAAGTTATTATTAGAGAAAATAAAACACAATAAAACAGTAGGTGAGCATTATATATATATAAACAAGTTATGGATCATAAAAAATTAAAAAATAATTCAATACAAGATAACAAAAAATTATGAATATATACTGATAGTCGATAACCTAATACTACAATTTTCATTAAGAACATACATAAGCAGAACATCTCTAGTTTACCATATTTTTAAGGACACTATCTCTATTTTCTAAATCTTCAGTGACACCCCTATCAAATTAAAAATATTAACTAGAATGCAATATTACTAAATTGTCCATAATATATTTGAGGATAAATTTTATCTACATCCCTTCTAGATAAACATATCTTCAATAAAACCCCCTCTAGATAAGTATATCTTCAATGAGACCTCTCATGTCTTCTAATTTTTTTTACTTATTAAAATTCGAGCCAATTAAAATTTGATTCAAGTTAATTAAAATTTATTTTTTTACATATTAAAATTTGAGCAAATTAAAAATTATATTTTTTTTACGTATTAAAATTTGGGCTAATAAAAATTTTATTTGAGCCAATTAAAATTTGTTTTTAATCAACTCAAATCAAATTTTAATCAATTTGCATTGAATTTTAATCAGTACAAATTTTAATATATAAAAAAATTTTATTTTAACTGACTCAAATTTTAATAAATCGAATTTTAATTTACATGAATTTTAATAAGTAAAAAAATATAAATTTTAATCGATTCGAAAGAGAATTTTAATTAGCCCTAAAAACTTGAGTAGAGTTCAAATCGACTTAAATTTTAATAGGCTCAATTTTTTTAAAAAATTTACTAATTAGTAAATAACAAATTAGTCTTTACTAACAAATTATTTACTAAAATTGTTATTTACGAATTTGTTTAAAAAAATTAATAGCTCAAATTTTATAAAATTTTATATAAAAAAATTACTTGAGATTTATGTAGGAGCATTTTAGGTATTTTAGATGAATTGTTTTTGTCAAAAATGGTAGGTGATGTTTAAATTAAACTAGAAGGGGTATCAATGATGTTTTTAATAATAGAGGGAGTATCCTTGAAGATATAATAAGTTAGAAGGGGTATGGGTGAAATTTTTTCAAAAAATAATGAAATAATATATTATGTTCCGAAAAGTGTGGTTCAAGAAAGAGATGAGAGAGAAAAATAAATGTGCGAATTTATTTGTTAAAAAATATATATTTAGCCATGATGATCTATGTATATTTTCAATTCCTATGGATTTTTTCATTGAACAATTTCACTCATATAGTATGAATATGAAATAACGCATATCTAATATTTATTATATATTAAATGCCAAAATTATTTTAAAAAAAAAATATGCGACATCACGTTATAACATTGAACATATTTACTATGACAATATCCCTTATAACGGTCCATATATTATTTTTGACAAATTTAAAAAATAAAAAAATATGGAATAACACATATTACCTTTAATCATTTACATGTCATTCATTAATTAATTTGTCTCACTTAATCGGTTTCATAGATGAAGACTCGATAATGAGGCACAAATAGAGACTACAATTGTTACAAGATACACAAATACTTCGATCATTTAAATGGAAGGAGACATAGAAGGCATAACCATTAAAATAGTCTTGTAGAACCCTAATTTAATTTTTAGCCATTAGGTAAGTTTCATGTTTTGAGGCCCTTTTGAGTAGACCTTTTTTTTTTGTTTTGCGAATCTCGATGGTATGAGGGAATTTTATTGATTAAAAATTAAATTATATCTAATTAGGGGACGTGTGTATTTTACCTCTCGATGCAATCTAATTATAATAATGAAGGAATTAAAAAAATTATAATGCACGATAATTGCATAGAAATAACACAATAGATAATTATAAAATGTAGAACTCCCTAAAAATCCTCCAAAAGATCATGGATCCTATCCATATAAGGCCCAATATATTTAAGAAATTCATTTAAAATTTTATAAAAAATTGTAAAATGTAACAATATTTTCACAGGTCTATATAATGCCTTATATATATATATATATATATATATATATAGTCCTAAAATATAACAAAATCTTCTAAAAAAAACAATTCTCGACTTTAAAAGTAGCAATTTCTCTCAAATTATTTTTCACTTTTTTTTCCTCTACTCTAACCACCTATTTCCAACTTTTTCTCTCCCTCAAACTCTCATTATCTTGCTCTAGTTCTTTCTCCTTATCTCTAACTCTCTTGTTATATCTTTAAGATTTCATTCAATTTATGCATTTATAAGATCCTGACTTCATAATTGCACCCAAAATTTTATCTAATCTCGGCTAATCCCAAAAGCACTAAAATATTGAAAATAAATTATACCGCAACTCTCTATAAAACATTTAATAATAGTTAAAAAAAAATATTATCTTCTTAAAATATTAAATGAGATCTCATGCAAAATTTTCGCTTTAGGCCTCAATTTGTGTTGGGCCGCCCTTGTCCAACCCTATACCCAAATCTATACCAAATGAAGGAGACTTTTTTTCTAAACTCAGGTCAAAAAAGACTCAAAATGTAGACCCAAAAATGTAACGGTAAAAAGTCTATTACCACTCTTCTTTTCACTCGCAACTGTGCTCTCTGGTGGACCTTTATAGGTAAACTCTCTCTCTATATATATCTATATCTCGTCACAAACGCTATATGTATATAACTGGTCAAGAAAAAATCTACTGTACAGCGAGAGGCATTCAGTGAAACTTTTGATTGAGGCATTCAGTGGAACTTTTGATTTTTTGTTCAATGATCAGGGATGTTCGGCCCAACTTATGCGATCATAACTAATATCTTATGTGGTCCGATTAAAGACAAGTCATTCACATCAAGACTAAGATATTCATGAGAAATAAATCCTTCATGACTTGATCTCAAAAGGTTATCAAGATTCAAACTCAAGACGCTTGAATTTAGTAATTTATAATTCGTTCTTATTACCGCTTGAACTTCTTGAGTTTGCATTAAGTGAAACTAATGTTTACAAGAGGCACTTAATGGAACTACTTATCAAGAAAAAATCCAACATCAAGAAAATTAAAAATTTTGGTTATGTGATTTAATTTGGAGTGAATAAAAAATTGAGGGGAAAAAGAGGTTTTGGAGGTAAAGAAGTAGAGAAAAGAGAAAAAGTAAAAAAGGTTTTAGAGAAAAAAAATGAGCTATTGGGATAATATGAGAATTTTTTAGAAAAAATTTGAGTACAAAAAAAAAGTTGGTCCATTTGAGAAGTCTATATCAAATTAAGTTTTTTATCATTTTTTTTTACTCAAATTTGAGTAAGAATTTGTATAAGAGGATCTTCAACTCTGACTAAAATTTAAACTTTAATTTAAATTTGAGTAAAAAAAATTAAAAAATTTGCTCCAACATTTAACTCAAGTTTATACCAAATCAAGGGAGATTCATTTTCTTTTACTCAAATCAAGGGAGATTCAAATCTTTTACACAAATCTTTAATTGTGAGATTTCACCATCTTTTAAAAATTCAATAGTCGTCTTTGCTCTGTTTTAAATTTTAAATTTTAAATTTAGGTTTCTCCTTCTTTAAATTTGAGTTTGTCCATTAGAGTCTTTTGTATCAAATCAAATTTTTTACTCAAATATTAATTTAAATTTAAGTAATAATTTGAATAATGATTTGAGTGATACTCTAAGAACTAAAAATGGTCTTAGTTAAAGTAAATTTAACCCATTTTTTCACTCGTTACGGGTGTGTACATATTCGACAGCTTTTTATGGTACAATTGAACCTCAAAGAAATTCACCAAAAAATAACAATCATACAAGAATTTTGTGTCATGCCCTTCAGCTTTGTTGGGTTTGGTCCGACTTGAAATAATAATAAATATTTATCCATCTAAATAATACATTGTGACCTTATATGGATTGATTATTTTAAAAATAACAGTAGCACTACTAACATGTACATTGTGCACGAAGTTGTATAGATTTTTGAGAACTGGTCAATTGTATGAGTTGGAATATATTAAATTTCAACACTTATTTGATCACGTCGTTAACGATCTTTATACAAATAATATCATACTTATCAAATAAATTATTAAATTAACGCAAATAGTTGAACTAGTAGATCCCAATACTTTTTATTACTCTATCAATAACTTTTAATCGTCTTTACATATTCTTTTCTTATCTTATTTGTTAGGTCCTTCTGAAAGAAGATTAATTTACATTGGAGGAAAAAACGATTAGTTCCAATATTAGTTTGGAAAACCTTTTTTTTGGATATAAGGAACACCATTCAGTTACATGTTGAAGTATTTGTAATGCAGTAGACCTTCTATCAAGGCAGATTTTGTTTTTTGCTGATATTTTTTTATTTTAGTAGATGTAATTACATTATCCTGAATATTGGAGATAAGATTTATTATTTGATTTATCAGGAGTGTGATCATCTAATATGTTTTTTTTTTTAATTTTTCACCAATTATTGATTCAGATGGAACTTATTTCGTATAAATCTGTCAATCGTGTAGAGTGAGGTGAATTCGTGTCAGATTTTAACGGGTTTATTTTAAAAGTATTCACCTATATCAAATTTGTTTATTTATTCGTATCTAAAAAATCGTATCATATCAGGTTTATGTTGTACGTGAATCATGTATAACTGATGTATAAACGAGTCGTATCGTGTATTTTTTTTTATTGACTTCACATATGCCTTATTTGTTTATTAATCATGTTGTATCGGTCCACTCATTTGCAAAACGAATGACTTAAAAAATATCAAAACTCTCTAATTTCGTATTATATTAACGGGTCGTGTTATATTTTGACACCTCTAATTTTACACAAGTGAATTTTTGATAAAAGAATTTATCAAATAGAAAAATTAAAAAAAAAATAATAATAACAATAAAAGAGTTGTATGAATCAGCAACTATTTCGAAACATAAACTGAAATAAAGAGAAATAATGCCCATTAATTGCTTTCCTTTCCAGAAAACAATGCGTAGAGTAACTTCCTAGGGAATTTTAACCTTACACTACTCTACTTCTCTTCCACACTCAAACTCCTCCCAAAATCTATAAGCCTCTCTCTCTCTCTCTCTCTTATCCAACCAGAATCTTAATCCATCTACATTGAAAAATTCTAAGATCTCAACTGTCTGAGAGAAAAGATGTGTTGTGGGAGTAGGATGTGCATGTTGTGCACTTGCGTGATACTTGTGGTGATAGTGATCGGGATGTTGTTTGGGTTTGGGGTCTTCAAAGACGGGTTTCACAAGTTGAAGGACATATTACACTACTGTGAGCCATCCAGCATTAATGGAAACTCCAACCACTGCTATTCTGGAAGGCCTTTCTTGGGTGTTCCAGCTCCTTCTCCTTTCTAGACTTGATTTTCTCTCTCATTCTGTCAAAATCTTTTTCATCTTTGAATTGGATTTGTGTTGGTTTAGAATTCTTGTTTTTTTTTTTTTAGTGATGGACCTGCATTTAAGTAGTGTTTTATCAGGATTTCTTTTGATTTTGTGTTCATTCCTTTGGTTCTGTCACGGGTAATAGAATCTTTGGGTCTTGATTGATGTGATGATGGATTTTTTTTTTAATTTTTTTCTCGTGGATAATGTGATTCGATAAAAATTGTGAATATTCAATGTTGTTTTTATAAAACAGATCATATCCCTTTGAAATTCAAATTGATATTCATATATGTGTAGATCACTATTCATATCCCTTTGAAATTCAAATGATATTTAAATTGATATGTGTAGATCACTATTCAGATATTACTTCTAAGTAAGGTTAGTTTGGCAACCGAGAAAAACAACTATTGAGTTATCTTCCGATACATTTTAATCCCTATAACGGAATAACTTTAATCATCTGCTAGGCATTAGGTATAAATAACTTGTGCGAAATGTCCAATACATTTTTTTGGTCCATCATTGGTTAAGATTGGATCCATATTTTTTGATACTTTTCACGACCCATTGGCTAGGATCAAATGAACACGAGCATCATGTATTCAATCAATCCACAACTTCCTACTACGGTGTGACGGACTTACAACTTTTAGTACATAAGCCACCGTAGTTCAATTTTAAATCATATTAAAAATCAATATAAGTTGGTCAAAAACTTAACATTTATCCAAGTTACAACTCAATCGGAATTAAATTACGACCAAAAAAATTAAAATGGCTCATAACATTTACAATTTTTACTTCGGCACTACATCAAAACTCACCCTTTGATACCTGCGTTTCTCCTTTAGGTTGATTACTACTCCAGTGGTGGTGGTGGATGAAGAGGAAGGGGAAAGTTCACATTGATATTTCATTTGATGACAAAGGTGATAGGTACTACTAAGAAACAAACACCAAACTTCTTTATCATGCCCACGGGAGGGGTGGATAAGTCATTTAACTCTCGGATCGGACTGCTATCCCTCTTCCATTTATCGATAAACCAATCACCCAACATGCATTTTTAAGGAACCTACCATTTATAAATGACTCCCTGCATAATGCATGGTGTATGATTAATTCGAAAGCTAAACGGAATTCAAGTAATCCGAATCAGATACAGACCAAATCCCAATGAAAACTAATCTAACGAAAAAAATCTGCACTAGGTAAAGGAGAAAAACTCCCCTATGTCGAGTCCAAAGGCCAACGGACAACACTATCGAATCATCTATTGAGAATACATGTATAATCTTCTAAACAATATTGCTGACAATCAGACGGAACATAAACTTTTTTTCTGTTAAAAACAAAAAAAATCAGCAGATACAGATTTCTCTTTAAACTAGTATCCACATAAATTCGAATACACCTTCTCATTTATCTCCATCGCCCTGTTCCAACCCATTCATTCTAACATACCATCTATACCCAAATGTGAAAGTTATAGAGGGATGATAGACTTACCCTTCAAAGTCTAGAGTTCCCGATATTTGTCCCGGCGTGTCTTACCTTGCTCGTCAATAAGTTGAATCAAGTTCTCCCTTATTGACCTTTTCTCCTTGGACTGGGACCCAGAAGCACTGGACCCTTTTCAAAAGATTCATGAGTAGTGTCAAGAATGACAAAATCGGTTAAGTGTAGGAAATGGGCAGTGTGGGTAATGTAATTTATGGAGAGAAATGTGAGAAAATGACGAGATTTGAGGTTTGATGGAGTTGGACTTGGGATGGTGGATTCTCAGTGCTGAGAAGAAAATCTGAAAACTGTAGCGAAAGTCCATTATATGACATCCCCTTAAGAATGTTGTGATTCAAACAAAACCTTTATATAGTCCATTATATAATATGACCAGAAGATAACTGCCATTCAAATAAAAAGCTTTTGTAGGGCCTCCAGCAAACAGTCAGATGTCAGCAAAATACGTCTGACAGTACCATTCCAAACGTTCTATAAATATTTATAGTCAAAAAATTGAACAAGAAGCTTTGCACTTCTCTCAGCCGATTGAAGAAACAAAAACCTGTTCAGTAAGACAAACTCACCAAAATTTTGTTAGATGTACAGTTGTATATAATCAGTACAGCTGAAATTCTATAACACCACGGACAAAATTTCTCTAGACAAACCCATTGGGCCTCTCTCCACTCTTTGCTGATCTCTTCTGTATGTCTGCATCATAATGCGCAAATGCAGCATCTAATGCCTGCACCAAGATGTTCTTAGGTGTGAGTTGTGGCAGTGGGTAAGTGTACTAGCATGATGTCATCAACTCAAATTATCGCAGTTTTAACCAAGTGGAAGTCTTTTAATAGCAGGCTCTATGCCACTTTGTTTGTGAAACAGTTCAAACCCAAGTCATCCATAACGGTAACTAAATGCCAAGCAGAGGAACAAGAGAGATACACTTGACACAACAAAAAAAGGCAGATGAGTGAACAAGCTTTTAAGTTAGATCCCAATGATTCTGTTGAGCAAGTCAATCAAGATGGGGAGTAACTCATGAAATGCCATACAAAATACACTTGAAATGTGCTCAAATTCAAAAGCAACCTGAAGCATTGGTTGAACAAGGAGGGAAACTTGATGCCGGAAATCGGATTGCACAGACTCTTTAATCTCCTGAAATTTGATACAAAAAATAAATTAAACTAAACATACTTGGAGCGATCAGGATTCCTAACACAAGGTAGGCAATGAGAATTGGAACTTGAACCCTATAGAAGGAGACCGATGCGGGAGATACCTGTAGCTTTGGATAGATTTGTGACATGGCATCCTTCAGTCTGCTAACCTGAAGATCAATGACCAAAGGAAAAAGACATAAAGATGACGATAAACCCATAATAAGATCAAAAAATAAAATAAACTACAACCCAGGAAATCAAATGGAAAAAAAAAAAAAAAACAATTCTGACCAAAGAGACGCTAAAATTCTTTTTGCACTTCACCTAATCATAACTGGTCTATACAGCACCTGCTGCAACCATTGCTGACCTCTTCAAAATCCCATCCCTTACAGCATTTTTTCCAACAAACTTCTTACAGGGGAAAAAGTATACCCAGTCTTTACTCACTTGATATATTAGTGTTTAATACTATTAGTAATTTAGTACCATGTCTCTTTTTTCTTGTATGTATGTGTTTTTTTTTTTTTTTGGGGGGGGGGGGGGGTTTGATGAATTGAATCTCATGTACCTCCAGTTCAAACATTTTTTAATACAATTCCAATACCAGTCTTCATCCAAAATAAAGTTTTAAATATCAATTATCGATTTGAAGCTAGATAGCATTAACCAACCCAGTCAAACAAAACAGATTGCGGAAATTACCTTAGTAAAAAGATGTGTAGTTGTAATAGGATATGAAGACCAGAAATGCTTCAGTAGCTCCTGAATAGACATCCAATGCTGGAAACCAGAAAGTTGTTTCTAATTAAAATAAAGAAATGGAGGATTGAGAACTGTAACAAAATATAGAATGTAAAATGAATGTCTCTTTGCATTCACATGCAAAGCTACTAATTTTTTATCCATCAATTGCAAAATAGAAATATCACAGTGAAACTAATTAATGCCAACTCACATGTAACAATTCCTGTTTAGCGACGTATGGCAACCTATCTAAGACACTCTCATGCGGGTTCTTCCCAAGATGATACTTGGTGCTTGAAATACTCTGGGTCAATCCATTGAGAACCTATATCACAATATTGAACAGTTACCTTCTCCTGCATTGACATTAATATTCATGCATACTCTCTTTAACATGAATGGTAATCAGTAAAATAAGTTACAACAAAACATTATTACCTTAAGTGCAACTTCAGGTTTAACAATGGAATCATTCAACCCCGAGGTTTTGATCTCAGAAATATAATCCCTTAAAGAACCATATGCTTCAGCAGTGCTCAGGCTACATTTCATCTGTTTAGCCCCAGCCAGTGTGTCTCCCAGAGATTTTATCGCATTAGCTTGTTGAGAATCAAAGTAGTCACGAGGATCCTGCTTCAGAAACCAAAACATGGGATACCTCTATGATACCAAAATTAATGCATTTCACGATATGACAAAGTTAAACCTTGATACAAAGTGGTGCAACAGCGAGGTCACGAGGTGCCTGAAGATCATCGATCTCTGCCATCCGAGATATCCTGTCCAAGCGCTCCTGGTTAATATTCCCATCAGACACTTCATCAGTTAAATCATCTGCATACAAAAATCGATACAGTTAGTGTGGACCAATTTTTATTTTGAATATGGATAAAATAAAGGGAAAAAAATAACATTAAAATGCATTACAGAAGGAAAAGTGAACTATGCTAACCTTGTTTAGACCTGGCAAGTGCTTCAGCTACGGACCTTGTGTCTCCCAACTCCACATCTACAGTCAGATTGACAAACCAGAAATTTGTATTTAATCAACTATTTTTAGAGAAATTAAATTCCAAGAGGAAAAAGAAGAATCCAAAAGAAACCTTAAAAATATTCCATTATCCAAGAAAAATGAGTCATTTTAATTTGTTTGGTAACTAAAATGAAAATGTGATCATTGAAGATTGATGAAGATATTACAATGGGAGCCCAAAATATGCACCTGTGGGTGGGAAAAAGCAGCACATCAAGAATGTGAACACCTCCTAGAATGCATCCTAAATTGCCTTTACTACAACTCATAGCCCAAAAGTAAGTCCAAGTCCAACAGGCAATGCTATCAGCAATGCCTTGCAGCACAAAGGGCCAAACACACCCAAAGGGACATCTACTCGCAAATTCTAGACATCTCAATAAAACCTAACCCAACAATTTGGTAGGTCTTGATAATAGCAAAATGCTTGTCCAATCCTGTCTAAGGTATGCGTCATTGGTGGACTTAATTCAAATAGGCGCATGAAACATTGTCTCCTATTAAGGGCCTAATTGGGAGTTGACTTCCATGGTATCTCAATCATTTGAACCCAAAAAGACAAACAAAGGGAAGTGTTCTTCAAAACAATTCCCTAAACGATTCCAGATTCCTAAACAACTTGAAATAATTTTTTTTTTACAAAATCCAAAAAAAAAAAAATCTTTTTACAAGCAGATTTTTCAGAGATTAAGGCAACATTGTCCTAAGGAAGCTAAAGTTAAGGAAGAGCCTTACCTATAGCTCTTCCTTCAAGAACAACCGCTGCATGCCGGTTAAGTTCTTGCAGAAGAGACCTTCTGTATAGCTCATACGGTGAGTCAGTCACATCCTTGCTACCGTCGCAAGATAGCCCATGATCCTACATTTTATACAACAGCATCCACATATGAAAACCTGTAAGTTTAAAATTTAGCAAGTTACATTTGAAAAAAAAAGAAGAGAAAAGTCCTCTATGCAATCCACATAAGGTCCACACATTTCCAAATATGTATGCACATTCAATAACATGAACACAAAGGGAAAAATGTAATTTGCTTTCAAAAGCAGAAACCGTAGAATCTCGTATTTACTAGGGAAAGGAAAAGGAAAAGTGACATGTGCTCAATACTCATGCAATCACCCCTACTTTACCAGGTATAATGAAATGAAGACATATTATCCTGAATATGAAAATCAACCCTTTCAAAAATGCTCATTCTATTGCAAAGAACATATATACACCACTACTGAAAACCAAATCCCACTACTTGCAGCGATCGTCCATACAGGCCCAAGCAATAAGATTGCAGAAAATAGGTCTAATGTACCGGAAGATGTGTGTAATCATCCCCTTCATCAGCTTCCATGTCTAAAGTTGGATCGACCCTTCTGATCTGCAAAAAAGATAACTAAGTTATAATTGATCTATACTGCACAACTAGTTTCCTTGTAGTGTTAAAACATTAACCTAAATAATGCAAAACCCCAATCTTCTAATGTAGAGCACCTTCCGCCGAGCTTCACTTGCTGCCATGTCATCTTGCTTCAAGAAAACAGCCAGCTCATCATCTTCTGCAGCCTCTGCTGCAGCCACAACAACATTTTTCGTACTGTGCAAGTATTCTGCTCTTGAATATTTCGTCCAGAACTCCTTTTCTGTCATCTGGAATCCAGAAAATGTATACAATAACCCCAATGTAGAAGTTAGCTTAAAGTTAATGAGAAAAATACAAAAGGAGGTGATCTTTGAGGAAAAAAAATATTGCCACAAAAAAGAGAAAAAAGTTGCACATTCTCTAACCTTGCTCGGAACAAAATTTAGAAATGCCTGGCGTACAGCCGGTTTCTCAGCAAAAATCTGAAAGTCAATCCAACAATAAATAAGAGGGAGAAGAAGTAGATGACTACTGAGTCACAATGATATTATGGACAATCCTAACCAATAACTAACCATGCATAGACAGATATGCATCAAAGTACAAAATTTTCTATCGTATCAAGCTGGGCACACTTTAGTCACCGGTTTATAAACTACTCAAAATGCATGACTAATCCATGTCACCAATAGTGAGGAGCAAAAAGAATAACACAATCAAGTTCTGCAAGATGTAAATTTACACAAGTCAGGTAGGACAACAACTCTCCTCCCCTTCATTCTCTCTCCATCCTTTATTGGAACATCCACTTGAATCCAATCCAACATCTTCCCTTTCGCTTATCCCGTTAGAACTCTCTTTTGGTTTCTCAATAAATAAAGAATACAATGAATCAACGAAAGCAACTTTCCCCCCTTTTCAATGGGCAACAAAAGCAAGAGATATATCGTAATATTTTCCATTTGCTTTCATTTGCCTTTCACATATTTAAGCCAATCTTAAATTTATTTTTCTCCCCTAATTACATATTTACTCGGGCATCAAGCACATAGATATCAAAATCGTAGATGCCCTAGCGTCGTCCCACATACCAGGGTCGTACGATCAGAAATAGAGTGGATTCACAAGCCAAATTGTTCAAATTGACCGTCCCAAATTGTAACTAAAACCCCTAAACCACGATCCAACAAATCCCCAATTATAATTCTAACCCCAAAATATATCCCTGGTTATTTCTTTAGTTTGATGATTGTTAAATTTATATCTTGTTATGTTGTGATTTGCATTTGTTTTAGTAACACAAATATGCAACTCCTAACTTTTATTATTGACAACAAATAGTCAATATGTTGAGTTGAGTTGTAGCCGGCACGTGTCTCAGATTATGCGCCTTAGAATTTTTATCCTTTTTGATATAAATATTAGTTAACCATGTGTATATGAATGTATATTTATATATAAATGTATATAGTGGTGAAGCGATCTCAATAAGAATTACAAAGTGAAATATGACCCAAAACAACATATCAACTAAGTTTATCCCCACCATAGCACATATCGAAAAAAGTATCATACCGTTTAAGTGTACCATACACCAATTCAAACCACACTACAATTAATATTGATCAAAGAAGCACAAGTGCCCCAACTTCTAGTACATTGTAAGGTTATTGCCAGTGCAAACAAACAATATAAATACATAATTTACACCCTGCTCCCACTCCCCAAAACAACCACCACCAAACACATTCCATATAGACCTTGGCATATGTGTAAATTGTGGCAAGACAATCAAAGATTCAAGCATGTATAAACATAAGAAAGTGAGGCAACTAGAGTGCTACTCTGCCAAAAGAGTATCACCAAATAATACTGCATCCAATTTACTAAGGCAAGTAGAGTGCTATGCTACTCTGTCAAAAGAGTATCACCACATCATACTAAAGTGAGGCAACTAGAATGCTACTCTGTCAAACGAGTATCACCACGTTATAATGCATCCAATTAATTGACAAATACATGCACATTCCGGAATAGACTTTCATCCACGGTACTAATGTTGACCAAAAGAAAACGTGGCTATGCACCATTATTGATTAAGAATTGCAATGTCAAATAATATAACAGGCAAAGTTCTGGATGAATCAAAAGAAAGAACAAGCCATACCTGGTGAATAATCTCGGGTGTCAAATTAAAAGTAACTTTGTTAGACTGAAAAAACAACATTCAAAGAAAATAAGCATTATAGAAATTGCCAGAAGTTACCAAAACTAGAAATGAGTCTACTTAGTAAACAATGCACCTCAAGTAATCTTGCAAGTAAAAAACAGAACTTAGAATTCATAGCATACGTTTCAAACTTCACGAGAGAGAGAGAGAGAGAGAGAGATCTATGTTATACCTGACCATCAGAAGATGGTTTGACATGGAACATGTCATTTCTCAACCCCACCTGTTGTTTTGACTTTCTGCTGGCATTCTCATCCAGCAACTTCTGCACTTTATCGTAAAATAAACTTTTCTGTTACAGCTTTCCCAAGAGTATATCTAACTAATAAAAAGAGCACATCTCTCCAGGTAGACACACATGGGCTCAAAGTTCAATTCACTTATCCTAAAATCCATGCTCATAGAAGCTGACATATTGGAAAAAAAATAACCAATAGCTAACCTTTCTTGTTGCCCAAAATTCAGCCTCTGATAGGACACCTCCAATCACTAATTGCTTATGAAGTTTCTGCAACTCACTGCAAATGATACCTTATCAACTAAAAGAGAAACTTACATATGAAGAGACGAAATACTAAATTCAGCAGCCAATGATACAATGAAACTGGACATTTTATCAAAAGTTCTGTTCATATTTCACAAGAGTATGCCAACTGTTCCATAGGAATTCAGACATTACATAATTTGTAGTAATTTGCACAATGATACTACCTTGAAATCCACCTGGCATATAGTTTCAGAATAATATGTTTATGCAAAAGTAAGTAACTGATAAAAATGAACAACAAGATTCTTGTAGTCACAAAGTGCATAAGTTGAACAATAATTTGCAGGGGAACAAACAATTTTTGTCAAGATAACCGGAAGTGAGTTTACCTATCCTCCTGCAGTAGTCTAATCCGACGCTCCATCTCTGCATGGCTAAGTTGTTCATCTTGAAGTGGAGCAGCTGATCTCTCAGAACCAGCTCTTCCAGCTTCTCCGGATACTGCAATAGCTGTTGCTGTTTGCAAGTTAACAGATACAAAATCTTCATGTGAACAATTTCATCCAATATAGGCTACCCAATTCTATAAGAACTTTATCAAATCAAGACAGTATATTGAGGTTGATTATTCCAAACACTCTAGATGGTGTCCAACTACATACTTAATTACAGTTAATAAGAGAGACTTACCAACATATTCACGGCAAGCATCACGATCAGAAAAAGTGTCAAATTCAAAAATGTAATTTCCTCCCTGGACACAAATAAGATTTTTATGTTTAAGTCACTATAAGTGAAGCAACAATAAATATGCTTAGTTAGAAACAAAAAAATATCAATATATCATGAAAAATATTGTGCAATATCATGTAACGAACACTCATAGATGGAGTTCAACCTAACTGCCATAAGATTCAGCAACTGAACAAATTTAAAGAATTCCTAAAAGAACTATCTATAAGGTAATATAGCAGAGGAGAAACCTGATCCACTGTGAGATTAAGCAGGGCCTGTTTGTTGGAACCCTCCTTGGTAAATTTGTGCCCTGAAAACTCACAACAAAGATAGATAGAAACACATTAACAACTTTGTCACAAAATAATAAGATGTGTGCTAAACAAAATGGACAATAAGATGGATTAATTAAAGGAACACTCAGCTTCCTACATCCAAAGCAATCCCGACGAACAGTATGACAAGGCGCATAGGTATTTTCGCAACAATTTTGACAAGGCGCACAGGTATTTTCGCAACAATTTTCCCATTTTCATCTATAAACTGCAAAATAGCAATCAAAGACAACTCTTTTGGCACTACTTACATCTCATCCTAACCATCCAGCACTTCTAGCAAAAAAAACTCATAGACTGTAACATTGCATCATCTTGCAACTAACAATTGAAAACTCACCTAAAGGATCAAGTGCATTAACAAACAAAGTACCTTTAACCAATCTAAACTCTACATTAAGCCTTGCAGATGATTTCGGATCATTTGGCATAAAAAAAAACCTCTCCCGAGTCTGCACGCAGTAACAACAATAAATTAGCAAACAATGAAGCATTTACACATGTAGAAACTTTGCTCAATTATCAAAAAACATTACCATTTTCAGAACACCAGGAACTCCAAAGTCCTTCACTGACGATTTATACCTTGCACGCTTTATCACCTGCCCGTCAGTCATTTCCGGCGATCAGTGTCGTAGGAATTGACAAAAAATAAACTTTTCCTGTACTGGTACACAGGATTTAAATCAATCAATTTGAGAATCTAATTTATATGGTAATCTGAATTTAAGAGTGGGTCTAGGGCAATACAGAATGAATCAATCAGGCAACACCAGATTGGGACACTGGGATCTATCTAGGGTTTTTAAATTACAGGACAGTAACTAGTAATGGCCGGATTTGGGGAAGAAGGAGGAGAGATCGGGAGTGAAGAAGGAGAGGTGTCCGTCTCGTCGTCTTCTCACTCACTGGCTTTCTGGGCGCCAACTAAGAAAATCTATTCGTACACAGAGACCTGTGCTCGTATATGTATATATAGATGAGCTAGGCGGCCATCGGGGCTATTAGGAACGAAATGACGAAATTATCCCCACGAAAGCTTTAATACAAATAAACCGCTCTTTGTCCCAATTCTCCGAACTAGTTGGAAGTCCATTTCTGTAAGATGTCAATTTTATCCATTAAAATGGATACACACGAATTTGACTCCACATAAAATAAAAATTTCTGTGAGAGTTCAAATTTAATAGAGTGATTAAACAGGTGAGATTCTAAGAATTCGAAAAAAAAAAAATTGACATTATGAGACACCATTTAAAGGCATGTTAATTAGAAACGGTTCAACATGTCTACGTATCTCCATAAAAAAAGTCATAATTATAGCTATGCTCAAAAAGTATGACACGAGTAACAATTATTTCTTATAAATGCCGAAGGAAAGGAAATAAAGGCTACAGAAAAAAGATCAATTAAATTAACCCAACAACTACACACAAGTATATCAAAGCTTTGCTTTGTTCAGTATTGTCGGAGCATGTGATCGGAGATCTAGTCTCTGTCGTCGGAGGATGTGGTCTCTGTTGCCATGAATCTAGTCGCTATCGCTCGATGTGGTCTCTACACCGTTGATTTGGTCGCTCGTGAGAGCCCACGTGAGAGAGAGGGGACTCAAACGGTGAGTGTTAGTGTGGGGAAAGCAAAGAAAGACATAACAGACAGTAGTGCGCTAGTAGCGGTGCGTTCGCCATCACAATTATTGGTAGTGGATCTGGTATAGTTAGTTGATGACAGAAGAGAGGGAGAGAAGGCGCCAGAGAAGAAGTGAATAGGCGTGAATAATGGAGAGAAGTTTAGGCCATGGGATTTGAAATCGTTAATGGAGAGAGGGATTTGGGTGTCAATTTCGGGAGATAGGGGAAGAGAGATAAGAGTGTGTAAAATGGAAAGTTTTTACTTAAAAACAAAACAAAAAAAAATCCAGACCCAAAAAAAAAAACCTAGAAATTAGACTGGTCGTTTGGTAACGATTTTATTTTAGTATTTTTTAAAAAAAAAATAGAAATAATTTTTATTTTATTTGATGATAAATAATAAAAATAAAAATATGTTTGAAAGTTATTTATTTTTATCTTTTTAGGAAAACAAAATAAAAAAACATATTTAAGTAATCGGTCAAAGTTATACAAATACAAATCAATATTTATAATATCACGTACAATAAAATACAAATTAAAATTTATTATATCAAAAGATTCATTAATTCATCAAATAACACATAAAATAAAATAATTAGATTAAATAAGTCATTAAACATATCACACATTCAACACACAACACACGCTCAACAAATCAGCACACACAAACTCACACACACCGATACAGAACACATAAAATGACATATAATTGTTTAGGGGAAAAAGAAAAAAAAAAAAAAAGATGGAGACCTATTCAATGCCTATATAAAGCACATATATACAGATATATGTATATATATGTAATATATATATATACATAGATCTAAAAATGTTTACCCTATTGTGCACAACGAGAGACAAAAAGATTGGTGGAATTTCTGCATAGATGACTTCTTCGGATTCTGGGTTCAAAGCATCAAGGAACAAAGCTTCATTGCCTTCTTCGAGTTTGTTTGTTCTTCGACCATCTTCGTCGTCCAGAACAGAGAGATGAGAGATGTGTGTGCGTGTGTGTGAGACCAGTGCGAGACAACAAAAACCCACAATTTATACCTACATAACAAATAGGACTAATTTCAACTTACACCCTAAAAGATTATTCGAGTTTTAATTTATACCCTCAAAGTTTAAAAATATCAATTTATACCCTAAAAGACATAAATTTGTGTTAATGTGCACCAGGAATTAGCTACCATCCATTTTGCTGTTAAAAAGGTTTGAAATAATTACAAACTACACCTTTAAAGTTTAAATATTTCACATTTATGATTAAAAAAAATTTATCCATTAATACTTGTTAAATACCTCTCAATTGTGTCGTATCATGTTATTTTGTATCATGTAATATCATTTTCGTGTTGTGTTCAAGTCGATAAAAAAATATTTTTAACACAAAATATTTTCGTATCGAGTCAATTGCATTATGTCGTATATTTCACATTTACGACAATTTATATAATAATATTTAATATTTTTTTAAAATTACAAAAAATACTTATTTTTTACCTACAATGCTCATTAAATAGCTATTTTTTTCTACAGTCGTGTTATTCAAATCTAACTATAATTTGATCGAACAGAAAAATTTGTGTCTAATTGTAGACAAAAACTATTTAACAAGTATAATAAACAAAAAATATGTATTTTATAATTTTTTAAAATTTTTAAAATAATTTTTTATTGATTCGAACATGACACAAAAATGTTATGATATGATACAATTGAGAGCTAATTAACGAGCATTAATGAAAGAAATACTATTTTTGGATCATAAATATGAAAATTTTGAGCTTTAAGGCTGCAATTTATAATTAATCCAAACTTTTTTAACGACAAAATGGATGACAGTTAATTTGAGGTGCACATTGATACGAATTTATGTCTTTAAGGTGTAAATTGATATTTTTAAATTTTGAGATTCAAGTGATCTTTCAATATACAAGTTAAGATTAGCCCTAAAAAAATAATCCAATGTTGTTGTTAACAAGGTTCGAGACCTCATTAAAAATTTGGGAGAATTATACTCAGACCTTTTGAGATTTGTCATTTAATCACTTAGATCCTCTGATATTTGAAATATTATACACAACCCCCTGAGATTTTGTATGCGACTTACACTTAGACTCATATCGTCAATGTGTTAATAAATCCATTAATAAATTACATCCATAACCCTTAAAGTTTATAGCGTGTAATACTTAGACCACTCAAGTTTGAAATATTATACTTAGATCAAAAATACTTCAATTAAAAATAGAATATCAAATATTTTAAATTTTACAACTAAAATTCATATTCTATTATTAAATTTATTGAAATAAAATAAAAAATAAAAATCTATTTTTTTAAAAAAAATCATAATTAATATATAATCATACTATCTATTGGAATTTAATTTAGTCATTTAAATGACCAAATTACTCCAATTAAAACTAATATATATTATGTTCATTATAGTTTGACAGTCTTATCTTACTCAATAGCTCGCGTTTGTTCAGTTGAATGAATGTGAACTAAAACCTCTCTGAATGCTTCATCCGTTACATGTTGCCTTCTCCTCCAGGTTCCCCGTCTACGATTCTTGGGGCAGAGCCTACTAATAACTGATACATAAAGGCGCATCGAGCTAATATAGCTGCAGTTACTTAGACCATTTGGTCATTTAAACGACCAAATTATCTCAAGTAAAATTAAAATATATTGTGTTCACTATAGTTTAACCCTTATTTAATTTTTTAGTTTTATTTCAATAGATAGTATAATTATATATTAATTATGAATTTTTTAAGAAAAAAATAGATTTTTATTTTTGATTTTATTTCAATAAATAACATAATAAAATATGAATTTTGGTTTGTAAAATTCATGTTATGTTATGAATGACTTAAATCTCATGCTTGATTTTTTTAGTTTTGTTTCAATAGATAGTATAATTGTATACTAATTATTATTTTTTGAAAAAAATTTGACTTTATTTTTAATTTTATTTCAATAAATGATACAATAGATAATAAATTTTGGTTATAAAATTTAAAATATTTTATATTCTATATTTGATTGGGATATTTTTTGTCTAATTATAACATTTTAAACTTAAGGGGTGTAAATATTATATATTTATAAACTTTAAGGGGTCGAAATTTAATTTATTAATAGATATACTAACACACATTTTGACGACAGGGGTCTAAATGTTACGTGTATACAAACCTTAGGGGATTTGTGTGTAATATTTTAAATTTTAGGGGGTTTGAATGATTAAATGACAAATCTTAGCGATCTGAGTATAATTCTTCCTAAAAAATTTTGAGGTAAAATTCGCGTGTTTCAGTTTTGGGTTGTTTCCCAAAACATCAGTTTTTTATTCCCATTTTTTTAGCTTGTTTCTAAGACAACGTAGATGAAACAAAAACAAAAATAATTACCAAACACATTTTTTTTTTTTTTACAAAAACTCAAAACAAAAATATAAAATAGCAAACAAACAACCCCAAAGTTTTTTGGGCGATATAAAATTTTGAGAATTCATTTTGGTGCGTATAAACAATAAATTTTGAGATAATCTGAGATATTAAATGGTAGTTTGGTTGGTTTTTTGGGTTTGGATTGGTTTGTCCAAACCCTTCGAATCCCAGAGATGAGATTCAACATTCAATGTAGTCCATATCCATGATTAGTATGCGCATGGATATATGACTATTATGATAATATATTTATATATAAATCACTATTGTGCTCCTTAACTAATTTAATCCAAACTAGTGTTTGTTTAGGTACATGAGTTTTATGGGGGTATAAATGTTATTTTGTATATTAAACCCATTAAGCCCCATATGAAACCCATGAACTTGGGTTTAAATTGCGGGCTGAGTTTAGTAAATTGGGTTACAAATGTAGATGTCAAACATGGGTTTGTTGGGTTTTGTGGACTTTTATTCCTCAACCCATCTTCCAAATCCCTCCTTGTCCCACATACCAAACAGGTCCTAATAGTTTGAGACAAATCGAGATAGTATCGTCCGTCGGATGATTTATTTATTTTTTTATCATAAAACGAGCTTAGTCGGTTTTTTGTCTTTGAATTCAAAATTTGTTATATTTTATTATATAAACTAGCAATTGTTTGTGTCTAAAGATACTATTTAACAAACAAAAAAATTACAAGCAAGCTTGAAGACGGTATATAACATAAAATATAGTCAATCAATCAAACCACCTAAAACTACCTCCAACTATTCAATCCAATATGTTTTAGAATATTTAGTACATCATAATATTTAAAATTAGAAATAGTGATACATTTCATAGAATCAAGACTAAAAAAAATGAAATCTAATATTGGATCTAGAAGATGGATAGATTTACAAAATTGAATAAAAAAGAAGAGGATATTATATTAGTCACAAAAATCAAATACCAACCAAATGCAAATTGAAATTCATCCCAAACTCTCGCAAAACATTAGATTCATAAGAGTATTTAACTCAGTTTTCGATGTAGAGAATATCCATTAGTTAACATAGTTATGTTAAATCCATATAAAAAACGTATGAAACAAAAAAGAATATAAAGCTGAGACCTTAGCCTGATATTTAATCAAAGTCCAACACTCAAATCTGGGTTTTTTAATTTGAAACTAAGCATGATCACCTGTGAAAAGATTGAGATAAAATCCAGATTGAATTTGATGGAAACTTATCATCTTTTTAGTGCTTGTTTTGAATTAATTGCTTCATCTAGGTGTGTGAGTTTGGAAAATATATCATCTTTTCGGTTTGTCAATTTAGTACAACAACAAAAGCTCTTTGCTTTTTGAGTTTAGAGAGTAGGTTTATATGGCCCTAGACTAGAGTGCCTACTTTTTGAAATTATTTAGCATATTGGGAATGGCATAAATTCTACAGTTGAGGCTTTACCTGACCAAGATTGATGATTTATGTTATAGACATTGGAACGCCTATGGTAAACTTGTATACGGGTTCTAGTTTGATGGATTCGATAATGCCATTTGAACATGTTCACTCTACTTGACTCATCAAAGTCTAGGACCTTCTTTTCTTCTATTTTCCCTTCTTTTTTTTCCCCTTTTTAATGGATACTTGTTTTTTTTTCCTTTTTAATCCATGTCTCAATTTGAGAATCTCTTTCATAAGAAAAATGTGGACTATTGGTTTACCCCCATACTGTGCAAATTCTAGGACTAGCAGTAAATTTTGCTTTTTTTTTTAATAAGAAACCAATCTAAGGACAATCACTACCTCGCTCCCAAGTAATAGATGCCTAAGTTGATAACAAATAGTCTCAAAAGCATTCCAATGAAATGGCATAACAAATTATGAAACTAATGTCTAGCTTTTGGAGATCCCACCCTTGTGAAAGAGTAATTAGCAAGGAGTTACAGGCAAAAATCCAGCAGGCACCTATAATTGCATATGAAAAATGCAATTCATACCAAAAAGTACTTTTACCAAATGAGTTGGTGGGGTTCAAAAGTGAAATGAAGGTGTGAACTCATTTAGTAAAAATATCTTTTGATAAATATTTTTATAGGCATGACATTAGTCTTGCCATATAG
This sequence comes from Ilex paraguariensis, assembly GCA_963454935.2. Classification (NCBI taxonomy): domain Eukaryota; kingdom Viridiplantae; phylum Streptophyta; class Magnoliopsida; order Aquifoliales; family Aquifoliaceae; genus Ilex; species Ilex paraguariensis. The sequence goes on from CAUOFW020003059.1 coordinate 548,318, forward strand.
GTAAGTTTCAAACTGCAAATTAGACCATTCACTGGACAAACACATGAGAACAAGCATAGCCTTTGCAATTTTACCTCTTAAAACAGTATTTTTCAGCAGAAAATTCAGCTCAAGGTACAATCAAATAGTATAATGCTCAACATTGTCAAAATCTCTCTGCCAATCTGACAGAAACAGCTCTAAGTTTCAAATAAACTTGCCAGCAGGTGACCCCATGATAAGGCTACAGAGAGAATCTCTTGCAATTTTGACGTTGGCAAAAGAACCCAGTATATGAATTTTGGTGTCTGCAATCACAATTCGAGTCTTCGTAGAGTTCTTAATTGCAAACTTAGTTTTACCCCCTTTACCAAATAATCTTCCAATGGCACGAGACAAGTGCTCGCCTCGAAGGGTTTTCACATCTTTGATCTCAAAAGACTCCACATAGAGTTCGTCCATGAGGAGAACTGCAACGACGTCAATCACGTCGAATCCAAGCATGAAAGTGTGCACAAAACAACACATTTTTGAGGTTACTGATGTCGGGTGTGTCTGATCGGTCTTCAATTCAACCTTGCGAGCCTTGAGATTCATACGAATGTCGATTTTCATCTGCTCGTATATAAGAGTGTAAATTTCCATCCACGCTTTCTTGAGAGGCGTATATCGATGCGGTGGTATAGAGACTTTCCTGAACTGAACTTGACCATCGGATATCTCGTGAGCCTTCAAGGGTGCAAAGTTTGGTTTTGAAGCAAAAGATACATGATTTGATTCAGATAGAACTTTCTCAAGTTCCATGGACGTGGCATCTTCATCGGATTGCATCGTATGATCTGTAAAGAGAGATGTAAGTGCAATCCATAGAGAAAGAGAGAGAGAGAAGGGGAGAGCTGATGAGGAGGAGGAAAGGCGTCGAGGTACAGCTACAGAGCCTGTATCCTCTTCTTGTTCTTTGGCTCACAAAACCTTAGAATGCGATTGCTGAGTGGATTATATGGGGCCAACACTGACCCTGAGAAGGAGGAGATAATTACAATAACGACCTCACTATTTGCATCGATTTGAGGAGGTTACCCTTCGAATTTAAAATATTATAGTGTGCCCTCTCTAGTTTAATGTTAAATTTAGATGACAATTTTACCGTGATGAATTGGTATAAATTATAAACGATGTGTGACTATAACATGGGTAAATTATATATTTGTCCCCTTTACTATGACTCTTTTTAAATATTGTCCCATAAATATCATTTATTTTACATCATACACTTAATCATGTGATTAGTTTAACACCGTCTCAATGATTAACATTCATTATAAATTTAAGAAAAATTGTTTTACTTTTTTTTTTTTCAGAAAAATGTGATTTTTTTTATTTTATCCCAAAACTTAACAATTCCTATCAAAAAGAAGGCAATCATTTGTATTTGGTGTAATGTAAAATAATTTAGGAGATAATGTGAAAACTCAAGGGACAAAAGAAAATCGAGTTCATAAATTCAACGACAAAGAAATATATATAAAAAAAATACTGAATCTTCAACCGAGCCATGGTTTGCCCCATAATTTTATACCCGACCCGACTGAATGTCTAACTCTTCCCTAAAAAAAGGTTAGATGATACCATTTGGCCTAGGGGTGGACATGGATACAAATTTTCGTTACTATTTAATGTCGACATTCTCTCACACATCTCGATGGACCCTAGGCCTTAAAAACGGCCCATGGATTGCAACCTTTGCCAACCAGCCCACACTTCATGGAAGAAAAATAGATCCTACATTGATTTGAAAATATTTTTCCTGTCTAGAAACTTTTTTTTTTACTTGGGAGAATATGAAAGATTTAAGTTTTTTTATTTTATACTCTCAAAAATGAGATTTTTTACATTGTACCTTCAATGTATTAAAAATATTTTAATATGGTACTTCTATTATCTTTAGTTATTTATTCTGTCAAAATCATTTTATTGAGTTGATAGAATGAGTAGTGAAAATTAACAACAGAACTATATTACAATAACTTTTAATATATTGAAGGAAAAATATGAAAAATTGAATTTTTAAAGGTGTAAAATAAGAAATATTAAATCTTTAAGATACAAAATATAATTTACTCTTTTCCTTGACCTAAATCACGCCAAATAATGACGTCACTAAATCTTCCCCTCTGCCTAACGGATCTTCTCCCATCTGCTTTCCAAATTAGAATACTTCTCTCTTCATTGCTTTCCTAATTCAAATACTTCTCTCTCTCTCTCTTCTCTGCTTTCCTAATTCAAATACTTCTCTCTCTCTCTTCTCTGCTTTCCTAATTCGAATACTTCTCTCTTCATTGCTTTCCTAATTCAAATACTTCTCTCTCTCTGCTTTCCTAATTCAATTAGACCTCACACCTATATATTCTCCCTCTCACCCAATTCAATTGTCTCTCTCTGTGCACAACACCCTTCTTTCTTCGCCCGCCCCTCTTCTCTTCTACTCTCCCTCACTTCTGTCTTCTTTCTTCACCTTTTTCAACAACACAGACGCTATTCCCCTCTCTTCACCGTATCGGCCGCCACTCACAGGTCACCAACAGCCACCAACATCTACGATATCTTTCCGCTCTCCCCTGTTTCTCTCGCCACCCCTCTCTTCTCTTCTCTCTCATCACTCTACGCATCTCTGTCTCATCACTGCCTCACCATAACGAAACTGCTACGATGCCCTTTCACGCACCGCCATCGACGCTGCCCAGGTATGTCTCCCTCTCCCTCCCTCTCTGCTCCTTTCCTCTCTATGTGGCTCAGCGGCTTCTTTGATTAACCCGACCATTTTTATCCTTCTAATTGCACAAAACTTTTATTCTTTGCTTGATGGAATTGATCCAGTCTTTGATTTCCCTGTGTGGAATTGGTAATGCGTTCTTGGTTGAATAGAGTTATCACATTAGTTTCGCTTCTTTTTTTTTTAAATTTGATTTAATTGAATTTCATGCTGTTTTTTGATTGCAATTTGTATTGTAAAATTAAATTTAGGTTCTGGTGGTTTTTTTGATAGGCTCTGTATGAATCACAAGATATATAACTAATGCGTTTCGTGAACTATTCCGGTGTTTCGGCCCAAAAAAAAAAAAAACTATTCCGGCGTTGAAACATGATATGGTTAGTGATTTTGTTAATTATCTTTCTTTTCCTTCTCTATCTTACTTTTTTATTAACAGGGTATTACTATAAATTCACGAAGTATATGTGACTGCGATTTGTGAAGCCTTTTGATAAAAAAAGAACAATTCTGGCGGTTGAAACATGATGAGATTAGTTATTTCGATAATTCTTTTTTCTGTTATCTTCTTTGTCTTTGCATTCGTGGTTCGACAATCCCATTTTTCTTTTTTATTTTTAATTTAATAGCAGCCTGGTATGACCAAAACATCTTGTAAATCTATTTGAGCACATGTTGCGATTTTACTGTTCCTCCTAACTTTGGATTACAAATAACTGTTTTGTTCCATTGACACTATGTAGCATTTCTAATTAGCAGTTTGGTTCATATCTTAAAAGAAAAACTAACAACTTATGTAAGTAAATGCATATGATATTTCTATACACATGTATTGTGACAAATGTTTTTCCTCAATTGTGTGTGTTTTGGCATGTATCTGTACTTGTGCTGGAGTTCATATCAGATACTTATAGATAAATTTGTGTTGTTGGATCACTTTGTTCTAGAATTTTGTGTTTCTAAAGAATTTTATTGTTCTCTTTCCCACAACTCTCTCCCTCTCTCTCTGTCTATCTCTAAGCCTCTCTAGCTGAACATTAACTATTTTCTATACTAACAGAGCATTGAGGAATTGAAGCAGAGCTTTTATGCACCATCGTTGAACTTGGGCTAGTAAGCGTGGAAGCAAATGAAGAATCGAGAAAGAACAAGGAATATGAACCAATGGTTTCCAAAAAAATACTAGACGGGTATGGCTACTTCGTTTATGCTTAATTCAGTCGTGCTATATGGATAAAATTGATATTAATTATACTATTTGATTTGATTATCATATATTCAATTAGATTATTTTATTTTATCCATGCACTTAAATGACATAAATCGTAACTTGATTTAATATATGAACCTGATGAATATATACGATACTTACTATCAATGCTAATATTTTGTTTGTAAATCCAATTTATGAGACATGTAACATGATGGTGAGTCTTGGTGTGGTGTGATGGATGTTTCCTCTTACTAATGCTCATTTTTTTATGATTGTTAATTTGTTTGGGTTGGTTTAAATGGTTTGACTTTTTCACATGGCCATAGCTTTGTTGCACTACACCGATTTTTTATCATTGTTGACCTCTACAAATGATTTTTATCAACATGATTTTCTTAAGGTTTATTCCTTGATTTGTACTATGTATAGACATTGAATTGAAAAGAGAACGAACAACTAAGGGAAGTACTCATATTAATATTAGTATTATTCTGGTTATGTACGTACATCTATCAGAGCATGTATTGATTTTTTGGGTTAGTTTTTCATAATTTTATAATAGTCTTTAGTTTCAATAATGTATTTGCGAAGTTTATTTTTGAATTCAGTAGATTGCTTTTTTGGTAATGTTAATGTGAGAAGGTAGCTTGAATTTTAATACATGTGAATAAATGTTTACTATTAAGGGATATTGATTATGTGAAAGTTTTTGTTGCTGAAAAGTAGCCAGTTTGATTTCTATTTTTCCCTTTTCTCTTGTATCATGAAAGTTATTTTTTAATATTACATCACCCGACAAATTTTATGCTTGCTTGTGAGTTCATTATGCAGTTTTTTTGTTCAATTTTGATATTGATGTATTTCTCTTTCCCTTTCTCCCCTATGTATGCACACACATTGACAACACGTATAGAATAATTTAGGGATATCCCCTTTATTATAAAACCTGTCAAAACATAAGTGATATAATTAGCAATCCTTAATAGTTACGCTCCATCATAGCATTCTTATAGGTATAATAATATAATTCGAACTTATTACAATGTACATGTTTGTTACAACACATTAAGTTAATATAAACATAAGTTGGTAATCCGACATACTCGGTATTTATACCACTCGTGTAAATTTGAAAAAAAAAAAACAACATCAACAACTCTGTAAGAAATCTCAATTCTAAGACACACAGGTTCGAAAATAAATACTTTGATATGATTGATATTATAAAGTACATTCATAGCTAATAATGTGAAAACGTTAAACAAAAAATAGTTTATGTACGAAAACGATAAAGTCATACCATTACAGTGTCAAACCAGAGAAAAAATATCCTAATAGATTACTCAGGGTCGATACGACCCATACAATCCAACCTTTTAGGAGTCTTACACCCTAAAAAAGAGACGCTCCCAAATCACAATTCGCCTCAAGTCCGAAGACCAACTGGGTTGCACTTGCATTTACGAACTCAATGAAACCCTCTACGGTTTCAACTTGAAACGTAAACCCTCTGCCACTTGATATTGTGTGCACTTATATTTAATAGAAAAGGATCCTGAGTTCTCTCAATCATTGAACAATTCAAACGATTGTCCAATGCACATTTCCAAACCCTAACTGATCCAGAGTTCCAATTCAATACGAACCACCTGATCATAAGTTCACAAACATGTTAAACAACATTTATAACATAAATGATATATTTATAAAGAGAACGAAAAATCTCGCCAATTTCAGAATTGAAAAACTTTATCTCGATTTGCGTATCGTTCAAAAATTGTAAAAAATAGAAAATGAATGCTATCAATGAAATTCCACACACAACTCTATTTTAACTAATTAAACACGAGTATAAAATTAGTTTGGTCAAACAACCCCAAAATAGGGTCAAACTGGGACTTGAAGGGCAAAATAGTTATCTTACGTGAGATATTAACTTGAAGCGTCAGATCAGGAATTGGAGACCACAGGGGGATTCCTTGGGGAGACAGGAGACCAGCCCCACCAACCAGATGTGGATCAACCACCCCTGCCCTCGCGCGTCGTAGGAGTAGGCTGCCTCCTCCCCCTTTCTTCTTCTTAATTCTTCTTCTTCTTAATTCTTCTTCTTCCGAATTCTTCTTCTTAGTTCTTTTTCCTTTTCAGCTAAGTATCCAACTTCTCTCCTCTTGTTCTCCCTCCATAGTACAACAAATCTACTCCTTGCCAATGCCAATCTCCTCCCTGTATATCCTACTTTCAAATCCATACCCTTTTTGGACTGAATCTCCATATGGTGATCCGATGTTCCGGTTAATATCTCAGTAAGATAACCATTTTGCCCTTCAGGTCCCAGTTTGACCCAATTTTGGGGTTGTTTGACCAAACTAATTGTATACTCATGTTTAATTAGTTAAAATAGAGTTATGTGTGAAATTTCATTGATAGCTTTCATTGTTCTATTTTTTACAATTTTTGAACGACACACAAATCGAGATATAGTTTTTCAATTCTGAAATTGGCGAGATTTTTCGTTCTGTTTACAAATATATCATTTATGTTATAAATGTTGTTTAACATGTTTGTGAACTCATGATCAGGTAGTTTGTATTGAATTAGAACTCTGGACCAGTTAGGGTTTTGAAATGTGCATTGGACAATCGTTTGAATTGTTCAATGATTGAGAGAACCCAGGATCATTTTCTATTAAATATAAGTGCACACAGGATCAAGTGGCAGAGGGTTTACGTTTCAAGTTGAAACCGTAGAGGGTTTCATTGAGTTCGTAAATGCAAGTGCAACCCAGTTGGTCTTCGGACTTGAGGCGAATTGTGATTTGGGAGCATCTCTTTTTTAGGGTGTAAGACTCTTAAAAGGTTGGATTGTACGGGTCGTATCGACCCTGAGTAATCTATTAGGATATTTTTTCTGTGGTTTGACACTGTAATGGTATGGCTTTATCGTTTTCGTACATAAACTATTTTTTGTTTAACGTTTTCACATTATTAGCTATGAATGTACTTTATAATATCAATCATATCAAAGTATTTATTTTCGAACCTGTGTGTCTTAGAATTGAGATTTCTTACAGAGTTGTTGATGCTCACCCTATGTTGTTTCTTTTTTCAAATTTACACGAGTGGTATAAATACCGAGTATGTCGGATTACCAACTTATGTTTATATTAACTTAATGTGTTGTAACAAACATGTACATTGTAATAAGTTCGAATTATATTATTATACCTATAAGAATGCTATGATGGAGCGTAACTATTAAGGATTGCTAATTATATCACTTATGTTTTGACAGGTTTTATAATAAAGGGGATATCCCTAAATTATTCTATACGTGTTGTCAATGTGTGTGCATACATAGGGGAGAAAGGGAAAGAGAAATACATCAATATCAAAATTGAACAAAAAAATTGCATAATCACAAGCAAGCATAAAATTTGTCGGGTGATGTAATATTAAAAAATAACTTTCATGATACAAGAGAAAAGGAAAAAATAGAAATCAAACTGGCTACTTTTCAGCAACAAAAACTTTCACATAATCAATATCCCTTAATAGTAAACATTTATTCACATGTATTAAAATTCAAGCTACCTTCTCACATTAACATTACCAAAAAAAGCAATCTACTGAATTCAAAAATGAACTTCGCAAATACATTATTGAAACTAAAGACTATTATAAAATTATGAAAAACTAACCCAAAAAATCAATACATGCTCTGATAGATGTACGTACATAACCAGAATAATACTAATATTAATATGAGTACTTCCCTTAGTTGTTCGTTCTGTTTTCAATTCAATGTCTATACATAATATAGATCAAGGAATAGACCTTAAGAAAATTATGTTGATAAAAATCATTTGTAGAGGTCAACAAAGATAAAAAATCGGTGTAGTGCAACAAAGTTATGGCAATGTGAAAAAGTCAAACCATTTAAACCAACCCAAACAAATTGACAATCATAAAAAAATGAGCATTAGCAAGAGGAAACATCCATCACACCACACCAAGACTCACCATCATGTTACATGTCTCAGAAATTGGATTTACAAACAAAATATTAGCATTGATAGTAAGTATCGTATATATTCATCAGGTTCATATATTAAATCAAGTTACGATTTATGTCAGTTAAGTGCATGGATAAAATAAAATAATCTAATTGAATACATGATAATCAAATCAAATAGTATAATTAATATCAATTTTATCCACATAGCACGACTGAACCAGAGAAAAGGGGAAAATGAAAATCAAACCGACTACTTTTCAACAACAAAAACTTTCATAGAATCAATATCCCTTAATAGTAAACATCTATTCACACGTATTAAAAATCAAACTACCTTCTCACATCAACATTACCTAAAAAAACAATCTACTGATAATATTATTTGGGCACTGGGACTATTAATATTATTACTATATGATTGTAGCCAATGTGAATGATTAGAGTTCTACTCTTTTGTGTGTGAGCTTGACGCATTAGTGTGTATGTGTGTCTCGTGGTGTATAGGTGTGCTTGTTTGTTTGATTGGGGTATTAGTGTGTTTTTTTTAGTATAAGTGATTATGTGTACTCTTTTGGTCTATTTGTGTATTTTTTGGTGCATTAGGATGTGTAATTTATTGTATTACTTTGTATATTTTGGTGTATGTGTGTGTTTTTGTTTATTAGTATGTGTATTTTGATATATTAGTGTGTGTTTATTGTGTATTAGTGTGCATGTGTGTATTTTTGTTGTGTATTAGTACGTGTGTTTTTGTCGCACTAGTGTCCCTCTAAAGGTATTTTGGTTATAAGAATGGGGTGTGTTTGGTTTATTAGTGCGTGTTTTTTTGGTGTATTAGTATTTGTATTTTAGTGTATTGGGGTATACGCATATTTCCTTGTGTATTAGTGTGTGTATGTGCACGTGTGTGTTTTCATTTATTAGTGGTTATTTTAGTGTATTAGCGTGTGTTTGTTAACACTGTGTGTATTTTTTTTGTATACTAGTGGGTATACTTGTATGGTGTAACATACACTGTGTGTGTTTTTTTGGTATAGTAGTGGGTATACTTGTATGGTGTATTAACGCGTGTGTGGTTTTTGGTTTCCTAGAGTGTGCGTGCCAGTGTTTTGTGTATTATTGTGTGTATTTTTTTGATATATTAGTATGTGTGTTTTGGTGTATAGGGATATGTATGTGATTTTTGGTCTATTAGTGTTTGTGTATGTGCGCGTGTTTTTATGTATTAGCACATGCGTGTTTTTTGGTGGGTTAGTGTGTTAACATGATGTGTGTGTGGTGAATTAGTATATGTGTGTATTAGTGTATGTGAATGTGTGTTTTTACACATTAGTGTGTTTGTTTGTGTGTGTTATTTTTGATGTATTAGTAGGGTTGTGTGTGCATTTTAGTGTGTACGTGTGATTTTTGATATATTTGTGTGTATTATTGTGGATGAATGAATGTTGTGCGTGTGTGTTTACATCTTAGTGTGTGCATGTTATTTGTGATGTATTAGTATTTGTGATTGTGTTTTTACATATTAGTGTGTGTATTTTGTTGTAGTAGTTTGTGTATTTTGATATATAATAAATAGAAGAAGTTTTTAATATAAAAGTGATTTTAGAGAAGTAATTCACTTCTACTTATTGACTTATTTAAGAGGTGACATTACTATTGACTTATCTAAAAGTAATTTTAATAAGGATAATAGATGCTACTTTTTTTGTTTAAAGTACTTGTGAGAAAAGTCGTAAGTCCTAAAAGTACTTTTCATAAGTCATCCCAACTTGTTTGTTAGTAGTTCTTGAACACACGTTCTTGTTTAAGTTCGTTGACTATGATATATGTCTTAGATGCACGGATAATAACTCTTGTTCTCTTTTCCGGTAAGTTAGTATGAAATTGTTGTGGCGTCAATTATCTGAAAGAAAACTTATTGTGTATTTGATCAGTGTATTGTTAGTAGTTAGATTGTCTACTATTAGTGTGTGTTTTTTGGCGTATTATTATTTATGTTTTGTTTGTATATTTCCTTGTCTATTAGTGTGTGTTTTCATGTATTATTGGTTATTTTGGTGGATTAGTGTTTGTTAATACTGTGTGTGTATTTTTTGTATGTAGTATATTGTATGGTGTATTAGTGTGATTTTTGGTGAATGCATATATGTGTGTGGTTAGTGTGTGCCAGTGTTTTGTGTATTATGGTGTAGTTTTTTGATATTAGTGTGTTTTGATATGTATGTGATGATTAGTGTATGTATGTGTGTTTGTAGTGTGTTATGTGTGTGTAGTGTGCTTTTGATGTTAGTATGTGTTTGTGTATATATAGTGTGTGTGTATTATGTGTGATTATGAATGTGTGTGCGTGTGTGTTTACATCTTAGTGTGTGCATGTTATTTGTGATGTATTAGTATTTGTGATTGTGTTTTTACATATTAGTGTGTGTATTTTGTTGTAGTAGTTTGTGTATTTTGATATATAATAAATAGAAGAAGTTTTTAATATAAAAGTGATTTTAGAGAAGTAATTCACTTCTACTTATTGACTTATTTAAGAGGTGACATTACTATTGACTTATCTAAAAGTAATTTTAATAAGGATAATAGATGCTACTTTTTTTGTTTAAAGTACTTGTGAGAAAAGTCGTAAGTCCTAAAAGTACTTTTCATAAGTCATCCCAACTTGTTTGTTAGTAGTTCTTGAACACACGTTCTTGTTTAAGTTCGTTGACTATGATATATGTCTTAGATGCACGGATAATAACTCTTGTTCTCTTTTCCGGTAAGTTAGTATGAAATTGTTGTGGCGTCAATTATCTGAAAGAAAACTTTATTGTGTATTTGATCAGTGTATTGAAAAATTTAGTACCCAGTTAGATTGTCTTGACTATTAGTGTGTGTTTTTTTGGCGTATTATTATTTATGTTTTGGGGTTTGTGTATATTTCCTTGTCTATTAGTGTGTGTTTTCATGTATTATTGGTTATTTTGGTGGATTAGTGTTTGTTAATACTGTGTGTGTATTTTTTGGTATACTAGTGGGTATATTAGTATGGTGTATTAGCGCGTGTGATTTTTGGTTTCTTAATGCATATATGTGTGTTTTTGGTTTCTTAGAGTGTGCGTGCCAGTGTTTTGTGTATTATGGTGTGTATTTTGTTGGTTTTTTTTTTTTTGATAAATTAGTGCGTGTTTTGGTGTATGGGGATATGTATGTGATTTTTGGTCTATTAGTGTGAGTGTATGTGCGTGTTTTTTGGTGGATTAGTGTGTTAACATGATGTGTGTGGTGTATATGGGTGTGCTTTTTGATGTGTTAGTATCTGTGTTTGTGTTTCTATATATTAGTGTGTGTATTTTGGTGTAGTAGTTTGTGTATTTTGATAAACAATAAATATAAGAAGTTTTTAACATAGAAGTGAGTTTAGAGAAATAAAAAATTTCTTTTTTTTTTTTCACTCCTACTTATTGACTTATTTAAGAGGTGAAATTACTTTTGACTTATCTAAAAATAATTTTAATAAGGATAATAAACGCTACTTTTTTTGTTTAAAGTACTTGTAAGAAAAGTAGTAAGTCCTAAAAGCACTCTTGATAAGTTATCCTAACTTGTTTGTTAGCAGTTCTTGAACATACGTTCTTGTTTAAATTCGTTGACTAGGATATATGTTTTAGATCACGTTAAAGTACTTATAAGAAAAGTAGTAAGTCCTAAAAGCACTCTTGATAAGTTATCCTAACTTGTTTTTAGCAGTTCTTGAACATACGTTCTTGTTTAAATTTGTTGACTAGGATATATGTTTTAGATGCACGGATAATAACCCTTGTTCTCTCTTCTGGGAAAGTTAGTATGAAATTTGTGGTGTTAATTATCTAAAAGAGAACTTTGTTGTGTATTTGATCGATGTATTGAAAAATTTAGTACCCAGTTAGATTGCCTTAACTATGGTATAAGTTGGGATCAACTGTGGTTGTGGATGTTAAGCATTCAAAAGCATATCTCATCAACATACAAATATTGCGGTGAATAAGTTGGTTGGATTGCTTAGCCGAGTTAAATATCTGCCGGCTAATCAATATCTTATATGGAAAGAGGTGTGGTTAAGATCCTTGTTCCTGTATGATATAGTAAGATATTATGATTTTTTTAGTAGTTTATGACATTTATGTTGAATCATTTGTTTTACATTCTACCAGCAAAATTATATGAAGATTAGTGTAAAGCAGGTATTATTTCAATCTCTAATATCTGTAATTTGTGTTCATTTTGTTTCCTGAATTTAATTACTTCTAGTGTTATTAATTTTCTTTGAACTATTCTAAAAATGTTAGTTAATAGTCTTTTATTTGAAGTGGTTTTGGATATTAAGCATTCAAAAGCATACCTCATCAACATACAAATATTGCAGTGAACGAGTTGGTTAGATTACTTAGGCGAGTTAAATCTTCGCCAGCTAATCAATATCTTCAATTGAAAGAGGTGTGCTCACAATCCTTGTTTCTGGATGATATGATAAGATATTATGATTTTTTAAGTGTATTTGACATGTATGTTGAATCCTGCATTCTACCAGCAAAATTATATGAAGATTGGTGTAAATCAGGTATTATTTCTATCTCTAATCTCTGTAATTTGTGTTCATTGTGTTTCCTGAATTTAACCACTTCTAATGTTATTAATTTTCTTTGGAATGGTCTAAAATTTTAGTTCATAACCTTTTCTTTGATGTCCTATCAAGGTACCTAAAAGTAGTGACAAATAAGGGTAGCATCAAACTCAATCTTCTTACTCTTCTTTTGTATCATTTTATTGGCATCCATGTCTTATTGCCCTTGCCTTGCATATTTACTCCTCTTCTTGAAGCAAATCTTTATTGTTTCCCAGGAGGAGTGAATGCTTTTAGGAGCATTCTGCATTTGGTTTTAGAACGATTATCTTTTTCAGGTATTGCTGCATTTCTTCATTTATCTATCTATTCCTGTTTGAACTGGTGGGGGTTGGTGCTTTGGGGGTAAATTTTGAAGACCTCACTGCAAGTTACAGTGTAACTAAAGTTGCCAAGTGTCAGATTTGGGTTACTTCAATGTCTCTAAAACATAAACATGATTAATAAGTTTAAATTAATTTGAGAATGACTTATCAAGAATTTTTCTCTCAGGTCACAGTGGGTCTTTCTACATGTCATAATAGTTTGCATACGTATCTGTGTGCTCATGCCTAAGTATCTCGAGTTGTCCTCAGCCTTTTGATATTTCAAAGTCCCATTACAGCTTCGGTTCAATGGACTCTGGGAGTTCAAGTGAGCTCTAACTAAAACAAAACGTGCATAATCCTTTTATGAACTGATGCTCTAAGTGAGGATTTTTGTTCTTCCTAAATTGTTTGAGACCTGCATGCATTATCTTATGTTAATCAGATCCCATTATTGTTTTTAAAACTAAATGTTGCTGCAGTTCCGTCCTGCTGGAACAGTAGTGTTCCAGCACAGCAAGCACATCCATATATTCCAGTGGTTTCTCAACAATTTCAGACGGTTGGGTGGGCAAATGTTGGAATGCCTTTTCACACTTAACAACTCCAATTTTCTCAACTGTTGCTGTAGCAACCTCCATGGCCCGGTCAGGCAGGACATGTTCTGCTACCGCCACAGGCGCCACATCCAATTTCAGCGACAGAAGTTCGGGCAAACAGGCCTGTTATGCCTGTTCCATCAGAACCTCATCAAAATGCTCAGATTTGAAATTACTATCCACAACCTCAGCAAAATGCTCGAATTCCAAATACTATCCACAGCCTCCACAAAATTCTCAGTTTCCAAAAACTATATGCCTGGTTTAGACAGCCCAGGAATGGCTCTCTCATCATCATGTAATATAATATTTTTAAGCACGTTGTTGGGTGACTGCTTTAACCATCTGACAATGTCTTCAGCCCTTGACTTTACTAATTTCATCGGTTCAGTTATCCCTGTCATCCAGTGGCCAACTACAAGTGAATTCAGATACCACAACTCAGTACCAACCTATATCTCAGACAAGAGTGCTCATTCTTGCAAGGGTGCAGCGTTGGGTGTCAACTGGGAGCAAGAGCATCAACTCTGTTACACCTGCACAGCAAACTGGTCAACAAAGCTCAGTCACCCCTGCCAGCATTCCAGTAAGAGTTGTCTGCATATAATTGTTTGCATCTTTTTCTATACGACGAAAAATTTTCTTTGCTCCTTTGCAATTTCATTTCTATGCTGAATGCACAGAATGCTTGATAACATCTGCATCTTATCGAATTTCAGGCGACAATGGCTCAGCCTTGCACCATTGAAAAGGCCCCATCAGACTGGGTAGAACATACTGCTCAAAATAGAAAAAGGTATATGATTCTATCAGAGTTCTTCATCTAGGTTTTCCTTTTTCAATCTGCATTGGTAGTAATTTTTTAGTAGCACAATTCACAAATTTCGACTACTTGGCTTATGTAGAATCAATGCCACTCGGATTGCATTTTATTTAACGGAAACAAACCAAAAGTTATGAAAGCAATAATTGAGAGTTTTTTTTGGTTGTAGGGAACTATAAAAGATCAAATAGTTTAACCCGCAGGCAAAGGAATGAATATGGTTTTAATAGATGCTCAAAATCCAGAATAGATCTGTTATTATTGGTTGAAAAAAACTTGTAGTTATGTGGGAGAAAGTCCAATTTGTTTGTGAACCTCTAGGGTGAGGGCGTGGGGGGAGTTGTGGCGATACTAAAACTAGATAGGAGTTTGAATCCCATGCATCATACAGGCGCCACTAGTATAATATATATTTAAACGAATTCAATGTGCTATGAGATATTTTCTAGCTATTTTGTCAGGACTGCTATATTTGAGAAATGAGATGATATTTTCTTGTTGAACCCAATGATATCCATTAGGAATAAGTTGTTCTTGTTCTCTCATTCAAACTGAATTTCAGTGCTGAAGCTAATGAAACATTGAATCCTTATCCCATGGAACGAGAGCATTAAGTTGGACACTTATTAAAAAGAGTGAATCCTTATCTCATGAAACATTGAATTTCAGTGCGGAAGCTAATGAATATTGAATCCTTATCTCAGGAACGAGAGCATCGAATCCTTGTCCACAGAAGTGCTGAATTAAAAATAAATCAAAAAAAGGAGGAAAAACCTTAGAATCTCCCTAAGGGCTTTCAAGGAGTCTCCCCTAGAAGAACTTCATGGAGTTTTACCATTAAAAATTTGCAAAATCTGCAAAGAAATTTTGTTCATCAACTTGCTTCTATTGCCTCTACAAAGACTTGCTTATATAGAAATAAAGATTCTATCCTACTAGACTTTGGATTCCTAAAATCCTTAAGATACTTGTTCTACTCTATTAAAGCTTTTTATGTTTATTTAATGCCTAGATGATTTGTTACTGCTCTTTCAGTGACTTACTATCATGTTAAAGTATTAAGGTTGTTGACGTTATATTTATCTTAATATTCATGTTTCAATTTGTGTTATTTACATTATATTATTCATGTTATTCAGGCTACATGATAATAATATTGTGCAATTATTGTATATCATGTTTGATATTGAATAATTATGTTAACCTCAATTATACATATATAATTAGTATTAAATTTACTCATTTTGTAGGATCTTACGATTTTTGATCCGGCCCATAGACCCCCCTCCCCCAAACGATTCGAGGTAGGATCCCGATTTTATAAACCTTGGTCTACACACATACGCCATGACCCATCCTTCTTTGGAGTTAGAAAAATAGGCACTCCACTAGGACTTAAGCTCTCTTTAATGAAGCCTTTAGTCAACAACTGTTTAACCTCCTCTTAAGCTCAACGTGCTCTGTAGGATTGATACGGTAAGCAGGTAGTATGGTCAACTTTCATGAGAAAAACATCAAACCACATTCTCTTCAAAATCTTTACTAATTAAGAAATTAATCCTCCAACGGAAAGTTATTGGGATTGATGTGTCGTTCACCCATGCTACACGATAAGGATGAGGATGCTTCTCTATCTTTAATCTAAGCTTGTCAACAAGCTCTTGTGATGCCACATTGAGGCTAGTGATCCCATCAGTGATAAGAGTGCATAACCTTCCATGGCAAGAGACTTGTGTGTGAAATATATTATTGCAACGCCAATCCTATTCTTCTCCTACGCCTTTTTCTTCAACTCTTTCTTATTTTTTGGGTTGTTTCCTCCTCATCCTCTTCCTCTTCCTCATTCCTTCTCTTTTTCCTTCACTTCTTTTTGCTCCTCCTTCTCCTGCTCTTTCTCCTCCCTCCTCCTTCTTCCTCCTCCTCTTTATTATTTGGGTTACTTGCTCCTCCTCCTCCTTCTGCCTCTCCTTCCTTCTGCTTCTCTTCCTTCTCCTTCTTCTTCTCCTCCTCTTGCCCTTCTCCTCCCTCCATTCTTTTCCTCCTTATACTCCCTTGATCTTTCGAGTGATTTTTCTTCTCTTCTTCTCCTTATTCCTTTACTTTTCCTTCTCCTTCTTCCCCATTTCCTTCTTTGATTTTGCTTTAGCTCTTGTTTCTCGCAATTCATCGATGTTTCTCAGAGCCACCATAAATTTTGATCTTTTGCGTGACTACTCTTATCTTCTTCTTGAACTTCTTCCCATGCTTTTCCTCTTCTCTCTTCTTCCTTCTATCTTTTTCCTCTTCCTCTTTATCCTTTACTTTCTCCTCTTCCTCATTCTTCTTCTCCTCCTCTTTCTCCTCACTCTTTCTTCCCCTCGATTTTCCTCTCTTTCTCCTCTTCCTCATTCCTTCTCTTTTTCTCCTACTTCTGCATCTCTTCCTACTTGTGTTGCTTCTCCTCCTCTTTTTCCTCCTCTTCATTCTCCTTCTCATTGTCCTCCTCCTCATTCTCCTTCTCATTGTCCTCCTCTTTCTGCTTCTCATTGACCTCTTCATCTGTTTTTTCCTCCTCTATCTTTCTCCTCTTGATTTTCCTCCTCCCTTTCTTCCCTCCTTCTTTCCCTTTTCCTTCCCCGATTTTGTTCCTCAAAGCCGCCATAAATTTTGGAAAAAATTCTATTTTGCCCCTTAAAAGATACAAAAATTCTCAGTTTGCCTCTCAAATGATTAATTTTTTCATATTACCCCTTAAAAAAATAAAATTTTGTAATGTGATTCACCATTTTATTTATTTATTTATTTTTTCCATTTGGTCGTCCGTCTATTTTGTGATTCCTAATTGGTTGACTTGTTACAAAACAGATGGACGACCAAACGAAAATAAGGCGGTGGATCACATTGCATGATTTTTATTTCTTTGAGGGGACAATATAGGAAAATTAATCATTCTAGGGTAAACTGAGCATTTTTTATCCTTCAGGGACAAAATAGGATTGACCCTAAATTTCGGTCTTTCGAGTGACTTCTCTTCTCTAGTTTTTCTCCTTCTTCCTCAGCTTTTCCTCATCTTCTTCTTTCTCCCCC
The DNA here is from genome assembly GCA_963454935.2 of Ilex paraguariensis. Lineage (NCBI taxonomy): Eukaryota > Viridiplantae > Streptophyta > Magnoliopsida > Aquifoliales > Aquifoliaceae > Ilex > Ilex paraguariensis. Next base: position 565,735 of record CAUOFW020003059.1, read on the forward strand.
GCTCCTTCCTTTTTCCCCTTTTCCTTCTCCTTTTTCCCTTTTCCCTTTTCCCTTTTTCCTTCTCCATTGTCCCTTAAAAGAATAAAAATGTTGTAATGTGATCCATCGTCTTATTTATTTTTTTTTCTATTTGGTTGTCTGTTTTGTGATTCCTAATTGGTTGATTTGGTACAAAACAGATGGACGACCAAACAGAAATAAAACGGTAGACCATATTGCAATATTTTTTCTCCTTTCCATTCTTTTCCTCCTCTTTCTCCTCCCTCATTCTTCCTTTCATTTTCCTCCTTCTCCTTCTCATTGTCCTCCTTAGTCTTCTTATCCTCACTTCTTCTTCCTTCCGATTTTTCTCCACTTCGTTGTCTTTCCTTCCCATGCTCCTTCTCCCTCTTTTCTTCTCTTCTATTTCCTCCTTATTTTCTTTCCCTTCTCCTCCTTCTTTCTCTTCCTTCTCCTTTTTCTTCTACTCTTTCTTATTATGTGGGTTGTTTCCTCCTCTTCTTTTTCCTTATTCCCCCTCTCTTTCATTTTGTTTCTTCTCCTTCTCCTCTTTCTCCTGCTCTTTCTTTCTTTTCCCCCTTTTCCTCTTATTCCTTCTCTTTCTCATTGTCCTCCTCCTTATCATCATTCTGTTCCACCTTCTTACTCTCTCATTTTCTCGTTTTCCTCTTTCCTTCTTTCTCCTCCTCCTTTCTCTTTTCCTTTTCCTCTCTCCTTTTTCCTCCAACTTTTTTTTTTAAATTCTTTCTTATTATGCCTCTTCTTCACCTTCTTCTTCTTCTACTCCACTTTTTTCTTATTTCTATCATTTTCTTTCTTCTTCCTCTTTGCCAATATATGCCCATCGTAAAAGAGTATTTTGTTATATTGACTTAGTGCTATTTTTTTTCTTATTTTACTCCTTCCAAGTCCTCCTCCTCCTACTTATTCTTCTTTTCCTCCTCTTTCTCCTCGCTCATTCTTCTTCCTAATTTTCCTCCCTTTCCTAAACTTTCTCCTCCGATGCTCCTTCTTCCTTTTTTATTTCTCTTTCTTCTGCATCTCTTCCTACTCTTGTTGCTTCTTTTTCGTCTCCTCTTTTTCTCCTTTTGTTTTTTCTTCTTCTTCTTCTCCTCCTCCTCCATTTTTCTCCAATTTCTTCTCCCTTTTTTCTTTCTCATTGTCCTCCTCAACATCATCATCCTCTTTTTCCTCTATTCTTCTTTCTCTCTTCACTTCCTTCTCCTCCCTCTTTCTTTTTCCGCTTTTTTTCTTTTAGTATTTCTTATTGTTCCTCTTCTTATTCTTCTTCTTCTACTCCTTTTTCTTCCTATTCCTATCATTCTCCTTCTTCTTCCTTTCCACCATTGTATGCCCATCGCAAAAAAGTACTTTGTAATATTGACTTTGTGTTATTCTTCTCCTCCTCCTCCTACTTCATTCTTCTTCCTCTTCTTGCTTCTGTTCCTTCTTCCTTCCCATTTCATTCCACGATTGTGCTTTTGTTCTGTTCGTCGCAATTCACTAATATTCCTCAAAGTCGTCATAAATTTTGGAAAAAATTTCATTTTGCCCCTAAAAGATACAAAAATTCTCAATTTGTCTTATGAATAATTAATTTTCTCACATTGGCCCCTTAAAAAAATAAAAAATATTGCAATGTGATCCATCGTTTTATTATTTTTTTTTCCATTTAGTTGTTTGTCTGTTGTGTAATTCTTGATTGATTGATTTGGTGCAAAACAAATGGACAATCAAACGAAAATAAGACGGTGGTTCACATTACAACGTTTTTATTTCTTTGAGGGGCAATATGGAAAAATTAATCATTTTGGGGGCAAACTAAGCATTTTTTGTATCTTTTAGGGACAAAATGGTATTGACCCTAAATTTTGATATTTCGAGTGACTTTTCTTCCTTATTTCTTCCTCAGCTTTTCCTCCTCTCATTCCTTCTCCCTCTCTTTCCTTCTCTTCCTTTTCCTTTTCCTACTCCGATTCTATTTTAGTTTCTGTTTCTCGCAATTCACCAATATTCCTCAGAGTCGCTATAAATTTTAATCTTTCAAGTGACTACTCTTTTCTTCTTCCCCTTTCCATTATCTCCTTCCTCCTCTTCCTATTTATCCTTCTCTTTCTCCTTCCTCGTTCTTCCTTTCGTTTTTCTCCTTCTCATTGCTCTCCTTATTTTTCTTATCCTCCTCCTCCTCACTTCTTCTTCCTCTCGATTTTCTCCTTTTCTTTCTCTTTCCCCTCTCATGCTCCTTCTTCCTTTTTCATCTTCCTTCTCCTCTTTTTTCTTCTACTCTTTCTTATTATTTTGGTTGTTTCTTTATCTTCTTTCTCATTCTTTTTGTTTCTTCTCTTCCTTATTTTCCTTCTCTTTTTACTCCTTTATTCTTCTCATTCTCCTCCCTCTTTTTCTCTTACTCCTTCTCTTTCTCATTGTCCTTCTTCTTATCATCATTCTCTTTCTCCTCCATCCTTCCTCGCTTATTTCCTCCTTTTATTCCCTGCTTTTTCCATTTGGTCGTTTGTCTGTTTTGTGATTCCTGATTGGTTGATTTGGAATAAAATAGATAAATAACCAAACGTAAATAGATGGTGGACCACATTGCAACGTTTTAATTTCTTTGAGGAGGCAATGTGGGAAAATTAATCATTCTTAGGCAAACTGAGCATTTTTGTATTTTTCACAGGCAAAATGGGATTGACTCTAAATTTCGATCTTTCGTGTGATTTCTCTTCTCTATTTCTTCTCCTTCTACCTCAACTTTTCCTCCTTTGCTTCCTTTTCCCCCTCCTTCTTTCTTCTCCTTTTTCCCTTTTCCCTTATTCGATTTTATTTTTGTTTCTGTTTCTCGCAACTCACCGATGTTCCTTAGAGTCGCCATAAATTTTAATCTTTCGAGTGACTACTCTTCTCCTCTTTTCTTCACCTGTTTCTCCTTCTCCTTTTTCTTCTCCTTCTTCCCCTTTCCATTCCCTTCCTCCTTCTCTTCCTATTTATCCTTCTCTTTCTCCTCACTTCTTCTTCATCCCGATTTTCCTCCTTTACCTTCTCATGCTCGTTCTCCCTCTTTCCTTTTCTTTTATTTCCACCTCATTTTCTTCCCTTTCTCCTTCCTTTTCTTTATCCTCCTTTTTCTTCTACTCTTTCTTATTCTGGGTTGTTTCCTCCACTTCTTTCCTCATTCTCCCTCTCCTTCATTTTGTTTCTCCTCCTCCTCCTCCTTTTCCTTCTCCTCTCTCTCTTTCTCTTCCTCCTCCTTCATTCTTCTCCCCATTCTTTTCCTCTTACTCCTTCTCTTTCACATTGTCCTCCTCATCATCATTCCCTTTCACCTCCATCCTTTTTCCTCTCTCATTTCCACCTCCTCATCTTTCCTTATTTTACCTGATTTTCTCCTTCTTTCTCTCCTTCCTCCTCATACTCATTTTTCTTAAACTTTTTTATTATTCCTCTCCTCCACCTTCTTCTTCTACTCTGTTTTGTTTTTATTCCTATCATTCTCCTCCTTCTTCTTCCTTTCTACCAATGTATGTCCATCGTGAAAGAGTACTTTGTAATATTGACTTAGTACTATTCTTCTTCTTCTTCTTTTACTCTTTCTCCCTTCTCCTTCTCCTCACTCATTCCTCCCAATTTTCCTCCCTTTTCTTCTTTTTCTCGTCCCATGCTCCCTTCTTCCTCTTCTATTTCTCTTTCTTCTGCATCTCTTCCTACTCCTTTTACTTCTTTTTTTTCTCCTATTTCTTCTTCATCTTCTTCTCCTCCTTCTTCATTCGTCTCCTCTTTCTCCTACCTTTTTTCCTCATTTTCCTTCTCCAACGTCAAAAGCACTCTATTGGGCTGACACTGACACTAAGAGACGAAAGCTAGGGGAGCGAATGAGATTAGATACCCTAGTAGTCTTAGCCATAAACGATGATTGACCACGTTCTGTTCTAAGATATTCCCTTTCATTAGCTATGCGAGGTTAGACCTTGATTGAAAGGAAAGGAGAAGGGACAAGTAGCTCTGATAGCACATAGAAGATTGTTTTTTATAGCACCACCGAACCAGTTGCCACTCACTGGCTCCATATCTCCTTTCCCTTCTCCTCCCTTATTCTTCTTCTATTTTCTTCTACTCTTTCTTATTGTTCCTCTCCTTCACCTTCTTCTTTTACTCCTCTTTCTTCCTATTCCTATCGTTCTCCTTTTTCTCCCTTTCCACCAATGTATGCCCCTCACAAAAAAGTACTTTGTAATATTGACTTAGTGCTATTCTTCTTCTTCTACTCCTCCTCCTTCCTTTTTTTTCTTCCACGATTCTGCTTTAGTTTCTATTCCTCGCAATTCACTGACGTTCCTCAAAGCCGCCGTAAATTTTGGGAAAAATTCTATTTTGCACCCTAAAGGATACAAAAATTCTCAATTTACCTCTCAATTGATTAATTTGTCCACATTGCCACTTAAAAAAAATAAAAATGTTGCATTGTGATCCCCCCTTTTATTTCCTTTTTTTTTTTCCCATTTGGCCGTCCATCTTTTTTGTGATTCCTTATTTTAGTTGATTTGATACAAAACAGATGGACAACTAAACGAAAATAAGACGGTGGAACACATTGCAATATTTTTTTTTTTTGAATGGGCAATGTGGGAAAATAATCATTCTGGGGCAAACTGAACATTTTTGTATCTTTCACGGGCAAAAAGGGATTGACCCTTTGATCTTTCAAGTGACTTCTCTTCCTTATTTCTTTCACAGCCTTTTCTCCTCTTCTTCCTTTTTTTTTTTTTTTAGAAAAGAGGAATTTTTATTTAATGAAATCCAAAGATTACAAGAATAAAAAACAGTAACTATTAAGAAACGGTAACTGTTTTAACAACAAAACAAAAAAAACAGTAAACTGTACAACAAACAGAAAATTTGTTCAAATTCTGTTATTAGAACTCCTGTACATCAACTGTTTTTTAGCCCTGCAGCTCAGCTCCTGCCCAATCTATTGCTGCTTTAGAGCATCCAGCTTTGAATGCATCTGCATTCCTGAACTGCTGGAAAGAATCTGCACCATACCAGTCTGCAGAACAGCAACTCCCATACCACTCATCAGACTGCAACATCACAACCCAAATCATTCAGCTTCATAGCAATCAAAGCAGAATGAGAACTGATCCCCAGTTTGTATCCTCAAAATTCATGAATTGACTTTAATCCTTCTAGAGGATCTAACCAATTCTACTTGCATTAATAAGTCCTATTTAGCCCTTGTCATCAAACACCAACATCCTCTTTTTTCTCACCACAGGCAGACCCTGCAGATCTTGCAACATAGCCAATTTCAGTGCAGCAGGCAAATGCATAGACCCAGTAAAAGAAGAAGAAAAACCATCCTGTACTGCTCTGTTGGCCAAATGATCAGCTACTGAATTTGCTTCTCTATATACATGTCTCACCTGAAATGTTAATCCACTTAGTCTGTCTCTGATCTGATCTAAGACAGACCACAGAGACCAAGCACAGCTGAAAACACCCAACACAGTCTTTACAAGCACCTAGGAATCTGACTCATTCAAAATTTTATGTACACCCAAACCATGTTCTTCTAATAATCTCAAGCCATCAAGTAATGTCAGAAAAGACAGCCTTATTCCAAATCAACTTATCTGCCTTTTCAGACAGCCTTATTCCAGAATTAGAAACCTATTCTCTGAGATGATCTGTCAGAAAAGATTCCACTTCATCTAGCTGCCACTGAGAGTCCCTCATCAAATCAGCTACACTAGGAAAAGACAAAGGCATTACCTCAATTCTTCTTAGTAATGGTCCTCCTTGCAACCAATTATCACACCAAAAGTCTGTGTGTTCTCCATTACCAACTAACCTCCTAGAATGCAAAACCACTTGCTCAAAGAAAGGGCTCAAAATATTAAAACATGCAGAGTGACTTTTCCCCCTACATCTCATGATATGCTTGCCTTTAAGAAATTTGAAAGAAAACACCTGTGACCATAAGGATTCACCTTTCATTACATTCCAAACCTGTTTCATTCTAAAGGCCTTCTGCACATCTTCAAACCTTCTCAATCCCAATCCACCCTCCTCCTTAGGCATGGCAACCCTCTTCCAAGACACCCAATGCCTTCTCTTTTCATCAACTTTGCCGGACCAAATGAAACCAGCCACAAAAGAATTCAATTTACTAATTACTGCCTTAGGCAGATTCAAACATGCCAACAAATGCACCGGCAAAGAACATAGAGCTGCCTGAGCTAAAGTCACTCTCTGCCCATATTAGACAACAACCTTGCATACCATCCTTCCATTTTCTGCTTGAACTTCACTAACAAACTTTCAAAATACCTTATCTTAGTTCTGCCAGTAATAATAGGACAACCCAAATAAACAAAAGGGCACTGTTTAAAGGAAATACCAGCAATCCCAGAAAGCACATGTCTCCTTTCAGCTGAAATATGCTTCGAACCAAACATAGAGCTTTTCTCCAAGCTCACCTTCTGCCCAGAACTTGCCTCATACAATCTCAGAAAACCCATTAAATTCTCCAAAGATTTTTTGTACCTTCAGGAAAATTAAAGTGTAATCTGCAAAAAGCAAATGACTAATCAGCATAGAACCCCTCCCCAGATGGTAACTCTTCACTAAACCCTCCTGATATAACCTCCTCAAGCCCCTACTCAAGACTTCTTCTGCCTAAATGAAAAGACAAGGAGACATAGGATCTCCTTCTCCTCCTTTTCCTTCTGCCTCATATTTCTTCTCCTTTTTCTCCTTTTTCTCCTTTCCCTTCTCCGATTCTCTTTTAGTTTCTGTTTCTCACAATTAACCAATATGCTACAAATTCGCCATAAATTTTAATCTTTTGAGTGACTACTCTTTTCTTCTTCTTCCCCTGCTTCTCATTATCCTTTTTCTTTTCCTTCTTCCCCTATTCTCTTCCTCCTCTTCTTCTTATTTATACTTCTTTTCTCCTCCCCCATTCTGCCTCTCATTTTCCTCCTCATTCTCATTATCCTCTTTATTCTTCTTATCCTCTTCACTTCTTCCTCCCAATTTTTCTCTTTTTCCATCTCTTTCCCATCTCATCTCATTCTCCCTCTTTTCTTCTCTTTTATTTCCTCCTCATTTTCTTTCCCTTTTCTTTCCTCCTCTTCCTTCTCCTCTTTCTTATTACTTGGGTTGTTTCCTTATCTTCTTCGTCCTTATTCTCCCTCTCCCCCATTTTGTTTCTCTTCCATTCTTTTCTCCTCCTCCTTCCTTCCTCCTAATTTTTATTCTCCGTCTCTTTCTCTTCTCTCTCATTCTTCTTCCTCCTCCTACTCCTTTTTCTTAAACTCTTTCTTATTATTCCTCGCCTTCACCTTTTTCTTCTACTCACTTTCTTCTTATTCCTATCATTCTCTTTCTTCTTCCTCTCGAACAATGTATGTCCATCGTAAAAGAGTACTTTGTAATATTTATTTAATGCTATTATTCTTTTTCTTTTACTCCTTCATTCTCCTCCTCCTCTTTCTCCTCACTCCTTCATTTTCCTCCCATTCTCCTTCCTCTTCCAGTTCTCCTTCTTCTGCATTTTTTCCTACTCCTTTAACTTGTTTTTCTTATGTTTCTGTTTCTCCTTCATTCTTCTCCTCTTTCTCTTCGCTCTTTTCCTATTCATTTTCCTTCTCATTGTCCTCCTCCTCCTCATCATCATCATCATTCTCTTTCTCCTCTATCCTTCTTTCTCTTTTTTATTCTACTCTTTCTTATTGTTCCTCTCATTCACCTTCTTCTACTCCTATTCTGATCATTCTCCTTCTCCTTCCTTTCCACCAATGTTTGTCCATCACAAAACAGTACTTTTGAAATATTAACTTAAGTGTTGTTCTTCTTCTTCTTCTCCTCCTCCTTCTTCATTCTTCTCTTCCTTATTCTTCCTCTCCTTCCTTCTATTCCCTCCCCTTCTCCTCCTTCTTCCCCGCCTTCTACCTCAGCTTTTCCTCCTCTGCTTCCTTTTCTCTCTCATTCTTCTTCTCCTTTTTCCCTTTTCCCTTATTCAATTCTATTTTTGTTTCTGTTTCTCGCAATTCACCGATGTTCCTCAGAGTCGCCATAAATTTTAATCTTTCGAGTGATTGTTCTTCTCCTCCTTCTTCCCCTGCTTCTCCTTCTTCCCCTCTCCATTCCCTTCCTCCTTCTCTTCCTATTTATCCTTCTCTTTCTCCTCCCTCATTCTTCTTCTTGTTTTCCTCCTCCTCCTTCTCACTATCCTTCTCTTTCTCCTCACTTTTCTTCATCCTGATTTTCCGCTTTTTCCTTCTCTTTCGCTTCTAATGCTCCTTCTCCCTCTTTTCTTCTCTTTTATTTCCACCTCATTTTCTTTCCTTTCTCCTTCCTTGTCTTTCCTCTCCTTTTTCTTCTACTCTTTCTTATTCTGGATTGTTTCCTCCACTTCTTCTTTCCTCATTCTCCCTCTCCTTCATTCTGTTTCTTCTCCTCCTCCTCATTTTCCTCCTCCTCTTTCTCTTCCTCTTCCTTCTTCATTCTTCTCCCCATTCTTTTCCTGTTACTCCTCTTTCACATTGTCCTCATTATCATTCTCTTTCATCTCCATCCTTCTTCCTCTCCATTTCCACCTCTTCATCTTTCCTTATTTTACCTAATTTTTCTCCTCCTTCCTCTTCATACTCATTTTTCTTGTAACTTTTTATTATTCCTCTCCTGCACCTTCTTCTTCTATTCCGTTTTGTTGTTATTCCTATCATTCTCCTTCTTCCTCTCTACCAATGTATGCCCATCGTAAAAGAGTACTTTGTAATATTGACTTAGTACTATTCTTCTTCTTCTTTTACTCTTATTCCCTTCTCCTTCTCCTTCTCCTCACTCCTTCCTCCCAATTTTCCTCCCTTTCCTTCTTTTTCTCCTCCCATGCTCCCTTCTTCCTCTTCTATTTCTCTTTCTTCTACATCTCTTCCTACTCCTTTTACTTCTTTTTCTTCTTCTTCTTCTTCTTCTCCTCCTCCTTCTTCATTCTTCTCCTCTTTCTCCTCCCTCTTTTTCTCATTTTCCTTCTCATTGTCCTCGTCATCATCATTATCGTCATTCTCTTTCTCATATATTCTTCTTTCTCTCTCTTTTCTTCCTTCTCCTCCCTCCTTCCTCCTCCTTGAAAAGTCTGCCGTCAAATCCCAGGGCTCAACCTTGGACTAGCGGTAGAAACTACCAAGCTGGAGTACAACAGGGGCAGAGGAAATTTCTGGTGAAGCGGTGAAATGCGTAGAGATCGGAAAAAACACCAATGTCGAGAGTACTCTGCTAGGCCGACACTACACATTGAGAGACGATAGCTAGGGGAGTGAATGAGATTAGATACCCTAGTAGTCTTAGCCATAAACGATGGATACTAGGCATTGTGCATATTGACCACGTTTTGTTCTAAGATATTCCCTTTCATTAGCTATGCGAGGTTAGACCTTGACTGAAAAGAAAGGATAAGGGACAAGTAGCTCTGGTAGCACATAGAAGACTATTTTTTATAGTACCACTGAACCAGTTGCCACTCACTGGCTCCATATCTCCTTTCCCTTCTCCTCCCTTCTTCTTCCTCTTTTTTCTTTTACTTTCTTATTGTTCCACTTATTCAACTTCTTCTTCTACTCCTCTTTCTTCCTATTTATGTTATTCTCCTTCTTCTTCCTTCATTTGTTCTATTTCTCCTCCTCCTCCTCCTCCTCCTCATTCTTCTCTTCCTTATTCTTCCTCTCCTTCCTTCTATTCCCTCCCTTTCTCCTCCTTCTTCCCCTTTTCCTTCCCCGATTATGTTTTAGTTTCTATTCCTTGCAATTCAATGATGTTCCTCAAAGTCGCCATAAATTTTGGAAAAAATTCTATTTTTCCTCCTAAAAGATACAAAATTCTTAGTTTGTCTCCCGAATAATTAATTTTTCCACATTGCCCCCTAAAAAAAATAAAAATGTTACAATATGATCCATCGTCTTATTTTTTTTTTTTATTGATCTTCCGTCTGTTTTGTGGTTCCTGATTGATTAATTTGGTACAAAACAGATACACGACCAAACAAAAATAAGACGGTGGGCCACATTACAACATTTTTATTTCTTTAAGGGGGCAATGTGGAAAAACTAATCATTATGGGGATAAATTGAGATGTTTGTATAGGGGCAAAATGGAATTGACACTAAATTTTGATCTTTCGAGTGACTTCTCTTCTTTACTTCTTCCTCAACTTTTCCTTTTCTTCTTCCTTCTCCCTCTCTTTCCTTCTTCCTCTCTTTCCTTCTCCTTTTTCACCTTTTCCTTCTCTGATTCTATTTTTGTTTCCGTTTCTCGCAATTCACTAATGTTCCTCAGAGTCGTCTTAAATTTTAATCTTTCGAGTGACTACTCTTCTCTTTTCCTTCTCCTTCCCTTTTCCATTCTCCTCATTCTCTTCCTATTTATCCTTCTCTTTCTCCTCCCTGATTCTCTCTCTTGTTTTCCTTCTTCTCCTTCTCATTGTCCTCCTCATTCTTTTTCTCTTTCTCCTCACTTCTTCTTCCTCCTGATTTTCCTACTATTCCTTCTCTTTCCTTTCTCATTTTTCCTTCTCCCTCTTTCCTTTTCTTCTATTTCCTCCTCAATTTTATCCCTTCTCCTCCCTCTTCCTTTTCCTCCTTTTTCTTCTACTTTGTCTTATTCTGGATTGTTTTCTCTTCTTCTTCTTCCTCATTCTCCCTCTTTTCCATTCTTCTCCCCTCTCTTTTCCTCTTACTCCTTTTTTTCATTGTCATCCTCCTTATCATCATTCTCTTTCACCTCCATCCTTCTCTTTTCTACTTGCTTATCCTGTTTGCTTCTTCTTCCTCCTCCTATTCCTTTTTCTTAAACTCTTTCTTATTATTCCTCTCCTTCACCTTTTTTTAATACTCCACTTTCTTCTTATTCCTATCATTCCCATTCTTCTTCCTCTCCACCAATGTGTGCCCATCATAAAAGAGTATTTTGTAATATTTACTTAGTGCTATTTTTTTTCTTCTTTTACTCCATTCTCTTCCTCCTCCTCCTCTTTTTCCTCACTCCTTCCTCCTAATTTTCCTCCCTTTCATTCTTTTTCTTTTCCCATGCTCTTTTTTCCTCTTCTATTTCTCCTTTTTCTGCATCTCTTCCTACTTCTTTTTCTTCTCTTTCTTATTCTCCTTCTCTTCTCTTTTTCCTCTTTTTTTTTCCTTCTCATTGTCCTCCACCTTTTCCTATCATCATCATCATCATTATCTTTCTCCTCTATCCTCTCTTCCTTCTTTCTCTCTTTTTTCTTTCTTCTCCCTCCTTTTTCCTCTTTTTTGTTCTACTCTTTCTTATTGTTTCTCTCCTTCACCTTTTTCTTCTTCTGTCTTCCTCTTCCTATCATTCTCCTCCTTCTTCCTCTCCATCAATGTATGTCCATCGCAAAAGAGTACTTTACAATATTGACTTAGTGTTGTTTTGCTTTTTCTACTCCTGCTCCTCCTTCATTCTTCTTCTTCCTCTCCTTCCTTTTGTTTTTTCTCCTTCTCCTCCTCCTCCTCCCCCTTCCCCTTTTCCTTCCCCAATTTTGTTTTAGTTTCTGTTTCTCGCAATTCACTGATATTCCTCAAAGCCGCTATAAATTTTGGAATACAAAAATTCTCAATTTGCCTCATGAATGATTAATTTTTTCACATTTCCCCTATAAACTAATAAAAATGTTGCAATGTGATCCACTATCTTATTTCCTTTTTTTTGTTTTCATTTGGTCGTCCGTCTGTTTTGTGATTCCTGATTGTTTGATTTGGTACAAAACAGATGGACGACCAAACCGAAATAAGACAGTGGATTACATTGTAACGTTTTTATTTCTTTGAGGGGATAATGTGGAAAAATTAATTATTCGGGAGGCCAAACTGAGCATTTTTGTATCTTTCAAGGGCAAAATGGGATTGATCATAAATTTTGATCTTTCAAGTGACTTTTCTTCTTCGTCTTCTCCTTCTTCCTCAGCTTTTTCTCCCCTCCCTCCTTCTCCCTCTCCTTCATTCTTCCCCTTTTCCTTCTCCAATTCTGTTTTAGTTTCTGTTTCTCGCAATTCACCAATGTTCCTCACTTCCATTCTCTTCCTCCTTATCCTTCTTTTTTTCCTCCCTCATTCTTCCTCTCGTTTTTCCTCCTCCTCCTTCTCTTTCTCCCCACTTCTTCCTCTCAATTTTCCTCTTTTTCCTTCTCTTTCTCCTTTTATGCTCTTTATCCCTCTTTACTTCTCTTCTATTTCCTCCCTTCTTTTCCTCCCTATTTTCATTTTCCCCTTTCTCCTTCTCATTGTCCTTATTCTTTCGTACCACCAGAAATTAAGCTAACCCCCAGAAACCGCAGTTTCAAAGAGCAAATCAATAGCGGTCCTTATTCATTCCCCTCCGGTGTAAAGTGTTGAAGTGACTCACTAAAGATTCCACAAATGGGATTATCTGCTTCCCAAGTTGAACTACTTCGATGACTGTTCTAAAGTCATGGTGTTGTGGCGACATCAAGTCACCACTGATACGTGGTGGCACTATGTAATGACAAACAATAAGTGGTTAAAATGAACTTCATTTTATTGCATAAGTAGTTATTATCTTATATAGATAGGGTATTATTAAACTTTATAGGATTCGCTTGTCTACTTATATTATTAGGTGGTGACACAACTAATTCCTTGAAGTGGAGGAAAAAGAGAGTGAACAACTGCCTTGATCTACAATGCGATGCAGATTTTATTTCAGGTAAAACGGAATTACCATCAATACCATGAGATTAAGATACTTTTCATTATACTTTTGCTCAACTTTACTCATTGTTAAATTATCTATCATTAATGCAAGTGGAACCCATTATTTATCACTAGTGCATAAGATCCATGATTAACCAGGAATTTCTTGTTTCTAATATCGTTTTCCCTTACATTTTTTAAAGCTCTTGATGTGAAATCATCTCTAATAATGATGATCACTTAAAGAGATCTTGATTAGGATAACTAATTGAGCCAAAGAGAGATAGCTGGACATCATCACTTATAAAATTTGAATGTACTGCATTGTCCAACAGGGAAGGTGTCATTGCTTCTATACCCATCTCCTCTTTTATTTTCATAACACTAGTAATCCCGTGTGGTGAAATATACTTCTTCAACCAAGTGCAACCCAACCTCCTCTGCTAACTTCTCTATCTCCCACATACTGAAAGGATGTGCTGGCTTGTGAGTCACGTGCATTCCTCAGGAATCCCCTCACCACGTCCTGGTGAAGTCTGAAAAAAGCATAATAATAATTCACTTTTAACATTGTGTTGTGGAGCTTTTTGAACCATCCCATGGGGTTTTAAAAAAAATATCTCAATTAAAGATTGGTTTGAAAATAATTCTCAAACTCAAGTACTTTTAAAAACGTCAATTGGTTTGACGTTTTTGGGCTTAAAGACGTCAGTCGGTCTGACGTTTTTAGCCTAAAAACGTCAGTCCAAATGACGTCTTTAAGCTTGAACAGGCACATTTCAAGAACCTTAAAAATGTCAGTACAACTGACGTTTTTAAGTTGAACATCGTTTTTTCCCTCCCCTTTTTTCTTTCCCTTATTTTCCCTTTTTTCCCCCCTCCCCATCTGAGCCCTAACGTTTTTAGGCGAGAGAAATAGAAATCTCACCATCTACACCCCCTAGCCAACTGCTAGCACCGCCATCGCATCATTATCCACAACCACCAAGCACCACCCAACCATCGAAGCACCGCCACCTTCGAAGGCCACCCCATCACCGCCTAGCACTACTCGGTACCCGAGAACGCCTCTTCGTGACATCACCACTATTGTGCTGGTAAATGTTTTTCAACTTTTCTTGATCTCTTGAATGGTTGTTGCTTGATTTGGTTGTGCTTATATTGCGTGAACAATAGTTGGTTTTATTCAATTTGTGCGCACATTTTGTTGCATTGATCAATTAAAGTTGAATAGATCTTTTTTCTTATGTGGTTCCTTTAGGAACATTTCTCTGTAAATCTGGTAGTTTGGTTCTTCTTCATAGGAAGAGTGGTTAAATGGGTTTAGAATGATTGGTGAAGAAAAGGTTTTGAACCATCAGATTTAAGTGTAATTTTTCATAGGCTTGAACATATAGGAAAGGTAATTTGTTGGTCCACTGAAAATCTTGAGTATAAATAAAGATGGGTCTACTTCTAGATCCACCCAAGTATCTTTTGGATTGATAATAGTTTTATTTTGAATCCAGTTATAATATCAATATTGAATGTTTTTAACTTGGGTGCTGAACATCATTAGAGCAATGTCGTTCCTGAACTGAAGGTGTTATGCCTTTTAATATTTCGAAAGAGTTCTCTTTTGCAATTTTTCATCTTTTGTATAGAGTGTAACTGATGTCACGAAGAGGTGTTCTGGTTATTGAGTATATTATTGATTATTGAGTTGTGTTGATTATTGATTGTGTTATTGAGTTGAGTTGATTATTGATTGTGTTATTGAGTTGGGTATTGAGTAATTGGATTAGAGTAATTGGTCCATTCCCTGAAGTGTATATATGTATGTTCTAAATTGCCAATGTGATCTTTCTTGGAATTGGTTATTGCCAATGCTGCCTTACAAGCTCTTTGTGCCTGATTCAAGTGCTAGAGAACCCAAGTCAAATTAATCTTCCAGTCAAAGGCAGAATGCCACTAACTGAAAAATCAGTGAATGGAGCCAAAAAATCAGCAACTATGTATAGCAGATTGATCTTGATTTTTCAGTTAGTGGCATTCTACCTGACTGGAAGATTATTTTTATTCCAGGAGTCCTGTATGCTTTTTGCAAGGCTGAAAAGGATGGGGTTTTGAGAGCCAGAAGTTGAGGTGAGGATGCTGCAGGCTGTACAGAAGAAAATACTACAGTTTTACAGCAATTTTTTCTGATTTTTTTTAATCAGTTTACTGTTTTCTATTTTCTTGTTGAAACAATTTCTGTTCTTGATTCTTGTAATTTTTGAGATTCAATCAAATAAGATTTCCCTTTCTTAAAAAAAAAGATGGAAGAAAAGAAACGAGTGAATCCAATTTAGAAATATAGCATCTAATCGTTGATCTATTTAATTTAAATCGTTTCAAAAATAAAAGCAGTGTTACAAAAGAGGTTATTCTTTAAGCTCCTCATTTAATGTATAGTGGTTTGCACCATCCTTATACTGCATTAGAAAGAGAAGGCATCAACATGGGAGGAATCTTTCATGTAGATTTCAATATTTTTCATCCAAAGATAAATGGCAGATTAAATATTTTTGGTGGTGGCACTTGCCCTTGTAGCCCTTCTTCACCATACTGAACATAGATTGCTCTCTTTTGTGGATCATTTAGAACCTAATAAATCAAATTTAAAAAAAAAAAATTAACATCGGCTACCATTACACACTAATTACTCGGTGGTAAGTTGGTGGATCATGTCCCCCCTTTTTCCTTCTAAAAAGAGTGAAGCTAGAGGGGTGCCTAACTGATGAAAATTGCTCTCTTTCTTGAGAAAAAATTCAATACTTTTAATGTACCATCATGCGTCAGTGATGTAAAATGTTGTACATTCACATACTATGAATCTCCATCTTTTTTATATCGCTTAGAATGGTGACGACGAGCAAGATGCTACTGCGCAATAGAAGTTACTATTTTGACTCCACCAAAACCCATAACCATCAAAGTTCAAAAAAAAAAAAAACATTACCATCAGAAAATGCCACAAGTGAAATCAAAGTCAAGCTTCATCTAATGTCGGTAGAACCAAAAGAAATCTCATTTCATTCACATGTTTCAATTTAATCTATATTAACATTTTCAGTCTTCCGAAATTCTGATCTCATTCTCATTCGATAATGAAACAGCAGAAAATGACAACACAAAAAAAAAACAAAAATAAAACAACACAAAGCAACAGAAATCTGAGTCATTATATGCGATTATCCACTCAACAGGACTTCAATAAACCAAGCACAACAAAAAAGAAAAGCCAAAAACTCGTGACTTCAGAGAGTAACACAATCTCAAGAAAAGAGTGTCTTGACTATTTTGAAAGCTTGAAGTATAAAATTAAGATGACAGCAACAAGAAGGACCACAATCACAGCTCCAATAATCCACTTGTTCCTGCTCATCCTTCTTGACATGGCAGTCAAAAATTTTTTACTCCTGCTCATGTTGTTAACCTCTCCATGAAAGCTGAAACAGGAAAGAGGAAGTGAAACACCAAGGTCCTCTGTCTGGTTTAAGACAGCATCACTGCAAGGAATATCAAATCAAATATACCTGTGTTATGGGCATGTAACAGAGATTGTCGCTATTGGTGCAGATCTTGAAGAAGTGAAACACCAAGGTCCTCTGTCTCCAGCATGGTCCTCCTACTTTCCCTTATTCTAGACAGGTCCATTCAGACATATTACATCATCCACAATCCCGTACATACTGGTGATTTTTTCTTACCCTTGTGATTTTTGTATATGATTTGCTATATATTGTACATCATAGTTTTGGAGGTTTCAAACTAATATAATAGTTAAACTAGAACATAACATAGGACTTCGACTAGGCAATTGCATTGTTTAACTTTTTTCCTTTGCCAATCTAAATATCATCCTCATTGTTAGAGTGAGAAAAAGTGAAAAAAATTAAATATGTACCTCATATAAATTAAATGAAATAAATAAAATAAAGATGTACTAAGGCCTTAATCGACAATTTTATACAATTGTAGAATTTCAACTACCAATCTTAAGCTACTGACAAATTTCAAATCAAAACCAGCACACTTACCTCTGCTGGACGAGCAGCAGGTGGTGGTCCTCGCTGGTGGTCACTGGGTTGCAACGTGTAATGAGTGGTGGTGGTCCTCGATGATAGTGCTTGGATTTGGAGCTTCGATCGTTGGGTGGTGCTGGGTGGGCGTGGGTGGTCAGTCGATGGTGGTGGTTCTTCGAGGGGGGGCTCAAATGACTGGTTTTGGGGAAGAAGGCAATTTAGTGTGGGTTAAGGCTCAGCTCAGACCAGATAATTCGGGGGAAATAAGGGAGGAGGAGGAAAGAAGAGGAAAAAATAGAGTCAGGGTATTCCACTTAAAAACGTCAAATGGACTGACGGGTTTAAATAAAAACAACCCTTTCAAAAATGCTCATTCTATTGCAAAGAACATATATACACCATTACTGAAAACCAAGTCCCACTACTTGCAGCAATGATCCTTACAGGCCCTATCAATAAGATTGCAGAAAATAGGTCTAATGTACCGGACCTAAATAATGCAAAACCCCAATCTTCTAATCTAGAGCACTTTCCGCCGAGCTTCACTTGCTGCCATGTCATCTTGCTTATCATCTTCTGCAGCCTCTGCTGCAGCCACAACAACATTTTTCGTACTGTGCAAGTATTCTGCTCTTGAATATTTCGTCCAGAACTCTTTTTCTGTCATCTGGAATCCAGAAAATGTATACAAATAACCCCAATGTAGAAGTTAGCTTAAAGTTAATGAGAAAAATACAAAAGGAGGTGATCTTTGAGGAAAAAAAATATTGCCACAAAAAAGAGAAAAAAGTTGCACATTCTCTAACCTTGCTTGGAACAAAATTTAGAAATGTCTGGCGTACAGCCGGTTTCTCAGCAAAAATCTGAAAGTCAATCCAACAATAAATAAGAGGGAGAAAGAAGTAGATGGCTACTGAGTCACAATGATATTATCAAAAATTCTAACCAATAACTAACCATGCAAAGACAGATATGCATCAAAGTACAAAACTTTCTATCGTATCAAGCCGAGCACACTTAAGTCACCGGTTTATATACTACTCAAAATGCATGACTGATCCATGTCACCAATAGTGAGGAGCAAAAAGCTAACACAATTAAGTTCTGCAAGATGTAAATTTACACAAGTCAGTTAGGACAACAACTCTCCTCCCCTCCATTCTCTCCCCATCCTTTATTGGAACATCCACTTGAATCCAATCCAACATCTTCCCTTTCGCTTATCCCGTTAGAACTCTCTTTTGGTTTCTCAATAAATAAAGAATACAATGAATCAACGAAAGCAACTTTCCTCCCTTTTCAATGGGCAACAAAAGCAAGAGATATATCGTAATATTTTCCATTTGCTTTCATTTGCCTTTCACATATTTAAGCCAATCTTAAATTTATTTTTCTCCCCTAATTACATATTTACTCGGGCATCAAGCACATAGATATCAAAATCGTAGATACCCTAGCGTCGTCCCACATACCAGGGTCGTACGATCAGAAATAGAGTGGATTCACAAGCCAAATTGTTCAAATTGACCGACCCAAATTGTAACTCAAACCACGGTCCAACAAATCCCCAATTATAACTCTAACCCCAAAATATATCCATGGTTATTTCTTTAGTTTGATGATTGTTAAATTTATATCTTGATATGTTGTGATTTGAATTTTTTTTCGTAACACAAATATGCAACTCCTAACTTTTATTATTGACAACAAATAGTCAATATGTTGAGTTGAGTTGTAGCTGGCACGTGTCTTGGATTATGCGCTTTAGATTTTTTATCCTTTTTGAAATAAATATTAGTTAACCATGTGTATATGAATGTATATTTATATATAAATCTATACAGTGGTGAAGCGATCTCAATAAGAATTACAAAGTGAACTATGACTCAAAACAACATATCAACTAATTTTACCCCCACCATAGCACATATCAAAAAAAGTATCATACGTTGTACGTTGTAAGGTTAATGCCAGTGCAAACAAACAATATAAATACATAATTTACAACCTGCTCCCACTCCCCAAAACAACAACCACCAAACACATTCCATATAGACCTTGGCATATGTGTAAATTGTGGCTAGACAATCAAAGATCCAAGCATGTATAAACATAAGAAAGTGAGGCAGCTAGAGTGCTACTCTGCCAAAAGAGTATCACCAAATAATACTGCATCCAATTTACTAAGGCAAGTAGAGTGCTATGCTACTCTGTCAAAAGAGTATCACCACATCATACTAAAGTGAGGCAACTAGAATGCTACTCTGTCAAACGAGTATCACCACATTATAATGCATCCAATTAATTGACAAATACATGCACATTCCAGAATAGACTTTCATCAACGGTACTAATGTTGACCAAAAGAAAACGTGGCTATGCACCATTATTGATTAAGAATTGCAATGTCAAATAATATAACAGGCAAAATTCTGGATGAATCAAAAGAAAGAACAAGCCATACCTGGTGAATAATCTCGGGTGTCAAATTAAAAGTAACTTTGTTAGACTGAAAAAATAACATTCAAAGAAAATAAGCATTATAGAAATTGCCAGAAGTTACAAAAACTAGAAATGAGTCTACTTAGTAAACAATGCACCTCAAGTAATCTTGCAAGTAAAAAACAGAACTTAGAATTCATAACATACGTTTCAAACTTCACGAGAGAGAGAGATCTATGTTATACCGAACCATCAGAAGATGGTTTGACATGGAACATGTCATTTCTCAACCCCACCTGTTGTTTTGACTTTCTGCTGGCATTCTCATCCAGCAACTTCTGCACTTTATCGTAAAATAAACTTTTCTGTTACAGCTTTCCCAAGAGTATATCTAACTAATAAAAAGAGCACATCTCTCCAGGTAGACACACATAGGCTCACAGTTCAATTCGCTTATCCTAAAATCCATGTTCGTAGAAGCTGACATATTGGAAAAAAAATAACCAATAGCTAACATTTCTTGTTGCCCAAAATTCAGCCTCTGATAGGACACCTCCAATCACTAACTGCTTATGAAGTTTCTGCAACTCACTGCAAATGATACCTTATCAACTAAAAGAGAAACTTACATGTGAAGAGACGAAATACTAAATTCAGCAGCCAATGATACAATGAAACTGGACATTTTATCAAAAGTTCTGTTCATATTTCACAAGAGTATGCCAACAGATCCATAGGAATTCAGACATTACATAATTTGTAGTAACTTGCACAATGATACAACCTTGAAATCCACCTGGCATATAGTTTCAGAATAATATGTTTATGCAAAAGTAAGTAACTGATAAAAGCGAACAACAAGATTCTTGTAGTCACAAATTGCATAAGTTGAACAATAATTTGCCGTGGAACAAACAATTTTTGTCAAGATAACCGGAAGTGAGTTTACCTATCCTCCTGCAGTAGTCTAATCCGACGCTCCATCTCTGCATGGCTAAGTTGTTCATCTTGAAGTGGAGCAGCTGATCTCTCAGAACCAGCTCTTCCAGCTTCTCCGGATACTGCAATAGCTGTTGCTGTTTGCAAGTTAACAGATACAAAATCTTCATGTGAACAATTTCATCCAATATAAGCTACCCAATTCTATAAGAACTTTATCAAATCAAGACAGTATATTGAGGTTGATTATTCCAAACACTCTAGATGATGTCCAACTACGTACTTAATTATAGTTAATAAGAGAGACTTACCAACATATTCACGACAAGCATCACGATCAGAAAAAGTGTCAAATTCAAAAATGTAATTTCCTCCCTGGACACAAATAAGATTTTCAAGTTTAAGTCACTATAATTGAAGCAACAGTAAATATGCTTAGTTAGACACAAAAAAATATCAATATATCATGAAAAGTATTGTGCAATATCATGTAACGAACACTCATAGATGGAGTTCAACCTAACTGCCATAAGATTCAGCAACTGAACAAATTTAAAGGATTCCTAAAAGAACTGTCTAGAAGGTAATATAGCAGAGGAGAAACCTGATCCACTGTGAGATTAAGCAGGGCCTGTTTGTTGGAACCCTCCTTGGTAAATTTGTGACCTGAAAACTCACAACAAAGACAGATAGAAACACATTAACAACTTTGTCACAAAATAATAAGATGTGTGCTAAACAAAATGGACAATAAGATGGATTAATTAAAGGAACACTCAGCTTCCTACATCCAAAGCAATCCTGACGAACAGTATGACAAGGCGCATAGGTATTTTCGCAACAATTTTCCCGTTTTCATTTATAAACCGCAAAATGGCAATCAAAGACCACTCTTTTGGCACTACTTACATCTCATCCTAACCATCCAGCACTTCCAGCAAAAACAAAAAAAAAAAAACTCATAGACTGTAACATTGCATCATCTTGCAACTAACAATTGAAAACTCTCCTAAAGGATCAAGTGCATTAACAAACAAAGTACCTTTAACCAATCTAAACTCTACATTAAGCCTTGCAGATGATTTCGGATCATTTGGCATAAAAAAAAAACCTCTCCCGAGTCTGCACGCAGTAACAACAATAAATTAGCAAACAATGAAGCATTTACACATGTAGAAACTTTGCTCAATTATCAAAAAAAATTACCATTTTCAGAACACTAGGAACTCCAAAGTCCTTGACTGACGATTTATACCTTGCACGCTTTATCACCTGCCCGTCAGTCATTTCCGGCGATCAGTGTCGTAGGAATTGGCATAAAATAAACTTTTCCTGTACTGGTACACAGGATTTAAATCAATCAATTTGAGAATCTAATTTATATGGTAACCTGAATTTAAGAGTGAGAGAAGAGTGGGTCTAGGGCAATACAGAATGAATCAATCAGGGAACACCAGATTGGGACACTGGGATCTATCTAGGGTTTTTAAATTACAGGACAGTAACTAGTAATGGCCGGATTTGGGGAAGAAGGAGGAGAGTTCGGGAGTGAAGAAGGAGAGGTGTCCGTCTCGTCGTCTTCTCACTCACTGGCTTTCTGGGCGCCAACTAGGAAAATCTATTCGTACAGAGAGACCTGTGCTCGTATATGTAGATGAGCTAGGCGGCCATCAGGGCTATTAGGAACGAAATGACGAAATTGTCCCCACGAAAACTTTAATGCAAATAAACCACTTTTTGTCCCAATTCTCCGAATTAGTTGGAAGTCCAAATGTCAATTTTATCCATTAAAATGGATACACACGAATTTGACTCCACATAAAATAAAAAATTCAGTGAGAGTTCAAATTTAATAGACTGATTAAACAGGTGAAAATCTAAGAATTCAAAAAAAAAAAAATTGACATTATGAGACACCATTTAAAGACATGTTAATTAGAAACGGTTCAACATATCTACGTATCTCCGTAGAAAAAGTCATAATTATAGCTATGCTCAGAAAGTATGACATGAGTAACAGTTATTTCTTATAAATACCGAAGAGAAGGAAAAAAAAACTACAGAAAAAGGATCCATTAAATTAACCAATTTCACACAAGTATATCAAAGTTTTGCTTTGTTTAGTATTGTCGGAGCATGTGGTCGGAGATCTAGTCTCTGTCACCGGAGGATGTGGTCTCTATTGCCATGAATCTAGTCGCTATTGCTCGATGTGGTCTCTACACCATTGATTTGGTCGCTCGTGAGAGCCCATGTGAGAGAGAGAGAAAGAGAGGCCTCAAACGGTGGGTGTTAATGTGGGGAAAGCAAAGAGAGACCTAACAGACAGTAGTGTGCTAGTAGCGGTGGGTTCGCCATCGCTGCTATTGGTAGTGGATCTGGTGCAGTTAGTCAATAACAGAAGAGAGGGAGAGAAAGCGCAAGAGAGGAAGTGAATAGGCGTGAATTATGGAGAGGAGTTTAGGCCACAGGATTTGAAATCGTTAATGGAGAGAGGGATTTGGGTGTCAATTTTCAAGAGATAGGGGAGGAGAGATAAAAGAGTATAAAATGGAAAGTTTTTACTTAAAAACAAAAAAAAAAATTCCTTACCCAAAAAAAAAAACATAGAAATTAGACCGGTGGTTTGGTAATGATTTTATTTTAGTATTTTTTTTAAAAAAAATAGAAATAATTTTTATTTTATTTGATGATAAATAATAAAAATAAAAATATGTTTGAAAGTTATTTATTTTTATCTTTTTACGAAAACAAAATAAAAAAATATATTTAATTAACCGGTCCAAGTTATTCAAATACAAATCAATATTTATAATATCACGTACAATAAAATACAAATTAAAATTTATTATCTCAAAAGATTCGTTAATTCATCAAATAACACATAAAATAAAATAATTAGATTAAATAAGTCATTAAACATATCACACATTCAACACACAGCACACGCTCAACAGATCAGCACACACAAACTCACACACATCGATACATAACACATAAAATGACACAGAATTGTTTAGGAAAAAAAAAAAAAAAAAAGATATGGGGACCTATTCAATGCCTATATAAAACATATATATATACATAGATCTAAAAGTGTTTACCCTATTATGCACAGCGAGAGACAAAAAGATTGATGGAATTTCTGCATAGATGACTTCTTCGGGTTCTGGGTTCAAAGCATCGAGGAGCAAAGCTTCATTGCCTTTTTCGAGTGTGTTTGTTCTTCGGCCGTCTTCATCGTCCAAAACAGAGAGATGAGAGATGTGTGTGCGTGTGTGTGAGACCAGAGCGAGACAACAAAAACCCACAATTTATACCTACATAACAAAAAAGGGCTAATTTCAACTTACACCCTAAAAGATCATTCGAATTTTAATTTATACCCTCAAAGTTTAAAAATATCAATTTATACCCTAAAAGACATAAATTTATGTTAATGTGCACCAGGGGTTGGCTACCATCCATTTTGCCGTTAAAAAAGTTTGGAATAATTACAAACTACACCTTTAAAGTTTAAATATTTCACATTTATGATTAAAAAAGAATTTATCTATTAATACTTGTTAAATACCTCTCAATTGTGTCGTATCACGTTATTTTGTATCATGTCATATCATTTTCGTGTTGTGTTCAAGTCGATAAAAAAAAATTTTTAACACAAAATATTTTCATATCGAGTCAATTGCATTATGTCGTATATTTCACATTTACGACAATTTATATAATACTATTTAATATTTTTTTTAAATTACAAAAAATACTTATTTTTTTACCTACAATGCTCATTAAATAGCTATTTTTTTTCTACACTTGTGTTATTCAAATCTAACTTTAATTTGATCGAACAAAAAATTTGTGTCTAATTGTAGACAAAAACTATTTAACAAGTATAATAAGCAAAAAATATGTATTTTATAATTTTAAAAAAATTTAAAATTTTTTTTATTGATTCGAACATGACACAAAAATGTTATGGTATGATACAATTGAGAGCTAATTAACGAGCATTAATGAAAGAAATACTATTTTTGGATCATAAATATGAAAATTTTGAGTTTTAAGGCTGCAATTTATAATTAATCCAAACTTTTTTAACGACAAAATGGATGACAGTTAATCTGAGGTGCACATTGATACGAATTTATGTCTTTAAGGTGTAAATTGATATTTTTAAATTTTGAGAGTACAAATTGAGATTCAAGTAATCTTTCAATATACAAATTAAGATTAGCCCTAAAAAAATAATCCAATGTTGTTGTTAACAAGGTTCGAGACCTCATTAAAAATTTGGGAGAATTATACTCAGACTTCTTGAGATTTGTCATTTAATCACTTAGATCCTCTGATATTTGAAATGTTATACACAACCCCCTGAGATTTGTATGCGACTTACACTTAAACCCATGTCGTCAATGTGTTAATAAATCCATTAATAAATTACATCCATAACCCTTTAAGTTTATAGCGTGTAATACTTAGACCCCTCAAGTTTGAAATATTATACTTAGATCAAAAATACTACAATTAAAAATAGAATATCAAATATTTTAAATTTTACAACTAAAATTCATATTCTATTATTAAATTTATTGAAATAAAATAAAAAATAAAAATCTATTTTTAAAAAAAAAATCATAATTAATATATAATCATACTATCTATTGGAATTTAATTTAGTCATTTAAATGACCAAATTACTCCAATTAAAACTAAAATATATTATGTTCATTATAGTTTGGCAGCCTTATCTTACTTAATAACTCGCGTTTGTTCAGTTGAATGAATGTGAACTAAAACCTCTCTGAATACTCCATCCGTTGCCTGTTGCCTTCTCCTCCAGGTTCTCGGTCTATGATTCTTGGGGCAGAGCCTACTAATACTTGATACATAAAGGCGCATCGAGCTAATATAGCTGGAGTTACTTAGACCATTTGGTCATTTAAACGACCAAATTATCCCAAGTAAAATTAAAATATATTGTGTTCATTATAGTTTAACCTCTAATTTGATTTTTTAGTTTTATTTCAATAGATATTATAATTATATATTAATTATGAATTTTTTAAGAAAAAAATAAATTTTTATTTTTGATTTTATTTCAATAAATGACATAATAAAATATGAATTTTGGTTTGTAAAATTCATGTTATGTTATGAATGACTTAAATCTCATGCTTGATTTTTTTAGTTTTGTTTCAATAGATAGTATAATTGTATACTAATTATTATTTTTTGAAAAAAATTTGACTTTTATTTTTAATTTTATTTCAATAAATGATACAATAGATAATGAATTTTGGTTATAAAATTTAAAATATTTTATATTCTATATTTGATTGAGATATTTTTTGTCTAATTATATCATTTTAAACTTAAGGGATGTAAATATTATATACTTACAAACTTTAAGGGGTCTGAATTTAATTTATTAACAGATATACTAACAGACATTTGACGGCAGGGGTCTAAATATTACGCGTGTACAAACCTTAAGGGGTTTGTGTGTAATATTTTAAATTTTAGAGGGTTTGAATGATTAAATGACAAACCTCAGCGGTTTGAGTGTAATTCTCTCTAAAAAATTTTGAGTCAAAATTCGCGTGTTTCAGTTTTGGGTTGTTTCCCAAAACATCAGTTTTTTATTCCCATTTTTTTAGCTTGTTTCCAAGACAACGTAGATGAAACAAAAACAAAAATAATTACCAAACACATTTCTTTTTTTTTTTTTTACAAAAACTCAAAACAAAAATATAAAACAGCAAACAAACAACCCCAAAGTTTTTTGGGCGATATAAAATTTTAGGAATTCATTTTGGTGCGTAGAAACAATAAATTTTGAGATAATCTTAGATATTAAAGGGCAGTTTGGTTGGTTTTTTGGGTTTGGATTGATTTGTCCAAACCCTTCCAATCCCAGAGATGAGATTCAACATTCAATGCAGTCCATATCCATGTTTAGTATGCGCATGGATATATAACTATTATGATAATATATTTGTATATAAATCACTATTGTGCTCCTTAACTAATTTAATCCAAATTCATGTTTGTTTAGGTACATGGGTTTTATGGGGGTATAAATGTCATTTTGTATATTAAACCCATTAAGCCCCATATGAAACCCACCCCCACTGGGTTTCATGAAACCCATGAATTTGGGTTTAAATTGCGGGCTGGGTTTAGTAAATTGGGTTACAAATGTAGATGTCAAACATGGGTTTGTTGGGCTTTGTGGACTTTTATTCCTCAACCCATCTTCCAAATCCCTCTTTGTCCCACATACCAAACAGGTCCTAATAGTTTGAGACAAATCGAGATAGTATCGTCCGTCGGATGATATATATATTTTTTTATCATAAAACGAGCTTAGTCGTTTTTTTGTCTTTGAATTCAAAACTTGTTCTATTTTATTATATAAACTAGTAATTGTTTGTGTCTGAAGATACTATTTAACAAACAAAAAAATTACAAGCAAGCTTGAAGACGGTATATAACATAAAATATAGTCAATCAATCAAACCACCTAAAACTACCTCCAACTATTCAATCCAATATGTTTTAGAATATTTAGTACATCATAATATTTAAAATTAGAAATAGTGATACATTTCATAGAATCAAGACTAAAAAAAATGACATCTAATATTAGATCTAGAAGATGGATATTATATTAGTCACAAAAATCAAATACCAACCAAATGCAAATTGAAATTCATCCCAAACTCTCGCAAAACATTAGATTCATAAGAGTATTTAACTCAGTTTTTGATGTAGAGAATATCCATTAGTTAACATAGTTATGTTAAATCCATATCAAGAACGTATGAAACAAAAAAGAAAGTAAAGCTGAGACCTTAGCCTGATATTTAATCAAAGTCCAACACACAAATCTGGGTTTTTTAATTTGAAGCTAAGCATGATCACCTGTGAAAAGATTGAGATAAAATCCAGATTGAATTTGATGGAAACTTATCATCTTTTTAGTGCTTGTTTTGAATTAATTGCTTCATCTAGGTGTGTGAGTTTGGAAAATATATCATCTTTTTGGTTTGTCAATTTAGTACAACTACAAAAGCTCTTTGCTTTTTGGGTTTAGAGAGTAGGTTTATATGGCCCTAGACTAGAGTGCCTACTTTTTGAAATTATTTCGCATATTGGAAATGGCATAAATTCTACAGTTGAGGCTTTACCTGACCAAGATTGATGCTTTATGTTATAGACATTGGAACGCTTCTGGTAAACTTGTATACAGGGTTCTAGTTTGATGGATTCGATAATGCCATTTGAACATGTTCACTCTACTTGACTCATCAAAATCTAGGACCTTCTTTTCTTCTATTTTCCCTTCTTTTTTTCCCCTTTTTAATGGATACTTGTTTTTTTTTCCTTTTTAATCCATGTCTCAATTTGTGAATCTCTTTCATAAGAAAAAGGTGGACTATTGGTTTACCCCCATACTGTGCAAATTCTAGGACTAGCAGTAAATTTTGCTTTTTTTTTTAATAAGAAATCAATCTAAGGACAATCACTACCTCGCTCCCAAGTAATAGATGCCTAAGTTGATAACAAATAGTCTCAAAAGCATTCCAATGAAATGCCATAACAAATTATGAAACTAATGTCTAGCTTTTGGAGATCCCACCCTTGTGAAAGAGTAATTAGCAAGGAGTTACAGGCAAAAATCCAGCAGGCACCTATAATTGCATATGAAAAATGCAATTCATACCAAAAAGTACTTTTACCAAATGAGTTGGTGGGGTTCAAGAGTGAAATGAAGGTGTGAACTCATTTAGTAAAAATATCTTTTGATAAATATTTTTATAGGCATGACATTAGTCTTGCCATATAGGTAAGTTTCAAACTGCAAATTAGACCATTCACTGGACAAACACATGAGAACAAGCATAACCACTGCAATTTTACCTCTTAAAACAGTATTTTTTAGCAGAAAATTCAGCTCAAGGTACAATCAAATAGTATAATGCTCAACATTGTCAAAATCTCTCTGCCAATCTGACAGAAACTGCTCTAAGTTTCAAATAAACCTTGCCAGCAGGGGACCCCATGATAAGGCTACAGAGAGAATCTCTTGCAATTTTGACGTTGGCAAAAGAACCCAGTATATGAATTTTGGTGTCTGCAATCACAATCCGAGTCTTCGTAGAGTTCTTAATTGCAAACTTAGTTTTACCCCCTTTACTAGATAATCTTCCAATGGCACGAGACAAGTGCTCGCCTCGAAGGGTTTTCACATCTTTGATCTCAAAAGACTCCACATAGAGTTCGTCCATGAGGAGAATTGCAACGACGTCAATCACGTCGAATCCAAGCATGAAAGCGTGCACAAAACAACACATGTTTGGAGGTTACTGATGTCGGGTGTGTCTGATCTGGTCTTCAATTCAACCTTGCGAGCCTTGAGATTCATACGAATGTCGATTTTCATCTGCTCGTATATAGAAGTGTAAATTTCCATCCACGCTTTTCTTGGGAGGCGTATATCGATGCGGTGGTATAGAGACTTTCCTGAACTGAACTTGACCATCGGATATCTCGTGAGCCTTCAAAGGTGCAAAGTTTGGTTTTGAAGCAAAAGATACACGATTTGATTCAGATAGAACTTTCTCAAGTTCCATGGACGTGGCACCTTCATCGGACTGCATCGTATGATCTGTAAAGAGAGATGCGAGCACTATCCGTAGAGAAAGAGAGAGAGAGAAGGGGAGAGCTGATGAGGAGGAAAGGCGCCGAGGTACAGCTACAGGGCCTGTATCCTCTTCCTGTTCTTTGGCTCACAAAACCCTAGAATGCGATTGCTTAGTGGATTATATGGGGCCAACACTAACCTCGAGAAGGAGGAGATAATTACAATAACGGCCTCACTATTTGCACCGATTTGAGGAGGTTACCCTCCGAATTTAAAATATTATAGTGTGCCCTCTCTAGTTTAATGTTGAAATTTAGATGACAACTTTACTGTGATGAATTGGTATAAATTATAAACGATGTGTGACTATAACAAGGGTAAATTATATATTTGTCCCATTTACTATGACTCTTTTTAAAATTGTCCCATAAAATCATTTATTTTACATCATACACTTAATCATGTGATTAGTTTAACACCGTCTCAACGATTAACATTCATTATAAATTTAAGAAAAAATTGTTTTACTTTTTTTTTTTTCAGAAAAATGTGATTTTTTTTACTTTATCCCAAAACTTAACAATTCCTATCAAAAAGAAGGCAATCATTTGTATTTGGTGTAATGTAAAATAATTTAAATAATTTAGGAAATAATGTGAAAACTCAAGGGACAAAAGAAAATCGAGTCCATAAATTCAACGACAAAGAAATATATATAAAAAAAATACTGAATCTTCAACCGAGCCATGGTTTGGCCCCATAATTTTATACCCGACCCGACTGAATGTCTAACTCTTCCATAAAAAAAGGTTAGATGATACTATTTGGCCTAGGGGTGGACTAAGATACAAATTTTCGTTACTATTTAATGTTGACGTTCTCTCATGCAACTCGATGGACCCTAGGCCTAAAAAACGGCCCATGGGTTGCAACCTTTGCCAACCAGCCCACACTTCATGGAAGAAAAATAGATCCTACATTGATTTGAAAATATTTTTCCTGTCTAGAAACTTTTCATTTTACTTGGGAGAATATGAAAGATTTAAGTTTTTTTATTTTATAC
Organism: Ilex paraguariensis; assembly: GCA_963454935.2. Taxonomy (NCBI): domain Eukaryota; kingdom Viridiplantae; phylum Streptophyta; class Magnoliopsida; order Aquifoliales; family Aquifoliaceae; genus Ilex; species Ilex paraguariensis. Next base: position 595,599 of record CAUOFW020003059.1, read on the forward strand.
TCTCAAAAATGAGATTTTTTACATTGTACCTTCAATGTATTAAAAATATTTTAATATGGTACTTCCATTATCTTTAGTTATTTATTCTGTCAAAATCATTTTATTGAAGTTGACAGAATGAGTAGTGAAAATTAACAACAGAACTATATTACAATAACTTTTAATATATTAAGGAAAAATATGAAAAATTGAATTTTTAAAGGTGTAAAATAAGAAATATTAAATCTTTAAGATACAAAATATAATTTACTCTTTTCCTTGACCTAAATCACGCCAAATAATGACGTCACTAAATCTTCCCCTCTGCCTAACGGATCTTCTCCCATCTGCTTTCCAAAGTAGAATACTTCTCTCTTCATTGCTTTCCTAATTCAAATACTTCTCTCTCTCTCTCTTCTCTGCTTTCCTAATTCAAATACTTCTCTCTCTCTCTTCTCTGCTTTCCTAATTCGAATACTTCTCTCTCTTTCTTCTCTGCTTTCCTAATTCAATTACACCTCACCTATATATTCTCCCTCTCACCCAATTCAATTGTCTCTCTCTGTGCACAACACCCTTCTTTCTTCACCCGCCCCTCTTCTCTTCTACTCTCCCTCACTTCTGTCTTCTTTCTTCACCTTTTTCAACAACACAGACACTATTCCCCTCTCTTCTCTTCTTCTACAACTCTCTTCACCGTATCGGCCGCCACTCACAGGTCACCAACAGCCACCAACATCTACGATATCTTTCGGCTCTCCCCTGTTTCTCTCGCCACCCCTCTCTTCTCTTTTCTCTCATCACTCTACGCATCTCTGTCTCATCACTGCCTCACCATAACGAAACTGCTACGATGCCCTTTCACGCACCGCCATCGACGCTGCCCAGGTATGTCTCCCTCTCCCCCTCTCTCTGTGGCTCAGCGGCTTCTTTGATTAACCCGACCATTTTTATCCTTGTAATTGCACAAAGCTTTTATTCTTTGCTTGATGGAATTGATCCAGTCTTTGATTTCCCTGTGTGGAATTGGTAATGCGTTCTTGGTTGAATAGAGTTATCACATTAGTTTCGCTTTTTTTTTTTTTGAAATTTGATTTAATTGAATTTCATGCTGTTTTTTGATAGCAATTTGTATTGTAAAATTAAATTTAGGTTCTGGTGGTTTTTTTGATAGGCTCTGTATGAATCACAAGATATATAACTAATGCGTTTCGTGAACTATTCCGGTGTTTCGGCCCAAAAAAAAAAAAAACTATTCCGGCGTTGAAACATGATATGGTTAGTGATTTTGTTAATTATTTTTCTTTTCCTTCTCTATCTTACTTATTTATTAACAGGGTATTACTATAAATTCACGAAGTATATGTGACTGCGATTTGTGAAGCCTTTCGATAAAAAAAGAACAATTCTGGCCGTTGAAACATGATGAGATTAGTTATTTCGATAATTCTTTTTTCTGTTATCTTCTTTGTCTTTGCATTCGTGGTTCGACAATCCCATTTTTCTTTTTTATTTTTAATTTAATAGCAGCCTGGTATGACCAAAACATCTTGTAAATCTATTTGAGCACATGTTGCGATTTTACTGTTCCTCCTAACTTTGGATTACAAATAACTGTTTTGTTCCATTGACACTATGTAGCATTTCTAATTAGCAGTTTGGTTCATATCTTAAAAGAAAAACTAACAACTTATGTAAGTAAATGCATATGATATTTCTATACACATGTATTGTGATAAATGTTTTTCCTCAATTGTGTGTGTTTCTGCATGTATCTGTACTTGCGCTGGAGTTCATATCAGATACTTATAGATAAATTTGTGTTGTTGGATCACTTTGTTCTAGAATTTTGTGTTTCTAAAGATTTTTATTGTTCTCTTTCCCACAACTCTCTCCCTCTCTCTGTGTCTATCTCTAAGCCTCTCTAGCTGAACATTAACTATTTTCTATACTAGCAGAGCATTGAGGAATTGAAGCAGAGCTTTTATGCACCATCGTTGAACTTGGGCTAGTAAGCGTGGAAGCAAATGAAGAATCGAGAAAGAACAAGGAATATGAACCAATGGTTTCCAAAAAATCACTAGACGGGTATGGCTACTTCGTTTATGCTTCATTTAGTCGTGCTATATGGATAAAATTGATAATAATTATACTATTTGATTTTATTATCATGTATTCAATTAGATTATTTTATTTTATCCATGCACTTAACTGACATAAATCTTAACTTGATTTAATATATGAACCTAATGAATATATACGATACTTACTATCAATGCTAATATTTTGTTTGTAAATCCAATTTATGAGACATGTAATATGATGGTGAGTCTTGGTGTGGTGTGATGGATGTTTCCTCTTGCTAATGCTCATTTTTTTATGATTGTCAATTTGTTTTGGTTGGTTTAAATGGTTTGACTTTTTCACATGTCCATAGCTTTGTTGCACTACACCGATTTTTGATCTTTGTTGACCTCTACAAATGATTCTTATCAACATGATTTTCTTAAGGTTTATGCCTTGATTTGTATTATGTATAGACATTGAATTGAAAAGAGAACGAACAACTAAGGGAAATACTCATATTAATGTTAGTATTATTCTGGTTATGTACATACATCTATCAGAGCATGTATTGATTTTTTGGGTTAGTTTTTCATAATTTTATAATAGTCTTTAGTTTCAATAATGTATTTGCGAAGTTCATTTTTGAATTTAGTAAATTTACTTTTTTTGGTAATGTTAATGTGAGAAGGTAGCTTGAAGTTTAGTACATGTGAATAGATGTTTACTATTAAGTGATATTGATTATGTGAAAGTTTTTGTTGCTGAAAAGTAGCCAGTTTGATTTCTATTTTTCCCTTTTCTCTTGTATCATGAAAGTTATTTTTTAATATTACATCACTCGACAAATTTTATGCATGCTTGTGAGTCTATTATGCAGTTTTTTTGTTCAATTTTGATATTGATATATTTCTCTTTCCCTTTCTCCCCTTTGTATGCACACACATTGGCAACACGTATAGAATAATTTAGGGACGTATAGAATAATTTAGGGATATCCCCTTTATTTACTTTCATTAGGGTTGTGGATAAAACCTGTCAAAACATAAGTGATATAATTAGCAATCCTTAATAGTTACGCTCCATCATAGCATTCTTATAGGTATAATATTATAACTCGAACTTATTACAATGTACATGTTTGTTACAACACATTAAGTTAATATAAACATAAGTTGGTAATCCGACATACTCGGTATTTATACCACTCGTGTAAATTTGAAAAAAAGGAAACAACATAGGGTGAGCATCAACAGCTCTGTAAGAAATCTCAATTCTAAGGCACAAACGTTCGAATATAAATATTTTGATATGATTGATATTATAAAGTACATTCATATCTAATAATGTGAAAACGTTAAACAAAAAATAATTTATGTACGAAAACGATAAAATCATACCATTACAGTGTCAAATCAGAGAAAAAATATCCTAATAGACCACTTAGGTCAATACGACCCATACAATCCAACTTTTAAGAGTCTTACACCCTAAAAAAGAGACGCTTCCGAATCACAATTCGCCCTCAAGTCCGAAGAGCAACTAGGTCGCACTTGCATTTACGAACTCAATGAAACCCTCTACGGTTTCAACTTGAAACGTAAACCCTCAGCCACTTGATCTTTTGTGCACTTATGTTTAATAGTAAATGATCCTGAGTTCTCTCAATCATTGAACAATTCAAACGATTGTCCAATGCACATCTCCAAACCCTAACTGATCCAGAGTTCCAATTCAATACGAACCACCTGATCATAAGTTCACAAACATGTTAAACAACATTTATAACATAAATAATATATTTGTAAAGAGAACGAAAAATGTTGTCTATTTCAAAATTGAAAAACTTTATCTCGATTTGCGTATCGTTTAAAAATTGTAAAAAATAGAACAATGAAAGCTATCAATGAAATTCCACACACAACTCTATTTTAACTAATTATACACGAGTATAAAATTAGTTTGTTCAAACAACCCCCAAATAGGGTCAAACTGGGACTTGAAGCGCAAAATAGTTATCTTACGTGAGATATTAACTGAAGCGTCAGATCAGGAATTGGAGACCACAGGGGGATTCCTTGGGGAGATAGGAGACCAGCCTCACCAACCTGATGTGGATCAACCACCCCTGCCCTCGTGCGTCCTAGGGGTAGGCTGCCTCCTCCCCCTTTCTTCTTCTGAATTCTTCTTCTTCGTTCTTTTTCTTTTTCAGCTAAGTTCCCAACTTCTCTCCTCTTGTTCTCCCTCCATAGTACAACAAATCTACTCCTTGCCAATGCCAATCTCCTCCCTGTATATCCTACTTTCAAATCCATGCCCTTTTTGGACTGAATCTCCATATGGTGATCCGATGTTCCGGTTAATATCTCAGTAAGATAACCATTTTGCCCTTCAGGTCCCAGTTTGACCCAATTTTGGGGTTGTTTGACCAAACTAATTGTATACTCACGTTTAATTAGTTAAAATAGAGTTGTGTGTGAAATTTCATTCATAGCTTTCACTGTTCTATTTTTTACAATTTTTGAATGACACACAAATCGGGATATAGTTTTTCAATTCTGAAATTGACGAGATTTTTCGTTCTATTTACAAATATATCATTTATGTCATAAATGTTGTTTAACATGTTTGTGAACTCATGATCAGGTAGTTTGTATTGAATTAGAACTCTGGACCAGTTAGGGTTTTGAAATGTGCATTGGACAATCGTTTGAATTGTTCAATGATTGAGAGAACCCAGGATCCTTTTCAATTAAATATAAGTGCACACAGGATCACGTGGCAGAGGGTTTACGTTTCAAGTTGAAACCGTAGAGGGTTTCATTGAGTTCGTAAATGCAAGTGCAACCCAGTTGGTCTTTGGACTTGAGGCGAATTGTGATTTGGGAGCGTCTCTTTTTTAGGGTGTAAGACTCCTAAAAGGTTGGATTGTACGGGTCATATTGACCCTGAGTAATCTATTAGGATATTTTTTCTCTGGTTTGACACTGTAATGGTATGGCTTTATCGTTTTCGTACATAAACTATTTTTTGTTTAACGTTTTCACATTATTAGCTATGAATGTACTTTATAATATCAATCATATCAAAGTATTTATTTTCGAACCTGTGTGTCTTAGAATTGAGATTTCTTATAGAGCTGTTGATGCTCACCCTATGTTGTTTCCTTTTTTTCAAATTTACACGAGTGGTATAAATACCGAGTATGTCGGATTACCAACTTATGTTTATATTAACTTAATGTGTTGTAACAAACATGTACATTGTAATAAGTTCGAGTTATAATATTATACCTATAAGAATGCTATGATGGAGCGTAACTATTAAGGATTGCTAATTATATCACTTATGTTTTGACAGGTTTTATCCACAACCCTAATGAAAGTAAATAAAGGGGATATCCCTAAATTATTCTATACGTCCCTAAATTATTCTATACGTGTTGCCAATGTGTGTGCATACAAAGGGGAGAAAGGGAAAGAGAAATATATCAATATCAAAATTGAACAAAAAAACTGCATAATAGACTCACAAGCATGCATAAAATTTGTCGAGTGATGTAATATTAAAAAATAACTTTCATGATACAAGAGAAAAGGGAAAAATAGAAATCAAACTGGCTACTTTTCAGCAACAAAAACTTTCACATAATCAATATCACTTAATAGTAAACATCTATTCACATGTACTAAACTTCAAGCTACCTTCTCACATTAACATTACCAAAAAAAGTAAATTTACTAAATTCAAAAATGAACTTCGCAAATACATTATTGAAACTAAAGACTATTATAAAATTATGAAAAACTAACCCAAAAAATCAATACATGCTCTGATAGATGTATGTACATAACCAGAATAATACTAACATTAATATGAGTATTTCCCTTAGTTGTTCGTTCTCTTTTCAATTCAATGTCTATACATAATACAAATCAAGGCATAAACTTTAAGAAAATCATGTTGATAAGAATCATTTGTAGAGGTCAACAAAGATCAAAAATCGGTGTAGTGCAACAAAGCTATGGACATGTGAAAAAGTCAAACCATTTAAACCAACCAAAACAAATTGACAATTATAAAAAAATAAGCATTAGCAAGAGGAAACATCCATCACACCACACCAAGACTCACCATCATATTACATGTCTCATAAATTGGATTTACAAACAAAATATTAGCATTGATAGTAAGTATCGTATATGTTCATTAGGTTCATATATTAAATCGAGTTAAGATTTATGTCAGTTAAGTGCATGCATAAAATAATAATCTAATTGAATACATGATAATCAAATCAAGTAGTATAATTAATATCAATTTTATTCATATAGCACGACTGAACCAGAGAAAAGGGGAAAATGAAAATCAAAACCGACTACTTTTCAACAACAAAAACTTTCATAGAATCAATATCCCTTAATAGTAAACATCTATTCACACGTATTAAAAATCAAACTACCTTCTCACATCAACATTACCTAAAAAAACAATCTACTGATAATATTATTTGGGCACTGGGACTATTAATATTATTACTATATGATTGTAGCCAATGTGAATGATTAGAGTTCTACTCTTTTGTTTGTGAGCTTGACGCATTAGTGTGTATGTGTGTCTCGTGGTGTATAGGTGTGCTTGTTTGTTTGATTGGGGTATTAGTGTGTTTTTTTTAGTATAAGTGATTATGTGTACTCTTTTGGCCTATTTGTGTATTTTTTGGTGCATTAGGATGTGTAATTTATTTTATTACTTTGTATATTTTGGTGTATGTGTGTGTTTTTGTTTATTAGTATGTGTATTTTGATATATTATTGTGTGTTTATTGTGTATTAGTGTGCATGTGTGTATTTTTGTTGTGTATTAGTACGTGTGTTTTTGTCGCACTAGTGTCCATCTAAAGGTATTTTGGTTATAAGAATGGGGTGTGTTTGGTTTATTAGTGTATTAGTATTTGTATTTTAGTGTATTGGGGTATACGCATATTTCCTTGTGTATTAGTGTGTGTATGTGCACGTGTGTGTTTTCATTTTTTAGTGATTATTTTAGAGTATTAGCGTGTGTATATTAACACTGTGTATTTTTTTTGTATACTAGTGGGTATACTTGTATGGTGTACTAACATACACTGTGTGTGTATTTTTTGGTATAGTAGTGGATATACTTGTATGATGTATTAACGCGTGTGTGGTTTTTGGTTTCTAGAGGGTGCGTGCCAGTGTTTTGTGTATTATTGTGTGTATTTTTTTGATATTAGTATGTGTGTTTTGGTGTATAGGGATATGTATGTGATTTTTGGTCTATTAGTGTTTGTGTATGTGCGCATGTTTTTATGTATTAGCACATGCGTGTTTTTTGGTGGGTTAGTGTGTTAACATGATGTGTGTGTGGTGAATTAGTATATGTGTGTATTTTTGGTGTATTTGTGTATGTGAATGTGTGTTTTTACACATTAGTGTTTGTTATTTTTGATGTATTAGTAGGGTTGTGTGTGCGTTTTAGTGTGTACGTGTGATTTTTGATATATTTGTGTGTATTATTGTGGATGAATGAATGTGTGTGCGTGTGTGTTTACATCTTAGTATGTGCATGTTATTTGTGATGTATTAGTATTTGTGATTGTGTTTTTACATATTAGTGTGTGTATTTTGTTGTAGTAGTTTGTGAATTTTGATATATAATAAATATAAGAAGTTTTTAATATAGAAGTGATTTTAGAGAAGTAATTCACTTCTACTTATTGACTTATTTAAGAGGTGACATTACTATTGACTTATCTAAAAGTAATTTTAATAAGGATAATAGATGCTACTTTTTTTGTTTAAAGTACTTGTGAGAAAAGTCGTAAGTCCTAAAAGTACTTTTCATAAGTCATCCCAACTTGTTTGTTAGTAGTTCTTGAACACACGTTCTTGTTTAAGTTCGTTGACTATGATATATGTCTTAGATGCACGGATAATAACTCTTGTTCTCTTTTCCGGTACGTTAGTATGAAATTGTTGTGGCGTCAATTATCTGAAAGAAAACTTTATTGTGTATTTGATCGGTGTATTGAAAAATTTAGTACCCAGTTAGATTGTCTTGACTATTAGTGTGTGTTTTTCTGGTGTATTATTATTTGTGTTTTGGGGTTTGTGTATATTTCCTTGTCTATTAGTGTGTGTTTTCAAGTATTATTGGTTATTTTGGTGGATTAGTGTTTGTTAATACTGTGTGTGTATTTTTTGGTATACTAGTGGGTATATTTGTATGGTGTATTAGCGCGTGTGGTTTTTGGTTTTTTAATGCATATATGTGTATTTTTGGTTTCTTAGAGTGTGCGTGCCTGTGTTTTGTGTATTATGGTGTGTATTTTGTTGGTTTTTTTTTTTGATAAATTAGTGCGTGTTTTGGTGTATGGGGATATGTATGTGATTTTTGGTCAATTAGTGTGAGTGTATGTGCGTGTTTTTTGGTGGATTAGTGTGTTAACATGATGTGTGTGGTGTATATGGGTGTGCTTTTTGATGTGTTAGTATCTGTGTTTGTGTTTCTATATATTAGTGTGTGTATTTTGGTGTAGTAGTTTGTGTATTTTGATATACAATAAATATAAGAAGTTTTAACATAGAAGTGAGTTTAGAGAAGTAAAAAATTTCTTTTTTTTTTCCACTCCTACTTATTGACTTATTTAAGAGGTGAAATTATTTTTGACTTATCTAAAAATAATTTTAATAAGGATAATAAACGCTACTTTTTTTGTTTAAAGTACTTGTAAGAAAAGTAGTAAGTCCTAAAAGCACCCTTGATAAGTTATCCTAACTTGTTTGTTAGCAGTTCTTGAATATACGTTCTTGTTTAAATTCGTTGACTAGGATATATGTTTTAGATGCACGGATAATAACCCTTGTTCTCTCTTCCGGGAAAGTTAGTATGAAATTTGTGGTGTCAATTATCTAAAAGGGAACTTTGTTGTGTATTTGATCGATGTATTGAAAAATTTAGTACCCAGTTAAATTGCCTTAACTATGGTATAAGTTGGGATCAACTGCCTGATGTGGTTGTAGATGTTAAGCATTCAAAAGCATATCTCATCAACATACAAATATTGCGGTGAACAAGTTAGTTGGATTGCTTAGCCGAGTTAAATATCTGCCGGCTAATCAATATCTTATATGGAAAGTGGTGTGGTTACGATCCTTGTTCCTGTATGATATAGTAAGATATTACGATTTTAGTAGTATATGACATTTATGTTGAATCATTTGTTTTACATTCTACCAGCAAAATTATATGAAGATTAGTGTAAAGCAGGTATAATTTCAATCTCTAATCTCTGTAATTTGTGTTCATTTTGTTTCCTGAATTTAATTACTTCTAGTGTTATTAATTTTCTTTGAACTATTCTAAAAATGTTAGTTAATAGTCTTTTATTTGAAGTGGTTTTGGATATTAAGCATTCAAAAGCATACCTCATCAACATACAAATATTGCAGTGAACGAGTTGGTTGGATTACTTAGGCGAGTTAAATCTTCGCCAGCTAATCAATATCTTCAATTGAAAGAGGTGTGCTCACAATCCTTGTTTCTGGATGATATGATAAGATATTATGATTTTTTAAGTGTATTTGACATGTATGTTGAATCCTGCATTCTACCAGCAAAATTATATGAAGATTGGTGTAAATCAGGTATTATTTCTATCTCTAATCTCTGTAATTTGTGTTCATTGTGTTTCTTGAATTTAACCACTTCTAATGTTATTAATTTTCTTTGGAATGGTCTAAAATTTTAGTTCATAACCTTTTCTTTGATGTCCTATCAAGGTACCTAAAAGTAGTGACAAATAAGGGTAGCATCAAACTCAATCTTCTTACTCTTCTTTTGTATCATTTTATTGGCATCCATGTCTTATTGCCCTTGCCTTGCATATTTACTCCTCTTCTTGAAGCAAATCTTTATTGTTTCCCAGGAGGAGTGAATGCTTTTAGGAACATTCTGCATTTGGTTTTAGAACGATTATCTTTTTCAGGTATTGCTGCATTTCTTCATTTATCTATCTATTCCTGTTTGAACTGGTGGGGGTTGGTCCTCAGCCTTTTGATATTTCAAAGTCCCATTAAAGCTTCGGTTCAATGGACTCTGGGAGTTCAAGTGAGCTCTAACTTAAACAAAAACGTGCATAATCCTTTTATGAACTGATGCATTATCTTATGTTCAAGTGAGCTCTAACTAAAACAAAACGTGCATAATCCTTTTATGAACTGATGCTCTAAGTGAGGATTTTTGTTCTTCCTAAATTGTATGAGACCTGCATGCATTATCTTATGTTAATCAGATCCCATTATTGTTTTTAAAACTAAATGTTGCTGCAGTTCCGTCCTGCTGGAACAGTAGTGTTCCAGCATAGCAAGCACATCCATATATTCCAGTGGTTTCTCAACAATTTCAGACGGTTGGGTGGGCAAATGTTGGAATGCCTTTTCACACTTAACAACTCAAATTTTCTCAACTGTTGCTGTAGCAACCTCCATGGCCCGGTCAGGCAAGACATGTTCTGCTACCGCCACAGGCGCCACATCCAATTTCAGCGACAGAAGTTCGGGCAAACAGGCCTGTTATGCCTGTTCCATCAGAACCTCATCAAAATGCTCAGATTTGAAATTACTATCCACAACCTCAGCAAAATGCTCGAATTCCAAATACTATCCACAGCCTCCACAAAATTCTCAGTTTCCAAAAACTATATGCCTGGTTTAGACAGCCCAGGAATGGCTCTCTCATCATCATGTAATATAATATTTTTAAGCACGTTGTTGAGTGACTGCTTTAACCATCTGACAATGTCTTCAGCCCTTGACTATACTAATTTCATCTGTTCAGTTATCCCTGTCATCCAGTGGCCAACTACAAGTGAATTCAGATACCACAACTCAGTACCAACCTATATCTTAGACAAGAGTGCTCATTCTTGCAAGGGTGCAGCGTTGGGTGTCAACTGGGAGCAAGAGCATCAACTCTGTTACACCTGCACAGCAAACTGGTCAACAAAGCTCAGTCACCCCTGCCAGCATTCCAGTAAGAGTTGTCTGCATATAATTGTTTGCATCTTTTTCTATATTACGGAAAATTTTCTTTGCTCCTTTGCAATTTCATTTCTATGCTGAATGCACAGAATGCTTGATAACATCTGCATCTTATCGAATTTCGGGCGACAATGGCTCAGCCTTGCACCATTGAAAAGGCCCCATCAGACTAGGTAGAACATACTGCTCAGAATAGAAAAAGGTATATGATTCTATCAGAGTTCTTCATCTAGGTTTTCCTTTTTCAATCTGCATTGGTAGTAATTTTTTGGTAGTACAATTCACAAATTTCGACTACTTGGCTTATGTAGAATCAATGCCACTGGGATTGCATTTTATTTAACGGAAACAAACTAAAAGTTATGAAAGCAATAATTGAGAGTTTTTTTTGGTTGTAGGGAACTATAAAAGATCAAATAGTTTAACCCGCAGGCAAAGGAATGAATATAGTTTTAATAGATGCTCAAAATCCAGAATAGATCTGTTATTATTGGTTGGAAAAAACTTGTAGTTATGTGGGAGAAAGTCCAATTTGTTTGTGAACCTCTAGGGAGAGGGCGTGGGGGGAGTTGTGGCGATACTAAAACTAGATAGGAGTTTGAATCCCATGCATCATACAGGCGCCACTAGTATAATATATATTTAAACGAATTCAATGTGCTATGAGATATTTTCTAGCTATTTTGTCAGGGCTGTTATATTTTCGAAATGGGATGATATTTTCTTGTTGAACCCAATGATATCCATTAGGAATAAGTTGTTCTTGTTCTCTCATTCAAACTGAATTTCAGTGCTGAAGCTAATGAAACATTGAATCCTTATCCCATGGAACGAGAGCATTAAGTTGGACACTTATTAAAAAGAGTGAATCCTTATCTCATGAAACATTGAATTTCAGTGCGGAAGCTAATGAATATTGAATCCTTATCTCAGGAACGAGAGCATCGAATCCTTGTCCACAGAAGTGCTGAATTAAAAATAAATCAAAAAAAGGAGGAAAAACCTTAGAATCTCCCTAAGGGCTTTCAAGGAGTCTCCCCTAGAAGAACTTCATGGAGTTTTACCATTAAAAATTTGCAAAATCTGCAAAGAAATTTTGTTCATCAACTTGCTTCTATTGCCTCTACAAAGACTTGCTTATATAGAAATAAAGATTCTATCCTACTAGACTTTGGATTCCTAAAATCCTTAAGATACTTGTTCTACTCTATTAAAGCTTTTTATGTTTATTTAATGCCTAGATGATTTGTTACTGCTCTTTCAGTGACTTACTATCATGTTAAAGTATTAAGGTTGTTGACGTTATATTTTTCTTAATATTCATGTTTCAATTTGTGTTATTTACATTATATTATTCTTGTTATTCAGGCTACATGATAATAATATTGTGCAATTATTGTATATCTTGTTTGATATTGAATAATTATTTTAACCTCAATTATACATATATAATTAGTATTAAATTTACTCATTTTGTAGGATCTTACGATTTTTGATCCGGCCCTATAGATCCCCCTCCCCCAAACGATTCGAGGTAGGATCCCGATTTTATAAACCTTGGTCTACACACATACGCCATGACCCATCCTTCTTTGGAGTTAGAAAAATAGGCACTCCACTAGGACTTAAGCTCTCTTTAATGAAGCCTTTAGTCAACAACTGTTTAACCTCCTCTTAAGCTCAACGTGCTCTGCAGGATTGATACGGTAAGCAAGTAGTATGGTCAACTTTCATGAGAAAAACATCAAACCACATTCTCTTCAAAATCTTTACTAATTAAGAAATTAATCCTCCAACGGAAAGTTATTGGGATTGATGTGTCGTTCACCCATGCTACACGATAAGGATGAGGATGCTTCTCTATCTTTAATTTAAGCTTGCCAACAAGCTCTTGTGATGCCACATTGAGGCTAGTGATCCCATCAGTGATAAGAGTGCATAACCTTCCATGGCAAGAGACTTGTGTGTGAAATATATTATTGCAACGCCAATCCTATTCTTCTCCTACGCCTTTTTCTTCAACTCTTTCTTATTTTTTGGGTTGTTTCCTCCTCATCCTCTTCCTCATTCCTTCTCTTTTTCCTTCACTTCTTTCTGCTCCTCCTTCTCCTTCTATTTCCCTTCTCCTGCTCTTTCTCCTCCCTCCTTCCTCCTCCTCTTTATTATTTGGGTTATTTCCTCCTCCTCCTCCTTCTGCCTCTCCTTCCTTCTGCTTCTCTTCCTTCTCCTTCTTCTCCTCCTCTTGCCCTTCTCCTCCCTCCTTCATTCTTCTCCTCCTTATACTCCCTTGATCTTTCGAGTGATTCTTCTTCTCTTCTTCTCCTTATTCCTTTACTTTTCCTTCTCCTTCTTCCCCATTTCCTTCTTTGATTTTGCTTTAGCTTTTGTTTCTTGCAATTCATCGATGTTTCTCAGAGCTACCATAAATTTTGAACTTTTGCGTGACTACTCTTCTCTTTTTCTTATACTTCTTCCCATGCTTTTCGTCCTCTCTCTTCTTCCTTCTATCCTTTTCCTCTTCCTCTTATCCTTTACTTTCTCCTCTTCCTCATTCTTCTTCTCCTCGTCCTCCTCTTTCCCCTCACTCTTTCTTCCCCTCGATTTTCCTCCCTTTCCTTCTCTCTTTCTCCTCCCATGCTCATTCATCCTCTTTTATTTCTCCTACTTCTGCATCTCTTCCTACTTCTTTTACTTGTGTTGCTTCTTCTTCTCCTCCTCCTCCATTTTTCTCCTCCTTTTCCTCCTCCTCATTCTCCTTCTCATTGTCCTCCTCCTCATTCTCCTTCTCGTTGACCTCTTCATCTGTTTTTTCCTCCTATCTTTCTCCTCTTGATTTTCCTCCTCCCTTTCTTCCCTCCTTCTTTCCCTTTTCCTTCCCCGATTTTGTTCCTCATAATTCACAGATGTTCCTCAAAGCCGCCATAAATTTTGAGAAAAATTCTATTTTGCCCCTTAAAAGATACAAAAATTCTCAGTTTGCTTCTCAAATAATTAATTTTTTCATATTACCCCTTAAAAAAATAAAATTTTGTAATGTGATTCACCATTTTATTTATTTATTTATTTTTTCCATTTGGTCGTCCGTCTATTTTGTGATTCCTAATTGGTTGACTTGTTACAAAACAGATGGACGACCAAACGAAAATAAACCGGTGGATCACATTGCAATGATTTTTATTTCTTTGAGGGGACAATATAGGAAAATTAATCATTCTAGGGTAAACTGAGCATTTTTATCCTTCAGGGGTAAAATAGGATTGACTCTAAATTTCGGTCTTTCGAGTGACTTCTTTTTTCTAGTTTTTCTCCTTCTTCCTCAGCTTTTCCTCATCTTCTTTCTCCCCCGCTTCTTCCTTTTTCCCCTTTCCTTCCCTTTTTCCCTTTCCCTCTCCTTTTTCCCTTTTCCCTTTTCCCTTTTCCCTTTTTCCTTCTCCATTGTCCCTTAAAAGAATAAAAATATTGCAATGTGATCCATCGTCTTATTTTATTTTTTTTCTATTTGGTCGTCTATCTGCTTTGTGATTCCTAATTGGTTGATTTGGTACAAAACAGATGGACGACTAAACAGAAATAAAACGGTAGACCATATTGCAATATTTTTTCTCCTTTCCATTCTTTTCCTCCTTTTTCTCCTCCCTCATTCTTCCTTTCGTTTTCCTCCTTCTCCTTCTCATTGTCCTCCTTAGTCTTCTTATCCTCCTTTTTCTCCTCACTTCTTCTTCCTTCCGATTTTCCTCCACTTCGTTGTCTTTCCTTTCCCATGCTCCTTCTCCCTCTTTTCTTCTTTTCTATTTCCTCCTTATTTTCTTTCCCTTCTCCTTCTTTCTCTTCCTTCTCCTTTTCTTCTACTCTTTCTTATTATTTGGGTTGTTTCCTCCTCTTCTTTTTCCTTATTCTCCCTCTTTTTCATTTTGTTTCTTCTCCTTCTCTTTCTCCTGCTCTTTCTTTCTTTTCCCCATTTTCCTCTTCTTCCTTCTCTTTCTCATTGTCCTCCTCCTTATCATCATTCTGTTCCACCTCCATCCTTCTTTCTCTCTCATTTTCTCGTTTTCCTTTTCCTCTCTCCTTTTTCCTCCTAACTTTTTTTTTAAATTCTTTCTTATTATGCCTCTTCTTCACCTTCTTCTTCTACTCCACTTTTTTCTTATTTCTATCATTTTCTTTCTTCTTCCTCTCTGCCAATATATGCCCATCGTAAAAGAGTACTTTGTTATATTGACTTAGTGCTATTTTTCTTCTTATTTTACTCCTTCCAAGTCCTCCTCCTCCTACTACTTATTCTTCTTTTCCTCCTCCTACTTATTCTTCTTTTCCTCCTCTTTCTCCTCGCTCATTCTTCTTCCTAATTTTCCTCCCTTTCCTAAACTTTCTCCTCCGATGCTCCTTCTTCCTCTTTTATTTCTCTTTCTTCTGCACCTCTTCCTACTCCTGTTGCTTCTTTTTCGTCTCCTCTTTTTCTCCTTCTTCTTCTTCTCCCTTTTTTCCTCCTCATTTTCCTTCTCATTGTCCTCCTCAACATCATCATCCTCTTTTTCCTCTATTCTTCTTTCTCTCTTCACTTCCTTCTCCCTCTTTCTTTTTCCGCTTTTTTTCTTTTAGTATTTCTTATTGTCCCTCTTCTTATTCTTCTTCTTCTTACTCCTTTTTCTTCCTATTCCTATCATTCTCCTTCTTCTTCCTTTCCACCAATGTATGCCCATCGCAAAAAAGTACTTTGTAATATTGACTGTGTTATTCTTCTCCTCCTCCTCCTACCTCATTCTTCTTCCTCTTCTTGCTTCTGTTCCTTCTTCCTTCCCATTTCATTCCATGATTGTGCTTTTGTTTTTGTTCGTCGCAATTCACTAATATTCCTCAAAGTCGTCATAAATTTTGGAAAAAATTTTATTTTGCCCCTAAAAGATACAAAAATGCTCAATTTGTCTCCTGAATAATTAATTTTCTCACATTGGCCCCTTAAAAAAATAAAAAATATTGCAATGTGATCCATTGTCTTATTATTTTTTTTTCCATTTAGTTGTTTGTCTGTTGTGTAATTCCTGATTGATTGATTTGGTGCAAAACAAATGGACAATCAAACGAAAATAAGACGGTGGTTCACATTACAACGTTTTTATTTCTTTGAGGGGCAATATGGAAAAATTAATCATTTTGGGGCAAACTAAGCATTTTTTGTATCTTTTAGGGACAAAATGGTATTGACCCTAAATTTTGATATTTCGAGTGACTTTTCTTCCTTATTTCTTCCTCAGCTTTTCCTCCTCTCATTCCTTCTCTCCTTTTCCTTTTCCTTTTCCCTTTTCCTACTCCGATTCTATTTTAGTTTCTGTTTCTCGCAATTTACCAATATTCCTCTGAGTCGCTATAAATTTTAATCTTTCGAGTGACTACTCTTTTCTTCTTCCCCTTTCCATTATCTCCTTCCTCCTCTTCCTATTTATCCTTCTCTTTCTCCTTCTTCGTTCTTCCTTTCGTTTTCCTCCTTCTCATTGCTCTCCTTATTTTTCTTATCCTCCTCCTTCTCCTCACTTCTTCTTCCTCTCGATTTTCTCCTTTTCTTTCTCTTTCCCCTCTCATGCTCTTTCTTCCTTTTTCATATTCCTTCTCCTCCTTTTTCTTCTACTCTTTCTTATTATTTTGGTTGTTTCTTTCCCTGCTTTCTCTGCTTTCTCATTCTCCTTCTCATTCTTTCTATTTCTTCTCTTCCTTATTTTCCTTCTCTTTTTCCTCCTTCATTCTTCTCCTCCCTCTTTTTCTCTTACTCCTCTTTCTCATTGTCCGTCTTTTTATCATCATTCTCTTTCTCCTCCATCCTTCCTCGCTTATTTCCTCCTTTTATTCTCCGTTTTTTCCATTTGGTCGTTTGTCTGTTTTGTGATTCCTGATTGGTTGATTTGGTATAAAATAGATAAATAACCAAACGAAAATAAGACGGTGGACCACATTGCAACGTTTTAATTTCTTTGAGGAGGCAATGTGGGAAAATTAATCATTCTTAGGCAAACTGAGCATTTTTGTATTTTTCACTGGCAAAATGGGATTGACTCTAAATTTCGATCTTTCGTGTGATTTCTCTTCTCTATTTCTTCTCCTTCTACCTCAACTTTTTCTCCTTTGCTTCCTTTTTCCCTTTTCCCTTATTTGATTCTATTTTTGTTTCTGTTTCTCGCAACTCTCCGATGTTCCTCAGAGTCGCCATAAATTTTAATCTTTCGAGTGACTACTCTTCTCCTCCTTCTTCACCTGTTTCTCCTTCTCCTTTTTCTTCTCCTTCTTCCCCTTTCCATTCCCTTCCTCCTTCTCTTCCTATTTATCTTTCTCTTTCTCTTCCCTCATTCTTCCTTTTGTTTTTCTCCTCCTTCTCACTATCATCCTTCTTCATCCCGATTTCCCTCCTTTACCTTCTCATGCTCGTTCTCCTTCTTTCCTTTTCTTTTATTTCCACCTCATTTTCTTTCCTTTCTCCTTCCTTTTCTTTCTCCTCCTTTTTCTTCTACTTTTTCTTATTCTGGGTTGTTTCCTCCACTTCTTTCCTCATTCTCCCTCTCCTTCATTTTGTTTCTCCTCCTCCTCCTCCTCCTTTTCCTTCTCTTTTTCTTCCTCCTCCTCCTTCATTCTTCTCCCCATTCTTTTCCTCTTACTCCTTCTCTTTCACATTGTCCTCCTCATCATCATTCCCTTTCACCTCCATCCTTTTTCCTCTCTCATTTTCACCTCCTCATCTTTCCTTATTTTACCTGATTTTCTCCTTT
Organism: Ilex paraguariensis; assembly: GCA_963454935.2. NCBI lineage: Eukaryota > Viridiplantae > Streptophyta > Magnoliopsida > Aquifoliales > Aquifoliaceae > Ilex > Ilex paraguariensis. The sequence goes on from CAUOFW020003059.1 coordinate 613,459, forward strand.
TTTCTCTCCTTCCTCCTCATACTCATTTTTCTTAAACTTTTTTATTATTCCTCTCCTTCACCTTCTTCTTCTACTCCGTTTTGTTTATATTCCTATCATTCTCCTTCTTCTTCCTCTCTACCAATGTATGTCCATCGTAAAAGAGTACTTTGTAATATTGACTTAGTACTATTCTTCTTTTCTCTTTCTCCCTTCTCCTTCTCCTTCTCCTCACTTATTCCTCCCAATTTTCCTCCCTTTTCTTCTTTTTCTCCTCCCATGCTCCCTTCTTCCTCTTCTATTTCTCTTTCTTCTGCATCTCTTCCTACTTCTTTTACTTCTTTTTCTTCTCCTTCTATTTCTTCTTCGTCTTCTTCTCCTCCTTCTTCATTCGTCTCCTCTTTCTCCTACCTCTTTTCCTCATTTTCCTTCTCCAACGTCGAAAGCACTCTGCTGGGCCGACACTGACACTGAGAGACGAAAGCTAGGGGAGCGAATGAGATTAGATACCCTAGTAGTCTTAGCCATAAACGATGATTGACCACGTTCTGTTCTAAGATATTCCCTTTCATTAGCTATGCGAGGTTAGACCTTGACTGAAAGGAAAGGAGAAGGGACAAGTAGCTCTGATAGCACATAGAAGATTGTTTTTTATAGCACCACTGAACCAGTTGCCACTCACTGGCTCCATATCTCCTTTCCCTTCTCCTCCCTTATTCTTTTTCTATTTTCTTCTACTCTTTCTTATTGTTCCTCTCCTTCACCTTCTTCTTTTACTCCTCTTTCTTCCTATTCCTATCGTTCTCCTTCTTCTCCCTTTCCACCAATGTATGCCCCTCACAAAAGAGTACTTTGTAATATTGACTTAGTACTATTCTTCTTCTTCTACTCCTCCTCCTTCCCTTTTTTTCTTCCACGATTCTGCTTTAGTTTCTATTCCTCGCAATTCACTGATGTTCCTCAAAGCCGCCGTAAATTTTGGGAAAAATTCTATTTTGCACCCTAAAGGATACAAAAATTCTCAATTTACCTCCCAATTGATTAATTTGTCCACATTGCCACTTAAAAAAAATAAAAATATTGCATTGTGATCCCCCCTTTTATTTCCTTTTTTTTTTTCCCATTTGGTCGTCCATCTGTTTTGTGATTCCTTATTTTAGTTGATTTGGTACAAAACAGATGGACGACTCAACGAAAATAAGACGGTGGAACACATTGCAATATTTTTTTTTTTTGAATGGGCAATGTGGGAAAATAATCATTCTGGGGCAAACTGAACATTTTTGTATCTTTCACGGGCAAAAGGGGATTGACCCTTTGATCTTTCGAGTGACTTTTCTTCCTTATTTCTTTCTCAGCCTTTTCTCCTCCTCTTCCTTTTTTTTTTTTTTTAGAAAAGAGGAATTTTTATTTAATGAAATCCAAAGATTACAAGAATCAAAAACAGTAACTGTTAAGAAACGGTAACTGTTTTAACAACAAAACAAAAAAAACAGTAAACTGTACAACAAACAGAAAATTTGTTCAAATTCTGTTATTAGAACTCCTGTACAGCAACTGTTTTTTAGCCCTGCAGCTCAGCTCCTGCCCTGTCTGATCAATCTATTGCTGCTTTAGAGCATCCAGCTTTGAATGCATCTGCATTCCTGAACTGCTGGAAAGAATCTGCACCATACCAGTCTGCAGAACAGCAACTCAGCTTCATAACAACAGCAACTCCCATACCACTCATCAGACTGCAACATCACAACCCAAATCATTCAGCTTCATAGCAATCAAAGCAGAATGAGAACTGATCCCCAGTTTGTATCCTCAAAATTCATGAATTGACTTTAATCCTTCAAGAGGATCTAACCAATTCTACTTGCATTAATAAGTCCTATTTAGCCCTTGTCATCAAACACCAACATCCTCTTTTTCCTCACCACAGGCAGACCCTGCAGATCTTGCAACATAGCCAATTTCAGTGCAGCAGGCAAATGCATAGACCCAGTAAAAGAAGAAGAAAAACCATCCTGTACTGCTCTGTTGGCCAAATGATCAGCTACTGAATTTGCTTCTCTATATACATGTCTCACCTGAAATGTTAATCCACTGAGTCTGTCTCTGATCTGATCTAAGACAGACCACAGAGACCAATCACAGCTGAAAACACCCAACACAGTCTTTACAAGCACCTAGGAATCTGACTCAATCAAAATTTTATGTACACCCAAACCATGTTCTTCTAATAATCTCAAGCCATCAAGTAATGCCCTAAATTCTGCCTCTATATTTGTACAAGTACCATAAAAGCATGATGCAGCAATTACCATTTTTCCCCACTCATTTCTCACAATAACACCTCCACCAGCTGGCCCTGGATTACCCTTGGCAGCACCATCAACATTTAATGTCAATAAACCCTCATCTGGACATTTCCAACAAATCCATACTGCTCTAATCACAATCTTATAAGAAAGATCAATCCCTAGCTGCTGCAACCATAACCTGCTCAAACCAGTATCCTGCACCTTAGGCCTGATATTTCTTGCTTGGTACCTCATCACACTACAAATTTTAAGAAAAATACCATAAGAATTCAGCATGCCTTCCCCTGACCTCCTTCTGCACTTTCCTTCCAGATCTGCCAAAAAATTAGTAAAGGGATACTCCTTACCAACCCATAACCAACAGATCTCTTTCTAAAGATTCTGCACAACCTTCTAAATCTCACCATAGGATACTCATTATGTAGAAGCTGAAACCCAAAGAAATCAGCCATTCTTTTCCAAACAGCATCAACATACTCACATGAAACAAACAAATGCTCCAAAGTTTCCTCCTCTTTAAGGCACATACAGCATCTGCTCACTACTGGGAACCCCAGACTCCTAATTCTTGAGTCTAGAGGCAGAGCGTTCATCATAATTCTCCATCCTACTAGCTGAGCACTAGGAGCAGTAACCAAACCCCAAATATAAGAAGCAGACTCATTCAATACACCCTGCTGCCTAACCACATTCCAAGCTGATTTAACAGCAAAAACACCAGATGTTGTTTCTTTCCAAATCAACTTATCTGCCTTTTCCGACAGCCTTATTCCAGAATTAGAAACCTATTCTCTGAGATGATCTGTCAGAAAAGATTCCACTTCATCTAACTGCCACTGAGAGTCCCTCATCAAATCAGCTACACTAGGAAAAGACAAAGGCATTACCTCAATTCTTCTTAGTAATGGTCCTCCTTGCAACCAATTATCACACCAAAAGTCTGTGTGTTCTCCATTACCAACTAACCTCCTAGAATGCAAAACCACTTGCTCAAAGAAAGGGCTCAAAATATTAAAACATGCAGAGTGACTTTTCCCCCTACATCTCATGATATGCTTGCCTTTAAGAAATTTGGAAGAAAACACCTGTGACCATAAGGATTCACCTTTCATTACATTCCAAACCTGTTTCATTCTAAAGGCCTTCTGCACATCTTCAAACCTTCTCAATCCCAATCCACCCTCCTCCTTAGGCATGGCAACCCTCTTCCAAGACACCCAATGCCTTCTCTTTTCATCAACTTTGCTGGACCAAATGAAACCAGCCACAAAAGAATTCAATTTACTAATTACTGCCTTAGGCAGATTCAAACATGCCAACAAATGCACCGGCAAAGAACATAGAGCTGCCTGAGCTAAAGTCACTCTCTGCCCATATTAGACAACAACCTTGCATACCAGCCTTCCATTTTCTGCTTGAACTTCACTAACAAACTTTCAAAATACCTTATCTTAGTTCTGCCAGTAATAATAGGACAACCCAAATAAACAAAAGGGCACTGTTTAAAGGAAATACCAGCAATCCCAGAAAGCACATGTCTCCTTTCAGCTGAAATATGCTTCGAACCAAACATAGAGCTTTTCTCCAAGCTCACCTTCTGCCCAGAACTTGCCTCATACAATCTCAGAAAACCCATTAAATTCTCCAAAGATTTTTTGTACCCTCAGGAAAATTAAAGTGTCATCTGCAAAAAGCAAATGACTAATCAGCATAGAACCCCTCCCCAGATGGTAACTCTTCACTAAACCCTCCTGATATAACCTCCTCAAGCCCCTACTCAAGACTTCTTCTGCCTAAATGAAAAGACAAGGAGACATAGGATCTCCTTCTCCTCCTTTTCCTTCTGCCTCATATTCCTTCTCCTTTTTCTCCTTTCCCTTCTCCGATTCTCTTTTAGTTTCTGTTTCTCACAATTAACCAATATGCTACAAATTCGCCATAAATTTTAATCTTTTGAGTGACTACTCTTTTCTTCTTCTTCCCCTGCTTCTCATTATCCTTTTTCTTCTCCTTCTTCCCCTATTCTCTTCCTCCTCTTCTTCTTATTTATCCTTCTTTTCTCCTCCCCCATTCTGCCTCTCATTTTCCTCCTCATTCTCATTATCCTCTTTATTCTTCTTATCCTCCTCACTTCTTCCTCCCAATTTTTCTCCTTTTCCATCTCATGCTCATTCTCCCTTTTTTCTTCTCTTTTATTTCCTCCTCATTTTCTTTCCCTTTTCTTTCTTCCTCTTCCTTCTCCTCTTTCTTATTACTTGGGTTGTTTCCTTCTCTTCTTCGTCCTTATTCTCCCTCTCCCCCATTTTGTTTCTCCTCCATTCTTTTCTCCTCCTCCCTCCTTCCTCCTAATTTTTATTCTCCGTCTCTTTCTCTTCTCTCTCATTCTTCTTCCTCCTCCTACTCCTTTTTCTTAAACTCTTTCTTATTATTCCTCGCCTTCACCTTTTTCTTCTACTCACTTTCTTCTTATTCCTGTCATTCTCTTTCTTCTTCTTCCTATCATTTTCTTTCTTCTTCCTCTCCACCAATGTATGCCCATCGTAAAAGAGTACTTTGTAATATTTATTTAATGCTATTATTCTTTTTCTTTTACTCCTTCATTCTCCTCCTCCTCTTTCTCCTCACTCCTTCCTTTTCCTCCCATTCTCATTCCTCTTCTAGTTCTCCCATTAACTTGTTTTTCTTATGTTTCTTTTTCTCCTTCATTCTTCTCCTCTTTCTCTTCGCTCTTTTCCTATTCATTTTCCTTCTCATTGTCCTCCTCCTCATCATCATCATCATCATTCTCTTTCTCCTCTATCCTTCTTTCTTCTCCCTCCTTCTTCCTCTTTTTTATTCTACTCTTTCTTATTGTTCCTCTCATTCACCTTCTTCTACTCCTATTCCGATCATTCTCCTTCTTCTTCCTTTCCACCAATGTCTGCCCATCGCAAAAGAGTACTTTGAAATATTAAATTAAGTGTTGTTCTTCTTCTTCTCCTCCTCCTCATTCATTCTTCTCTTCCTTATTCTTCCTCTCCTTCCTTCTATTCCCTCCCCTTTTCCTCCTTCTTCCCTACCTTCTGCCTCAGGTTTTCCTCCTCTGCTTCCTTTCCCCTCTCATTCTTTCTTCTCATTTTTTCCTTTTCCCTTATTCAATTCTATTTTTGTTTCTGTTTCTCGCAATTCACCGATGTTCCTCAGAGTCGCCATAAATTTTAATCTTTCGAGTGATTGTTCTTCCCCTCTCCATTCCCTTCCTCCTTCTCTTCCTATTTATCCTTCTCTCTCCTCCCTCATTCTTCCTCTTGTTTTCCTCCTCCTCCTTCTCACTATCCTTCTCTTTCTCCTCACTTCTTCTTCATCCTGATTTTCCTCCTTTTCCTTCTCTTTCGCTTCTAATGCTCCTTCTCCCTCTTTTCTTCTCTTTTATTTCCACCTCATTTTCTTTCCTCTGTCCTTTCTCCTTCCTTGTCTTTCTCCTCCTTTTTCTTCTACTCTTTCTTATTCTGGATTGTTTCCTCCACTTTTTCTTTCCTCATTCTTCCTCTCCTTCATTCTGTTTCTTCTCCTCCTCCTCATTTTCCTCCTCCTTCATTCTTCTCCTCATTCTTTTCCTCTTACTCCTCTTTCACATTGTCCTCATTATCATTCTCTTTCATCTCCATCCTTCTTCCTCTCCATTTCCACCTCCTCATCTTTCCTTATTTTACCTATTTTTTCTCCTTCCTTTTCATACTCATTTTTCTTATACTTTTTTATTATTCCTCTCCTGCACCTTCTTCTTCTACTCCATTTTGTTATTATTCCTATCATTCTCCTTCTTCTTCCTCTCTACCAATGTATGCCCATCGTAAAAGAGTACTTTGTAATATTGATTTAGTACTATTCTTCTTCTTTTACTCTTATTCCCTTCTCCTTCTCCTCACTCCTTCCTCCCAATTTTCCTCCCTTTCCTTCTTTTTCTCCTCCCATGCTCCCTTCTTCCTCTTCTATTTCTCTTTCTTCTACATCTCTTCCTACTCCTTTTACTTCTTTTTCTTCTCCTTCTATTTTTTCTCCTCCTCCTTCATTCTTCTCCTCTTTCTCCTCCCTCTTTTCCTCATTTTCTTTCTCATTGTCCTCGTCATCGTCATTATCGTCATTCTCTTTCTCATATATTCTTCTTTCTCTCTCTTTTCTTCCTTCTCCTCCCTCCTTCTTCCTCCTTGAAAAGTCTTCCGTCAAATCTCAGGGCTCAACCTTGGACTAGCGGTAAAAACTACCAAGCTGGAGTACAATAGGGGCAGAGAGAATTTCCGGTGAAGCGGTGAAATGAGTAGAGATCGAAAAAAACACCAACGTCGAAAGCACTCTGCTAGGCCGACACTACACATTGAGAGACGATAGCTAGGGGAGCGAATGAGATTAGATACCCTAGTAGTCTTAGCCATAAACGATGGATACTAGGCATTGTGCATATTGACCACGTTTTGTTCTAAGATATTCCCTTTCATTAGCTATGCGAGGTTAGACCTTGACTGAAAAGAAAGGATAAGGGACAAGTAGCTCTGGTAGCACATAGAAGACTGTTTTTTATAGCACCACTGAACTAGTTGCCACTCACTGGCTCCATATCTCCTTTCCCTTCTCCTCCCTTCTTCTTCCTCTTTTTTCTTCTACTCTTTCTTATTGTTCCACTTATTCATCTTCTTCTTCTACTCCTCTTTATTCCTATTTCTATCATTCTCCTTCTTCTTTCTTCATTTGTTCTATTTCTCCTCCTCCTCCTCCTTCATTCTTCTCTTCCTCTCCTTCCTTCTATTCCCTCCCTTTCTCCTCCTTCTTCCCCTTTCCTTCCCCGATTATGTTTTAGTTTCTATTCCTAGCAATTCAGTGATGTTCCTCAAAGTCGCCATAAATTTTAGGAAAAAATCTATTTTTCCTCCTAAAAGATACAAAATTCTTAGTTTGCCTCTCGAATGATTAATTTTTTCACATTGCCCCCCTAAAAAAAACAAAAATGTTGCAATATGATCCATCGTCTTATTTCTTTTTTTTTTTTTCATTTGATCGTCCGTCTGTTTTGTGGTTCCTGATTGATTAATTTGGTATAAAACAGATACACGACCAAACAAAAATAAGACGGTGACCCACATTACAACATTTTTATTTCTTTAAGGGGACAATGTGAAAAAACTAATCATTATGGGGATAAATTGAGATTTGTGTATCTTTCAGGGGCAAAATGGAATTGACACTAAATTTTGATCTTTCGAGTGACTTCTCTTCTTTACTTCTTCTTCTTCCTCAACTTTTCCCTCTCTTCTTCCTTCTCCCTCTCTTGCCTTCTCCTTTTTCACCTTTTCTTCTCTGATTCTATTTTTGTTTCCGTTTCTCGCAATTCACTAATGTTCCTCAAAGTCTTCTTAAATTTTAATCTTTCGAGTGACTACTCTTCTCTTTTCCTTCTCCTTCCCTTTTCCATTCTCCTCATTCTCTTCCTATTTATCCTTCTCTTTCTCCTCCCTGATTCTCCCTCTTGTTTTCCTTCTTCTCCTTCTCATTGTCCTCCTCATTCTTTTTCTCTTTCTCCTCACTTCTTCTTCCTCCTGATTTTCCTACTATTCCTTCTCTTTCCTTTCTCATTTTTCCTTCTCCCTCTTTCCTTTTCTTCTATTTCCTCCTCAATTTTATCCCTTCTCCTCCCTCTTCCTTTTCCTCCTTTTGCTTCTACTCTGTCTTATTCTGGATTGTTTTCTCCTCTTCTTCTTCCTCATTCTCCCTCTTCTCCATTCTTCTCCCCTCTCTTTTCCTCTTACTCCTTTTTTTCATTGTCATCCTCCTTATCATCATTCTCTTTCACCTCCATCCTTCTCTTTTCTACTTGCTTATCTTGTTTGCTTCTTCTTCCTCCTCCTATTCCTTTTTCTTAAACTCTTTCTTATTATTCCTCTCCTTCACCTTTGTTTAATACTCCACTTTCTTCTTCTTCCTCTCCACCAATGTGTGCCCATCATAAAAGAGTATTTTGTAATATTTACTTAGTGCTATTTTTTTTCTTCTTTTACCCCTTCATTCTCTTCCTCTTTTTCCTCACTCCTTCCTCCCAATTTTTCTCCTTTCATTCTTTTTCTTTTCTCATGCTCCTTTTTCCTCTTCTATTTCTCCTTCTTCTACATCTCTTTCTACTTCTTTTTCTTCTCCTTCTCCTTCTCCTCTCTTTTTCCTCTGTTTTTTTTTCCTTCTCATTGTCCTCCACCTCTTCCTATCATCATCATCATCTTTCTCCTCTATCCTTCTTTCTCTCTTTTTTCTTTCTTCTCCCATCGCAAAAGAGTACTTTGTAATATTGACTTAGTGTTGTTTTGCTTTTTCTACTCCTACTCCTCCTTCATTCTTCTTCTTCCTCTCCTTCCTTTTGTTTTTTCTCTTTCTCCTCCTCCTTCCCCTTTTCCTTCCCCAATTGTGTTTTAGTTTCTGTTTCTCGCAATTCACTGATGTTCCTCAAAGCCGCTATAAATTTTGGAAAAAATTTCATTTTTCCCCCTAAAAGATACAAAAATTCTCAGTTTGCCTCATGAATGATTAATTTTTTCACATTACCCCTATAAACTAATAAAAATGTTGCAATGTGATCCACTATCTTATTTCTTTTTTTTGTTTTTATTTGGTCGTCCGTCTGTTTTGTGATTCCTGATTGTTTGATTTGGTACAAAACAGATGGACAACCAAACCGAAATAAGACAGTGGATTACATTGTAACGTTTTTATTTCTTTGAGGGGATAATGTAGAAAAATTAATTATTCGGGAGGCCAAACTGAGCATTTTTATATCTTTCAAGGGCAAAATGAGATTGATCATAAATTTTGATCTTTCAAGTGACTTTTCTTCTTCGTCTTCTCCTTCTTCTTCAGCTTTTTCTCCCCTCCTTCCTTCTCCCTCTCCTTCATTCTTCCCTTTTTCCTTCTCCAATTCTGTTTCTCGCAATTCACCAATGTTCCTCACTTCCATTCTCTTCCTCCTTATCCTTCTTTTTTTTCCTCCCTCATTCTTCCTCTCGTTTTTCCTCCTTCTCCTCCTCCCCCTTCTTCTCTTTCTCCCCACTTCTTTTTCCCAATTTTCCTCTTTTTCCTTCTCTTTCTCCTTTTATGCTCTTTATCCCTCTTTCCTTCTCTTCTATTTCCTCCTTTCTTTTCCTCCCTATTTTCATTTTCCCCTTTCTCCTTCTCATTGTCCTCTTTATCATCACTCTTTCCCCTCCATCATACTCATTCTGCTCTTCCTCCTCCTCCTTCTCATTGTCCTTATTCTTCCGTACCACCAAAAATTAAGCTAAACACCAGAAACCGCAGTTTTAAAGAGCAAATCAATAGCGGTCTTTATTCATTCCCCTCCGGTGTAAAGTGTTGAAGTGACTCACTAAAGATTCCACAAGTGGGATCATCTGCTTCCCAAGTTGAACTACTTCGGTGACTATTCTAAAGTCATGGTGTTGTGGCGACATTAAGTCACCACTGATACGTGGTGGCACTATGTAATGACAAACAATAAGTGGTTAAAATGAACTTCATTTTATTGCATAAGTAGTTATTATCTTATATAAATAGGGTATTATTAAACTTTGTAGGATTCGCTTGTCTACTTATATTATTAGGTGGTGACACAACTAATTCCCTGAAGTGGAGGAAAAAGAGAGTGAACAACTGCCTTGATCTACAATGCGATGGAGATTTTATTTAAGGTAAAACGGAGTTACCATCAATACCATGGGATTAAGATACTTTTCGTTATACTTTTGCTCAATTTTACTCATTGTTAAATTACCTATCATTAATGCAAGTGGAATTTATAAGTGAGCCCCTCACCTTATACACAGGGTGTGATCTATTAGGAAAAATGTTATTTGGACTTAAAATACTTACTTAATTTTTTGACTTCAAGAATCACAATTATTAAATATGTAGTGAGTTTCAATAAATATGGGGACCCTCAATTAAATCAATAACAATTACTGATTAAGTTAATAGTTTAAGTCCAAGTAGAATTACCCGATCTAGTGCATAAAATCCATGATTAACCTGGAATTTCTTGTTTCTAATATCGTTTTCCCTTACATTTTTTAAAGCTCTTGATGTGAAATCATCTCTAATAATGATGATCACTTAAAGAGATCTTGATTAGGATAACTAATTGAGCCAAAGAGAGATAGCTGGACATCATCACTTATAAAATTTGAATGTACTGCATTGTCCAACAGGGAAGGTGTCATTGCTTCTATACCCATCTCCTCTTTTATTTTCATAACACGAGTAATCCCGTATGGTGAAATATACTTCTTCAACCAAGTGCAACCCAGCCTCCTTTGCTAACTTCTCCGTCTCCCACATACTGAAAGGATGTGCTGGCTTGTGAGTCACGTGCACTCCTCAGGAATCCCCTCACCACGTCCTGGTGAAGTCTGAAAAAAGCATAATAATAATTCACTTTTAACATTGTGGTGTGAAGCTTTTGAACCATCCCATGGGGTTTTAAAAAAAATATCTCAATTAAGAGTTGGTTTGAAAATAATTCTCAAACTCAAGTACTTTTAAAAACGTCAATTGGTTTGACGTTTTTGGGCTTAAAAACGTCAGTCGTTCTGACGTTTTTAGCCTAAAAACGTCTGTAACACCCCGCATTTTCTTTTATATATGTATATAGATATATAGTAAATAATTGTGATAAAAAAAAATGTGGATATATGTAGTGATGTGTGTTTGAATTTGGTAGATTGAAAAAGTATAGATTTAAAAGTGAAAATAATAGTTGAAATTTGATTTTAATAAGTGAAAATATGAAATTTTAGGTCCTAGAACTTGTATTAAATAGGTTTGGTGTAGAAATATGTGTTGGAGAGGTTTGGGATAGATTTGGTTGGCTTAGGAATGGATTGGAAATGGAAAAGGGACGAATACAGGCTATGAACAATGCACTGCTGCAACTTCAAGCTCGATTTAGACCTTGATGCAGTCAATATCTCTTAAAACTCATAACATGAAAGTTTTAGAGCTTTTTCGTATCATTCCATAGCATCTTGAATCATCTCAATCGGAGCTTGGATGAAAGAGTTATGTTCAGATAAAGAAATGATGTCAAAATAGTCCAATTAACTTCGTTTTGCATTTAATGTCTTTATTTGCATCCTAAATCAAAATATAAAAATAATGAGAAATTTTAGTGTTTCGGGTGTACGTTGACTTAGGTGTTGAGATAAATCATAAAAATAAATGTTTTTAGGTTAAAATAACATTAAAAATGAATCCGGAACGCCGAAAAACCTTACGGTAGTCATATGGATCAAATTGAAGATTCTTAGTGGTAAAACCGTAAATTTGGAGAAACCCAAAACAGCCTGTGAACAATATTTTTCGGGGCTGCTATATTTTAAAACTCATTTTCATCTCATTTGCTCTCATTTCCTTCACTCCCCTCACACCCCCACACCTCTTGAAACTCTAGAGGGCATTAGAGAAGAAGAAAGGAAGGGAAAAACAAGAGATTTAAGGGTGATTCAAGATCAAATATTTTTGTTCTTCACTCCAAAGCTAAGGATTCAAGGTAGGGGTTTTCTCTCATTCACTTACATTGAGGTTAGGGTATTTATATATGTATGTTTTGGCTATCAATGGTATATATATGCTATGGAATCATCCTCTCTTAGGCTTTTTGCAAGGATTACATGTTTTGAACAAAGTAGGGTTTAATACCCATGAAATCTCCTTTCTAGTTTTAAAACCCTAATTTTTGGAGAGTGATGTATTTCCTTCCTAAATTCTTTCTTTATTATGGATTTCAAAACCTTAGTGTTTTGTGTTGGGTAGAAAAATGATGTTATTGTGATCTCATGTATTTTCTTAGTTAGTTGTGGAATTGTTATATGATATATTTTGAAAATTATGGATAGATGCTTGTAAATTGAGATAAATGTTGGAATTTTATGCTTGGTTGGGTTGTTTATGATGCACATGAGTGAGAGGTTTCTTGTAAGGATACTCACCCCTTCCCAAGAAGTTCCCGGTAAGGATGCTTGAAAAATAATGTAGTGATTGGTGAGAGGTTCCCGGTAAGGATGCTCATCCATTTTCAAGAGGTTCCTGGTAAGGATGCTTGAGAATCAAAGGTGACCTAAAAGGGGGTGGAGGTTACCACAAAGTATGCCACCTACCGAAAGAATTGTTGAAAATTGGTTATGACAATTAATTGTTATTATTTGTATGTGGTGCTCATTTATTCATTTAAGTAATATTTTTAAATAAACTTGAGATCATTTTTAAATGTCACTGCTTTATTTCAAATTATGTGTCTATGTTATGTTAAAATTGAGACCGACTGTTTTAAATACTTTTCTAAACCTTGTATGGGTTTGGGAGAATGTTTTTACAGAGCTTCGTGCTCACTCCCTATCGCTAACATTTTTCAGATTACCCGCTACTTGGGAGACTCCACGGGACGGGAGTGTGGATTCCGAGGTGGACGCATAGAGCGACCTCTTTTCCTTTTGTACTAGACTAGGACATTCTTTTGGAACATTGTGCAGTCTAGCTTCTTTTGTTTATTCCGCTGCGCTTCTTTAATTAATTTTTGAGATGTAATAGTCATGACTTGAACTTATTCTTTTGGATAATGTTGTAAATATTCGTGGATGACAAATGAAATCTTGTTTCTTAAGAGATTATATTAGTGCTCTCATGATATGAATGATTTTAGAATGTAATGTCATCCAGAGTGTGTTTTGGGGCGTTACAACGTCAGTCCAAATGACGTTTTTAAGCTTGAACAGACACATTTCAAGGACCTTAAAAACGTCAGTACAACTGACGTCTTTAAGTTGAACATCGTTTTTTCCCTCCCATTCTTTCTTTCCCTTATTTTCCCTTCTTCCCCCTCTCCCCATCTGAGCCCTAACGTTTTCAGGCGAGAGAAATAGAAATCTCACCATCTACACCCCCTAGCCAACTGCTAGCACCACCATCGCATCACCATCCACAACCACCCAGCACCACCCAACCATCAAAGGCCGCCCCATCACCGCCTAGCACTACTCGGTACCCGAGAACGCCTCTTCGTGACATCACCACTATTGTGCTGGTAAATGTTCTTCAACTTTTCTTGATCTCTTGAATGTTTGTTGCTTGATTTGGTTGTGCTTATATTGCATGAACAATAGTTGGTTTTATTCAATTTGTGCGCACATTTTGTTGCATTGATCAATTAAAGTTTGAATACATCTTTTTTCTTCTATGGTTCCTTTAGGAACATTTCTCTGTAACTCTGGTAGTTTGGTTCTTCTTCATAGGAAGAGTGGTTAAATGGATTTAGAATGATTGGTGAAGAAAAGGTTTTGAACCATCAGATTTAAGTGTAATTTTTCATAGGCTTGAACATATAGGAAAGGTAATTTGTTGGTCCACTGAAAATCTTGAGTATAAATAAAGATGGGTCTACTTCTGGATCCACCCAAGTATCTTTTGGATTGATAATAGTTTTAATTTGAATCCTGTTATGATATCAATATTGAATGTTTTTAACTTGGGTGTTGAACATCATTAGAGCAATGTCGTTCCTGAACTGAAGGTGTTATGCCTTTTAATATTTTGGAAGAGTTCTCTTTTGCAATTTTTCATCTTTTGTATAGAGTGTAACTGATGTCACGAAGAGGCGTTCTGGGTATTGAGTAGATTATTGATTATTGAGTTGTGTTATTGAGTAGATTATTGAGTTGAATTGATTATTGATTGTGTTATTGAGTAATTGGTCCATTACCTGAAGTGTATATATGTATGTTCTAAATTGCCAATGTGATCTTTCTTGGAAATGGTTATTGCCAATGCTGCCTTACAAGCTCTTTGTGCCTGATTCAAGTGCTAGAGAACCCAAGTCAAATGAATCTTCCAGTCAAAGGTAGAATGTCACTAACTGAAAAATCAGTGAATGGAGCCAAAAAATCAGCAACTATGTATAGCAGACTGATCTTGATTTTTCAGTTAGTGGCATTCTACCTGACTGGAAGATTATTTTTATTCCAGGAGTCCTATATGCTTTCAGCAAGGCTGAAAAGGATGGGGTTCTAAGAGCCAGAAGTTGAGGTGAGGATGCTGCAGGCTGTACAGAAGAAAATACTACAGTTTTATAGAAATTTTTTTGGTTTTTTTTAATCAGTTTACTGTTTTCTTGTTGAAACAGTTTCTGTTCTTGATTCTTGTAATTTTTGAGATTCAATCAAATAAGATTTCGCTTTTCTTAAAAAAAAAAAAAGATAGGAAGAAGAGAAACGAGTGAATCCAGTTTAGAAATATAGTATCTAATCGTGCATCTATTTAATTTAAATCATTTCAAAAATAAAAGCAGTGTTACAAAAGCGGTCATTCTTTAAGCCCCTCATTTAATGTATAGTGGTTTGCACCATCCTTATACTGCATTAGAAAGAGAAGGCATCAACATGGGAGGAATCTTTCATGTAGATTTCAATATTTTTCCTCCAAAGGTAAATGGCAGATTAAATATTTCTGGTGGTGGCACTTGCCCTTGTAGCCCTTCTTCACCATACTGATCATAGATTGCTCTCTTTTGGGGATTATTTAGAACCTAATAAATCAAATTTAAAAAAAAAAAAATCAACATCAACTACCATTACACACTAATTACTCGGTGGTAAGTTGGTGGATCATGTCCCCTCTCTTTCCTTCTAAAAAGAGTGAAGCTAGAGGGGTGCCTGGCTGATGAAAATTGCTCTCTTTCTTGAGAAAAAATTCAGTATTTTTAATGTATCATCAGACGCCAGTGGTGTAAAATGTTGTACATTCACATACCATGAATCTCCATCTTTTTTATATCCCTCAGGATGGTGACGACAAGCAAGATGCTCCTGCGCAATAGAAGTTACTATTTTGACTCCACCAAAACCCATAACTATCAAAGTTCAAAAAAAAAAAAAACATCACCATCAGAAAATGCCACAAATGAAATCAAAGTCAAACTTCATCTAATGTCGACAGAACCAAAAGAAATTTCATTCCATTCACTTGTTTCAATTTAATCTATATTAACATTTTCAATCTTTCGAAATTCTGATCTCATTCTCATTTGATAATGAAACAGCAGAAAATGACAACACAAAAAAAAAACACACAAAGCAACAGAAATTTGAGTCATTATATATGATTATCCACTCAACAGGACTTCAATAAACCAAGCACAACAAAAAAAGAGAAGCCAAAAACTTGTGACTTCAGAGAGCAACACAACCCCAAGAAAAGAGTGTCTCGACTATTTTGAAAGCTTGAAGTATAAAATTAAGATGATAGCAACAAGAAGGACCACAATCACAGCTCCGATAATTCACTTGTTCCTGCTCATCCTTCTTGACATGGCAGTCAAAAATTTTTACTCCTGCTAATGTTGTCATCCTCTCCATGAAGCTGAAACAGGAAAGAGGAAGTGAAACACCAAGGTCCTCTGTCTGGTTTAAGACAGCATCACTGCAAGGAATATCAAATCAAATATACCTGTGATTTCGGATCATTTGGCATAAAAAAAAACCTCTCCCGAGTCTGCACGCAGTAACAACAATGAAGCATTTTCACATGTAGAAACTTTGCTCAACTATCAAAAAAATTACCATTTTCAGAACACCAGGAACTCCAAAGTCCTTGACTGACGATTTATACCTTGCACGCTTTATGACCTGTCCGTCAGTCATTTCCGGCGATCAGTGTCGTAGGAATTGGCAAAAAATAAACTTTTCCTGTACTGGTACACAGGATTTAAATCAATCAATTTGAGAATCTAATTTATATGGTAATCTGAATTTAGTAATGGCCGGATTTGGGGAAGAAGGAGGAGAGTTCGGGAGTGAAGAAGGAGAGGTGTCCGTCTCGTCGTCTTCTCACTCACTGGCTTTCTGGGCGCCAACTAGGAAAATCTATTCGTACACAGAGACCTGTGCTCGTATATGTAGATGAGCTAGGCGGCCATCAGGGCTATTAGGAACGAAATGACGAAATTATCCCCACGAAAACTTTAATGCAAATAAACCACTTTTTGTCCCAATTCTCCGAACTAGTTGGAAGTCCAAATGTCAATTTTACCCATTAAAATGGATACACACGAATTTCACTCCACATAAAATAAAAAATTCAGTGAGAGTTCAAATTTAATAGAGTGATTAAACAGGTGAAAATCTAAGAATTCGAAAAAAAAAAATTGACATTATGAGACACCATTTAAAGACATGTTAATTAAAAACGATTCAACATGTCTACGTATCTCCATAAAAAAAGTCATAATTATAGCTATGGTCAAAAAGTTTGACACGAGTAACAGTTATTTTTTATAAATACCGAAGGGAAGGAAAAGAAGATTACAGAAAAAGGATCCATTAAATTAACTCAACAACTTCACACAAGTATATCAAAGCTTTGCTTTGTTTAGTATTGCCGGAGCATGTGGTTGGAGATCTAGTCTCTGTCCGCCGGAGGATGTGATCTCTGGTGCCATGAATCTAGTAGTTACTATTGCTCGATGTGGTCTCTACACCGTTGATTTGGTCGCTCGCTCGTTAGAGAGTGAGAGGCCTCAAACGGTGGGTGTTAATGTGGGGAAAGCAAAGAGAGACCTAACAGACAGTAGTGCGCTAGTAGCGGTGGGTTCGCCATCTCTGCTATTGGTAGTGGATCTGGAGCAGTTAGTCGATAACAGAAGAGAAGGAGAGAAAGCGCGAGAGAGGAAGTGAATAGGCATGAATTATGGAGAGGAGTTTAGGCCATGGGATTTGAAATCGTTAACGGAGAGAGGGATTTGGGTGTTAATTTCGGGAGATAGGGGAGGAGAGATAAGAGAGTATAAAATGGAAAGTTTTTACTTAAAAACAAAAAAAAACTTTAAAAAAATAGAAATTTGATTGGTCGTTTGGTAACGATTTTATTTTAGTATTTTTTTTAAAAAAAATAGAAATAATTTTTATTTTATTTGATGATAAATAATAAAAATATGTTTGAAAGTTATTTATTTTTATCTTTTTACGAAAACAAAATAAAAAAACATATTTAATTAACCGGTCCAAGTTATACAAACAAATCAATATTTATAATATCACGTACAATAAAATACAAATTAAAATTTATTATCTCAAAAGATTCATTAATTCATCAAATAACACATAAAATAAAATAATTAGATTAAATAAGTCATTAAACATATCACACATTCAACACACAGCACACGCTCA
The DNA here is from genome assembly GCA_963454935.2 of Ilex paraguariensis. Classification (NCBI taxonomy): domain Eukaryota; kingdom Viridiplantae; phylum Streptophyta; class Magnoliopsida; order Aquifoliales; family Aquifoliaceae; genus Ilex; species Ilex paraguariensis. Next base: position 630,977 of record CAUOFW020003059.1, read on the forward strand.
ACAGATCAGCACACACAAACACACAGACTCACACCCACCAATACATAACACATAAAATGACACAGAATTGTTTAGGGAAAAAAGAAAAAAAAAAAAAAAGATGGGGACCTATTCAATGCCTATATAAAGCATATATATATATACATAGATCTAAAAGTGTTTACCCTATTGTGCACAACGAGAGACAAAAAGATTGATGGATTTCTGCACAGATGACTTCTTCGGGTTCTGGGTTCAAAGCATCGAGGAGCAAAGCTTCATTGCCTTCTTCGAGTGTGTTTGTTCTTCGACCTTCTTCATCGTCCAGAACAGAGAGATGTGTGTGCGTGTGTGTGAGACCAGAGCGAGACAACAAAAACCCACAATTTATACCTACATAACAAATAGGGCTAATTTCAACTTACACCCTAAAAGATCATTCGAATTTTAATTTATACCCTCAAAGTTTAAAAATATCAATTTATACCCTAAAAGACATAAATTTGTGTTAATGTGCACCAGGGGTTAGCTACCATCCATTTTGCCGTTAAAAAAGTTTGGAATAATTACAAACTACACCTTTAAAGTTTAAATATTTCACATTTATGATTAAAAAAGAATTTATCCATTAATACTTGTTAAATACCTCTTAATTGTGTCCTATCATATTATTTTGTATCATGTCATATCATTTTCGTGTTGTGTTCAAGTCGATAAAACAATGTTTTTAACACAAAATATTTTCATATCGAGTCAATTGCATTATATCGTATATTTCACATTTACGACAATTTATATAATACTATTTAATATTTTTTTTAAATTACAAAAATACTTACTTATTTTTACCTACAATGCTTATTAAATTGCTATTTTTTTTTCTACACTTGTGTTATTCAAATCTAACTTTAATTTGATCGAACAGAAAATTTGTGTCTAATTGTAGACAAAAACTATTTAACAAGTATAATAAGCAAAAAATATATATTTTATAATTTTTAAAAATTTTTAAAATATTTTTTTATTGATTCGAACATGACACAAAAATGTTATGGTACGATACAATTGAGAGCTAATTAACGAGCATTAATGAAAGAAATACTATTTTTGGATCATAAATATGAAAATTTTGAGTTTTAAGGCTGCAATTTATAATTAATCCAAACTTTTTTAACGACAAAATGGATGACAGTTAATCTGAGGTGCACATTGATACAAATTTATGTCTTTAAGGTGTAAATTGATATTTTTAATTTTCGAGAGTACAAATTGAGATTCAAGTAATCTTTCAATTTAGAAGTTAAGATTAGCCCTAAAAAAATAATCCAATGTTGTTGTTAACAAGGTTCGAGACCTCATTAACAATTTGGGAGAATTATACTCAGACCTCTTGAAATTTGTTATTTAATCACTTAGATCCTCTGATATTTGAAATATTATACACAACCTCTGCGATTTGTATGCGACTTACACTTAGACCCATGTCGTCAATGTGTTAATAAATCCATTAATAAATTACATCCATAACCCTTAAAGTTTATAGCGTGTAATACTTAGACCCCTCAAGTTTGAAATATTATACTTAGATCAAAAATACTTCAATTAAAAATAGAATATCAAATATTTTAAATTTTACAACCAAAATTCATATTCTATTATTAAATTTATTGAAATAAAATAAAAAATAAAAATCCATTTTTTTAAAAAAAAACAAAATTAGTATATAATCATACTATCTATTAGAATTTAATTTAGTCATTTAAATGACCAAATTACTCCAATTAAAACTAAAATATATTATGTTCATTATAGTTTGATAGTCTTATCTTACTCAATAGCTCGTGTTTGTTCAGTTGAATGAATGTGAACTAAAACCTCTCTGAATGCTCCATCTGTTGCCTGTTGCCTTCTCCTCCAGGTTCCCGGTTTACGATTCTTGGGGCAGAGCCTACTAATACCTGATACATATAGGCGCATCGAGCTAATATAGCTGGAGTTACTTTGACCATTTGGTCATTTAAACGACCAAATTATCCCAAGTAAAATTAAAATATATTGTGTTCGTTATAGTTTAACCTCTTATTTGATTGTTTAATTTTATTTCAATAGATAGTATAATTATATATTAATTATGAATTATTTAAGAAAAAAATAGATTTTTATTTATGATTTTATTTCAATAAATGACATAATAAAATATGAATTTTGGTTTGTAAAATTCATGTTATGTTATGAATGACTTAAGTCTCATGCTTGATTTTTTTAGTTTTGTTTCAATAGATAATATAATTGTATACTAATTATTATTTTTTGAAAAAAATTTGACTTTTATTTTTAATTTTATTTCAATAAATGATATAATAGATAATGAATTTTGGTTATAAAATTTAAAATATTTTATATTCTATATTTGATTGGGATATTTTTTGTCAAATTATATCATTTTAAACTTAAGGGGTGTAAATATTATATACTTACAAACTTTAAGGGGTCTGAATTTAATTTATTAACAGATATACTAACAGACATTTGACGACAAAGGTCTAAATATTACGTGTGTACAAACCTTAGGGGATTTGTGTGTAATATTTTAAATTTTAGAGAGTTTGAATGATTAAATGACAAACCTCAGCGGTTTGAGTGTAATTCTCTCTATAAAATTTTGAGTCAAAATTCGCGTGTTTCAGTTTTGGGTTGTTTCCCAAAACATCAGTTTTTTATTTCCATTTTTTTAGCTTGTTTCCAAGACAACGTAGATGAAACAAAAACAAAAATAATTACCAAACACATTTCTTTTTTTTTTAAAAAAAAAACTTAAAATAAAAATATAAAACAGCAAACAAACAACCCCAAAGTTTTTTGGGCGATATAAAATTTTGGGAATTCATTTTGGTGTGTAGAAACAATAAATTTTGAGATAATCTTAGATATTAAAGGGCAGTTTGGTTGGTTTTTTGGGTTTGGATTGATTTGTCCAAACCCTTCCAATCCTAGAGATGAGATTCAACATTCACTGCAGTCCATATCAATGTTTAGTATGCGCATGAATATATAACTATTATGATAATATATTTGTATATAAATCACTATTGTGCTCCTTAACTAATTTAATTCAAACTCATGTTTGTTTAGGTACATGGGTTTTATGGGAGTATAAATGTCATTTTGTATATTAAACCCATTAAGCCCCATATGAAACCCACCCCCCACTGGGTTTCATGAAACCCATGAACTTGGGTTTAAATTGCAGGCTGGGTTTAATAAATTGGGTTACAAATGTAGATGTCAAACATGAGTTTGTAGGGTTTTGTGGACTTTTATTCCTCAACCCATCTTCCAAATCCCTCCTTGTCCCACATACCAATCAGGTTCTAATAGTTTGAGACAAATCGAGATAATATCGTCCGTCGGATGATATATTTTTTTTTTATCATAAAACGATCTTAGTCGTTTTTTTGCCTTTGAATTCAAAACTTGTTCTTTTTTATTATATAAACTAGTAATTGTTTGTATCTAAAGATACTATTTAACAAACAAAAAAATTAAAAGCAAGCTTGAAGACGGTATATAACATAAAATATAGTCAATCAATCAAACCACCTAAAACTATCTCCAACTATTCAATCCAATATGTTTTAGAATATTTAGTACATCATAATATTTAAAATTAGAAATAGTGATACATTTCATAGAATCAAGACTAAAAAAAATGACATCTAATATTAGATCTAGAAGATGGATAGATGTACAAAATTGAATAAAAGAGAAGAGGATATTATATTAGTCACAAAAATCAAATACCAACCAAATGCAAATTGAAATTCATCCCAAACTCTCGCAAAACATTAGATTCATAAGAGTATTTAACTCAGTTTTCAATGTAGAGAATATTCATTAGTTAACATAGTTATGTTAAATCCATATCAAGAACGTATGAAACAAAAAAGAAAGTAAAGCTGAGACCTTAGCCTGATATTTAATCAAAGTCCAACACACAAATCTGGGTTTTTTAATTTGAAACTAAGCATGATCACCTGTGAAAAGATTGAGATAAAATCCAGATTGAATTTGATGGAAACTTATCATCTTTTTAGTGCTTGTTTTGAATTAATTGCTTCATCTAGGTGTGTGAGGTTGGAAAATATATGATCTTTTTGGTTTGTCAATTTAGTACAACTACAAAAGCTCTTTGTTTTTTGGGTTTAGAGAGTAGGTTTATATGGCCCTAGACTAGAGTGCCTACTTTTTGAAATTATTTAGCATATTGGAAATGACATAAATTCTACAGTTGAGGCTTTACCTGACCAAGATTGATGCTTTATGTTATAGACATTGGAACGCCTCTGGTAAACTTGTATACAGGGTTCTAGTTTGATGGATTCGATAATGGCATTTGAACATGTTCACTCTACTTGACTCATCAAAGTCTAGGACCTTCTTTTCTTCTATTTTCCCTTCTTTTTTTCCCCTTTTTAATGAATACTTGTTTTTTTTTTCCTTTTTAATCCATGTCTCAATTTGGGAATCTCTTTCATAAGAAATAGGTGGACTATTGGTTTACCCCCCTACTGTGCAAATTCTAGGACTAGCAGTAAATTTTGCTTTTTTTTTTTTAATAAGAAACCAATCTAAGGACAATCATTACCTCGCTCCCAAGTAATAGATGCCTAAGTTGATAACAAATAGTCTCGAAAGCATTCCAATGAAATGGCATAACAAATTATGAAACTAATGTCTAGCTTTTGGAGATCCCACCCTTGTGAAAGAGTAATTAGCAAGGAGTTACAGGCAAAAATCCAGCAAGCACCTATAATTGCATATGAAAAATGCAATTCATACCACAAAGTACTTTTACCAAATGAGTTGGTGGGGTTCAAGAGTGAAATGAAGGTGTGAACTCATTTAGTAAAAATATCTTTTGATAAATATTTTTATAGGCATGACATTAGTCTTGCCATATAGGTAAGTTTCAAACTGTAAATTAGACCATTCACTGGACAAACACATGAGAACAAGCATAACCACTGCAATTTTATCTCTTAAAACAATATTTTTCAGCAGAAAAATTCAGCTCAAGGTACAATCAAATAGTATAATGCTCAACATTGTCAAAATCTCTCTGCCAATCTGACAGAAACTGCTCTAAGTTTCAAATAAACCTTGCCAGCAGGGGACTCCATGATAAGGCTACAGAAAGAATCTCTTGCAATTTTGACTTGGCAAAAGAACTCAGTATATGAATTTTGGTGTCTGCAATCACAATCCGAGTCTTTGTAGAGTTCTTAATTGCAAACTTAGTTTTACCCCCTTTACCTGATAATCTTCCAATGGCACGAGACAAGTGCTCGCCTCGAAGGGTTTTCACATTTTTGATCTCAAAAGACTCCACATAGAGTTCGTCCATGAGGAGAAGTGCAACGACGTCAATCATGTCGATTCCAAGCATGAAAGCGTGCACAAAACAACACATTTTTGGAGGTTACTGATGTCGGGTGTGTCTGATCTGGTCTTCAATTCAACCTTGCGAGCCTTGAGATTCATACGAATGTCGATTTTCATCTGCTCGTATATAGGAGTGTAAATTTCCATCCACGCTTTTCTTGAGAGGCGTATATCAATGCGGTGGTATAAAGACTTTCTTGAACTGAACTTTACCATCGGATATCTCGTGAGCCTTCAAGGGTGCAAAGTTTGGTTTTGAAGCAAAAGATGCACGATTTGATTCAAATAGAACTTTCTCAAGTTCCATGGACGTGGCACCTTCATCGGACTGCATTGTTTGATCTGTAAAGAGAGATGCGAGCGCTATCCACAAAGAAAGAGAGAGAGAGAAGGGGAGAGCCGATGAGGAGGAGGAAAGGCGTCGAGGTACAGCTACAGAGCCTATATCCTCTTTCTGTTCTTTGGTTCACAAAACCCTAGAATGCGATTGCTGAGTGGATTATATGGGGCCAACACTAACCCTGAGAAGGAGGAGATAATTACAATAACGACCTCACTATTTGCATCGATTTGAGGAGGTTACCCTCCGAATTTAAAATATTATAGTGTGCCCACTCTAGTTTGATGTTGAAATTTAGATGACCGTGATGAATTGGTATAAATTATATACGATGTGTGACTATAACACGGGAAATTATATATTTGTCCCCTTTACTATTACTCTTTTTAAATATTGTCCCATAAATATCATTTATTTTACATCATACACTTAATCATGTGATTAGTTTAACACCGTCTCAACGATTAACATTCATTATAAATTTAAGAAAAAATTGTTTTACTTTTTTTTTCAGAAAAATGTTGTTTTTTTTTACTTTATCCCAAAACTTAACAATTCCTATTAAAAAAAAGGCAATCATTTGTATTTGGTGTAATGTAAAATAATTTAAGTAATTTAGGAAATAATGTGAAAACTCAAGGGACAAAAGAAAATTGAGTCCATAAATTCAACGACAAAGAAATATATAAAAATAAAATTACTGAATCTTTAACCGAGCCCCGGTTTGGCCCCATAATTTTATACCCGACCTGACTGAATGTCTAACTCTTCCATAAAAAAAGGTTAGATGATACCATTTGGACTAGGAATGGACATGGATACAAATTTTTGTTACTATTTAATGTCGACATTCTCTCACGCATCTCGATGGACCCTAGGCCTTAAAAACGGCCCATGGGTTACAACCTTTGCCAACCAGCCCACACTTCATGGAAGAAAAATAGATCCTACATTGATTTGAAAATATTTTTCTAGTCTAGAAACTTTTCATTTTCCTTGGAAGAATATGAAAGATTTAAGTTTTTTTATTTTATACTCTCAAAAATGAGATTCTTTACATTGTACCTTCAATGTATTAAAAATATTTTAATATGGTACTTCCATTATCTGTAGTTATTTATTCTGTCAAAATCATTTTATTGAAGTTGACAGAATGAGTAGTGATATTGCAATAACTTTTAATATATTGAAGAATAAATATGAAAAATTGAATTTTTAAAGGTGTAAAATAAGAAATATTAAATTTTTAAGGATACAAAATATAATTTACTCTTTTCCTTGACCTCAATCACGCCAAATAATGACTAAATCTTCCCCTCTGCCTAACGGATCTTCTCCAATCTGCTTTCCAAATTCGAATACTTCTCTCTTCATTGCTTTCCTAATTCAAATACTTCTCTCTCTCTCTTCTCTGCTTTCCTAATTCAATTAGACCTCACACCTATATATTCTCCCTCTCACCCAATTCAATTGTCTCTCTCTGTGCACAACACCCTTCTTTCTTCGCCCGCCCCTCTTCTCTTCTACTCTCCCTCACTTCTGTCTTCTTTCTTCACCTTTTTCAACAACACAGACGCTATTCCCCTCTCTTCACCGTATCGGCCGCCACTCACAGGTCACCAACAGCCACCAACATCTACGATATCTTTCCGCTCTCCCCTGTTTCTCTCGCCACCCCTCTCTTCTCTTCTCTCTCATCACTCTACGCATCTCTGTCTCATCACTGCCTCACCATAACGAAACTGCTACGATGCCCTTTCACGCACCGCCATCGACGCTGCCCAGGTATGTCTCCCTCTCCCTCCCTCTCTGCTCCTTTCCTCTCTATGTGGCTCAGCGGCTTCTTTGATTAACCCGACCATTTTTATCCTTCTAATTGCACAAAACTTTTATTCTTTGCTTGATGGAATTGATCCAGTCTTTGATTTCCCTGTGTGGAATTGGTAATGCGTTCTTGGTTGAATAGAGTAATCACATTAGTTTCGCTTCTTTTTTTTTTAAATTTGATTTAATTGAATTTCATGCTGTTTTTTGATTGCAATTTGTATTGTAAAATTAAATTTAGGTTCTGGTGGTTTTTTTGATAGGCTCTGTATGAATCACAAGATATATAACTAATGCGTTTCGTGAACTATTCCGGTGTTTCGGCCCAAAAAAAAAAAAAACTATTCCGACGTTGAAACATGATAAGGTTAGTGATTTTGTTAATTATCTTTCTTTTCCTTCTCTATCTTACTTATTTATTAACAGGGTATTACTATAAATTCACGAAGTATATGTGACTGCGATTTGTGAAGCCTTTTGATAAAAAAAGAACAATTCTGGCGGTTGAAACATGATGAGATTAGTTATTTCGATAATTCTTTTTTCTGTTATCTTCTTTGTCTTTGCATTCGTGGTTCGACAATCCCATTTTTCTTTTTTATTTTTAATTTAATAGCAGCCTGGTATGACCAAAACATCTTGTAAATCTATTTGAGCACATGTTGCGATTTTACTGTTCCTCCTAACTTTGGATTACAAATAACTGTTTTATTCCATTGACACTATGTAGCATTTCTAATTAGCAGTTTGGTTCATATCTTAAAAGAAAAACTAACAACTTATGTAAGTAAATGCATATGATATTTCTATACACATGTATTGTGACAAATGTTTTTCCTCAATTGTGTGTTTTGGCATGTATCTGTACTTGCGCTGGAGTTCATATCAGATACTTATAGATAAATTTGTGTTGTTGGATCACTTTGTTCTAGAATTTTGTGTTTCTAAAGAATTTTATTGTTCTCTTTCCCACAACTCTCTCCCTCTCTGTGTCTATCTCTAAGCCTCTTTAGCTGAACATTAACTATTTTCTATACTAGCAGAGCATTGAGGAATTGAAGCAGAGCTTTTATGCACCATCGTTGAACTTAGGCTAGTAAGCGTGGAAGCAAATGAAGAATCGAGAAAGAACAAGGAATATGAACCAATGGTTTCCAAAAAAATCACTAGACGGGTATGGCTACTTCGTTTATGCTTCATTCAGTCGTGCTATATGGATAAAATTGATATTAATTATACTATTTGATTTGATTATCATGTATTAAATTAGATTATTTTATTTTATCCATGTACTTAACTGACATAAATTGTAACTTGATTTAATATATGAACCTGATGAATATATACGATACTTACTATCAATGTTAATATTTTTTTTGTAAATTCAATTTATGAGACATGTAACATGATGGTGAGTCTTGGTGTGGTGTGATGAATGTTTCCTCTTGCTAATGCTCATTTTTTTTATGATTGTCAATTTGTTTGGGTTTGTTTAAATGGTTTGACTTTTTCACATGGCCATAGCTTTGTTGCACTACCCCGATTTTTTATCTTTGTTGACCTCTACAAATGATTCTTATCAACATGATTTTCTTAAGGTTTATGCCTTGATTTGTATTATCTATAGACATTGAATTGAAAAGAGAACGAACAACTAAGGGAAGTACTCATATTAATGTTAATATTATTCTGGTTATGTACATACATCTATTAGAGCATGTATTGATTTTTTGGGTTAGTTTTTCATAATTTTATAATAGTCTTTAGTTTCAATAATGTATTTGCGAAGTTCATTTTTGAATTCAGTAGATTTGCTTTTTTTGGTAATGTTAATGTGAGAAGGTAGTTTGAAGTTTAATACATGTGAATAGATGTTTACTATTAAGGGATATTGATTGTGTGAAAGTTTTTGTTGCTGAAAAATAGCCAGTTTGATTTCCATTTTCCTTTTTCTCTTGTATCATGAAAGTTATTTTTTAATATTACATCACCCGACAAATTTTATGCATGCTTGTGAGTCCATTATGCAGTTTTTTTGTTCAATTTTGATATTGATGTATTTCTCTTTCCCTTTCTCCCTTATGTATGCACACATTGGCAACACGTATGGAATAATTTAGGGATACCCCCTTTATTTACTTTCATTAGGATTGTGGATAAAACCTGTCAAAACATAAGTGATATAATTAGCAATCCTTAATAGTTACGCTCCATCATAGCATTCTTATAGGTATAATAATATAACTCGAACTTATTACAATGTACATGTTTGTTACAACACATTAAGTTAATATAAACATAAGTTGGTAATCCGACATACTCGGTATTTATACCACTCGTGTAAATTTGAAAAAAAGGAAACAACATAGGGTGAGCATCAACAACTCTGTAAGAAATCTCAATTCTAAGGCACACAGGTTCGAAAATAAGTACTTTGATATGATTGATATTATAAAGTACATTCATATCTAATAATGTGAAAACGTTAAACAAAAAATAGTTTATGTACGAAAACGATAAAGCCACACCATTACAGTGTCAAACCAGAGAAAAAATATTCTAATAGACCACTCAGGGTCAATACGACCCATACAATCCAACCTTTTAGGAGTCTTACACTCTAAAAAAGAGACGCTCCCAGATAACAATTCGCCCTCAAGTCCGAAGACCAACTAGGTCGCACTTGCATTTACAAACTCAATGAAACCCTCTACGTTTTCAACTTGAAACGTAAACCCTCAGCCACTTGATCTTTTGTGCACTTATATTTAATAGTAAATGATCCTGAGTTCTCTCAATCATTGAACAATTCAAACGATTGTCCAATGCACATTTCCAAACCCTAACTGATCCAGAGTTCCAATTCAATACAAACTACATGAATTCACAAACATGTTAAACAACATTTATAACATAACGAAAAATGTCGCCTATTTCAAAATTGAAAAACTTTATCTCGATTTGCGTATCGTTTAAAAATTGTAAAAAATAGAACACTGAAAGCTATCAATGAAATTTCACACACAACTCTATTTTAACTAATTAAACACGAGTATAAAATTAGTTTGTTCAAACAACTCCAACATAGGGTCAAACTGGGACTTGAAGCGCAAAATAGTTGTCTTACGTGAGATATTAACTGAAGCGTCAGATCAGGAATTGGAGACCACAGGGGGATTCCTTGGGGAGACAGGAGACCAGCCCCACCAACCAGATGTGGATCAACCACCCCTGCCCTCGTGCGTCGTAGGGGTAGGCTGTCTCCTCCCCCTTTCTTCTTCTGAATTCTTCTTCTTCGTTCTTTTTCCTTTTCAACTAAGTACCCAACTTCTCTCCTCTTGTTCTCCATCCATAGTACAACAAATCTACTCTTTGCCAATGCCAATCTCCTCCCTGTGTATCCTACTTTCAAATCCATACCCTTTTTGGACTGAATCTCCATATGGTGATCCGATGTTGCAGTTAATATCTCAGTAAGATAACCATTTTGCCCTTCAGGTCCCAGTTTGACCCAATTTTGGGGTTGTTTGACCAAACTAATTGTATACTCATGTTTAATTAGTTAAAATAGAGTTGTGTGTGAAATTTCATTGATAGCTTTCATTGTTCTATTTTTTACAATTTTTGAACGACACACAAATCGAGATATAGTTTTTCAATTCTGAAATTGGCGAGATTTTTCGTTCTGTTTACAAATATATCATTTATTTTATAAATATTGTTTAACATGTTTGTGAATTCATGATCAGGTAGTTTGTATTGAATTAGAACTCTGAAACAGTTAGGGTTTTGAAATGTGCATTGGATAATCGTTTGAATTGTTCAATGATTGAGAGAACCCAGGATCCTTTTCTATTAAATATAAGTGCACACAGGATCAAGTGGCAGAGGGTTTACGTTTCAAGTTGAAACCGTAGAGGGTTTCATTGAGTTCGTAAATGCAAGTGCAACCTAGTTGGTCTTCGGACTTGAGGGCGAATTGTGATTTGGGAGCGTATCTTTTTTAGGGTGTAAGACTCCTAAAAGGTTGGATTGTACGGTTTGTATCGACCCTGAGTGGTCTATTAGCATATTTTTTCTCTGGTTTGACACTGTAATGGTATGACTTTATCGTTTTCGTACATAAACTATTTTTTGTTTAATATTTTTACATTATTAGCTATGAATGTACTTTATAATATCAATCATATCAAAGTACTTATTTTCGAACCTGTGTGCCTTAGAATTGAGATTTCTTACAGAGCTGTTGATGCTCACCCTATGTTGTTTCCTTTTTTTCAAATTTACACGAGTGGTATAAATATCGAATATGTCGGATTACCAACTTATGTTTATATTAACTTAATGTGTTGTAACAAAGATGTACATTGTAATAAGTTTGAGTTATATTATTATACCTATAAGAATGCTATGATGGAGCGTAACTATTAAGGATTGCTAATTATATCACTTATGTTTTGATAGGTTTTATTCACAATCCTAATGAAAGTAAATAAAGGGGATATCCCTAAATTATTCTATACGTGTTGCCAATGTGTGTGCATACATAGGTGAGAAAGGGAAAGAGAAATACATCAATATCAAAATTGAACAAAAAAACTACATAATGGATTCACAAGCATGCATAAAATTTGTCGGGTGATGTAATATTAAAAAATAACTTTCATGATACAAGAGAAAAAGGGAAAATGGAAATCAAACTGGCTACTTTTCAGCAACAAAAACTTTCACACAATCAATATGCCTTAACAGTAAACATCTATTCACATGTATTAAACTTCAAGCTACCTTCTCACATTAACATTACCAAAAAAAGCAAATCTACTGAATTCAAAAATGAACTTCGCAAATACATTATTGAAACTAAAAACTATTATAAAATTATGAAAAACTAACCCAAAAAATCAATACATGCTCTAATAGATGTATGTACATAACCAGAATAATACTAACATTAATATGAGTACTTCCCTTAGTTGTTCGTTCTGTTTTCAATTCAATGTCTATACATAATACAGATCAAGGAATAGACCTTAAGAAAATCATGTTGATAAGAATCATCTGTAGAGGTCAACAAAGATAAAAAATCGGTGTAGTGCTACAAAGCTATGACCATTTGAAAAAGTCAAACCATTTAAACAAAGCCAAACAAATTGACAATCATATAAAAATGAGCATTAGCAAGAGGAAACATCCATCACACCACACCAAGACTCACCATCATGTTACATGTCTCATAAATTGGATTTACAAACAAAATATTAGCATTGATAGTAAGTATCATATATATTCATCGGGTTCATATATTAAATCAAATTACGATTTATGTCAGTTAAGTGTATGGATAAAATAAAATAATCTAATTGAATACATGATAATCAAATCAAATAGTATAATTAATATCAATTTTATCCACATAGCACGACTGAACCAGAGAAAAGGGGAAAATGAAAATCAAACCGACTACTTTTCAACAACAAAAACTTTCATAGAATCAATATCCCTTAATAGTAAACATCTATTCACACGTATTAAAAATCAAACTACCTTCTCACATCAACATTACCTAAAAAAACAATCTACTGATAATATTATTTGGGCACTGGGACTATTAATATTATTACTATATGATTGTAGCCAATGTGAATGATTAGAGTTCTACTCTTTTGTGTGTGAGCTTGACACATTAGTGTGTATGTGTGTCTCGTGGTGTATAGGTGTGCTTGTTTGTTTGATTGGGGTATTAGTGTGTTTTTTTTAGTATAAGTGATTATGTGTACTCTTTTGGCCTATTTGTGTATTTTTTGGTGCATTAGGATGTGTAATTTATTGTATTACTTTGTATATTTTGGTGTATGTGTGTGTTTTTGTTTATTAGTATGTGTATTTTGATATATTAGTGTGTGTTTATTGTGTATTAGTGTGCATGTGTGTATTTTTGTTGTGTATTAGTACGTGTGTTTTTGTCGCACTAGTGTCCCTCTAAAGGTATTTTGATTTTAAGAATGGGGTGTGTTTGGTTTATTAGTGCGTGTTTTTTTGGTGTATTAGTATTTGTATTTTAGTGTATTGGGGTATACGCATATTTCCTTGTGTATTAGTGTGTGTATGTGCACGTGTGTGTTTTCATTTATTAGTGGTTATTTTAGTGTATTAGCGTGTGTTTGTTAACACTGTGTGTATTTTTTTTGTATACTAGTGGGTATACTTGTATGGTGTAACATACACTGTGTGTGTATTTTTTGGTATAGTAGTGGGTATACTTGTATGGTGTATTAACGCGTGTGTGGTTTTTGGTTTCCTAGAGTGTGCGTGCCAGTGTTTTGTGTATTATTGTGTGTATTTTTTTGATATATTAGTATGTGTGTTTTGGTGTATAGGGATATGTATGTGATTTTTGGTCTATTAGTGTTTGTGTATGTGCGCGTGTTTTTATGTATTAGCACATGCGTGTTTTTTGGTGGGTTAGTGTGTTAACATGATGTGTGTGTGGTGAATTAGTATATGTGTGTATTTTTGGTGTATTAGTGTATGTGAATGTGTGTTTTTACACATTAGTGTGTTTGTTTGTGTGTGTTATTTTTGATGTATTAGTAGGGTTGTGTGTGCGTTTTAGTGTGTACGTGTGATTTTTGATATATTTGTGTGTATTATTGTGGATGAATGAATGTGTGTGCGTGTGTGTTTACATCTTAGTGTGTGCATGTTATTTGTGATGTATTAGTATTTGTGATTGTGTTTTTACATATTAGTGTGTGTATTTTGTTGTAGTATATATATATAATAGAAGAAGTTTTTAATATAGAAGTAATTTTAGAGAAGTAATTCACTTCTACTTATTGACTTATTTAAGAGGTGACATTACTATTGACTTATCTAAAAGTAATTTTAATAAGGATAATAGATGCTACTTTTTTTGTTTAAAGTACTTGTGAGAAAAGTCGTAAGTCCTAAAAGTACTTTTCATAAGTCATCCCAACTTGTTTGTTAGTAGTTCTTGAACACACGTTCTTGTTTAAGTTCGTTGACTATGATATATGTCTTAGATGCACGGATAATAACTCTTGTTCTCTTTTCCAGTAAGTTAGTATGAAATTGTTGTGGCGTCAATTATCTGAAAGAAAACTTTATTGTGTATTTGATCAGTGTATTGAAAAATTTAGTACCCAGTTAGATTGTCTTGACTATTAGTTTGTGTTTTTTTGGCGTATTATTATTTATGTTTTGGGGTTTGTGTATATTTCCTTGTCTATTAGTGTGTGTTTTCATGTATTATTGGTTATTTTGGTGGATTAGTGTTTGTTAATACTGTGTGTATTTTTTGGTATACTAGTGGGTATATTTGTATGGTGTATTAGCGCGTGTGGTTTTTGGTTTCTTAGAGTGTGCGTGCCTGTGTTTTGTATATTATGATGTGTATTTTGTTGGTTTTTTTTTTTTTGATAAATTAGTGCGTGTTTTGGTGTATGGGGATATGTATGTGATTTTTGGTCTATTAGTGTGAGTGTATGTGCGTGTTTTTTGGTGGATTAGTGTGTTAACATGATGTGTGTGGTGTATATGGGTGTGTTTTTTGATGTGTTAGTATCTGTGTTTGTGTTTCTATATATTAGTGTGTGTATTTTGGTGTAGTAGTTTGTGTATTTTGATATACAATAAATATAAGAAGTTTTTAACATAGAAGTGAGTTTAGAGAAGTAAATTTTTTTTTTTTTTCACTCCTACTTATTGACTTATTTAAGAGGTGAAATTACTTTTGACTTATCTAAAAATAATTTTAATAAGGATAATAAACGCTACTTTTTTTGTTTAAAGTACTTGTAAGAAAAGTAGTAAGTCCTAAAAGCACTCTTGATAAGTTATCCTAACTTGTTTGTTAGCAGTTCTTGAACATACGTTCTTGTTTAAATTCGTTGACTAGGATATATGTTTTAGATGCACGGATAATAACCCTTGTTCTCTCTTCTGGGAAAGTTAGTATGAAATTTGTGGTGTCAATTATCTAAAAGGGAACTTTGTTGTGTATTTGATCGATGTATTGAAAAATTTAGTACCCAGTTAGATTGCCTTAACTATGGTATAAGTTGGGATCAACTGCCTGATGTGGTTGTGGATGTTAAGCAAATCTCATCAACATACAAATATTGCGGTGAACAAGTTGGTTGGATTGCTTAGCCAAGTTAAATATCTGTCGGCTAATCAATATCTTATATGGAAAGAGGTGTGGTTACGATCCTTGTTCCTGTATGATATAGTAAGATATTTTGATTTTTTTAGTAGTTTATGACATTTATGTTGAATCATTTGTTTTACATTCTACCAGCAAAATTATATGAAGATTAGTGTAAAGCAGGTATTATTTCAATCTCTAATCTCTGTAATTTGTTTTCATTTTGTTTCCTGAATTTAATTACTTCTAGTGTTATTAATTTTCTTTGAACTATTCTAAAAATGTTAGTTAATAGTCTTTTATTTGAAGTGGTTTTGGATATTAAGCATTCAAAAGCATACCTCATCAACATACAAATATTGCAGTGAACGAGTTGGTTGGATTACTTAGGCGAGTTAAATCTTCGCCAGCTAATCAATATCTTCAATTGAAAGAGGTGTGCTCACAATCCTTGTTTCTGGATGATATGATAAGATATTATGATTTTTTAAGTGTATTTGACATGTATGTTGAATCCTGCATTCTACCAGCAAAATTATATGAAGATTGGTGTAAATCAGGTATTATTTCTATCTCTAATCTCTGTAATTTGTGTTCATTGTGTTTCCTGAATTTAACCACTTCTAATGTTATTAATTTTCTTTGGAATGGTCTAAAATTTTAGTTCATAACCTTTTCTTTGATGTCCTATCAAGGTACCTAAAAGTAGTGACAAATAAGGGTAGCATCAAACTCAATCTTCTTACTCTTCTTTTGTATCATTTTATTGGCATCCATGTCTTATTGCCCTTGCCTTGCATATTTACTCCTCTTCTTGAAGCAAATCTTTATTGTTTCCCAGGAGGAGTGAATGCTTTTAGGAGCATTCTGCATTTGGTTTTAGAACGATTATCTTTTTCAGGTATTGCTGCATTTCTTCATTTATCTATCTATTCCTGTTTGAACTGGTGGGGGTTGGTGCTTTGGGGGTAAATTTTGAAGACCTCACTGCAAGTTACAGTGTAACTAAAGTTGCCAAGTGTCAGATTTGGGTTACTTCAATGTCTCTAAAACATAAACATGATTAATAAGTTTAAATTAATTTGAGAATGACTTATCAAGAATTTTTCTCTCAGGTCACAGTGGGTCTTTCTACATGTCATAATAGTTTGCATACGTATCTGTGTGCTCATGCCCAAGTATCTCGAGTTGTCCTCAGCCTTTTGATATTTCAAAGTCCCATTACAGCTTCGGTTCAATGGACTCTGGGAGTTCAAGTGAGCTCTAACTAAAACAAAACGTGCATAATCCTTTTATGAACTGATGCTCTAAGTGAGGATTTTTGTTCTTCCTAAATTGTTTGAGACCTGCATGCATTATCTTATGTTAATCAGATCCCATTATTGTTTTTAAAACTAAATGTTGCTGCAGTTCCGTCCTGCTGGTACAGTAGTGTTCCAGCACAGCAAGCACATCCATATATTCCAGTGGTTTCTCAACAATTTCAGACGGTTGGGTGGGCAAATGTTGGAATGCCTTTTCACACTTAACAACTCCAATTTTCTCAACTGTTGCTGTAGCAACCTCCATGGCCCGGTCAGGCAGGACATGTTCTGCTACCGCCACAGGCGCCACATCCAATTTCAGCGACAGAAGTTCGGGCAAACAGGCCTGTTATGCCTGTTCCATCAGAACCTCATCAAAATGCTCAGATTTGAAATTACTATCCACAACCTCAGCAAAATGCTCGAATTCCAAATACTATCCACAGCCTCCACAAAATTCTCAGTTTTCAAAAACTATATGCCTGGTTTAGACAGCCCAGGAATGGCTCTCTCATCATCATGTAATATAATATTTTTAAGCACGTTGTTGGGTGACTGCTTTAACCATCTGACAATGTCTTCAGCCCTTGACTTTACTAATTTCATCGGTTCAGTTATCCCTGTC
The DNA here is from genome assembly GCA_963454935.2 of Ilex paraguariensis. NCBI lineage: Eukaryota > Viridiplantae > Streptophyta > Magnoliopsida > Aquifoliales > Aquifoliaceae > Ilex > Ilex paraguariensis. The sequence continues at coordinate 648,661 of CAUOFW020003059.1, forward strand.
ATCCAGTGGCCAACTACAAGTGAATTCAGATACCACAACTCAGTACCAACCTATATCTCAGACAAGAGTGCTCATTCTTGCAAGGGTGCAGCGTTGGGTGTCAACTGGGAGCAAGAGCATCAACTCTGTTACACCTGCACAGCAAACTGGTCAACAAAGCTCAGTCACCCCTGCCAGCATTCCAGTAAGAGTTGTCTGCATATAATTGTTTGCATCTTTTTCTATATTACGGAAAATTTTCTTTGCTCCTTTGCAATTTCATTTCTATGCTGAATGCACAGAATGCTTGATAACATCTGCATCTTATCGAATTTCAGGCGACAATGGCTCAGCCTTGCACCATTGAAAAGGCCCCATCAGACTGGGTAAAACATACTGCTCAAAATAGAAAAAGGTATATGATTCTATCAGAGTTCTTCATCTAGGTTTTCCTTTTTCAATCTGCATTGGTAGTAATTTTTTAGTAGCACAATTCACAAATTTCGACTACTTGGCTTATGTAGAATCAATGCCACTCGGATTGCATTTTATTTAACGGAAACAAACCAAAAGTTATGAAAGCAATAATTGAGAGTTTTTTTTGGTTGTAGGGAACTATAAAAGATCAAATAGTTTAACCCGCAGGCAAAGGAATGAATATGGTTTTAATAGATGCTCAAAATCCAGAATAGATCTGTTATTATTGGTTGGAAAAAACTTGTAGTTATGTGGGAGAAAGTCCAATTTGTTTGTGAACCTCTAGGGTGAGGGCGTGGGGGGAGTTGTGGCGATACTAAAACTAGATAGGAGTTTGAATCCCATGCATCATACAGGCGCCACTAGTATAATATATATTTAAACGAATTCAATGTGCTATGAGATATTTTCTAGCTATTTTGTCAGGACTGCTATATTTGAGAAATGGGATGATATTTTCTTGTTGAACCCAATGATATCCATTAGGAATAAGTTGTTCTTGTTCTCTCATTCAAACTGAATTTCAGTGCTGAAGCTAATGAAACATTGAATCCTTATCCCATGGAACGAGAGCATTAAGTTGGACACTTATTAAAAAGAGTGAATCCTTATCTCATGAAACATTGAATTTCAGTGCGGAAGCTAATGAATATTGAATCCTTATCTCAGGAACGAGAGCATCGAATCCTTGTCCACAGAAGTGCTGAATTAAAAATAAATCAAAAAAAGGAGGAAAAACCTTAGAATCTCCCTAAGGGCTTTCAAGGAGTCTCCCCTAGAAGAACTTCATGGAGTTTTACCATTAAAAATTTGCAAAATCTGCAAAGAAATTTTGTTCATCAACTTGCTTCTATTGCCTCTACAAAGACTTGCTTATATAGAAATAAAGATTCTATCCTACTAGACTTTGGATTCCTAAAATCCTTAAGATACTTGTTCTACTCTATTAAAGCTTTTTATGTTTATTTAATGCCTAGATGATTTGTTACTGCTCTTTCAGTGACTTACTATCATGTTAAAGTATTAAGGTTGTTGACGTTATATTTTTCTTAATATTCATGTTTCAATTTGTGTTATTTACATTATATTATTCGTGTTATTCAGGCTACATGATAATAATATTGTGCAATTATTGTATATCATGTTTGATATTGAATAATTATGTTAACCTCAATTATACATATATAATTAGTATTAAATTTACTCATTTTGTAGGATCTTACGATTTTTGATCCGGCCCTATAGACCCCCCTCCCCCAAACGATTCGAGGTAGGATCCCGATTTTATAAACCTTGGTCTACACACATACGCCATGACCCATCCTTCTTTGGAGTTAGAAAAATAGGCACTCCACTAGGACTTAAGCTCTCTTTAATGAAGCCTTTAGTCAACAACTGTTTAACCTCCTCTTAAGCTCAACGTGCTCTGTAGGATTGATACGGTAAGCAGGTAGTATGGTCAACTTTCATGAGAAAAACATCAAACCACATTCTCTTCAAAATCTTTACTAATTAAGAAATTAATCCACCAACGGAAAGTTATTGGGATTGATGTGTCGTTCACCCATGCTACACGATAAGGATGAGGATGCTTCTCTATCTTTAATCTAAGCTTGTCAACAAGCTCTTGTGATGCCACATTGAGGCTAGTGATCCCATCAATGATAAGAGTGCATAACCTTCCATGGCAAGAGACTTGTGTGTGAAATATATTATTGCAACGCCAATCCTATTCTTCTCCGACGCCTTTTTCTTCAACTCTTTCTTATTTTTTGGGTTGTTTCCTCCTCATCCTCTTCCTCATTCCTTCTCTTTTTCCTTCACTTCTTTCTGCTCCTCCTTCTCCTTCTCTTTCCCTTCTCCTGCTCTTTCTCCTCCCTCCTCCTTCTTCCTCCTCCTCTTTATTATTTGGGTTATTTGCTCCTCCTCCTCCTTCTGCCTCTCCTTCCTTCTGCTTCTCTTCCTTCTCCTTCTTCTTCTCCTCCTCTTGCCCTTCTCCTCCCTCCTTCATTCTTTTCCTCCTTATACTCCCTTGATCTTTCGAGTGATTTTTCTTCTCTTCTTCTCCTTATTCCTTTACTTTTCCTTCTCCTTCTTCCCCATTTCCTTCTTTGATTTTGCTTTAGCTCTTGTTTCTCGCAATTCATCGATGTTTCTCAGAGCCACCATAAATTTTGATCTTTTGCGTGACTACTCTTATCTTCTTCTTGAACTTCTTCCCATGCTTTTCCTCCTCTCTCTTCTTCCTTCTATCTTTTTCCTCTTCCTCTTATCCTTTACTTTCTCCTCTTCCTCATTCTTCTCCTCCTCCTCCTCTTTCTCCTCACTCTTTCTTCCCCTCGATTTTCCTCCCTTTCTCCTCTTCCTCATTCCTTCTCTTTTTCTCCTACTTCTGCATCTCTTCCTACTTCTTTTACTTGTGTTGCTTCTTCTTCTCCTCCTCCTCCTCCTCCTTTTTCTCCTCCTCATTCTCCTTCTCATTGTCCTCCTCCTCATTTTCCTTCTCATTGTCCTCCTCCTCATTCTGCTTCTCATTGACCTCTTCATCTGTTTTTTCCTCTTCTATCTTTCTCCTCTTGATTTTCCTCCTCCCTTTCTTCCCTCCTTCTTTCCCTTTTCCTTCCCCGATTTTGTTCCTCAAAGCCGCCATAAATTTTGGAAAAAATTCTATTTTGCCCTTAAAAGATACAAAAATTCTCAGTTTGCCTCTCAAATGATTAATTTTTTCATATTACCCCTTAAAAAAATAAATTTTGTAATGTGATTCACCATTTTATTTATTTATTAATTTTTTCCATTTGGTCGTCCGTCTATTTTGTGATTCCTAATTGGTTGACTTGTTACAAAACAGATGGACGACCAAACGAAAATAAGGCGGTGGATCACATTGCATGATTTTTATTTCTTTGAGGGGACAATATAGGAAAATTAATCATTCTAGAGTAAACTGAGCATTTTTTATCCTTCAGGGGCAAAATAGGATTGACCCTAAATTTCGGTCTTTCGAGTTACTTCTCTTCTCTAGTTTTTCTCCTTCTTCCTCAGCTTTTCCTCATCTTCTTCTTTCTCCCCCGCTCCTTCCTTTTTCCCTTTTCCTTCTCCTTTTTCCCTTTTCCCTTTTTCCTTCTCCATTGTCCTTTAAAAGAATAAAAATGTTGTAATGTGATCCATCGTCTTATTTATTTTTTTTTTATTTGGTCGTCTGTCTGTTTTGTGATTCCTAATTGGTTGATTTGGTACAAAACAGATGGACGACCAAACAGAAATAAAACGGTAGACCATATTGCAATATTTTTTCTCCTTTCCATTCTTTTCCTCCTCTTTCTCCTCCCTCATTCTTCCTTTCATTTTCCTCCTTCTTTTCTCATTGTCCTCCTTAGTCTTCTTATCCTCCTTTTTCTCCTCACTTCTTCTTCCTTCCGATTTTCCTCCACTTCGTTGTCTTTCCTTTCCCATGCTCCTTCTCCCTCTTTTCTTCTTTTCTATTTCCTCCTTATTTTCTTTCCCTTCTCCTCTTTTCTCTTCCTTCTCCTTTTTCTTCTACTTTTTCTTATTATGTGGGTTGTTTCCTCCTCTTCTTTTTCCTTATTCCCCCTCTCTTTCATTTTGTTTCTTCTCCTTCTCCTCTTTCTCCTGCTCTTTCTTTCTTTTCCCCCTTTTCCTCTTATTCCTTCTCTTTCTCATTGTCCTCCTCCTTATCATCATTCTGTTCCACCTTCTTACTCTCTCATTTTCTCGTTTTCCTCTTTCCTTCTTTCTCCTCTTCCTTTCTCTTTTCCTTTTCCTCTCTCCTTTTTCCTCCTAACTTTTTTTTTTAAATTCTTTCTTATTATGCCTCTTCTTCTTCTTCTTCTTCTTCTTCTTCTACTCCACTTTTTTCTTATTTCTATCATTTTCTTTCTTCTTCCTCTCTGCCAATATATGCCCATCGTAAAAGAGTACTTTGTTATATTGACTTAGTGCTATTTTTCTTCTTATTTTACTCCTCCTTCCATGTCCTCGTACTTTGTTATATTAACTTAGTGCTATTTTTCTTCTTATTTTACTCCTTCCAAGTCCTCCTCCTCCTACTTATTCTTTTTTCCTCCTCTTTCTCCTCGCTCATTCTTCTTCCTAATTTTCCTCCCTTTCCTAAACTTTCTCCTCCGATGCTCCTTCTTCCTCTTTTTTTTCTCTTTCTTCTGCATCTCTTCCTACTCCTGTTGCTTCTTTTTCGTCTCCTCTTTTTCTCCTTTTGTTTCTTCTTCTTCTTCTTCTCCTCCTCCTCCATTTTTCTCCAATTTCTTCTCCCTTTTTTACTCCTCATTGTCCTCCTCAACATCATCATCCTCTTTTTCCTCTATTCTTCTTTCTCTCTTCACTTCCTTCTCCTCCCTCTTTCTTTTTCCGCTTTTTTTCTTTTAGTATTTCTTATTGTTCCTCTTCTTCTTATTCTTCTTCTACTCCTTTTTCTTCCTATTCCTATCATTCTCCTTCTTCTTCCTTTCCACCAATGTATGCCCATCGCAAAAAAGTACTTTGTAATATTGACTTTGTGTTATTCTTCTCCTCCTCCTCCTACTTCATTCTTCTTCCTCTTCTTGCTTCTATTCCTTCTTCCTTCCCATTTCATTCCACGATTGTGCTTTTGTTTTGTTCGTCGCAATTCACTAATATTCCTCAAAGTCGTCATAAATTTTGGAAAAAATTTTATTTTGCCCCTAAAAGATACAAAAATTCTCAATTTGTCTTATGAATAATTAATTTTCTCACATTGGCCCCTTAAAAAAATAAAAAATATTACAATGTGATCCATCGTCTTATTATTTTTTTTTCCATTTAGTTGTTTGTCTGTTGTGTAATTCTTGATTGATTGATTTGGTGCAAAACAGATGGACAATCAAACGAAAATAAGACGGTGGTTCACATTACAACGTTTTTATTTCTTTGAGGGGCAATATTGAAAAATTAATCATTTTGGGGGCAAACTAAGCATTTTTTGTATCTTTTAGGGACAAAATGGTATTGACCCTAAATTTTGATATTTCGAGTGACTTTTCTTCCTTATTTCTTCCTCAGCTTTTCCTCCTCTCATTCCTTCTCTTCTTTTCCTTTTCCTTTTCCTTTTCCTACTCCGATTCTATTTTAGTTTCTGTTTCTCGCAATTCACCAATATTCCTCAGAGTCGCTATAAATTTTAATCTTTCGAGTGACTACTCTTTTCTTCTTCCCCTTTCCATTATCTCTTTCCTCCTCTTCCTATTTATCCTTCTCTTTCTCCTTCCTCGTTCTTCCTTTCGTTTTCCTCCTTCTCCTCACTTCTTCTTCCTCTCGATTTTCTCCTTTTCTTTCTCTTTCCCCTCTCATTCTCTTTCTTCCTTTTTCATCTTCCTTCTCCTCCTTTTTCTTCTACTCTTTCTTATTATTTTGGTTGTTTCTTTCTCTTCTTTCTCATTCTCCCTCTCATTCTTTCTGTTTCTTCTCTTCCTTATTTTCCTTCTCTTTTTCCTCCTTCATTCTTCTCCTTCTCCTCCTTCTTTTTCTCTTACTCCTTCTCTTTCTCATTGTCCTTCTTCTTATCATCATTCTCTTTCTCCTCCATCCTTCCTCGCTTATTTCCTCCTTTTATTCCCCGCTTTTTCCATTTGGTCGTTTGTCTGTTTTGTGATTCCTGATTGGTTGATTTGGTATAAAATAGATAAATGACCAAACGAAAATAGACGGTGGACCACATTGCAACGTTTTAATTTCTTTGAGGAGGCAATGTGGGAAAATTAATCATTCTTAGGCAAACTGAGCATTTTTGTATTTTTCACTGGCAAAATGGGATTGACTCTAAATTTCGATCTTTCGTGTGATTTCTCTTCTCTATTTCTTCTCCTTCTACCTCAACTTTTCCTCCTTTGCTTCCTTTTCCCCCGCCTTCTTTCTTCTCCTTTTTCCCTTTTCCTTATTCGATTTTATTTTTGTTTCTGTTTCTCGCAACTCACCGATGTTCCTCAGAGTCGCCATAAATTTTAATCTTTCGAGTGACTACTCTTCTCCTCTTTCTTCACCTATTTCTCCTTCTCCTTTTTCTTCTCCTTCTTCCCATTTCCATTCCCTTCCTCCTTCTCTTCCTATTTATCCTTCTCTTTCTCCTCACTTCTTCTTCATCTCGATTTTCCTCCTTTACCTTCTCATGCTCGTTCTCCCTCTTTCCTTTTCTTTTATTTCCACCTCATTTTCTTCCCTTTCTCCTTCCTTTTCTTTATCCTCCTTTTTCTTCTACTCTTTCTTATTCTGGGTTGTTTCCTCCACTTCTTTCCTCATTCTCCCTCTCCTTCATTTTGTTTCTCCTCCTCCTCCTTTTCCTTCTCCTCTTTCTCTTTCTCCTCCTCCTCCTCCTTCATTCTTCTCCCCATTCTTTTCCTCTTACTCCTTCTCTTTCACATTGTCCTCCTCATCATCATTCCCTTTCACCTCCATCCTTTTTCCTCTCTCATTTCCACCTCCTCATCTTTCCTTATTTTATCTGATTTTCTCCTTCTTTCTCTCCTTCCTCCTCATACTCATTTTTCTTAAACTTTTTTATTATTCCTCTCCTCCACCTTCTTCTTCTACTCCGTTTTGTTTTTATTCCTATCATTCTCCTTCTTCTTCTTCCTCTCTACCAATGTATGTCCATCGTAAAAGAGTACTTTGTAATATTGACTTAGTACTATTCTTCTTCTTCTTCTTTTACTCTTTCTCCCTTCTCCTTCTCCTCACTCATTCCTCCCAATTTTCCTCCCTTTTCTTCTTTTTCTCCTCCCATGCTCCCTTCTTCCTCTTCTATTTCTCTTTCTTCTGCATCTCTTCCTACTCCTTTTACTTCTTTTTTTCTCCTTCTATTTCTTCTTCATCTTCTTCTCCTCCTCCTCCATTCGTCTCCTCTTTCTCCTACCTCTTTTCCTCATTTTCCTTCTCCAACGTCGAAAGCACTCTGCTGGGCCGACACTGACACTAAGAGACGAAAGCTAGGGGAGCGAATGAGATTAGATACCCTAGTAGTCTTAGCCATAAACGATGATTGACCACGTTCTGTTCTAAGATATTCCCTTTCATTAGCTATGCGAGGTTAGACCTTGACTGAAAGGAAAGGAGAAGGGACAAGTAGCTCTGATAGCACATAGAAGATTGTTTTTTATAGCACCACTGAACCAGTTGCCACTCACTGGCTCCATATCTCCTTTCCCTTCTCCTCCCTTATTCTTCTTCTATTTTCTTCTACTCTTTCTTATTGTTCCTCTCCTTCACCTTCTTCTTTTACTCCTCTTTCTTCCTATTCCTATCGTTCTCCTTCTTCTCCCTTTCCACCAATGTATGCCCCTCACAAAAGAGTACTTTGTAATATTGACTTAGTGCTATTCTTCTTCTTCTTCTACTCCTCCTCCTTCCCTTTTTTTCTTCCACGATTCTGCTTTAGTTTCTATTCCTCGCAATTCACTGATGTTCCTCAAAGCCGCCGTAAATTTTGGGAAAAATTCTATTTTGCACCCTAAAGGATACAAAAATTCTCAATTTACCTCCCAATTGATTAATTTGTCCACATTGCCACTTAAAAAAAATAAAAATGTTGCATTGTGATCCCCCCTTTTATTTCCTTTTTTTTTTTCCCATTTGGCCGTCCATCTGTTTTGTGATTCCTTATTTTAGTTGATTTGGTACAAAACAGATGGACGACTGAACGAAAATAAGACGGTGGAACACATTGCAATATTTTTTTTTTTGAATGGGCAATGTGGGAAAATAATCATTCTGGGGCAAACTGAACATTTTTGTATCTTTCACGGGCAAAAGGGGATTGACCCTTTGATCTTTCGAGTGACTTTTCTTCCTTATTTCTTTCTCAGCCTTTTCTCCTCTTCTTCCTTTTTTTTTTTTTTTAGAAAAGAGGAATTTTTATTTAATGAAATCCAAAGATTACAAGAATCAAAAACAGTAACTATTAAGAAACGGTAACTGTTTTAACAACAAAACAAAAAAAACAGTAAACTGTACAACAAACAGAAAATTTGTTCAAATTCTGTTATTAGAACTCCTGTACAGCAACTGTTTTTTAGCCCTGCAGCTCAGCTCCTGCCCTGTCTGATCAATCTATTGCTGCTTTAGAGCATCCAGCTTTGAATGCATCTGCATTCCTGAACTGCTGGAAAGAATCTGCACCATACCAGTCTGCAGAACAGCAACTCAGCTTCATAACAACAGCAACTCCCATACCACTCATCAGACTGCAACATCACAACCCAAATCATTCAGCTTCATAGCAATCAAAGCAGAATGAGAACTGATCCCCAGTTTGTATCCTCAAAATTCATGAATTGACTTTAATCCTTCAAGAGGATCTAACCAATTCTACTTGCATTAATAAGTCCTATTTAGCCCTTGTCATCAAACACCAACATCCTCTTTTTCCTCACCACAGGCAGACCCTGCAGATCTTGCAACATAGCCAATTTCAGTGCAGCAGGCAAATGCATAGACCCAGTAAAAGAAGAAGAAAAACCATCCTGTACTGCTCTGTTGGCCAAATGATCAGCTACTGAATTTGCTTCTCTATATACATGTCTCACCTGAAATGTTAATCCACTGAGTCTGTCTCTGATCTGATCTAAGACAGACCACAGAGACCAAGCACAGCTGAAAACACCCAACACAGTCTTTACAAGCACCTAGGAATCTGACTCATTCAAAATTTTATGTACACCCAAACCATGTTCTTCTAATAATCTCAAGCCATCAAGTAATGCCCTAAATTCTGCCTCTATATTTGTACAAGTACCATAAAAGCATGATGCAGCAATTACCATTTTTCCCCACTCATTTCTCACAATAACACCTCCACCAGCTGGCCCTGGATTACCCTTGGCAGCACCATCAACATTTAATGTCAATAAACCCTCATCTGGACATTTCCAACAAATCCATACTGCTCTAATCACAATCTTATAAGAAAGATCAATCCCTAGCTGCTGCAACCATAACCTGCTCAAACCAGTATCCTGCACCTTAGGCCTGATATTTCTTGCTTGGTACCTCATCACACTACAAATTTTAAGAAAAATACCATAAGAATTCAGCATGCCTTCCCCTGACCTCCTTCTGCACCTTTCCTTCCAGATCTGCCAAAAAATTAGTAAAGGGATACTCCTTACCAACCCATAACCAACAGATCTCTTTCTAAAGATTCTGCACAACCTTCTAAATCTCACCATAGGATACTCATTATGTAGAAGCTGAAACCCAAAGAAATCAGCCATTCTTTTCCAAACAGCATCAACATACTCACATGAAACAAACAAATGCTCCAAAGTTTCCTCCTCTTTAAGGCACATACAGCATCTGCTCACTACTGGGAACCCCAGACTCCTAATTCTTGAGTCTAGAGGCAGAGCGTTCATCATAATTCTCCATCCTACTAGCTGAGCACTAGGAGCAGTAACCAAACCCCAAATATAAGAAGCAGACTCATTCAATACACCCTGCTGCCTAACCACATTCCAAGCTGATTTAACAGCAAAAACACCAGATGTTGTTTCTTTCCAAATCAACTTATCTGCCTTTTCCGACAGCCTTATTCCAGAATTAGAAACCTATTCTCTGAGATGATCTGTCAGAAAAGATTCCACTTCATCTAACTGCCACTGAGAGTCCCTCATCAAATCAGCTACACTAGGAAAAGACAAAGGCATTACCTCAATTCTTCTTAGTAATGGTCCTCCTTGCAACCAATTATCACACCAAAAGTCTGTGTGTTCTCCATTACCAACTAACCTCCTAGAATGCAAAACCACTTGCTCAAAGAAAGGGCTCAAAATATTAAAACATGCAGAGTGACTTTTCCCCCTACATCTCATGATATGCTTGCCTTTAAGAAATTTGGAAGAAAACACCTGTGACCATAAGGATTCACCTTTCATTACATTCCAAACCTGTTTCATTCTAAAGGCCTTCTGCACATCTTCAAACCTTCTCAATCCCAATCCACCCTCCTCCTTAGGCATGGCAACCCTCTTCCAAGACACCCAATGCCTTCTCTTTTCATCAACTTTGCTGGACCAAATGAAACCAGCCACAAAAGAATTCAATTTACTAATTACTGCCTTAGGCAGATTCAAACATGCCAACAAATGCACCGGCAAAGAACATAGAGCTGCCTGAGCTAAAGTCACTCTCTGCCCATATTAGACAACAACCTTGCATACCAGCCTTCCATTTTCTGCTTGAACTTCACTAACAAACTTTCAAAATACCTTATCTTAGTTCTGCCAGTAATAATAGGACAACCCAAATAAACAAAAGGGCACTGTTTAAAGGAAATACCAGCAATCCCAGAAAGCACATGTCTCCTTTCAGCTGAAATATGCTTCGAACCAAACATAGAGCTTTTCTCCAAGCTCACCTCTGCCCAGAACTTGCCTCATACAATCTCAGAAAACCCATTAAATTCTCCAAAGATTTTTTGTACCCTCAGGAAAATTAAAGTGTCATCTGCAAAAAGCAAATGACTAATCAGCATAGAACCCCTCCCCAGATGGTAACTCTTCACTAAACCCTCCTGATATAACCTCCTCAAGCCCCTACTCAAGACTTCTTCTGCCTAAATGAAAAGACAAGGAGACATAGGATCTCCTTCTCCTCCTTTTCCTTCTGCCTCATATTCCTTCTCCTTTTTCTCCTTTCCCTTCTCCGATTCTCTTCTTCCCCTGCTTCTCATTATCCTTTTTCTTCTCCTTCTTCCCCTATTCTCTTCCTCCTCTTCTTCTTATTTATCCTTCTTTTCTCCTCCTCCATTCTGCCTCTCATTTTCCTCCTCATTCTCATTATCCTCTTTATTCTTCTTATCCTCCTCACTTCTTCCTCCCAAATTTTCTCCTTTTCCATCTCATGCTCATTCTCCCTCTTTTCTTCTCTTTTATTTCCTCCTCATTTTCTTTCCCTTTTCTTTCTTCCTCTTCCTTCTCCTCTTTCTTATTACTTGGGTTGTTTCCTTATCTTCTTCGTCCTTATTCTCCCTCTCCCCCATTTTGTTTCTCTTCCATTCTTTTCTCCTCCTCCCTCCTTCCTCCTAATTTTTATTCTCCGTCTCTTTCTCTTCTCTCTCATTCTTCTTCCTCCTCCTACTCCTTTTTCTTAAACTCTTTCTTATTATTCCTCGCCTTCACCTTTTTCTTCTTTTTCTTCTACTCACTTTCTTCTTATTCCTATCATTCTCTTTCTTCTTCCTCTCCAACAATGTATGCCCATCGTAAAAGAGTACTTTGTAATATTTATTTAATGCTATTATTCTTTTTCTTTTACTCCTTCATTCTCCTCCTCCTCTTTCTTCTCACTCCTTCCTTTTCCAGTTCTCCTTCTTCTGCATTTTTTCCTACTCCTTTAACTTCTTTTTCTTATGTTTATTTTTCTCCTTCATTCTTCTCCTCTTTCTCTTCGCTCTTTTCCTATTCATTTTCCTTCTCATTGTCCTCCTCCTCCTCATCATCATCATCATCATTCTCTTTCTCCTCTATCCTTCTTTCTCTTTTTTATTTTACTCTTTCTTATTGTTCCTCTCATTCACCTTCTTCTACTCCTATTCCGATCATTCTCCTTCTCCTTCCTTTCCACCAATGTCTGCCCATCGCAAAAGAGTACTTTTGAAATATTAACTTAAGTGTTGTTGTTCTTCTTCTCCTCCTCCTCCTCCTTCATTCTTCTCTTCCTTATTCTTCCTCTCCTCCTTCCTTCTTCATTCTTCTCTTCCTTATTCTTCCTCTCCTTCCTTCTATTCCCTCCCCTTCTCCTCCTTCTTCCCCACCTTCTACCTCAGCTTTTCCTCCTCTGCTTCCTTTTCTCTCTCATTCTTTCTTCTCCTTTTTCCCTTTTCCCTTATTCAATTCTATTTTTGTTTCTGTTTCTCGCAATTCACCGATGTTCCTCAGAGTCGCCATAAATTTTAATCTTTGAGTGATTGTTCTTCTCCTCCTTCCCCTGCTTCTCCTTCTTCCCCTCTCCATTCCCTTCCTCCTTCTCTTCCTATTTATCCTTCTCTTTCTCCTCCCTCATTCTTCCTCTTGTTTTCCTCCTCCTCCTTCTCACCATCCTTCTCTTTCTCCTCACTTTTTCTTCATCCTGATTTTCCTCCTTTTCCTTCTCTTTCGCTTCTAATGCTCCTTCTCCCTCTTTTCTTCTCTTTTATTTCCACCTCATTTTCTTTCCTTTCTCCTTTTTTCTTCTACTCTTTCTTATTCTGGATTGTTTCCTCCACTTCTTCTTTCCTCATTCTTCCTCTCCTTCATTTTTTTTCTTCTCCTCCTCCTCATTTTCCTCCTCCTCTTTCTCTTCCTCCTCCTCCTTCATTCTTCTCCCATTCTTTTCCTGTTACTCCTCTTTCACATTGTCCTCATTATCATTCTCTTTCATCTCCATCCTTCTTCCTCTCCATTTCCACCTCCTCATCTTTCCTTATTTTACCTAATTTTTCTCCTCCTTCTTCATACTCATTTTTCTTATAACTTTTTATTATTCCTCTCCTGCACCTTCTTCTTCTATTCCGTTTTGTTGTTATTCCTATCATTCTCCTTCTTCCTCTCTACCAATGTATGCCCATCGTAAAAGAGTACTTTGTAATATTGACTTAGTACTATTCTTCTTCTTCTTTTACTCTTATTCCCTTCTCCTTCTCCTTCTCCTCACTCCTTCCTCCCAATTTTCCTCTCTTTCCTTCTTTTTCTCCTCCCATGCTCCCTTCTTCCTCTTATATTTCTCTTTCTTCTACATCTCTTCCTACTCCTTTTACTTCTTTTTCTTCTCCTTCTATTTCTTCTTCTTCTCCTCCTCCTCCTTCATTCTTCTCCTCTTTCTCCTCCCTCTTTTCCTCATTTTCCTTCTCATTGTCCTCGTCATCATCATTATCGTCATTCTCTTTCTCATATATTCTTCTTTCTCTCTCTTTTCTTCCTTCTCCTCCCTCCTTCCTCCTCCTTGAAAAGTCTGCCGTCAAATCCCAGGGCTCAACCTTGGACTAGCGGTAGAAACTACCAAGCTGGAGTACAATAGGGGCAGAGGGAATTTCTGGTGAAGCGGTGAAATGCGTAGAGATCGAAAAAAACACCAATGTCGAGAGCACTCTGCTAGGCCGACACTACACATTGAGAGACGATAGCTAGGGGAGCGAATGAGATTAGATACCCTAGTAGTCTTAGCCATAAACGATGGATACTAGGCATTGTGCATATTGACCACGTTTTGTTCTAAGATATTCCCTTTCATTAGCTATGCGAGGTTAGACCTTGACTGAAAAGAAAGGATAAGGGACAAGTAGCTCTGGTAGCACATAGAAGACTATTTTTTATAGCACCACTGAACCAGTTGCCACTCACTGGCTCCATATCTCCTTTCCCTTCTCCTCCCTTCTTCTTCCTCTTTTTTCTTCTACTCTTTCTTATTGTTCCACTTATTCACCTTCTTCTTCTACTCCTCTTTCTTCCTATTTCTATCATTCTCCTTCTTCTTCCTTCATTTGTTCTATTTCTCCTCCTCCTCCTCCTTATTCTTCCTCTCCTTCCTTCTATTCCCTCCCTTTCTCCTCCTTTTTCCCCTTTTCCTTCCCCGATTATGTTTTAGTTTCTATTCCTTGCAATTCAGTGATGTTCCTCAAAGTCGCCATAAATTTTGGGAAAAATTCTATTTTTCCTCCTAAAAGATACAAAATTCTTAGTTTGCCTCCCGAATAATTAATTTTTCCACATTGCCCCCTAAAAAAAATAAAAATGTTACAATATGATCCATCGTCTTATTTCCTTATTTTTTTTCATTTGATCTTCCGTCTGTTTTGTGGTTCCTGATTGATTAATTTGGTACAAAACAGATACACGACCAAACAAAATAAGACGGTGGGCCACATTACAACATTTTTATTTCTTTAAGGGGGCAATGTGAAAAAACTAATCATTATGGGGATAAATTGAGATGTTTGTATCTTTCAGGGGCAAAATGGAATTGACACTAAATTTTGATCTTTCGAGTGACTTCTCTTCTTTACTTCTTCTTCTTCCTTAACTTTTCCTTTTCTTCTTCCTTCTCCCTCTCTTTCCTTCTCCTTTTTCACCTTTTCCTTCTCTGATTCTATTTTTGTTTCCGTTTCTCGCAATTCACTAATGTTCCTCAGAGTCGTCTTAAATTTTAATCTTTCGAGTGACTACTCTTCTCTTTTCCTTCTCCTTCCCTTTTCCATTCTCCTCATTCTCTTCCTATTTATCCTTCTCTTTCTCCTCCCTGATTCTCCCTCTTGTTTTCCTTCTTCTCCTTCTCATTGTCCTCCTCATTCTTTTTCTCTTTTTCCTCACTTCTTCTTCCTCCTGATTTTCCTACTATTCCTTCTCTTTCCTTTCTCATTTTTCCTTCTCCTCTCCCTCTTTCCTTTTCTTCTATTTCCTCCTCAATTTTATCCCTTCTCCTCCCTCTTCCTTTTCCTCCTTTTTCTTCTACTCTGTCTTATTCTGGATTGTTTTCTCCTCTTCTTCTTCCTCATTCTCCCTCTTCTCCATTCTTCTCCCCTCTCTTTTCCTCTTACTCCTTTTTTTCATTGTCATCCTCCTTATCATCATTCTCTTTCACCTCCATCCTTCTCTTTTCTACTTGCTTATCCTGTTTGCTTCTTCTTCTTCCTCCTCCTATTCCTTTTTCTTAAACTCTTTCTTATTATTCCTCTCCTTCACCTTTTTTTAATACTCCACTTTCTTCTTATTCCTATCATTCCCATTCTTCTTCCTCTCCACCAATGTGTGCCCATCATAAAAGAGTATTTTGTAATATTTACTTGGTGCTATTTTTTTTCTTCTTTTACTCCTTCATTTTCTTCCTCCTCCTCCTTTTTTCCTCACTCCTTCCTCCCAATTTTCCTCCCTTTCATTCTTTTTCTTTTCCCATGCTCTTTTTTCCTCTTCTATTTCTCCTTTTTCTGCATCTCTTCCTCCTTTTCTTCTCTTTCTTATTCTCCTTCTCTTCTCTTTTTCCTCTTTTTTTTTCCTTCTCATTGTCCTCCACCTCTTCCCATCATCATCATCATCATTATCTTTCTCCTCTATCCTTCTTTCTCTCTTTTTTCTTTCTTCTCCTCCCTCCTTTTTCCTCTTTTTTGTTCTACTCTTTCTTATTGTTTCTCTCCTTCACCTTTTTCTTCTTCTGTCTTCCTCTTCCTATCATTCTCCTCCTTCTTCCTCTCCATCAATGTATGCCCATCGCAAAAGAGTACTTTACAATATTGACTTAGTGTTGTTTTGCTTTTTCTACTCCTGCTCCTCCTTCATTCTTCTTCTTCCTCTCCTTCCTTTTGTTTTTTCTCCTTCTCCTCCTCCTCCTCCTCCCCTTCCCCTTTTCCTTCCCCAATTTTGTTTTAGTTTCTGTTTCTCGCAATTCACTGATATTCCTCAAAGCCGCTATAAATTTTGGAAAAAATTTCATTTTTCCCCCTAAAAAATACAAAAATTCTCAGTTTGCCTCATGAATGATTAATTTTTTTCACATTACCCCTATAAACTAATAAAAATGTTGCAATGTGATCCACTATCTTATTTCTTTTTTTTTTTTTCATTTGGTCGTCCGTCTGTTTTGTGATTCCTGATTGTTTGATTTGGTACAAAACAGATGGACGACCAAACCGAAATAAGACAGTGGATTACATTGTAACGTTTTTATTTCTTTGAGGGGATAATGTGAAAAAAATAATTATTCGGGAGGCCAAACTGAGCATTTTTGTATCTTTCAAGGGCAAAATGGGATTGATCATAAATTTTGATCTTTCAAGTGACTTTTCTTCTTCGTCTTCTCCTTCTTCCTCAGCTTTTTCTCCCCTCCTTCCTTCTCCCTCTCCTTCATTCTTTCCCTTTTCCTTCTCCAATTCTGTTTTAGTTTCTGTTTCTCGCAATTCACCAATGTTCCTCACTTCCATTCTCTTCCTCCTTATCCTTCTTTTTTTCCTCCCTCATTCTTCCTCTCGTTTTTCCTCCTCCTCCTTCTCTTTCTCCCCACTTCTTCCTCCCAATTTTTCTCTTTTTCCTTCTCTTTCTCCTTTTATGCTCTTTATCCCTCTTTCCTTCTCTTCTATTTCCTCCCTTCTTTTCCTCCCTATTTTCATTTTCCCCTTTCTCCTTCTCATTGTCCTCCTCCTTATCATCACTCTTTCCCCTCCATCATACTCATTCTGCTCTTCCTCCTCCTCTTCCTTCTCATTGTCCTTATTCTTCCGTACCACCAGAAATTAAGCTAACCCCCAGAAATCGCAGTTTCAAAGAGCAAATCAATAGCGGTCCTTATTCATTCCCCTCCGGTGTAAAGTGTTGAAGTGACTCACTAAAGATTCCACAAGTGGGATTATCTGCTTCCCAAGTTGAACTACTTCGATGACTGTTCTGTGGCGACATCAAGTCACCACTGATACGTGGTGGCACTATGTAATGACAAACAATAAGTGGTTAAAATGAACTTCATTTTATTGCATAAGTAGTTATTATCTTATATAGATAGGGTATTATTAAACTTTATAGGATTCGCTTGTCTACTTATATTATTAGGTGGTGACACAACTAATTCCCTGAAGTGGAGGAAAAAGAGAGTGAAAAACTGCCTTGATCTACAATGCGATGCAGATTTTATTTCAGGTAAAATGGAGTTACCATCAATACCATGAGATTAAGATACTTTTCATTATACTTTTGCTCAACTTTACTCATTGTTAAATTATCTATCATTAATGCAAGTGGAACCCATTATTTATAAGTGAGCCCCTCACCTTATACACAGGGTGTGATCTATTAGGAAAAATGCTATTTGGACTTAAAATGCTTACTTAATTTTTTGACTTCAAGAATCACAATTATTAAATAGGTAGTGAGTTTCAATAAATACTGGGACCCCAATTAAATCAATAACAATTACTCGATCTAGTGCATAAGATCCATGATTAAGCTGGAATTTCTTGTTTCTAATATCGTTTTCCTTTACATTTTTTAAAGCTCTTGATGTGAAATCATCTCTAATAATGATGATCACTTAAAGAGATCTTGATTAGGATAACTAATTGAGCCAAAGAGAGATAGCTGGACATCATCACTTATAAAATTTGAATGTACTGCATTGTCCAACGGGGAAGGTGTCATTGCTTCTATACCCATCTCCTCTTTTATTTTCATAACACTAGTAATCCCGTGTGGTGAAATATACTTCTTCAACCAAGTGCAACCCAGCCTCCTCCGCTAACTTCTCTATCTCCCACATACTGAAAGGATGTGCTGGCTTGTGAGTCACGTGCATTCCTCAGGAATCCCCTCACCACGTCCTGGTGAAGTCTGAAAAAAACATAATAATAATTCACTTTTAACATTGTGTTGTGGAGCTTTTGAACCATCCCATGGGGTTTTAAAAAAAATATCTCAATTAAAGATTGGTTTGAAAATAATTCTCAAACTCAAGTACTTTTAAAAACGTCAATTGGTTTGACGTTTTTGGGCTTAAAGACGTCAATCGGTCTGACGTTTTTAGCCTAAAAATGTCAGTCCAAATGACGTCTTTAAGCTTAAACAGGCACATTTCAAGGACCTTAAAAATGTCAGTACAACTGACGTTTTTTCCCTCCCCTTCTTTTTTCCCTTATTTTCCCTTCTTCCCCCCTCCCCATCTGAGCCCTAACGTTTTCAGGCGAGAGAAATAGAAATCTCATCATCTACACCCCCTAGCCAACTGCTAGCACCGCCATCGCATCATCATCCACAACCACCAAGCACCACCCAACCATCGAAGCACCGCCACCTTCGAAGGCCGCCCCATCACCACCTAGCACTACTCGGTACCCGAGAACGCCTCTTCGTGACATCACCACTATTGTGCTGGTAAATGTTTTTCAACTTTTCTTGATCTCTTGAATGGTTGGTGCTTGATTTGGTTGTGCTTATATTGCTTGAACAATAGTTGGTTTTATTCAATTTGTGCGCACATTTTGTTGCATTGATCAATTAAAGTTGAATAGATCTTTTTTCTTCTATGGTTCCTTTAGGAACATTTCTCTGTAAATCTGGTAGTTTGGTTCTTCTTCATAGGAAGAGTGGTTAAATGGGTTTAGAATGATTGGTGAAGAAAAGGTTTTGAACCATCAGATTTAAGTGTAATTTTTCATAGGCTTGAACATATAGGAAAGGTAATTTGTTGGTCCACTGAAAATCTTGAGTATAAATAAAGATGGGTCTACTTCTAGATCCACCCAAGTATCTTTTGGATTGATAATAGTTTTATTTTGAATCCAGTTATAATATCAATATTGAATGTTTTTAACTTGGGTGCTGAACATCATTAGAGCAATGTCATTCCTGAACCGAAGGTGTTATGCCTTTTAATATTTCGAAAGAGTTCTCTTTTGCAATTTTTCATCTTTTGTATAGAGTGTAACTGATGTCACGAAGAGGTGTTCTGGTTATTGAGTATATTATTGATTATTGAGTTGTGTTGATTATTGATTGTGTTATTGAGTTAAGTTGATTATTGATTGTGTTATTGAGTTGGGTATTGAGTAATTGGATTAGAGTAATTGGTCCATTCCCTGAAGTGTATATATGTATGTTCTAAATTGCCAATGTGATCTTTCTTGGAAATGGTTATTGCCAATGCTGCCTTACAAGCTCTTTGTGCCTGATTCAAGTGCTAGAGAACCCAAGTCAAATTAATCTTCCAGTCAAAGGCAGAATGCCACTAACTGAAAAATCAGTGAATGGAGCCAAAAAATCAGCAACTATGTATAGCAGACTGATCTTTGATTTTTCAGTTAGTGGCATTCTACCTGACTGGAAGATTATTTTTATTCCAGGAATCCTGTATGCTTTCTGCAAGGCTGAAAAGGATGGGGTTCTAAGAGCCAGAAGTTGAGGTGAGGATGCTGCAGGCTGTACAGAAGAAAATACTACAGTTTTATAGCAGCTTTTTCTGGTTTTTTTTAATCAGTTTATTGTTTTCTATTTTCTTGTTGAAACAGTTTCTGTTCTTGATTCTTGTAATTTTTGACATTCAATCAAATAAGATTTCCCTTTCTTAAAAAAAAAAGATGGAAGAAGAGAAACGAGTGAATCCAGTTTAGAAATATAGCATCTAATCGTGGATCTATTTAATTTAAATCGTTTCAAAAATAAAAGCAGTGTTACAAAAGTGGTCATTCTTTAAGCTCCTCATTTAATGTATAGTGGTTTGCACCATCCTTATACTGCATTAGAAAGAGAAGGCATCAACATGGGAGGAATCTTTCATGTAGATTTCAATATTTTTCATCCAAAGATAAGTGGCAGATTAAATATTTCTGGTGGTGGCACTTGCCCTTGTAGCCCTTCTTCACCATACTGATCATAGATTGCTCTCTTTTGTGGATCATTTAGAACCCTAATAAATCAAATTTTTTTAAAAAAAAATGAACATCGGCTACCATTACACACTAATTACTCGGTGGTAAGTTGGTGGATCATGTCCCCTTTTTTTCCTTCTAAAAAGAGTGAAGCTAGAGGGGTGCCTGGCTGTTGAAAATTGCTCCCTTTCTTGAGAAAAAATTCAGTACTTTTAATGTACCATTAGGCGCCAGTGGTGTAAAAATGTTATACATTCACATACCATGAATCTCCATCTTTTTTATATCGCTCAAGATGGTGACGACGAGCAAGGTGCTCCTGTGCAATAGAAGTTACTATTTTGACTCCACCAAAACCCATAACCATTAAAGTTCAAAAAAAAAAAAAACATCATCATCAGAAAATGCCACAAGTGAAATCAAAGCCAAGCTTCATCTAATGTCGGCAGAACCAAAAGAAATTCTATTCCATTCACATGTTTCAATTTAATCTATATTAACATTTTCAGTCTTCCGAAATTCTGATTTCATTCTCATTCGATAATGAAACAGAAGAAAATGACAACACAAAAAAAAAAAAAAAAAAAACAATACAAAGCAACATAAATCTGAGTCATTATATGCGATTATCCACTCAACAGGACTTCAATAAACCAAGCACAACAAAAAAAGAGAAGCCAAAAACTCGTGACTTAAGAGAGCAACACAAACCCAAGAAAAGAGTGTCTTGACTATTTTGAAAGCTTGAAGTATAAAATTAAGATGATAGCAACAAGAAGGACCACAATCACAGCTCCGATAATCCACTTGTTCCTGCTCATCCTTCTTGACATGGCAGTCAAAAAAATTTACTCCTGCTCATGTTGTCATCCTCTCCATGAAGCTGAAACAGAAAAGAGGAAGTGAAACACCAAGGTCCTCTGTCTGGTTTAAGACAGCATCACTGCAAGGAATATCAAATCAAATATACCTGTGTTATGGGCATGTAACAGAGATTGTCGCTATTGGTGCAGATCTTGAAGAAGTGAAACACCAAGGTCCTCTGTCTCCAGCATGGTCCTCCTACTTTCCCTTATTCTATCATTGGACTTGTTTAATCTTTCGGTCGACATTAATAATCTTTCTCTTTGATTGGTCGATACCTATTGCAGTTATTGGAGAATTTAGAATACATAATGATGGGAGATTCAAAATGATTAATTGACTTGGGTTCTCTAGCACTTAAATCAGGCACAAAGAGCTTGTAAGGCAGCATTGGCAATAACCATTTCCAACAAAGATCACATTGGCAATTTAGAACATACATATATACACTTCAGGGAATGGACCAATTATTCTAATCCAATTACTCAATACCCAACTCAATAACACAATCAATAATCAACTCAGCTCAATAATCTACTCAATAACAAGATCTTTTACCTCCCTACCAAACCAAACCACTCCGAGAGTTTTGGCTAGAGCAATCAACTAAGGAATTAATCCAGGATCCTACATAACTGTAGAGTTTCACTGCACGTGGGTGCACATTAGATTAAGGGCATGATCTTCCAAAACAAGAGACTATTTTGTGTCTTCTCTATTTATCTGGCATATGGGTATGTTTTCTTTTTTCAGAAACCATGACAAGAGCCATGTACATGTGCATTCAAAAATCAACAATACCTAGAGAATACCTTCACTACATGACAAGAGATTACCACTTTGTTTAGTTGCATGAAAATGAAAGCAACACAGAATACCACTGGTAAAAGCAGCCCACCTTATTCTCTAGACAGGTCCATTCAGACATATTACATCATCCACAATCCCATACATACTGGTGATTTTTTCTTACCCTTGTGATTTTTGTATATGATTTGCTATATATTGTACATCATAGTTTTGGAGGTTTCAAACTAATATAATAGTTAAACTAGAACATAACATAGGACTTCGACTAGGCAATTGCATTGTTTAACTTTTTTCCTTTGCCAATCTAAATATCATCCTCGTTGTTAGAGTGAGAAAAAGTGAAAAAAATTAAATATGTACCTCATAAATTAAATGAAATAAATAAAATAAAGATGTACTAAGGCCTTAATCGACAATTTTATACAATTGTAGAATTTCAACTACCAATCTTAAGCTACTGACAAATTTCAAATCAAAACCAGCACACTTACCTCTGCTGGACGAGCAGCAGGTGGTGGTCCTCGCTGGTGGTCACTGGGTTGCAACGTGTAATGAGTGGTGGTGGTCCTCGATGGTAGTGCTTGGATTTAGGGCTTCGATCGTTGGGTGGTGCTGGGTGGGCGTGGGTGGTCAGTCGATGGTGGTGGTTCTTCGAGGGGGGCTCAAATGACTGGTTTTGGGGGAAGAAGGCAATTTAGTGTGGGTTAAGGCTCAGCTCAGACCAGATAATTCGGGGGAAATAAGGGAGGAGGAGGAAAGAAGAGGAAAAAATAGAGTCAGGGTATTCCACTTAAAAACGTCAAATAGACTGACGTGTTTAAATAAAAACAACCCTTTCAAAAATGCTCATTCTATTGCAAAGAACATATATACACCATTACTGAAAACCAAGTCCCACTACTTGCAGCGATGATCCTTACAGGCCCTATCAATAAGATTGCAGAAAATAGGTCTAATGTACCGGACCTAAATAATGCAAAACCCCAATCTTCTAATCTAGAGCACTTTCCGCCGAGCTTCACTTGCTGCCATGTCATCTTGCTTCAAGAAAACAGCCAGCTCATCATCTTCTGCAGCCTCTGCTGCAGCCACAACAACAATTTTCGTACTGTGTAAGTATTCTGCTCTTGAATATTTCGTCCAGAACTCTTTTTCTGTCATCTGGAATCCAGAAAATGTATACATTAACCCCAATGTAGAAGTTAGCTTAAAGTTAATGAGAAAAATACAAAAGGAGGTGATCTTTGAGGAAAAAAAATATTGCCACAAAAAAGAGAAAAAAGTTGCACATTCTAACATTGCTTGGAACAAAATTTAGAAATGTCTGGCGTACAGCCGGTTTCTCAGCAAAAATCTGAAAGTCAATCCAACAATAAATAAGAGAGAGAAGAAGTAGATGGCTACTGAGTCACAATGATATTATCAACAATCCTAACCAATAACTAACCATGCAGAGACAGAAATGCATCAAAGGACAAAATTTTCTATCGTATCAAGCCGAGCACACTTAAGTCACCGGTTTATATACTACTCAAAATGCATGACTGATCCATGTCACCAATAGTATCACCACATTATAATGCATCCAATTAATTGACAAATACATGCACATTCCAGAATAGACTTTCATCAACGGTACTAATGTTGACCAAAAGAAAACGTGGCTATGCACCATTATTGATTAAGAATTGCAATGTCAAACAATATAACAGGTAAAATTCTGGATGAATCAAAAGAAAGAACAAGCCATACCTGGTGAATAATCTCGGGTGTCAAATTAAAAGTAACTTTGTTAGACTGAAAAAATAACATTCAAAGAAAATAAGCATTATAGAAATTGCCAGAAGTTACAAAAACTAGAAATGAGTCTACTTAGTAAACAATGCACCTCAAGTAATCTTGCAAGTAAAAAACAGAACTTAGAATTCATAACATACGTTTCAAACTTCACGAGAGAGAGAGAGAGAGAGATCTATGTTATACCGGACCATCAGAAGATGGTTTGACATGGAACATGTCATTTCTCAACCCCACCTGTTGTTTTGATTTTCTGCTGGCATTCTCATCCAGCAACTTCTGCACTTTATCGTAAAATAAACTTTTCTGTTACAGCTTTCCCAAGAGTATATCTAACTAATAAAAAGAGCACATCTCTCCAGGTAGACACACATAGGCTCACAGTTCAATTCGCTTATCCTAAAATCCATGTTCGTAGAAGCTGACATATTGGAAAAAAAATAACCAATAGCTAACCTTTCTTGTTGCCCAAAATTCAGCCTCTGATAGGACACCTCCAATCACTAACTGCTTATGAAGTTTCTGCAACTCACTGCAAATGATACCTTATCAACTAAAAGAGAAACTTACATGTGAAGAGACGAAATACTAAATTCAGCAGCCAATGATACAATGAAACTGGACATTTTATCAAAAGTTCTGTTCATATTTCACAAGAGTATGCCAACAGTTCCATAGGAATTCAGACATTACATAATTTGTAGTAACTTGCACAATGATACTACCTTGAAATCCACCTGGCATATAGTTTCAGAATAATATGTTTATGCAAACGTAAGTAACTGATAAAAACGAACAACAAGATTCTTGTAGTCACAAAGTGCATAAGTTGAACAATAATTTGCCGTGGAACAAACAATTTTTGTCAGGATAACCGGAAGTGAGTTTACCTATCCTCCTGCAGTAGTCTAATCCGACGCTCCATCTCTGCATGGCTAAGTTGTTCATCTTGAAGTGGAGCAGCTGATCTCTCAGAACCAGCTCTTCCAGCTTCTCCGGATACTGCAATAGCTGTTGCTGTTTGCAAGTTAACAGATACAAAATCTTCATGTGAACAATTTCATCCAATATAAGCTACCCAATTCTATAAGAACTTTATCAAATCAAGACAGTATATTGAGGTTGATTATTCCAAACACTCTAGATGATGTCCAACTACGTACTTAATTATAGTTAATAAGAGAGACTTACCAACATATTCACAACAAGCATCACGATCAGAAAAAGTGTCAAATTCAAAAATGTAATTTCCTCCCTGGACACAAATAAGATTTGCAAGTTTAAGTCACTATAATTGAAGCAACAGTAAATATGCTTAGTTAGACACAAAAAAATATCAATATATCATGAAAAGTATTGTGCAATATCATATAACGAACACTCATAGATGGAGTTCAACCTAACTGCCATAAGATTCAGCAACTGAACAAATTTAAAGGATTCCTAAAAGAACTGTCTAGAAGGTAATATAGCAGAGGAGAAACCTGATCCACTGTGAGATTAAGCAGGGCCTGTTTGTTGGAACCCTCCTTGGTAAATTTGTGACCTGAAAACTCACAACAAAGACAGATAGAAACACATTAACAACTTTGTCACAAAATAATAAGATGTGTGCTAAACAAAATGGACAATAAGATGGATTAATTAAAGGAACACTCAGCTTCCTACATCCAAAGCAATCCTGACGAACAGTATGACAAGGCGCATAGGTATTTTCGCAACAATTTTCCCGTTTTCATTTATAAACCGCAAAATGGCAATCAAAGACAACTCTTTTGGCACTACTTACATCTCATCCTAACCATCCAGCACTTCCAGCAAAAACAAAACCAAAAAAAAAAAAAATCATTGACTGTAACATTGCACCATCTTGCAACTAACAATTGAAAACTCTCCTAAAGGATCAAGTGCATTAACAAACAAAGTACCTTTAACCAATCTAAACTCTACATTAAGCCTTGCAGATGATTTCGGATCATTTGGCATAAAAAAAAAACTCTCTCGAGTCTGCACGCAGTAACAACAATGAAGCATTTTCACATGTAGAAACTTTGCTCAATTATCAAAAAAAATTACCATTTTCAGAACACCAGGAACTCCAAAGTCCTTGACTGACGATTTATACCTTGCACACTTTATCACCTGCCCGTCAGTCATTTCCGGCGACTTCACACAAGTATATCAAAGCTTTGCTTTGTTTAGTATTGCCGGAGCATGTGGTCGGAGATCTAGTCTCTGTCCGCCGGGGGATGTGGTCTCTGTTGCCATGAATCTAGTCGCTGTTGCACGATGTGGTCTCTACACCGTTGATTTGGTCGCTCGTGAGAGAGAGAGAGAGAGGCCTCAAACGGTGGGTGTTAGTGTGGGGAAAGCAAAGAGAGACCTAACAGACAGTAGTGCGTTAGCAGCGGTGGGTTCGCCATCTCTGCTATTGGTAGTGGATCTGGTGCAGTTAGTCGATAACAGAAGAGAAGGAGAGAAAGCGCGAGAGAGGAAGTGAATAGGCGTGAATTATGGAGAGAGGGATTTGGGTGTCAATTTCGGGAGATAGGGGAGGAGAGATAAGAGAGTATAAAATGAAAAGCTTTTACTTAAAAACCAAAAAAAAAAAAAAATTCCTTACCCAACATAAAAAAAACATAGAAATTAGACCGGTCGTTTGGTAACGATTTTATTTTAGTATTTTTTTAAAAAAAAATAAAAATAAATTTTATTTATTTGATGATAAATAATAAAAATATGTTTGAAAGTTATTTATTTTTATCTTTTTACGAAAACAAAATAAAAAAACATATTTAATTAACCGGTCCAAGTTATACAAATACAAATCAATATTTATAATATCACGTACAATAAAATACAAATTAAATTTTATTATCTCAAAAGATTCATTAATTCATCAAATAACACAAAATAAAATAATTACATTAAATAAGTCATTAAACATATCACACATTCAACACACAGCACACGCTCAACAGATCAGCACACACAGACTCACACACACTGATACATAACACATAAAATGACACAGAATTGTTTAGGGAAAAAAGAAAAAAAAAAAAGAGATGGGGACCTATTCAATGCCTATATAAAACATATATATATACATAGATCTAAAAGTGTTTACCCTATTGTGCACAACGAGAGACAAAAAGATTGATGGATTTTCTGCATAGATGACTTCTTCGAGTTCTGGGTTCAAAGCATCGAGGAGCAAAGCTTCATTGCCTTCTTCGAGTGTGTTTGTTCTTCGACCTTCTTCATCGTCCAGAACATAGAGATGAGAGATGTGTGTGCGTGTGTGTGAGACCAGAGCGAGACAACAAAAACCCACAATTTATACCTACATAACAAATAGGGTTAATTTCAACTTACACCTTAAAAGATCATTCGAATTTTAATTTATACCCTCAAAGTTTAAAAATATTAATTTATACCCTAAAAGACATAAATTTGTGTTAATGTGCACCAGGGGTTAGCTACCATCCATTTTGCCGTTAAAAAAGTTTGGAATAATTACAAACTACACTTTTAAAGTTTAAATATTTCACATTTATGATTACAAAAGAATTTATCCATTAATACTTGTTAAATACCTCTCAATTGTGTCATATCATGTTATTTTGTATCATGTCATATCATTTTCGTATTGTGTTCAAGTCGATAAAAAAATATTTTTAACACAAAATATTTTCATATCGAGTCAATTGCATTATGTCGTATATTTCACATTTACGACAATTTATATAATACTATTTAATATTTTTTTAAAATTAAAAAAAATACTTATTTTTTTACCTACAATGCTCATTAAATAAATATTTTTTTTCTACACTTGTGTTATTCAAATCTAACTTTAATTTGATCGAACAGAAAATTTGTGTCTATTTGTAGACAAAAACTATTTAACAAGTATAATAAGCAAAAAATATGTATTTTATAATTATTAAAAAATTTTAAAATATTTTTTTATTGATTCGAACATGACACAAAAATGTTATGGTACGATACAATTGAGAGCTAATTAACGAGCATTAATGAAAGAAATACTATTTTTGGATCATAAATATGAAAATTTTGAGTTTTAAGGCTGCAATTTATAATTAATCCAAACTTTTTTAACGACAAAATGGATGACAGTTAAGCTGATATGCACATTGATACGAATTTATATCTTTAAGGTGTAAATTGATATTTTTAAATTTTGAGAGTACAAATTGAGATTCAAGTGATCTTTTAATATACAAGTTAAGATTAGCCATAAAAAAATAATCCAATGTTGTTGTTAACAAGGTTCAAGACCTCATTAAAAAATTGGGAGAATTATACTCAGACCTCTTGAAATTTGTCATTTAATCACTTAGATCCTCTGATATTTGAAATATTATACACAACCCTCTGAGATTTGTATGCGACTTACACTTAGACTCATATCGTCAACGTGTTAATAAATCCATTAAAAAATTACATCCATAACCCTTAAAGTTTATAGCGTGTAATACTTAAACCCCTCAAGTTTGAAATATTATACTTAGATCAAAAATATTTCAATTAAAAATAAAATATCAAATATTTTAAATTTTACAACCAAAATTCATATTCTATTATTAAATTTATTGAAATAAAATAAAAAATAAAAATCTATTTTTAAAAAAAAAATTATAATTAGTATATAATCATACTATCTATTAGAATTTAATTTAGTCATTTAAATGACCAAATTACTCCAATTAAAACTAAAATATATTATGTTCATTATAGTTTGGTAGCCTTATCTTACTCAATAGCTCGCGTTTGTTCAGTTGAATGAATGTGAACTAAAACCTCTCTGAATGCTCCATCCGTTGCATGTTGCCTTCTCCTCCAGGTTCCCGGTCTACGATTCTTGGGGCAAAGCCTACTAATACCTGATACATAAAGGCGCATCGAGCTAATATAGCTGGAGTTACTTAGACCATTTGGTCATTTAAACGACCAAATTATCCCAAGTAAAATTAAAATATATTGTGTTCATTATAGTTTAATCCCTTATTTGATTTTTTAGTTTTATTTCAATAAATAGTATAATTATATATTAATTATGAATTTTTTAAGAAAAAAATAGATTTTTATTTTTGATTTTATTTCAATAAATGACATAATAAAATATGATTTTGGTTTGTAAAATTCATGTTATGTTATGAATGACTTAAATCTCATGCTTGATTTTTTTAATTTTATTTCAATAAATTATACAATAGATAATGAATTTTGGTTATAAAATTTAAAATATTTTATATTCTATATTTGATTGGGGATATTTTTTGTCTAATTATATCATTTTAAACTTAAGGGGTGTAAATATTATATACTTACAAACTTTAAGGGGTCTGAATTTAATTTATTAATAGATATACTAACAGACATTTGGCGACAGGGGTCTAAATATTACGTGTGTACAAACTTTAGGGGGTTTGTATGTAATTTTTAATTTTAGGGGGTTTGAATGATTAAATGACAAACCTCAGCGGTTTGAGTGTAATTTTTTCTAAAAAATTTTGACTGACGATTCGCGTGTTTTAGTTTTGGGTTGTTTCCCAAAACATCAGTTTTTTATTCCCATTTTTTTAGTTTGTTTCCAAGACAACATAGATGAAACAAACTCAAAATTAATTACCAAACACATTTTTTTTTTTTACAAAAACTCAAAACAAAAATATAAAACAGCAAACAAACAACCCCAAAGTTTTTTGGGCAATATAAAATTTTGAGAATTCATTTTGGTGCGTAGAAACAATAAATTTTGAGATAATCTGAGATATTAAAGGGCAGTTGGGTTGGTTTTTTGGGTTTGGATTGATTTGTCCAAACCCTTCCAATCCCAGAAATGAGATTTAAAGATGAGATTCAACATTCAATGCAGTCTATATCCATGTTTAGTATGCGCATGGATATATAAATATTATGATAATATATTTGTATATAAATCACTATTGTGCTCCTTAACTAATTTAATCCAAACTCATGTTTATTTAGGTACATGAGTTTTATGGGGGTATAAATGTCATTTTGTATATTAAACCCATTAAGCTCCATATGAAACCCATGAACTTGGGTTTAAATTGCAGGCTGAGTTTAGTAAATTGGGTTATAAATGTAGATGTCAAACATGGGTTTGTTGGGTTTTGTGGACTTTTATTCCTCAACCCATCTTCCAAATCCCGCTTTGTCCCACGTACCAAACAGGTCCTAATAGTTTGTGACAAATCGAGATAGTATCGTCCGTCGGATGATATATATATTTTTTTTTATCTTAAAACGAGCTTAGTCATTTTTTTGTCTTTGAATTCAAAACTTGTTCTATTTTATTATATAAACTAGTAATTGTTTGTGTCTGAAGATACTATTTAACAAACAAAAAAATTACAAGCAAGCTTGAAGACGGTATATAACATAAAATATAGTCAATCAATCAAACCACCTAAAACTACCTCCAACTATTCAATCCAATATGTTTTAGAATATTTAGTACATCATAATATTTAAAATTAGAAATAGTGATACATTTCATAGAATCAAGACTAAAAAAAATGACATCTAATATTAGATCTAGAAGATGGATATTATATTAGTCACAAAAATCAAATACCAACCAAATGCAAATTGAAATTCATCCCAAACTCTCACAAAACATTAGATTCATAAGAGTATTTAACTCAGTTTTCGATGTAGAGAATATTCATTAGTTAACATAGTTATGTTAAATCCATATCAAGAACGTATGAAACAAAAAAGAAAGTAAAGCTGAGACCTTAGCCTGATATTTAATCAAAGTCCAACACACAAATCTGGGTTTTTTAATTTGAAACTAAGCATGATCAACTGTGAAAAGATTGAGATAAAATCCAGATTGAATTTGATGGAAACTTATCATCTTTTTAGTGCTTGTTTTGAATTAATTGCTTCATCTAGGTGTGTGAGTTTGGAAAATATATCATCTTTTTGGTTTGTCAATTTAGTACAACTACAAAAGCTCTTTGATTTTTGGGTTTAGAGAGTAGGTTTATATGGCCCTAGACTAGAGTGCCTACTTTTTGAAATTATTTCGCATATTGGAAATGGCATAAATTCTACAGTTGAGGCTTTACTTGACCAAGATTGATGTTTTATGTTATAGACATTGGAACGCTTCTGGTAAACTTGTATACAGGGTTCTAGTTTGATGGATTCGATAATGCCATTTGAACATGTTCACTCTACTTGACTCATCAAAATCTACGACCTTCTTTTCTTCTATTTTCCCTTCTTTTTTTCCCCTTTTTAATGGATACTTGTTTTTTTTTCCTTTTTAATCCATGTCTCAATTTGGGAATCTCTTTCATAAGAAAAAGGTGGACTATTGGTTTACCCCCATACTATGCAAATTCTAGGACTAGCAGTAAATTTTGCTTTTTTTTTTAATAAGAAACCAATCTAAGGACAATCACTACCTCGCTCCCAAGTAATAGATGCCTAAGTTGATAACAAATAGTCTCAAAAGCATTCCAATGAAATGACATAACAAATTATGAAACTAATGTCTAGCTTTTGGAGATCCCACCCTTGTGAAAGAGTAATTAGCAAGGAGTTACTGGCAAAAATCCAACAGGCACCTATAATTGCATATGAAAAATGCAATTCATACCAAAAAGTACTTTTACCAAATGAGTTGGTGGGGTTCAAGAGTGAAATGAAGGTATGAACTCATTTAGTAAAAATATCTTTTGATAAATATTTTTATAGGCATGACATTAGTCTTGCCATATAGGTAAGTTTCAAACTACAAATTAGACCATTCACTGGACAAACACATGAGAACAAGCATAACCACTGCAATTTTACCTCTTAAAACAGTATTTTTCAGCAAAAAATTCAACTCAAGGTACAATCAAATAGTATAATGCTCAACATTGTCAAAATCTCTCTGCCAATCTGACAGAAACTGCTCTAAGTTTCAAATAAACCTTGCCAGCAGGGGACTCCATGATAAGGCTACAGAGAGAATCTCTTGCAATTTTGACCTTGGCAAAAGAACCCAGTATATGAATTTTGGTGTCTGCAATCACAATCCGAGTCTTTGTAGAGTTCTTAATTGCAAACTTAGTTTTACCCCCTTTACTAGATAATCTTCCAATGGCACGAGACAAGTGCTCGCCTCGAAGGGTTTTCACATCTTTGATCTCAAAAGACTCCACATAGAGTTCGTCCATGAGGAGAATTGCAACGACGTCAATCACGTCGAATCCAAGCATGAAAGCGTGCACAAAACAACACATTTTTGGAGGTTACTGATGTCGGGTGTGTCTGATCCGGTCTTCAATTCAACCTTGCGAGCCTTGAGATTCATACGAATGTCGATTTTCATCTGCTCGTATATAGGAGTGTAAATTTCCATCCACGCTTTTCTTGGAAGGCGTATATCGATGCGGTGGTATAGAGACTTTCCTGAACTGAACTTGACCATCGGATATCTCGTGAGCCTTCAAAGGTGCAAAGTTTGGTTTTGAAGCAAAAGATACACGATTTGATTCAGATAGAACTTTCTCAAGTTCCATGGACGTGGCACCTTCATCGGACTGCATCGTATGATCTGTAAAGAGAGATGCGAGCGCTATCCGTAGAGAAAGAGAGAGAGAGAAGGGGAGAGCTGATGAGGAGGAGAAGGAGAGGAAAGACGCCGAGGTACAGCTACAGGGCCTGTATCCTCTTCCTGTTCTTTGGCTCACAAAACCCTAGAATGCGATTGGTTAGTGGATTATATGAGGCCAACACTAACCTCGAGAAGGAGGAGATAATTACAATAACGGCCTCACTATTTGCACCGATTTGAGGAGGTTACCCTCCGAATTTAAAATATTATAGTGTGCCCTTTGTAGTTTAATGTTGAAATTTAGATGACAACTTTACTGTGATGAATTGGTATAAATTATAAACGATGTGTGACTATAACAAGGGTAAATTATATATTTGTCCCATTTACTATGACTCTTTTTAAATATTGTCCCATAAAAATCATTTATTTTACATCATACACTTAATCATGTGATTAGTTTAACACCGTCTCAACGATTAACATTCATTATAAATTTAAGAAAAAATTGTTTTACTTTTTTTTTCAGAAAAATGTGATTTTTTTTATTTTATCCCAAAACTTAACAATTCCTATCAAAAAGAAGGCAATCATTTGTATTTGGTGTAATGTAAAATAATTTAAATAATTTAGGAAATAATGTGAAAACTCAAGGGACAAAAGAAAATCGATTCCATAAATTCAACAACAAAGAAATATATATAAAAAAAATACTAAATCTTCAACCGAGCCATGGTTTGGCCCCATAATTTTATACCCGACCCGACTGAATGTCTAACTCTTCCATAAAAAAAGGTTAGATGATACCATTTGGACTAGGAATGAACATGAATACAAATTTTTGTTACTATTTAATGTCGACGTTCTCTCACGCATCTCGATGGACCCTAGGCCTTAAAAACGGCCCATGGGTTACAACCTTTGCCAACCAGCCCACACTTCATGGAAGAAAAATAGATCCTACATTGATTTGAAAATATTTTTCTAGTCTAGAAACTTTTCATTTTCCTTGGAAGAATATGAAAGATTTAAGTTTTTTTATTTTATACTCTCAAAAATGAGATTCTTTACATTGTACCTTCAATGTATTAAAAATATTTTAATATGGTACTTCCATTATCTGTAGTTATTTATTCTGTCAAAATCATTTTATTGAAGTTGACAGAATGAGTAGTGATATTGCAATAACTTTTAATATATTGAAGAATAAATATGAAAAATTGAATTTTTAAAGGTGTAAAATAAGAAATATTAAATTTTTAAGGATACAAAATATAATTTACTCTTTTCCTTGACCTCAATCACGCCAAATAATGACTAAATCTTCCCCTCTGCCTAACGGATCTTCTCCAATCTGCTTTCCAAATTCGAATACTTCTCTCTTCATTGCTTTCCTAATTCAAATACTTCTCTCTCTCTCTTCTCTGCTTTCCTAATTCAATTAGACCTCACACCTATATATTCTCCCTCTCACCCAATTCAATTGTCTCTCTCTGTGCACAACACCCTTCTTTCTTCGCCCGCCCCTCTTCTCTTCTACTCTCCCTCACTTCTGTCTTCTTTCTTCACCTTTTTCAACAACACAGACGCTATTCCCCTCTCTTCACCGTATCGGCCGCCACTCACAGGTCACCAACAGCCACCAACATCTACGATATCTTTCCGCTCTCCCCTGTTTCTCTCGCCACCCCTCTCTTCTCTTCTCTCTCATCACTCTACGCATCTCTGTCTCATCACTGCCTCACCATAACGAAACTGCTACGATGCCCTTTCACGCACCGCCATCGACGCTGCCCAGGTATGTCTCCCTCTCCCTCCCTCTCTGCTCCTTTCCTCTCTATGTGGCTCAGCGGCTTCTTTGATTAACCCGACCATTTTTATCCTTCTAATTGCACAAAACTTTTATTCTTTGCTTGATGGAATTGATCCAGTCTTTGATTTCCCTGTGTGGAA
Organism: Ilex paraguariensis; assembly: GCA_963454935.2. Lineage (NCBI taxonomy): Eukaryota > Viridiplantae > Streptophyta > Magnoliopsida > Aquifoliales > Aquifoliaceae > Ilex > Ilex paraguariensis. The sequence goes on from CAUOFW020003059.1 coordinate 682,515, forward strand.
TTGGTAATGCGTTCTTGGTTGAATAGAGTTATCACATTAGTTTCGCTTCTTTTTTTTTTAAATTTGATTTAATTGAATTTCATGCTGTTTTTTGATTGCAATTTGGATTCCGGCGTTGAAACATGATATGGTTAGTGATTTTGTTAATTATCTTTCTTTTCCTTCTCTATCTTACTTTTTTATTAACAGGGTATTACTATAAATTCACGAAGTATATGTGACTGCGATTTGTGAAGCCTTTTGATAAAAAAAGAACAATTCTGGCCTTTGAAACATGATGACATTAGTTTTTTCGATAATTCTTTTTTCTGTTATCTTCTTTGTCTTTGCATTCGTGGTTCGACAATCCCATTTTCCTTTTTTATTTTTAATTTAATAGCAGCCTGGTATGACCAAAACATCTTGTAAATCTATTTGAGCACATGTTGCGATTTTACTGTTCCTCCTAACTTTGGATTACAAATAACTGTTTTGTTCCATTGACACTATGTAGCATTTCTAATTAGCAGTTTGGTTCATATCTTAAAAGAAAAACTAACAACTTATGTAAGTAAATGCATATGATATTTCTATACACATGTATTGTGACAAATGTTTTTCCTCAATTGTGTGTGTTTTGGCATGTATCTGTACTTGTGCTGGAGTTCATATTAGATACTTTTAGATAAATTTGTGTTGTTGGATCACTTTGTTCTAGAATTTTGTGTTTCTAAAGAATTTTACTGTTCTCTTTCCCACAACTCTCTCCCTCTCTCTCCGTCTATCTCTAAGCCTCTCTAGCTGAACATTAACTATTTTCTATAGTAACAGAGCATTGAGGAATTGAAGCAGAGCTTTTATGCACCATCGTTGAACTTGGGCTAGTAAGCGTGGAAGCAAATGAAGAATCGAGAAAGAACAAGGAATATGAACCGATGGTTTCCAAAAAAATACTAGACGGGTATGGCTACTTCGTTTATGCTTAATTCAGTCGTGCTATATGGGTAAAATTGATATTAATTATACTATTTGATTTGATTATCATATATTCAATTAGATTATTTTATTTTATCCATGCACTTAAATGACATAAATCATAACTTGATTTAATATATGAACCTGATGAATATATACGATACTTACTATCAATGCTAATATTTGTTTGTAAATCTAATTTATGAGACATGTAACATGATGGTAAGTCTTGGTGTGGTGTGATGGATGTTTCCTCTTACTAATGCTCATTTTTTTATGATTGTTAATTTGTTTGGGTTGGTTTAAATGGTTTGACTTTTTCACATGGCCATAGCTTTGTTGCACTACACCGATTTTTTATCATTGTTGACCTCTACAAATGATTTTTATCAACATGATTTTCTTAAGGTTTATTCCTTGATTTGTACTATGTATAGACATTGAATTGAAAAGAGAACGAACAACTAAGGGAAGTACTCATATTAATATTAGTATTATTCTGGTTATGTACGTACATCTATTAGAGCATGTATTGATTTTTTGGGTTAGCTTTTCATAATTTTATAATAGTCTTTAGTTTCAATAATGTATTTGCGAAGTTTATTTTTGAATTCAGTAGATTGCATTTTTTGGTAACGTTAATGTGAGAAGGTAGCTTGAATTTTAATACATGTGAATAAATGTTTACTACTAAGGGATATTGATTATGTGAAAGTTTTTGTTGCTGAAAAGTAGCCAGTTTGATTTCTATTTTTCCCTTTTCTCTTGTATCATGAAAGTTATTTTTTAATATTACATCACCCAACAAATTTTATGCTTGCTTGTGAGTTCATTATGCAGTTTTTTTTGTTTAATTTTGATATTGATGTATTTCTCTTTCTCTTTCTCCCCTATGTATGCACACACATTGACAACACTTACAGAATAATTTAGGGATATCCCCTTATTATAAAACCTGTCAAAACATAAGTGATATAATTAGCAATCCTTAATAGTTACGCTCCATCATAGCATTCTTATAGGTATAATAATATAATTCGAACTTATTACAATGTACATGTTTGTTACAACACATTAAGTTAATATAAACATAAGTTGGTAATCCGACATACTCGGTATTTATACCCCTCGTGTAAATTTGAAAAAAAGAAACAACACAGGGTGAGCATCAACAACTCTGTAAGAAATCTCAATTCTAAGACACAGGTTCGAAAATAAATACTTTGATTTGATTGATATTATAAAGTATATTCATAGCTAATAATGTGAAAACGTTAAACAAAAAATAGTTTATATACGAAAACGATAAAACCATACCATTACAGTGTCAAACCAGAGAAAAAATATCCTAATAGATTACTCAGGGTCGATACGACCCATACAATCCAACCTTTTAGGAGTCTTACACCCTAAAAAAGAGACGCTCCCAAATCACAATTCGCCTCAAGTCCGAAGACCAACTGGGTTGCACTTGCATTTACGAACTCAATGAAACCCTCTACGGTTTCAACTTGAAACGTAAACCCTCTGCCACTTGATATTGTGTGCACTTATATTTAATAGAAAATGATCCTGAGTTCTCTCAATCATTGAACAATTCAAACGATTATCCAATGCACATTTCCAAACCCTAACTGATCCAAAGTTTCAATTCAATACGAACCACCTGATCATAAGTTCACAAACATGTTAAACAACATTTATAACATAAATGATATATGTATAAAGAGAACGAAAAATCTCGCTAATTTCAGAATTGAAAAACTTTATCTCGATTTGCGTATCGTTCAAAAATTATAAAAAATAGAACAATGAATGCTATCAATGAAATTCCACACACAACTCTATTTTAACTAATTAAACACGAGTATAAAATTAGTTTGGTCAAACAACCCCAAAATAGGGTCAAACTGGGACTTGAAGGGCAAAATAGTTATCTTACGTGAGATATTAACTTGAAGCGTCAGATCAGGAATTGGAGACCACAGGGGGATTCCTTGGGGAGACAGGAGACCAGCCCCACCAACCAGATGTAGATCAACCACCACTGCCCTCTCGCGTCGTAGGAGTAGGCTGCCTCCTCCCCCTTTCTTCTTCTTAATTCTTCTTCTTCCGAATTCTTCTTCTTCCGAATTCTTCTTCTTCGTTCTTTTTCCTTTTCAGCTAAGTATCCAACTTCTCTCCTCTTGTTCTCCCTCCATAGTACAACAAATCTACTCCTTGCCAATGCCAATCTCCTCCCTGTATATCCTACTTTCAAATCCATACCCTTTTTGGACTGAATCTCCATATGGTGATCCGATGTTCCGGTTAATATCTTAGTAAGATAACCATTTTGCCCTTCAGGTCCCAGTTTGACCCAATTTTGGGGTTGTTTGACCAAACTAATTGTATACTCATGTTTAATTAGTTAAAATAGAGTTATGTGTGAAATTTCATTGATAGCTTTCATTGTTCTATTTTTTACAATTTTTGAACGACACACAAATCGAGATATAGTTTTTCAATTCTGAAATTGGCGAGATTTTTTGTTCTGTTTACAAATATATTATTTATGTTATAAATGTTGTTTAATATGTTTGTGAACTCATGATCAGGTGGTTTGTATTGAATTAGAACTCTGGACCAGTTAGGATTTTGAAATGTGCATTGGACAATCGTTTGAATTGTTCAATGATTGAGAGAACCCAGGATCATTTTCTATTAAATATAAGTGCACACAATATCAAGTGGCAGAGGGTTTACGTTTCAAGTTGAAACTGTAGAGGGTTTCATTGAGTTCATAAATGCAAGTGCGACCCAGTTGGTCTTCGGACTTGAGGCGAATTGTGATTTGGGAGCATCTCTTTTTTAGGGTGTAAGACTCCTAAAAGGTTGGATTATACGGGTCGTATCGATCCTGAGTAATCTATTAGGATATTTTTTTCTTTAGTTTGACACTGTAGTGGTATGGCTTTATCGTTTTCGTACATAAACTATTTTTTGTTTAACGTTTTCACATTATTAGCTATGAATGTACTTTATAATATCAATCATATCAAAGTATTTATTTTCGAACCTGTTTGTATTAGAATTTAGATTTCTTACAGAGTTGTTGATGCTCACCCTATGTTGTTTCTTTTTTTCAAATTTACACGAGTGGTATAAATACCGAGTATGTCGAATTACCAACTTATGTTTATATTAACTTAATGTGTTGTAACAAACATGTACATTGTAATAAGTTCGAATTATATTATTATACCTATAAGAATGCTATGATGGAGCGTAACTATTAAGGATTGCTAATTATATCACTTATGTTTTGACAGGTTTTATAATAAAGGAGATATCCTAAATTATTCTATACTTGTTGTCAATGTGTGTGCATCATAGTTATCAAATCGTGTATCGGAAGGCGTATCGTAAGATACAAATATTGTATCGTATCGTGTATCGTATCGTGTATCGTAAGATACGATGCAATTTTAAATAAATAATAAAAAAATATATATACCTTTGAAAAAAAGTCATACACTCATAAAAAATATAGCATTTCATTAATACTCCACCAACTATTCAAGTTATCAACATAATCCACTACTATTATAATGCAAAGTTCACAACCATAGTTCACTAATTCAAACTTTAAACACCAAAGAGACTTCTAATCCAAATTTCTAACATCCATTTTGAACTCAATCTTCAATTTCAATTGAAAATGCATCATCATCATCATCATTGTGATCGGATGCCAACAAGTCTTCACTTGTCGTTTTTTTTTTAAAAAAATCAGAGCACAAAACGACGTCGTTTTTAAAAAAAAAAAAAAAAAAAAAAAAAAAAAAAAAAATGCACGTATCGTGCGTATCGTACCGATACGTATCGTATCGTAAAAACGTATCGTGTATCGGACGATACAACGCAAAAACGATACATAACTACGATCCGTATCGTTTTAGGGCTGTATCGTAACGTATCGTACGATACGTATCGCGTATCGTACGATACTAACAACTTTGGTGTGCATACATAGGGGAGAAAGAGAAATACATCAATATCAAAATTGAACAAAAAAATTGCATAATGAATTCACAAGCAAGCATAAAATTTGTCGGGTGATGTAATATTAAAAATAACTTTCATGATACAAGAGAAAAGGGAAAAACAGAAATCAAACTGGCTACTTTTCAGCAACAAAAACTTTCACATAATCAATATCCCTTAATAGTAAACATTTATTCACATGTATTAAAATTCAAGCTACCTTCTCACATTAACATTACCAAAAAAAGCAATCTACTGAATTTAAAAATGAACTTCGCAAATACATTATTGAAACTAAAGACTATTATAAAATTATGAAAAACTAACCCAAAAAATCAATACATGCTCTGATAGATGTACGTACATAATCAGAATAATACTAATATTAATATGAGTACTTCCCTTAGTTGTTCGTTCTGTTTTCAATTCAATGTCTATACATAATATAAATCAAGGAATAGACCTTAAAAAAATTATGTTGATAAGAATCATTTGTAGAGGTCAACAAAGAAAAAAATCGGTGTAGTGCAACAAAGTTATGGCAATGTGAAAAAGTCAAACCATTTAAACCAACCCAAACAAATTGACAATCATAAAAAAATGAGCATTAGCAAGAGGAAACATCCATCACACCACACCAAGACTCACCATCATGTTACATGTCTCAGAAATTGGATTTACAAACAAAATATTAGTATTGATAGTAAGTATCGTATATATTCATCAGGTTCATATATTAAAACAAGTTACGATTTATGTCAGTTAATTGCATGGATAAAATAATCTAATTGAATACATGATAATCAAATCAAATAGTATAATTAATATCAATTTTATCCACATAGCACGACTGAACCAGAGGAAAATGAAAATCAAACCGACTACATTTCAACAACAAAAACTTTCATAGAATCAATATCCCTTAATAGTAAACATCTATTCACACGTATTAAAAATCAAACTACCTTCTCACACCAACATTACCTAAAAAAGCAATCTACTGATAATATTATTTGGGCACTGGGACTATTAATATTATTACTATACGATTGTAGCCAATGTGAATGATTAGAGTTCTACTCTTTTGGGTGTGAGCTTGACGCATTAGTGTGTCTCGTGGTGTATAGGTGTGCTTGTTTGTTTGATTGGGGTATTAGTGTGTTTTTTTTAGTATAAGTGATTATGTGTACTCTTTTGGCCTATTTGTGTATTTTTTGGTGCATTAGGATGTGTAATTTATTTTATTACTTTGTATATTTTGGTGTATGTGTGTGTTTTTGTTTATTAGTATCTGTATTTTGATATATTAGTGTGTGTTTATTGTGTATTAGTGTGCATGTGTGTATTTTTGTTGTGTATTAGTACCTGTGTATTTTTGTGTGTATTAGTATTTTGGTTATAAGAATGGGGTGTGTTTGGTTTATTAGTGCGGGTTTTTTTGGTGTATTAGTATTTGTATTTTAGTGTATTGGGGTATACGCATATTTCCTTGTGTATTAGTGTATATGTGCACGTGTGTGTTTTCATTTATTAGTGGTTATTTTAGTGTATTAGCGTGTGTTTGTTAACACTGTGTGTATTTTTTTTTGTATACTTGTGGGTATACTTGTATGGTGTAACATACACCGTGTGTGTATTTTTTGGTATAGTAGTGGGTATACTTGTATGGTGTATTAACGCGTGTGTGGTTTTTGGTTTCCTAGAGTGTGCGTGCCAGCGTTTTGTGTATTATTGTGTGTATTTTTTGATATATTAGTATGTGTATTTGGTGTATAGGGATATGTATGTGATTTTTGGTCTATTAGTGTTTGTGTATGTGCGCGTGTTTTTATGTATTAGCACATGCGTGTTTTTTTGGTGGGTTAGTGTGTTAACATGATGTGTGTGTGGTGAATTAGTATATGTGTGTATTTTTGGTGTATTAGTGTATGTGAATGTGTGTTTTTACACATTAGTGTGTTTGTTTGTGTGTGTTATTTTTGATGTATTAGTAGGGTTGTGTGTGCATTTTAGTGTGTACGTGTGATTTTTGATATATTTGTGTGTATTATTGTGGATGAATGAATGTGTGTGTGTGTGTGTTTACATCTTAGTGTGTGCATGTTATTGTGATGTATTAGTATTTGTGATTGTGTTTTTACATATTAGTGTGTGTATTTTGTTGTAGTAGTTTGTGTATTTTGATATATAATAAATAGAAGAAGTTTTTAATAAAGAAGTGATTTTAGAGAAGTAATTCACTTCTACTTATTGACTATTTAAGAGGTGACATTACTATTGACTTATCTAAAAGTAATTTTAATAAGGATAATAGATGCTACTTTTTTTGTTTAAAGTACTTGTGAGAAAAGTCGTAAGTCCTAAAAGTACTTTTCATAAGTCATCCCAACTTGTTTGTTAGTAGTTCTTGAACACACGTTCTTGTTTAAGTTCGTTGACTATGATATATGTCTTAGATGCACGGATAATAACTCTTGTTCTCTTTTCCGGCAAATTAGTATGAAATTGTTGTGGCGTCAATTATCTGAAAGAAAACTTTATTGTGTATTTGATCAGTGTATTGAAAAATTTAGTACCCAGTTAGATTGTCTTGACTATTAGTGTGTGTTTTTTTGGCGTATTATTATTTATGTTTTGGGGTTTGTGTATATTTCCTTGTCTATTAGTGTGTGTTTCATGTATTATTGGTTATTTTGGTGGATTAGTGTTTGTTAATACTGTGTGTGTATTTTTTGGTATACTAGTGGGTATATTAGTATGGTGTATTAGCGCGTGTGATTTTTGGTTTCTTAATGCATATATGTGTGTTTTTGGTTTCTTAGAGTGTGCGTGCCAGTGTTTGTGTATTATGGTGTGTATTTTGTTGGTTTTTTTTTTTGATAAATTAGTGCGTTTTGGTGTATGGGGATATGTATGTGATTTTTGGTCTATTAGTGTGAGTGTATGTGCGTTTTTTGGTGGATTAGTGTTTAACATGATGTGTGTGGTGTATATGGGTGTTGTTTTTGATGTGTTTGTGTTTCTATATATAATGTGTGTATTTTGGTGTAGTAGTTTGTGTATTTTGATAAACAATAAATATAAGAAGTTTTTAACATAGAAGTGAGTTTAGAGAAGTAAAAAATTTCTTTTTTTTTTTTTTCACTCCTATTTATTGACTTATTTAAGAGGTGAAATTACTTTTTTTTTAAACTATCTAAAAATAATTTTAATAAGGATAATAAACGCTACTTTTTTTGTTTAAAGTACTTGTAAGAAAAGTAGTAAGTCCTAAAAGCACTCTTGATAAGTTATCCTAACTTGTTTGTTAGCAGTTCTTGAACATACGTTCTTGTTTAAATTCGTTGACTAGGATATATGTTTTAGATGCACGGATAATAACCCTTGTTCTCTCTTCTGGGAAAGTTAGTATGAAATTTGTGGTGTAATTATCTAAAAGAGAACTTTGTTGTGTATTTGATCGATGTATTGAAAAATTTAGTACCCAGTTAGATTGCCTTAACTATGGTATAAGTTGGGATCAACTGCCTGATGTGGTTGTGGATGTTAAGCATTCAAAAGCATATCTCATCAACATACAAATATTGCGGTGAATAAGTTGGTTGGATTGCTTAGCCGAGTTAAATATCTGCCGGCTAATCAATATCTTATATGGAAAGAGGTGTGGTTAAGATCCTTGTTCCTGTATGATATAGTAAGATATTATGATTTTTTTAGTAGTTTATGACATTTATGTTGAATCATTTGTTTTACATTCTACCAGCAAAATTATATGAAATTAGTGTAAAGCAGGTATTATTTCAATCTCTAATATCTGTAATTTGTGTTCATTTTGTTTCCTGAATTTAATTACTTCTAGTGTTATTAATTTTCTTTGAACTATTCTAAAAATGTTAGTTAATAGTCTTTTATTTGAAGTGGTTTTGGATATTAAGCATTCAAAAGCATACCTCATCAACATACAAATATTGCAGTGAACGAGTTGGTTAGATTACTTAGGCGAGTTAAATCTTCGCCAGCTAATCAATATTCAATTGAAAGAGGTGTGCTCACAATCCTTGTTTCTGGATGATATGATAAGATATTATGATTTTTAAGTGTATTTGACATGTATGTTGAATCCTGCATTCTACCAGCAAAATTATATGAAGATTGGTGTAAATCAGGTATTATTTCTATCTCTAATCTCTGTAATTTGTGTTCATTGTGTTTCCTGAATTTAACCACTTCTAATGTTATTAATTTTCTTTGGAATGGTCTAAAATTTTAGTTCATAACCTTTTCTTTGATGTCCTATCAAGGTACCTAAAAGTAGTGACAAATAAGGGTAGCATCAAACTCAATCTTCTTACTCTTCTTTTGTATCATTTTTTGGCATCCATGTCTTATTGCCCTTGCCTTGCATATTACTCCTCTTCTTGAAGCAAATCTTTATTGTTTCCCAGGAGGAGTGAATGCTTTTAGGAGCATTCTGCATTTGGTTTTAGAACGATTATCTTTTTCAGGTATTGCTGCATTTCTTCATTTATCTATCTATTCCTGTTTGGGGGTAAATTTTGAAGACCTCACTGCAAGTTACAGTGTAACTAAAGTTGCCAAGTGTCAGATTTGGGTTACTTCAATGTCTCTAAAACATAAACATGATTAATAAGTTTAATTAATTTGAGAATGACTTATCAAGATTTTCTCTCAGGTCACAGTGGGTCTTTCTACATGTCATAATAGTTTGCATACGTATCTGTGTGCTCATGCCCAAGTATCTCGAGTTGTCCTCAGCCTTTTGATATTTCAAAGTCCCATTACAGCTTCGGTTCAATGGACTCTGGGAGTTCAAGTGAGCTCTAACTAAAACAAAACGTGCATAATCCTTTTATGAACTGATGCTCTAAGTGAGGATTTTTGTTCTTCCTAAATTGTTGAGACCTGCATGCATTATCTTATGTTAATCAGATCCCATTATTGTTTTTAAAACTAAATGTTGCTGCAGTTCCGTCCTGCTGGAACAGTAGTGTTCCAGCACAGCAAGCACATCCATATATTCCAGTGGTTTCTCAACAATTTCAGACGGGTGGGTGGGCAAATGTTGGAATGCCTTTTCACACTTAACAACTCCATTTCTCAACTGTTGCTGTAGCAACCTCCATGGCCCGGTCAGGCAGGACATGTTCTGCTACCGCCACAGGCGCCACATCCAATTTCAGCGACAGAAGTTCGGGCAAACAGGCCTGTTATGCCTGTTCCATCAGAACCTCATCAAAATGCTCAGATTTGAAATTACTATCCACAACCTCAGCAAAATGCTCGAATTCCAAATACTATCCACAGCCTCCACAAAATTCTCAGTTTCCAAAAAATATATGCCTGGTTTAGACAGCCCAGGAATGGCTCTCTCATCATCATGTAATATAATATTTTAAGCACGTTGTTGGGTGACTGCTTTAACCATCTGACAATGTCTTCAGCCCTTGACTTTACTAATTTCATCGGTTCAGTTATCCCTGTCATCCAGTGGCCAACTACAAGTGAATTCAGATACCACAACTCAGTACCAACCTATATCTCAGACAAGAGTGCTCATTCTTGCAAGGGTGCAGCGTTGGGTGTCAACTGGGAGCAAGAGCATAAACTCTGTTACACCTGCACAGCAAACTGGTCAACAAAGCTCAGTCACCCCTGCCAGCATTCCAGTAAGAGTTGTCTGCATATAATTGTTTGCATCTTTTCTATACGACGAAAAATTTTCTTTGCTCCTTTGCAATTTCATTTCTATGCTGAATGCACAGAATGCTTGATAACATCTGCATCTTATCGAATTTCAGGCGACAATGGCTCAGCCTTGCACCATTGAAAAGGCCCCATCAGACTGGGTAGAACATACTGCTCAAAATAGAAAAAGGTATATGATTCTATCAGAGTTCTTCATCTAGGTTTTCCTTTTTCAATCTGCATTGGTAGTAATTTTTAGTAGCACAATTCACAAATTTCGACTACTTGGCTTATGTAGAATCAATGCCACTCGGATTGCATTTTATTTAACGGAAACAAACCAAAAGTTATGAAAGCAATAATTGAGAGTTTTTTTTGGTTGTAGGGAACTATAAAAGATCAAATAGTTTAACCGCAGGCAAAGGAATGAATATAGTTTTAATAGATGCTCAAAATCCAGAATAGATCTGTATTATTGGTTGAAAAAAACTTGTAGTTATGTAGGAGAAAGTCCAATTTGTTTGTGAACCTCTAGGGTGAGGGCGTGGGGGAGTTGTGGCGATACTAAAACTAGATAGGAGTTTGAATCCCATGCATCATACAGGCGGCACTAGTATAATATATATTTAAACGAATTCAATGTGCTATGAGATATTTTCTAGCTATTTTGTCAGGACTGCTATATTTGAGAAATGAGATGATATTTTCTTGTTGAACCCAATGATATCCATTAGGAATAAGTTGTTCTTGTTCTCTCATTCAAACTGAATTTCAGTGCTGAAGCTAATGAAACATTGAATCCTTATCCCATGGAACGAGAGCATTAAGTTGGACACTTATTAAAAAGAGTGAATCCTTATCTCATGAAACATTGAATTTCAGTGCGGAAGCTAATGAATATTGAATCCTTATCTCAGGAACGAGAGCATCGAATCCTTGTCCACAAAAGTGCTGAATTAAAAATAAATCAAAAAAAGGAGGAAAAACCTTAGAATCTCCCTAAGGGCTTTCAAGGAGTCTCCCTAGAAGAACTTCATGGAGTTTTACCATTAAAAATTTGCAAAATCTGCAAAGAAATTTGTTCATCAACTTGCTTCTATTGCCTCTACAAAGACTGCTTATATAGAAATAAAGATTCTATCCTACTAGACTTGGATTCCTAAAATCCTTAGATACTTGTTCTACTCTATTAAAGCTTTTTATGTTTATTAATGCCTAGATGATTTGTTACTGCTCTTTCAGTGACTTACTATCATGTTAAAGTATTAAGGTTGTTGACGTTAATTTATCTTAATATTCATGTTCAATTTGTGTTATTTACATTATATTATTCATGTTATTCAGGCTACATGATAATAATATTGTGCAATTATTGTATATCATGTTTGATATTGAATAATTATGTTAACCCTCAATATATTTTTAATAATATTAAATTTACTCATTTTGTAGGATCTTACGATTTTTGATCCGGCCTATAGACCCCCCTCCCCCAAACGATTCGAGGTAGGATCCCGATTTTATAAACCTTGGTCTACACACATACGCCATGACCCATCCTTCTTTGGAGTTAGAAAAATAGGCACTACTAGGACTTAAGCTCTCTTTAATGAAGCCTTTAGTCAACAACTGTTTAACCTCCTCTTAAGCTCAACGTGCTCTATAGGATTGATACGGTAAGCAGGTAGTATGGTCAACTTTCATGAGAAAAACATCAAACCACATTCTCTTCAAAATCTTTACTAATTAAGAAATTAACCCACCAACGAAAGTTATTGGGATTGATGTGTCGTTCACCCATGCTACACGATAAGGATGAGGATGCTTATCTATCTTTAATCTAAGCTTGTCAACAAGCTCTTGTGATGCCACATTGAGGCTAGTGATCCCATCAATGATAAGAGTGCATAACCTTCCATGGCAAGAGACTTGTGTGTGAAATATATTTTTGCAACGCCAATCCTATTCTTCTCCGACGTCTTTTTCTTCAACTCTTTCTTATTT